>JALMGJ010000004.1:53553297-54153297 GCA_023362775.1 Charina bottae
GGGCGGGCCAGTACATAGCATCAATGCCTTCGTCTTGCAGGAACTGCTGGCACACTTCAGCCACATGAGGTCTAGCATTGTCTTGCATTAGGAGGAACCCAGGGCCAACCGCACCAGCATATGGTCTCACAAGGGGTCTGAGGATCTCATCTCGGTACCTAATGGCAGTCAGGCTACCTCTGGCGAGCACATGGAGGGCTGTGCGGCCCCCTAAAGAAATGCCACCCCACACCATTACTGACTCACTGCCAAACCGGTCATGCTGGAGGATGTTGCAGGCAGCAGAACGTTCTCCACGGCGTCTCCAGACCCTGTCACGTCTGTCACGTGCTCAGTGTGAACCTGCTTTCATCTGTGAAGAGCACAGGGCGCCAGTGGCGAAGTTGCCAATCTTGGTGTTCTCTGGCAAATGCCAAACGTCCTGCACGGTGTTGGGCTGTAAGCACAACCCCCACCTGTGGACGTCGGGCCCTCATACCACCCTCATGGAGTCTGTTTCTGACCGTTTGAGCAGCCACACGCACATTTGTGGCCCACTGGAGGTCATTTTTCAGGGCTCTGGCAGTGCTCCTCCTGTCCCTCCTTGCACAAAGGCGGAGGTAGCGGTCCTGCTGCTGGGTTGTTGCCCTCCTACGGCCTCCTCCTCGTCTCCTGATGTACTGACCTGTCTCCTGGTAGCGCCTCCATGCTCTGGACACTACGCTGACAGACACAGCAAACCTTCTTGCCACAGCTCGCATTGATGTGCCATCCTGGATGAGCTGCACTACCTGAGCCACTTGTGTGGGTTGTAGACTCTGTCTCATGCTACCACTAGAGTGGAAGCACCGCCAGCATTCAAAAGTGACCAAACCATCAGCCAGAAAGCATAGGAACTGAGAAGTGGTCTGTGGTCACCACCTGCAGATCCACTCCTTTATTGGGGATGTCTTGCTAACTGCCTATGCTTTCCACCCGTTGTCTATTCCATGTGCACAACAGCATGTGAAATTGATTGTCAATCAGTGTTGCTACCTAAGTGGACAGTTTGATTTCACAGAAGTGTGATTGACTTGGACTTACATTGTGTTGTTTCAGTGTTCCCTTTATTTTTTTGAGCAGTGTAGATTGATAGGTAGGAGGGCAGACATAACATTGCTGGAACAAGTCCAGACATTTTAGTTTGCCTTCCATCTACCTCCAGTCACCATTAGTCCACTTCTTTTCCATAGTGCCTTGGGTAAGAAGGAAGTGGGCAAGAAGTGGGCAAGGCAAAGGGTTGATCCTGAGACAAACTGCCAAATCTTTCTTATTGGCAACTGCTTGAGTAAATTCAAATGTTCACTACCTTGAGAGTTCACGCTGCCATAACTTGCTTGTAACAGAAAATCCAAAAATATTGTGTGTCTGTGTATAAGTGAAAGAGGTTTCTACATCTGTATAACATCTGTGTATGTCAGAAAGAAGTGTGTTGCATCAAGTGCAATTTTTGCTAGAAAATTGTACTTAATCTACTGTACTTAATCAGTTGGAACAAAATCTCACTTTACCCTCTACCTGATCCTATGTCTTCTACTGTTGCAAAATGCTTCCATTTCACACATATTCTAAAGCTTAAAGTTCATAGTAGCTCTCAGGTATGGCTTACTAGTTTTACATTGTAATTGTAATTTTTGCTAGAAATTGCACTGGGTAATTAATGTATGCAAGATGCCAAAACTAAAAACTTCATTTAATTCACAATGATTAAACACAGATTTATAACCAAGAGCGTGTGTCACTGTGCACCATGTGTTACTGTAATGTGGATACTTGCAGCAAGGAAAGGACAATCTTCAAAATTGTGATAGTTAAGACAAGGAAAAAGTTTAGACAGAAAGGATGCAGGTGTTAACACTAATCTATATAGGTTTTCGTGACTACACATCTAACATTGTTTTTCATTGTTATTGGTTATTTTAGTTGGAGCTGCATTTAGTTGAAGGTGCATCCAGAGTCCATTGGAGTTCGGTGGCTGATAAATTCAAATAAATTAATAAATCTTTTTTTTTAAATCACTTCTCATTACTGCTCTTTCTCATGTCCTCTCTTCTTAGGTATTCTAATGGTCATGTACTGATAGAACTAGAGTTTAATGGGCATCTAAAAGCAACCTCTATTTGTGAATTATTTATTCCTGGCGTGCTTGCTTAGGGAAAGCTGCATGTTAGAGTTGTTTTTTGAGATTTTGTCTTTCCCCATCCTAATATTGAGAATGAGTCCAATCAATCAACCATTTACCTGTAATACGTTTTGAACAGGTCTTATTTTCCTTGTTTGGAAATATGAAGATTGTTAGCCATTTATTTAAGAAGTTTTCTCTTTTACTTTATAGATAGATTTCATCTCCTTAGTTTATAAACCATTACACTGGAAAGGTTTACACTTGTTAAATATCCATGGCACTCATTTTTGACAATGGATATGTATGGCTTCTGGAGAACATGTTTTGTATATTCAACAGAAGTATTAACTCTATTTATTTTTAAAAGAATGGCATAGTAGGAATATAGTGTAGTCAATGCTTTGAAACATCAGGACGCCCAACATATTTGTTATCCTTCCAAATAAAATACTTTCGTTTTCTGAAGTCTCTCTCAATAGAAAGAGAACCGCAGGACAGCAGTAGTAATTACCCAGATGACCTCTGGAGGGTAACTGAGGAACAGCGAGAATATTACATCAATCAGTTCAAGTCTTTACAGCCTGATCTCAACTCTTTCATTTCAGGTAATGTCCTTTGTATGCACAGAAAGGAATACTAGACTGAGAAGCCTTGATGAGTACAACAAAATTCATATAAATGAAGTGCAAAATGTGTAAGAATGTGTGTGTGTGTGTGTGTGTTTTGATAGAGGTGGGGATGGGTTATACACAACAGGTAGGACCTGGCTTCCTGATATGTAATAAACAAACATACAAACATAGGCAAACAAAAGGGCTTGCTTACATAAAATTAAATGTAGTTTACTACAATAATTGGAGTTATATATTGTCCTATCAAAGAGACTTTTTTAACAGCAATGTAATATTTGAGCTCAAAGAAACTAGAATTTCCCCTATTTATGCTTTACACAGGCAATAAAGACCATATTATTCTGTGTATATTATTCTGACAAATAAGTACATAAATTATGTAGCCATACATTATTACAAAAAATGATTTTCAGTGCCAATAAAACCAAGTAAACATACGTAGAACATGTACAGAACAATGACTCAGAATAAAGCCATTATTTTATTTGTTAGCTTTAATCTTACTTTTATTTATTTATTTAATTTTTTATCCCGCCTTTATTATTTTTTATAAATAACTCAAGGCGGCAAACATACCTAATACTCCTCCCTCCTCCTATTTTCCCCACAACAACCCTGTGAGGTGGGTTGGGCTGAGAGAGAGTGACTGGCTCAAGGTCACCCAGCCAACTTTCATGCCTAAGGCGGGACTAGAACTCTCATACTCCTGGTTTCTAACCCAGCACTTTAACCGCTAGACCAAACTGGCTCTTATCTTATCATTGCATTACTTTTACTGCTGATTTTAATCTAACTTTGAATGATAAATAGGCAAAGAGGTGATTTTGAAATAAATCCTGTATTACTTTTAAATGTATAATATTCAACAAAACATATTGGGTGTGATGTAAACAAAATTAAATACTTTCAGGTCCCATTTACTTAAATTGGAATGCTGATGAAATATTCATATAAAGTTAAGGATTTAATTTACTATTTTGTATTTTTTATACTTTTTTTCTCATAAACCATAGTTTATAAATAACAATATTAACACATCACAGCACGTTTGTTCTCCCTTCAAAGGTACAAGTTTAATCATCATCATCATCGGAAAACATGAATAAAATAGTTATGCATTTCCAAGTTATTTCAGCTATTGCTTCTTAATGAGAAAAATAAACTTTTTTTTTTTATGAAGTAGTGGTGGACTATGTTCTGCCAAGTGTCCAAGCGGCGGTCAGGTGCCCAGACAATTGGTTCTTTTAGATCCAGAGACCATAAGCACACCAGTGAATAAAGAGATTTTAAGTTTTATTATTAACTTAAGCAAACAGATTTAAACAAAAACCTAGTTTAGGCAGATTAAACAGAAGCATAAGCAGCATAACATTAGCAAGTTGATACCCAATCTCCCATAGGCTGTCAGGAGCCCCTTAATAAAGACAGCGGAGATACCCCAGGCAGCTCCATTTCCACAGCACCCAGCGCTCAGGTCTGTGCAGAAGCTCCCAAACTCAGGAGGGAATCCTAAGGTTTTTATCAAAGTCTGGCCCTCTAACCTCGTGACCCTGTTTCCATGGTACAGAGACTGCAGGATCTGACCTTGACTGGATAGTTCCCAGGGTCTGGAGCACCTGTTTATCATCCAAGAGCCTGGGAAACTATACAGATAAGCTAGTCCTTAACAAAAACAATCTTGGGGTTTTCTCTTCTCCCCTACCCCCCAATTTCAAACAGAAATAAAAAACAAGCCAGCTAATCATTAGTATAACTCAAAATAAACTCTAAGCTTCTTTTTGTGAATGAGAGAATCAAAATATGTCACTTAAACTCCTCGAAATACAATGGTCTTCCGCATTGCCACTACAGACTGGTTTAAAGCTTCTTCCAAAACAGAATTGAAAAACATAATTCGATACTAGCACTGAAACTGTAATTTCCCAATTGTAATTATAGCAAACTATAGTTTAATGGGGCGTGGTGGCTCAGTGGGTAAGACGCCAGGCTTGTCGATCAGAAGATCGCAAGTTCGGAGGTTCGAATCCCTAGCCCTGCGTGCGGAGTGAGCTCCCGCACTAGCTCCAGCTCTTGCCAACCTAGCAATTCGAAAGCATGCAAATGCAAGTAGATGAATAGGTACCACTTCGGTGGGTAGGTAACAGCGTTCCACGTGCGTCATGCCGGCCACATGACCGTGGAAGTGTCTTCGGACAACGCTGGCTCTTCGGCTAACAAACGGAGATGAGCACCGGCCCCTAGAGTCGGACACGACTGCAGAAATGTGCGGGGGGAACCTTTACCTTTATAGTTTAATGAATCAGGAAAACATTTTTAATATCAAGGTAAAAGGAAAGGGGCATGGTGGCTCAGCGGGTAAGACGCCAGGCTTGTCGATCGGAAGATTGCAAGTTCGGAGGTTCAAATCCCTAGCCCTGCGTGCGGAGTGAGCTCCCACACTAGCGCCAGCTCTTGCCAACCTAGCAATTCGAAAGCATGCAAATGCAAGTAGATGAATAGGTACCACTTCGGTGGGTAGGTAACAGCGTTCCGTGCGTGTCATGCCAGCCACATGACCGTGGAAGCGTCTTCGGACAACGCTGGCTCTTCGGCTAACAAACGGAGATGAGCACCGGCCCCTAGAGTCGAACACGACTGCACAAATGTGCGGGGAGAACCTTTACCTTTTTAAAAGGAAAGGGAGCAGAATACTTCCATTTTTACTAGTTCCTATTAATATGATATCTATACCTAATCAATTTATGAACCAATCTTCTACACTGGTGACAGTATTTAGATTTTTGTTCTGCGAAATAATATGCATTTTGTTGCAGTCCTATTGCTGTGTTTAAACAAACAGATATCCTTGGCTATTTAAATTGGCTCTATAAAATAAAATACTATATATGAAAACTGTTTCATTAAAATCTCAGTTTCATCTGGTAGCTCATTAAAAAAAGTTATGCATTTTAAATTAAAATCTGTCTGCTTTAGACTTTATTATTGCTGTCTACCTCTTACTGGAATTTAAGTATTCTGATAAACGTGAATTTTCATCTCCTCTGTAGGATTTTACTTTTGATTAAGATCAGAAAGTATGTATTGCAAATAATTGTTAAGCATTTGCTTCCACATTAGAACATGGAAATTGTAAAAAAATCCCAGAAGAAGTCAAGGGAATCTGTGAGATTCCCAAGAGTTCATTGTAGAAACAGCTTTGTTTTTTGGATACACATAAGACTATAGGCACACACAATAGGCATTTTTTCAAACATGGCATTCAGATAGATTAAACAAGTCTTTTGAGTAGGTCAGAAGCCTATGCTTATAAATAAATAAATTCAAGGCCAAAGAAATGAGTGAAGTAGAAACAATATGTCCAGTCCTCTTGGCTGAAATGGAATTGTTCCAAGGATCCAGTCCATGTAAGGTCCAGTCAGCGGGGGACAGGAGAAGGTCCTTTTTTGTGATGGCAAAAACCCTCTGGAGCATCCTTCCTCCTGAAGACAGACTGGCACAGCCACCATGGCAACATTTCAAAAGGTGGTCCAAACAGAGTTATTCCATAGGGCCTTTGAAGGTTGATGTCACCTCATAGTTCAATATATGTTTTTATTGAAGTTCTATTATATTTCAACTTGTACTCTTTTTGTAGGTTTTATTATTGAATTATTAATTACTTTTTGTTATTTTTGTTATTGCATTATTAACTATTGTTTTAAATAATTTTTCAGACTTTGGGGGATACTTATGGATATACATATACATATTCTTTCCATATTGGTGTGTGTGTGTGCACGTGTGCACAGAGACAGCAGCAAAGGGTAGATACTCATGCCTTGCTCAGTACAAATTTTCAGTCCTTCAGAAGCCTCAAAATCTTTTTCTGAACAATAAAATACTGATGAGCATCGCAAGAAATTATCATAAATACTATTCAAGTTACATAACAAAAACAGTGCTCTAGGCTAATATAAACAGCAAACAATAAGCTGTAAACTTACTCATTTTTTAAAAAGAAATATCAGAAGTATACCAATAGATGTTGCTGAGTTATTTATTTTACTGCTTTCTGGCCATAATTTTTAACAGGTTCTGTGGCTAAGAATTTCTTCACAAAATCTAAACTGCCCATCCCTGAGCTTTCACACATATGGTAAGTACTATTTTGTAATTCAGAATATTGTTTTATCTCTCTCTCTCTCTCTGTGTGTGTGTGTTTCTGTTTCTGTTTCTGTCTGTATGTAAAACCAATGCAACAGAAAAAGTCTTCAGTGATGTCTCACACTGAGGTCCAAGCAAAGCAGAGACTACATTAATATTTATTTTATGCTTTTATCTTTTCAGTGGCCTAACAAAATTTGAATAGCACTGTAGTCTAAAAATGTTCTAAAGTGTATTTTAAGGCATCTAAGAGTAAAATAGATTGAACCAAATTCAGATACTGTAAATGTACATTCAGAATAGTTAACATCATCAGCTTCACTTCTGGTTGTGCTTATTCTATGAAAACTAAGTAGTATCTAACATACAACCCATATTAATGAATAACATATAAGTACTAAACTGCATAATTTGTCATCACTTAAATAGAAACCATATCCTGATTCTTTTGAACAGTAGTAGTTTAGTTTATATTAGAATTACCCATTTCAACTTTTTTTGGATCTTACAACATTTCTAAACTTGCCTAGTTGTACAAGCAAACATCACAATGAAAATTACTTAAAGTGCTATTACATAATGTAGTTTTTAAAAATTACTAGTTTTATTTTATTTTATTTTATTTTATTTTATTTTATTTTATTTTATTTTATTTTATTTTATTTTATTTTATTTATTTTATTTTATTTTATTTTATTTTATATTTTATTTTATTTTATTACAAATACAATTTATTTTATTATAAATTATAATTGTAATTTGTAATTGTAATTGTAATAAAATTATTTTTATTACAATTACAATTATAAATTACAATAGTCTAAATCAGAGCTTTCCAAACTTTTCATGTTGGTGACACACTTTTTAGACATGCATCATTTTGCGACACACTCTTACAGCAGGGCATCATTTTGCAACACACTCTTACATCAGGGCATCATTTTGCGACACACAGCAGGGCACAAGGCAGGCACTACGACCTGCGCGGAATCCTGGCAGGGCTCAGAGGCAGCAGCAGCCGCAACACACCCAGACACTGCAGCCCACAAACTAACGTGTTGCGACACACAGTTTGGAAAGCTCTGGTCTAAATGTTAAGATCTATATGAGCTAAATGTGGTATAGCAAACAGGTTTCGGTTCTCTAAAATATGGTTGTATAATAACTATCGTATTTGCAGGGAACTTAGTGATGTTGACAGTGATGGAGCATTGACGTTAGCAGAGTTCTGTGCTGCCTTTCACCTTGTTGTTGCCCGGAAGAATGGCTACCTGCTGCCAGACAGCTTGCCAGAGACGCTCTTGCCTGACTATCTTCATGCAGGTGAAGCTTCAGTGTTTGTATATAAGTTTTCTGTTGATTAAAACAGCCTTTTAATCACAGCCTGTTTTAAACAGCAATTATAGGAAAGACACTCTGAAACTGTGGGTATTCAATGGTCTCTTAACAGCAGTGATAGGGCTAGCTTAACAGAAAACCTGTAGCCAAAAAGCTTGGCTAACATGTTGATGATGTCTGTGTCATGAAATTCTTAAAATTATTGGCTCACGACCTGGAAACTGGAAGACCTTCTTGCACGACAATGTTCATCTGGATACTTCCAATATAATTATTCCATACTGTGCTGACATTATTTTTAATCTTATATCCATGACCTTGCAATGCACTTTAGAGTACATTACATCTCTGTAGTATAACAACCGCAAACAATTACTGGATTTCTCTTTAAGGTCACAATTACTGCAAAAAACAATGTGTGTTTTGGCATTATAGCAGCTAATGTAGCTTTTATGGGTCTAATGAGGTTACTGCTGTTCTATATATCTTACTTGCCCAATTGAAAAATTAGTATAGTGCCCTTTAGATACTAAAGTACTGATACAGAAAACATTTTATATGGATTCTTTTTTTGCCTTTTGTATTGTTTTTATATTTAAAGAGGTACTATCACACAAAGAAAGTTGGGACCCTTAAGGTAAATGACCCAGTCAGGATTTCTAAGCTTGCTTAGACAGATTTAGTACCAGCTCCTGCCAACCTAGCAATTTGAAAGCATGCAAATGCAAGTAGATGAATAGGTACCACTTCGGTGGGATGGTAACAGCGTTCCACGCTCGTCATGCCGGCCACATGACCGTGGAAGCGTCTTCGGACAGCGCTGGCTATTTGGCTAAGAAACGGAGATGAGCACCGGCCCCTAGAGTCAGACACGACTGCACAAATGTGCGGGGGGAACCTTTACCTTTATGCCAGTTTTGGGTGCCTGGGAATGAAATGGTCCTAAAATATATTGCCTGTTTTTTTAAGAGAGACTTTTTAGTTACAACTTTCTGGGAATAATCAGAAACTTCCCATATTTTCATCCCAAGGAAAACACAGTGATTGAACAGTACTATCTTATCTATCCAAACTAAAAGTATCTTTCTAATACCTTCTCCCTAGTGGTTTCATTTTAGTTTCCCAGTCTAGCCTATAGCCCTAGTATTTCCTTATGGTTTCCCATCCAAGCATTAACCAAGTTCAGCACCGGCTTAGTTTTTTTGGGTACATCAAAATCAACTAAATGCTGCCACTTACCATGACTAGCTTATTCAGTTTTTTTTTGAATATTTTATTTTATTTTCAAGATATATATTTAAAATACAAAAAAAGAAAGAACTATAGATTAGATAGAAAACAGAACTAAAGTAAAAAGAACAAACTATAAAGATGTGAATAGAAAGAAAATACAAATAAGGCGACTTCCGACTATCTCCGATACAGATATAAGATTATATACAAATCTAACCTCTTACAAACAATTACCCTAACATAACATTATTTCTATTACAACAAATCGTTCAGTCTTTAAAACTCAAAATCAAAACATCATTTTTTTCAGTTACAAGCAAATATTCCAAAAGTGGTTGCCAACTCGATATAAAAGTAGAAATAGAATGCTCTCTTATTAAAACTGTTAATTAAATAAATTAAATAGCTTATTCAGTTTTTAAAGATTATTTTTAAATATATGGGAACCTTGGTTCAAATAATGATCACGTAATAAAAAACTCCACTTTTGTACTATGAAGTAGAATAGTGGCCAATTGTTGTCATTAGGTTATACAATGTACTAAAGTAGAAATCAATAAGAAAATAAGTCTAGAAAATGATTATTATAAAGACTGAGGTGCTTAACCATCATTCTTCCTTTCCAGCTTCCCTTAAACCTAAAAGTGATCATGTACTGAATTCTTATTCAGAGTCATTGTCAGTAAATCAACAGACAAGAGACTTCAGTAGGACTGAGGTATCAACAACTCCTCTTGTTTTAAAATGTTTAAGTTTTAATAATGGTGTATAAAACAGTCTTCACTTCATAATTACCTTTAGCAGGTTATTTTCCTCTCTGTGTCTTGCTTTACTGCATTTATGTAAGTGGGTTGGTGACCAATTATAAAGCAACGTTTTCTCTAGCAACTTTTTTCCTTCACCACTAAAACGTAACTGTTTGCACGGGTCGTGAAGGGTTGGTTGGACAACAGCAATTCAAACCCTTCCAGAGAGCGGTGTGAGTTGTTTAAGCCCTCAAGTCAATGTACCTCTCAGATGGAAAAGCACAAATCAGGGAAAGAAGACTAGATTCAATTACCTGAGGTTTGATGCTGATAAGGTGAACTCTGTAATTGTGGTGCAGCTGCTAGATGCCACAACTATAATCAGGGTGCAGTTTGTTGTGTTTGGGTCCAGCATAGTCAGCCGAAAGAAGGTATTATGGAGGTTGCCAAAGCAGGAGAAATTATGGGAGAATTTTGTTTTATGAAATACTGAATCCTTGACAAGAGAATGAAGCCTTGCATCCAGATATGGAGTCAGCTGTGCATTCTTAAGATTCACCTCTGGCCAGCTCAAACCTAATTTTTTCCTTCTTTAGTTAAAAACAGTAAGTGTAAATTTTGAAGACTTTGCATACTTCGTTTGAGTTATGGGTTCATTGTTAGAAATAGTCAAAATGTTATTTAAGTCATTCCTGAATTTTTAGAAGTAGAAACAAACCTTCCTATACTTTTCTCGCCAGAGATTAATATTCATTCTCCCTATCGCTTTCTCTCTCTCTTATATTTTTAATATAATCAGCTTGAAACTGTATGCGAAGATCCAAATAACTCAGAGCCACTGATTCTGTTTGAGGCAACTTCTGTTGAACCAGTTGGTGACCATTTATTTTTTAGAATTATTGCTTTGATCAGTATGTAACAATTTATTTGCATGCCTTTTGTGTCATTAATAATGCTGTGGGCAAAACCTGGCTCACTTAAACAAATCACTTTGAAGATACAACATAAATTTATTAAGCATGCAGACAACTACAGTGTACACTGGGCTCCCAGCAAAGCATTGGCAGCTTGCTGAGCAGCCCTGAGCAAAGGCAGAACCACAGCTTACTGTGGCCTACTACATTGCAAAGGCAAGACAAAGAAAAAGGCAGGAATGGGTATGTCAATTTCAGCATGACATTAGAATGTTTTAGATAAACCTATCTGGATGGCCCTCTCATTATTTATCCCTTCCTACTAGGTCAGCGTGCTAGCTCTACAATCTCTGAGATGTGGCCAGTGAATATAAACAATTCGATTGACTGGGCCACTGGTTCCTGACTGATTCTTCCCCCTGTCACCACTCAGGGTCAATTCAGCTTGCTGTGAATGTTTTCTTGAAAAGCCACTTTAAGCAGTCCACGTGTATGGGCGAGCATCTTATAGAGTTGGTAGTGAATGCAGCTCACATGTGTATGGGTGGGGTACCTTTTACAACCACAATAAAATTATGCTTCTCCATCTATACAGTCAAAGAAAAAGAATTAGTTTCATGAGCATATTCCCCAGTAAGACCATTGCTGAACTAAAACGTTGTGGTTTGGTATTTTGCTGGGATTGTATAAACTAGCTTATCTGAACAGTGTTCATAAAACATCCAAGTTGTGCTCATGTGTTTGTCAAGTGTTAATTTGCCATTGTAATGCAGCACCACTGGCAAACTGCAGGTTGTGATTAAAAGAGAGCCAGTTTGGTCTAGTGGTTAAGGCAACGGGCTAGAATCCAGGAGACTGTGAGTTCTAGTCCCACCTGAGGCATGAAAGGCGGCTGGGTGACCTTGGGCCAATCACTCTCTCTCAGCCCCACTCACCTCACAGGGTTGTTGTTGTGGGGAAAATAGGAGGAGGAAGGAGTATTAGGTATGTTCACCGCCTTGAGTTATTTATAAAAAAAATAAAGGCGGGATAGTAAATAAATAAGTGAATAAATAAACAAAATAATGTTAACAGAATTATACTAAGCTGCAATCCTGAGCAAACATATTAGAAAGTTGGTTTGTACTATACTTCTGAACAAACTTGCATAAGATTATACTGCATGTAACACAATTGTATGGCTCTTTTGCTGTACAAAATCAAACTACCAGCTTATCCTAGAAAAACTGGTTTAAGTTCAAAACAAAATTATACAAATAATTGAGGAATTTTAATTTATCCCTAAAGGCATTCTCTTCCACATCTCTCCCCACATTATTGGCTTCTCTCAGCCTGTAGTTTTTTTTTTTTTTTATTAAATTTTATTAAGTTTTACAATACATAATAAAATTTAAAGTAGAAAAAGAAATAGAAACAGAAATACAAAATAAGAAAAAGATAAAGAAAAAGTGAAGTCAAGAAATAATAAGCAAAGAAAATATAGAAAATAGATGTCCTCCAATCTATCTTTGAACTTAAAGTACAACAATTGATTTTAAATGTTAGTCCTTCATACAGTATACAGGAACTTTTCTTTGTCATATGCCTTTTGATTTCTTTAATCCAATCTTCTAACCTTCATCTTACTGTCTCCCAATAATCCATCTTTGGCTTCCACTCCTTGAAGTAGTAGTTAAATGTTGAATGTTCATTACTACATATTTATATCTTCAATAAAGACCAATTAGTATAACAAATAAAAGCCTTATTTACTTCTAATAAACTACAATATATTCTATTCATATTATGACTCATAACCTAACATGTTATGTAACTTAATACATAGTTTAGCAATTCTTATAGTGTTCATACATATATATTTCTATAATTTAATTCTAATATATATATATATCTCCATAAAAAAGGAATTCTTGAATCTCAATTATCCATCTGTAATTTCCATTCCTTGTAGTAGTGTCCATTTAAACTAAATGCATAATCTATCATATCACTTAACCTAATAGCTAATATATCAATTCTTATAATATTCATACAATACATATTGATATATATCATCCTGTAGTAACCATCATTCTAATTCCATCATATCATTATCTTCTCATAAATATATCTCTAAGGAAAACAATATTCTATAATATCAACTTGTGTTTATATTTAGCATCTTACATTTAGAATATCACTTTTTATATATCCATACAATTTCTCATAACAATTCAAGTCCATATTTTTTCATTAACCTTTATATCCATACAGTTTCTCATATCTTCTGTTTAGGTTATGCCAAAATCACAATACACTGTGGGAGATTCGCAATATACAGCCTGCTCTTTTCTATATCTCATATAAAATATCAGAGCAACCTTCTCTCCCTTTCCACATATTTCACAACATCCATCCAACTGTGCACCCATATTTTCACTCTGTCTCCACTGCCACAACATATCTATACCAAGATTGTAGTATAAAGCCTTCAGAATGTTCTTCTGAACTAATATACTCAAAATTTCCTCCTTCTGTTTCTCCTCCACTTGAAAAACATTTTTCCTTTCTGTCTCCGTTTCTGTTCTCTGTTCTTTCTCTCTGTTTTGCAGAGTTACGAACAGTAATTCCAACGACCTTTGAATATTTGAAAAAGCCTCAGTAATCTCTCTTCTGAGCTCCTCAGGTACAAGTTGGAAAGCCATCTTTCCTGTGTCCTTCAAATTAAAACAACAACCCTTCTAGTCAAAACAATAATAATGTAATCTGTCCATGGAATACTACCAGCAGAATCTATTAAGCAGAGCGTCGTTGTTGTTTTGTTTGTTTTTTTAAAGTCAAAAGAAAAAAGAAAGTTCCAATAATCCAAAATACAGGAGAGAATAATATTTTAAACAGTTTATAGAAGGAGAAATAAAAAATATATTCCAAATGAAGCAAAATCCAACCAGGGAGGATGTAGAAAAAGACGACAAGGAAAAAAACACGTTACCCTGTGTTTTTATTCTTCAAACTGCGAGCTTTCGTTCTTCAAGCTGCAAGCTGCTTAATCCAAACAAAGAGTTTCTCAAAAAATGAATAGTCATTTAGTTTATCAAGCGAAGAATTACAAACAGAGTCTCTTAAATCCCTCTAATACAAAAGAGAAGTAAAAAAAAAAAAATGCAGACGTTTCATTATGTTGCAAATATAGAGTCCATCAAACTTCCACCAGAATCAGTTATAGCAAAGAAAGCACAAAGTTAGCCAACATTTTCAACAAAGTCCAAAAAATCGATCTTAGATTTCAAAAATATTTTAATCTAAAAAAAAACATTCCTAAAGTGATCTAAAAGCGGCTGGGCGCTCTTGTGTCTCTTCAAAGAGACTTGTTTCCCCTGCGAGAGCCTGATATATCTCGGCCATTGCCTTGCACTTACCCTGTTCCTTCCGCGGTGGAAAACTACAGAAAAAACAAGGGTAGGCAATCCCAATGGCCCCACGAGTAATCTTCTGGTCTCCCCTTCTCCAGGGGAAAAAAAAACTTCAGTGGACCACAACTTCTGCAATCCACGCAAGCAAGGGAAATTCAGTCAGCTTCTCTGAGAAATCTGACTGGTCGAGCTGGCAGCCAAGCCTGGAGTAGCCTGTAGTTTTTTGAATGACCTGACTTTCAACTTATACTTGTGTCTTCCTCCTTTTACATTTTTCTTAATCTTCGCAAATGGATACCCTTTCTGATATAAACAGACTTCACTTGATGAGAAACCTGGTAAAGCTGCACTGATTCAGGATACAGTCACTGATGATAAACAAGGTACAGTTCTAAACTGTGGTCTCTTAATTAATTTTAAAGTGGTAATATGTGTTTTATACAATTTCTATTGGATAGAACATATCCACACTAGTGTTTCTTCATGGGTAAGGGTCTAATGCTGTTCTGAAGGAGTGATAAACCTGTGTCCAAACCAGCCTGGCTGACAGGTCACAGGTACAATAGAAGGGGACAAGGAGAGAGGTCTCCTGATGTTCCTGTTCAGGACACATGTGAGAAATTGTGAGGGCTCTGAGAAAGAAATGGAAGGAGCTCTAGACATAAACAATCAACAGATGGCAAAGTTCATTAGCGGCTGATCCCTGATTTTATCCTTTATTTTGCTCAATACCCCAGAGTTTTAATGCGACTTACAAGAATGGAGGTTCATGTAAGTGGACTACTCCTCTCTTCCTAGTGTCTGTTGCGTCATCCTTTCATTGTTCAAACTGATGTATGAACTCAGGTCTGGGCACTGTCTTCAAGCTACTGCTTATGGACACAAGGATCTTTTACTTTGCGCCTTTTATTCTAAATTGTTTCTACTTGCCAAAAGGAACTGTGATGTTTTTAATGAAGACTATTTCTTGGAGTTAAAAATGCTTTCCTACACCAGAGGCATTTTTTGGAATGAGTGCCTTATCCTATTCATTTTTGCATTGATCATGAGAACCAAGAACAGCTCTAGACTATTAAACTCACTCATCATGAAATCAGGTGGACCCAACAGTCATAGGATCCATATGTCTAGGCTCAGATGGATGATCTCTTGGAACATGTCTGCTGATGGGTAAAGTCAGACTGCTAAGCCAGACTGTTGCAACCCTGTCTTCTCCTGCAGGGGCATGAGACATGTTGCGTTTGGGCTTTAGTACTGATCTCCCTGAAGTGCAAGTTTTCATCACTATCTTAGTGGTGGTGGATGTTTTTACCAAGGTGTTTCCAATTGACTTCATGGTTCCAGAAAGCTTTATTCCAATTACTTAAGTAATTCATTTACTGCATCTTCTTCCAATCACCTGCAAATGGAGGGAGAAAGAGAGAGAAAACCAGTGCAACTCTAGAACAATATTTGTGCTCCTGTCTTTCATATCAAAAGGAGTATTAGACAGCTTTGTTGCCTTTAGAAAAACTTTCCAGTAATGATTCTCTGCATGTGGCAACTGGCATATCTAGGCAGCTGAGAGCTACAGTCATCACTGTTTGCCTTCAGAGATACTGTCATCTGCTGTTCTGTGAATTTATTCTTACTAGGAGAAGTGACAAACAACCCAGCTCCTCCTCAAGGAACAGCTTTCAGTTTTAGCGAAGATCCATCCAGTCTTTCATTGCTCTCTGCCCTCCATGCCCTCTATGTCCCATGGACCCCCTTCTCCCTCCTGTTTCAGCTGAGAGGGCAGGAAGAATTTTAGGTAGAATAAATTTTAGTTTCTCAACACTGAACAGGAAAATTATAATACTTAATTTATTGGAAAAAGCTACCCTGATGCCACACAAAACCTCATATGGCAGAAGCAGGCAGAAAACCTGTAATGTACTTAATGGTGAGAGAACTATGAACAGTGTGCCCACCCTTTAGGTAGCCCAGGTCAAGAAACAGGCACAGCAGGGATTCCAGGAATACTCTTTATTGCAACAGAATAGAATAACAGAACCTTGAAAGCCTGTCCATTAATTCCTCCAAGAACAGCATAATTGTTAGAAATAGATGAGGTAGCACACGGTAAGGCAGTTGCAGCTGAGTCAGTGACTCAGAATAAAGTTGCTATAATCTTGAAGCATGTAACAATATATGAATTGTTCTACTTGGATACCTAAATTAGATATTCACCTAATTATAGTCCCCAGACATCTCCAGAGTTTTGTGTATGTTATCAAGCAAATTCACTTCATAAGAGTAATTTAGTGTTGGGAGGTTTACTTCTTTTCTTTTTTAAAGAACTTTATTGATTTTCAAAGTTTAGCTAAAATACAAAATATATAGTATAGATAAGACAGATTACAGAACTAAAGAAAAAAGAAAAACTATATCAGTGCAAAACTAGATAGAAAGCGGAAAAAGAAAGTGAATTCCAACCTTCTCCAATACAGATATAAATGCATTTTATGCAGATATAATCTCTTACCATTAGTTAAACCTTAGTAACATTATTTCTATAAAATCAAACCATTTAATCATCAAAACCCAAAATCCAAGCTTCATTTTTTTCAGACACAAGCAAATAATCTAGAAGTGGTTGCCAAGTAGAAGCAAATCCAGACACGGTATTTTCTCTTATCAACACTGTTAGCTTAGCCATTTGGGCCAGTTCCATTAATTGGGGAGTTTTATACTTCTAAGGCACTGCAGAACAAACAGCAACAACATTCATGAATTTGGATATATTTGGAAGTATGTTTATACTGTGCTTGAATTGAATTTCAAGTTCCATATAATACTTGATTCTTGCTGAGAATGTGGATTGTGTAAATTCATGTAGAGTTCAGCCGAAAGTGATCTGGTTGTATGTATATAAGTCATTATTTACCTACTCACTGTAGGTCACTACCTGCTCATAGATTATCCCACACTGTTGAACTATAGAACTGAGTATTGGGATGCTAACTATGAACCTGGAAGCTAAAAATATCTTGATGCAATTATACAATTCATTTAGGTCTCACTCAGCACTATGTGTTCTATTCAATCCGTATTCTCTTTATATCAATCTAATTAATAACAAAATCTGGAATTCTTACTGATTTTTTGTTTGATTATTCTGTTTATGGTTTACTCAAACACATATATAGGGCTAATTTGGGAGAAATGTGAGCTATAATTGTGCTAAATAAATTATGATACGGTTCAAAAAGTCTCAGTATTAGTTCTGTTTATGCTTGCACCAAAAAGATATTCCGGTTACAGTCATCAATTCCAAATTCACTGCTGTCACTGCTGCTGTATGATTTCTCTTTATTGCGGTGAGCTTTCCACTCCTGTTAGAATAAATTATGCACCTGCATAATTTAACTTATTTTAATGTGCTTTTAATATTGGAGGGTTTATTTTCCATTGTGTCATTGATGGATATATATAGTTTCCACTGTGAAAGGAACCCTTTCTTCTGCAGAAAGAATTGGGATCTAATAGAAGCTTTGATCCACAGAAGAGGCTGGTTTTTTTTTTTGCCAATTCATCATTGTACTGCAGCTCATTCTGTTCTGGAAACTTTCTCAACCTCAACAACAGATTGTTAGGGAATTGATTGGTGAGAACATTCAATCCCTAGTAGAGCTCTGTTCATGGAACCTAAATTCAGTTGTATTTGTTGAACACTACATATATGATACTTTGAGTCTGGCTTTTAAGCTTCATGCATGAACTTTGCAGAATAATTTCTTTGTAAACTTGCTCTCTTTATCAAACTGTTTCTTAGAATGATGCAAAGTACTCCTAAGGCCATTTTTAATGGGAATTAATCATAGTATTTTAGTCTCAATTAAACAATTAATATCAAATAATAATTATTATTTTTCAATTAGGTATGAAAGTGAGTGCTTCTACCCAAGCAGTGCCAAAGGATTTTAAAGTATCTCAACATTTGCCTTTCAAAACAGGTAAGAAAAATTTCTTGTATAAAAACAAATATAGTCAGTGGAGAATTTCTAAATGTCTAATGTTATGAGAAGTCTTCCCTTTATCTAATTCCACATACCAGGCATAAATATTGAAATCTGCACAGGTCTTTCCTTACTCACCTTTTTCTAATATGAATAGCCTCAAATTTGAATATATGGTCCTCTTGCAAGAGTTGGCTCCTTAAATACAAATGGTGTCATATAGAAAACCAGGTATTTAGTGAAATCAGGGTTAAGGTACAATGCAGCAGTCCAAAAACCAGCAGAATCCAAGCAAAAGGTTTATAGCATAGGAGGCCACTTAACAAATAAAATTGAGTTACCTTAGCTAGACTGCAAAATGCTGGGATCTGAAAAGCATGTGTTGTTCCAGCAGCTGTAGAGCCTCAAATAACAGCTTTAGTCTGGTTTACAAGTCCCACCAAGATCTTGCTCTGAGTAAATAGTTCAGTTCTCAAGGATCCCGATACTTTCTTTTGAAAGTCCATTAGTTCCAAAGAGCTGTCATTTTGTAAGGTGTTTCATTATGTTGGGCTTTTATACGGAATCTTGTTCACTGGATGGCAATAGGCTTGCAGTTTCTGTCCCTGATTCCATTCCAGGACTGTAAAATGTTCTAGCATCTATCTTAGGACTCAAATCTGTCACAGGTGAACCTTAGATGCAGGTTCCTCCAAGGGACAGACCTGATGCTGTCTTTCCTGAACACTGAAGTGTATCACTGTCAGTACTAGAATGAAGAGGATCAGCCACTTTCTATTCCAAGGTGCAAGCTGTAGGGTTGTGGACTAGAAACACAGAGACCCGGGTCTAGTCTTCCCTTAGCCACAGAAGCCAGGGCAGGGGGGAGTGGGTGGGGTGATTTAGGCCAGCCACCCTTTCTCAGTCCTAGAGTGGGAAGTAAAAAACCAGTCTCCGCTAGACCAGCATGGTAGATTACAGTCCATAACCTCCAATAAAGAGGCCTTCATCCTGCAATGGATGGATTGGACTGAAAATACGTATATCCAGTTAAAATTAAGCACAATAAAGACTTTATCAAAATATAGCAAGCAACATAATACATTTTTTCTTGATAGCCATTTGAGTTCATTTCCCTTCTGTTTATTCTGCAGGTGTTCTGTATCTTATTGGTTGTTATTGGTTGTTATTTTGCTTCAAATAAGTTTGATCACAATTCACTTCCTTACATTGCTAAGTTACATCTTCGTCAAATCCAGATAACATTTAAAGCTTGAACATAGTCACTATCAGCAACTGGCAATCTGGGTATTTCCTGGGACTTAGCGTAGTAATCACAACAACTTATTACTAGTTGCTCTTGCTGATGGAGTCTTGATAGGGAGTCACTGCAGCCCCACTAATGACTTCTGTGCAGTTTCAGAATTCTGGGAATGCTTGACCTGTGCTGGGGTGTGACTAAATGCTCTTTGTTTTTGAGGGAGGGAGGGAGGGAGGGAGAGAAGAACGCATTATAGCTTAGTCAAATCACAGCTCACAGACTAACTGATTTATTATGGCATGGTTAGTTGTAGGTAAATGCCATCTTCATCACATGTATAAAATGGAGTGACTAACATTAATAGCAAATGTTAGGTTGCTATAATAAATTGCTAAATATTACATTTATTATTTTAAAATGAATTGCATATTGAGGGATTGTTGCTGTAATATTCTGCTTCTGTGGGCATCTAGTACAAAAATTGGCTTTTTAAAGTGGCAAATCAATGCAGCCTCAACAGGCTGGCTAGCAGCAGAAAGGTGGCATTACTAATAATAGTAAGGAAATGCAGGCAGCAACAAGGAAAAGGGAAAAGCAGGCAAGTGGTACAACCCTCAAAGACCCTCTTCCTTCCCTTCTCTTGCCTTCCCTCTATGCACTTTTTTGTTTTTAAAATGAGGAATTATTCAACAATCAGGAGTACTTCTCTTCAGCAGGGCCACTGTCTTAAAGCCAAAGCCAAGGAGAAGAAAAATTTATTTAACAAGATTAAGACTGAGGGCTCTTCTTCCTCATGGATGCATTAAGGTGGTTTTCTCTAATCTCTTGGAAGAAAAGTAGGCTGCATAAATTGCACTGCCCTGACAGACAAGCTCTATTCTGCCTGATTGACAGGCCCAGTGAACGCTGGTGCCATGCTGTTTTAATGGAGAGCAAAGTAAGGAAAGTGATATGTCGATGAAACAAAGTGAAAAAAAAGGAAAGTGATGGGTGGATTCTCCAGATTTGTTTCTTCTCCCACAGTGTCACCTGCCAGCAGGAAACCCAACCACTAATCACTCTCCTTAAATTCACGAGGAGACGTGAAGTCCTTCAAATGGCTAGACCCATAGGGTTAGTCCTCTGTCAGAACCTGGCACTGAAACAGCTGATCCACTGGGTGAAAAGTCATTGCATGATAAAGCAGGATTTTCTACTTTACCAGGCAGCCTCCCTCAGATCAGCTACAGATCAAAGGCCTGGAAAGCCAAGACAGTCTTGACCTATTTAAAGCAATTTTCTTTCAAAAATAAAGAAACTTATTAGTAAAGATACTTATTCTTCTCTCACACACAATCTTATGAAGCTGGCTGGTGAATTTCTCAGCAAAAATAAATGGAAGAGAGAGTCGGGGGACCAGAGAGGAAGAAGCATGCCAGCAGCAACCTAAAGTACCTAAGAGAAGCTGGGCAGATCCTATCCCTTGATTGTGTCATCACTGGCACTGTTGATTATGTGTTGTAGATTGTGTGTCCATGGCAAGACTTGCTACGAGAAAAGAAAAAAACACTATTTTTAAAACAGAGCAGCTAAAATGATAAGATGAAGGCAATGTGATGAGGACATCACTTTTAAATGGTTAGTGGAACATCTTTGTGCCACAGTTAGATGGGCATGAGGATAAGCCCTAAGACATGCTTGTAGTTTTATGTAAAAATTATACCCTATCAGTGTACTGGCAGTGATCCAGTGCAAACATAATTAGTTCAGTCCAATTAATCATGGTTTATTAAAACAGAAATAAGTCATTTCCCTCACCCCCTTATTCCTTTTTTGCCTGACTTCCTTGAATGTGTGTCTTGTGGCTAACAATTTTTTTCCAAATGAGGGTTCCAACATTACTGTGTTTCAGTGGAGCTATTACCTATCAAAGCCTTATAGATATGGTGAAATTTATGTAAATTAACAGCTTGCCAGCAGTTAAGGTGTTAAATACCCTTGTCTTTTCAAGGAAGAAAAACAGAAGGAATATTGTCAGGATTCTGTTCATTTTGCTCAAGACTGGAAACTTACAAAAATGCTATTCCAAAACTCAGTATCATTAAGTTTTAATTGTACACCATTAAATTAAAATTTAATTTAAATTTGACCTTACTCATTTCAGTGGTGGTTTCACAGAGAAGAAAGACAAAAGAGTGTTTAATGCAAACTGTAGTATGGGAAGCTTATTTTCTGAAGAATATTTTTATCCTGAAAGTGATTATTTTTTTACCTAAATTTATTTGAGCACCTATTAGCTCTGTTTCCATGTTTACAATGATTTATACTGATGCATCAGTGGATATTATGAACAGTTTTATTTCCTGACAGTGTTCTTAACAAATTATCTTATGTTATAGTTGCTCAAGAATCAAACACACTCAAAACGAGACCAAGGTCCAGGTAAGTAAGCAAGAATAAAGAAATCAGACTGTCAGTATATATAGCTGCTTTTGCAGCAAATTGCAAATATAAAGTAGACAAAAAAAAGATTTATTCATTCATTCATTCATTCATTCATTCATTCATTCATTCATTCAATTTATATAGTCGCCCATCTCAAACCAGTGACTCTTGGCGGGTAACAATAATAAAAACAATCAACAATAAAAACAATACCAAAAAAATAAATATAAATATAAATACAGGCAAGAGATCTTAAAAGCGATAGGTGTTAACACAACCATGAAATGGGGCCCTTCACGCACACGGGGCCCTAGGCCTGGGCACAAAGCCAGGTCTTCAAGGCCTTCCGAAAAGCCAAAAGGGTCGGGGCCATCCTAATCTCAGGAGGAAGGATCTTCCAGAAGGCAGGCGCCACAGCAGAAAAGGCACGTCTCCTGGTTCCCGCCAGCCGACATTCCTTGGCTGATGGGATCTGGAGCACGCCCATCCTGCTGGACTGGATTGGACGGGTAGAAATAACTGGGAAAAGACGGTCCCTAAGGTAACCCGGTCCCAAGCCATGAAGGGCTTTAAAGGTGACAACCAGCACTTTGAATTGCACCCGGAAACACACCAGCAACCAGTGCAGCTCCCAAAGTAATGGTGTTATGTGTGCTGAGTAGCCGACACTATTTACAACCCCGGGCAGCTGCATTCTGTACCATCTGACGCTTCCAAATGCTCTTCAAGGGCAGCCCCATGTAGAGCGCGTTGCAATAGTCCAAACGGGAGGTCACGAGGGCATGAGTGACAGTGAGTAGTGCCTCCTGGTCCAGGAATGGGCGCAACTGGTGCACAACCCAAAGGTATACAAAGGCCCTCTTAGCCACGGCTGCCACCTGCTCTTCCAGCAGGAGCCGTGAGTCCAAGAGGACCCCCAAATTGTGCACCGGGTCCATCTGGGGCAGTGCCACCCCATCCAGGACCAAAGATGGAAAAACCTTGGTACTGGGAGGCCCAAAACACCCAAAGCCACTCAGTCTTGCTTGGATTGAGCCGGAGCCCATTGCACCCATCCAGGCGCCTACAGCCTCCAGGCACTGAGATAGGACATCCACGGCATCACTCAGACAGCCTGGGGAGGAGATATAAAGCTGGGTATCATCAGCATACTGATGAAACCTCACCCCAAACTGTCGGATCACCTCACCCAGCAGCCTCATGTAGATGTTAAATAAGTGGGGCGAGATAACTGAGCCCTGTGGCACCCCACACAGTAGGGGCCGTGGACTGGACCTCTCCCCTCCTACCAACACCGACTGCAACCGACCCCGGAGGAAGGAGGAGAACCAGTGCAGCACAGTGCCGCCCACCCCCAACTCCCGAAACCGGTCCAGAAGGATACCATGATCGATGGTATCGAAGGCCAATGAGAGGTCAAGAAGAGTAAGGATGGTCACACTGCCCCCATCCCGCTCCCGCCAGATGTCATCCAAGAACGCAATCAGTGCCGTCTCAGTTCCATATCCCGGCCTGAATCCTGACTGAAAGGGGTCCAGATAATCCGCTTCTTCAAGAGCCCTTTGAAGCTGCCATGCGACCACTTTCTCAACAACCTTCCCTAGAAAGGGGAGGTTGGAGACTGGACGGAAACTATCCAGATTGGTTGGGTCGAGCGATGGCCCCTTCAGGAGGGGGTGTGAGAGTTGGGCCACGAGTCGGGCCACTTACCTGTCTGCCGTCCGATCCGGAAGAGTCCAATCTGGAAGAGGAGCCAGTTTCCGGAAATAGCAGGCTTGGCGCGAACCCCGTGGAAGAAACAGAGACACTGATTGGCAGAGGCCCAGAAGGAAGGACACCTCCACCAATCAGCGCGCTCCAAAGGAGAGCAGAGAGGCGGGCCGAACAACGCGAAGCCCGATTGGCCCCTGCTTTCCAAAGGCGCGAAAAGCGAAATAAAAGACCAACGCGACTTACCTCCATTGCCGGAGACAACCGTTCTACCTGCTCCACGCCGAAGCCTCCAGACTCCGCGCCGGACCCTGTTCCTGAGCCCTGCCTTGCTGCCGCCCCGGACCTCAAGCTAGAGCCCTGCCTTGCTGCCGCCCCGGACCTCGATCGAGAGCCCTGCCTTGCTACTGTTCCGGACCTCGTTGACGAGCCCAGCCCTGCTGCCGCGCCGAACCCTGCCTCCTCGCCTCGTCTCGCCGCCACACCAAGCCTTGGAAACAAGCCTTACCTTGCTGCCGTGCCAAGCCTTGTGCCCGAATATCTGCCTGTCGTCGCGCCTCCGCCCTGCAAGAGCCCAGTCCCGGAACGTTCTTCAGAGCCCTTCTTGCTTCCTGTGGAAGAAGCCAGCACTGGGGTAAGCGCCATCGCCTTGCCTGCTCCTCTCCCGACCGCCCGAGATACCGCTGCTCCATTGCCCTCCGCCCCGGACCCAACCAACGCTGGTCACCAGTGGGTTGCCTTTGTCAGGCCCCGGTCTACCCATACGGCCACTAGCCCAGACCAGCAACTGGACCCAGCCGATGCCGGTCACCAGTGGGTTGCCTTTGTCGGGCCCCGGTCTACCCATACGGCCACTAGCCCAGACCAGCAACCGAGCCCAGCCGACGCCGGTCAACAGTGGGTTGCCTTTGTCAGGCCCCAGTCTACTTCCAGCCCCGACAGCCAAGCTAACTCCACGCCCGCGGTCACCTTGCCTGTCTCCTCTGGATCGCCACCGGCCGTAGCAGCCACCACAGTGCCTGTGACCTCTCTGGTCCTCCCGGTTGGGCCAGGAACGTTCTCTGGACTGGTTGTGGTACAGCCTGCAGAAGAAGAAGAGGACATTATAAATTGGGCTGCTCGTGTAACTGTAAATAAAGTTGATTTCAGTAATGCTTCCGTGTCCAGTCTTAGTCGGAACAGGACAGGGGGTGCACCGCCGCCTCTTTAAGAGCTGGCGGAACAACCCCCTCCCTCAAAGAGGAATTAACCACCGCCTAGACCCAATCACGTGTCCTCTCCCGGGCAGCCTTGACTAGCCAGGAGGGGCACAGATCTAGCACAGAAGTGGCCAAACTAACAGCTACAAGAACCCTGTCCACTTCCTCGGGTTCAACGGGCTCGAACTCCTCCCAGATAACCATGCAAGACTCAGACCCCGTAGCCCCCACTGGCCTTGCATCAAGGCTGGCATTCAACGCAGAGCAAATGTGAGTGACTTTATTCACTAGATGCGCAGCATATTCCTCACAGTGACCCTGTAGGTGAAACCCGGTATTTCTCCCTCCAAGGAGGGACCAGGTCACCCAAAATAGGGCCACCGGCCGACAATCTACAGATGCAATAAGAGTGGAAAAATAACCATGTTTCACCGCTTTTACTGCCACGAGGTAGGCTCTAATAGCGGCTCTAGCTCATGTTCAATCGTCTTCGCTCCCCGTCTTCCGCCAGCGGCACTCCAGGCGTATCTTAGCGCTCTTAAGCCTCCTCAGCTCCTCCGTAAACCACGGGGAGCCATGGGAGCGGAGAGGCTGCTCAGGCGCAATCCGATCCAAAGCCGTGGCCCCGCTCTCATTCCACGTGGCCACCAAGACCTCAGCCGGACCGTGATTATTATTACAGTAATTCAGATAACACTTTTGAAGTGGACCTTCAAACACTACAGTGAAATGTCAGACAGGTACTAATTTGTATTTGAATGCCTCTTGACTGACATGTTAACTCCTGTACAGAGTAGCTTTGATGTAAAAACACATCACATAACCTTTTTTAAATAGAATTCACTCCTCAAAAATAAGCATTCCTAAACGCATTCCATTTAGTAAACAGCACTTTTCTTTTATTTCTACAGTTTTAATTGCCTAAAGTTTTTATGGTATAGTCTATTAAATAATTGTACTTTCCCTTATTATTTTGTTCTTGTAAAATGTATGGATTTTTATTTATTCCACCTCACAGTAAATTGATGAATAAAATAATAAAAATAGAATATAGAGGTAAATACTTTTCTAAATATATGCTGTTGGAAATTCCTTGTAATCATTACACTACAATTTCCTAAATTGTTGAAGGTCACATCTAAGTCTTATCTTCAATAAATGCCATAGCTAACTTAATGTTGTGGTTATATTGACCTTATAATCAAGCTGAAAGTACTATAAGGATAAGAAAGTTAAATTCTATAAGCAAAATTGGTAACTGTGTTTCAGAAAATATTTTCTATTAATCTTCCTGTAGTACTAACATTAAATAGAGAAAGAAATAAGTATCAATCAAAAGAAGAGTTTTCTTTTTTGGAGTGATGTCTTTTATTGTTTCCTTTTCAGCTCAGTACTAAATGACAGCCTATGCAGTTTTTACCCAGATGGTCTTAATAACAGAACATAAATATATTAGTGGAATAATCTTTGTTCCTTGTAGCATATTTTAGAAAATTAAATCCCTGTGTACGAATAGGTCCACTATATATTTTCTCTATTTGAAATACGCATTTTGCCAAGGTATTTTCAAATGCTAATAGTTGCCAGGAGTCAAGACTGATTTGAAGGCAACAAAACAAAATAAAATTAACCCTAGCCCCAACTTTTGAAAAGTCAGCTTTATCTCTCAGAAATGCTAAACTCTGCCTTTTTTGAACTCAGTTTCAGAAAGGGTCTTCAGAGTGCCTGGGAATGTGAACAGATTTGGGTCTAGTTGTGTGGAGTCCCCTTCTGGTTATTTTAATTATCCCTTTTGGTTCACCATTTTCTATATTGGATTTTGGTTTTTTTTTTAATGATATATGGTTACCTTTTGTTAATGTTTATTTTTGTTTTATTTATTTATTTGTCAAATTTATATAGTCACCCATCTCACAAACAAGTGATTCTGGGTAGTGTACAAGGCTTAAAAAACAGTTAAATTAATAAATAGTAAGACAATTATTATCATTAAAAAAAATAAAAAACTATAAAAGACAAAGCTAAAAAGAAGAATTATTAGGCAAAGAGATGTTAATAATAGTGGAGCCACCTGGTGTCATATTGGTTGAGTTGGGTGGCCTTATAAATGTTTCATTCACACGCACACACAGACACACAGACACACAAACACACATATACATACATACATACATACATACATACATACATACATACATCTGTCTGCAACTCCTCAGAGCATCCACACTTTTCCTATGATTGTGCAGTCACACAACCCTTGAAAAATAAATCATTGCTTGAAAGAATTACAGATGGAAGCTACATTTGCAGTCCTGCACACTCCAAAGCACTTTCTGGTATCAAATACAAAACTTTGTACAGCCCTACTCTGAATATGTTGTTCCTCATGTGTTCCTTATTCATTCTTTGTAGGTATTCCCTGGAAACCTACTACTTCCAACTTAAACACATTTTTTTCCCATAGCAGTTTGCCAGATACTAAGCTGAGATATTTTCAGAAAAATGAGGGTAAAAAGTCAGAGTCAGATGAGCAAGTGTCAGCAAGTGAATGAATGAATATATATTCATAATATATGTATAGAATTAAACAGTAAATGTATCCCAATTCTGCTAAAAATGAAGTCCTGGTTTGGAGTAATAGCACTCCAGTTGCTCTGTGGAACAGTCTCATTCTGTTTACTCTTATACCAATCACCCTTAAGATGAAGACATTATTTTAATGAAACCCATTTTTGTGATTCCTTCAATTCATCATTAAGGAGTATTGGTGAATCACGCAAAACAGTTCAGTTTTGGTATCAGGGTCCTGTCAGACAGACAGGTAGGGATATATCATACCGTTTTTGCGCGCTGCCACAACGGCGGCACTTCCGGGTTTTCCCGCGGCGACACACCAACGGCGGGAAAACTTTGGAAAGCCCTGGGTTAAGGTATTGGACTAGGACTGAGAAGACCCAGTTACTGGGTGACTTTGGGTCAGTAATACATTCTTAGCCAAAACTACCTCACAAGGGTTTTTTGTGCAGATAAAATGAAGGGACTCTCATGTAAACTGTTTTCAGCTCTTGGATAAAAGGTAGGATATATCCTTGACAAGTCATGAATAATAGTATAATGGAAAAAAATGAGTGCATACTTAGAACAGTCTTGCAGTATGAGCAAAAACCATCAATAATTTTTCTTTTTTTCAATTTCGTATTTTTCCTCTGAGGTCTTATTCTAGCACATCTATTGAAGATGCAGTGAACAAGGGGGGAGAACCACCAACTCCTCCACCAAGACCTCAAAAATCACATTCCAGAGCTTCCTCCTTAGACTTAAACAAAATTTTCCAGCCAAACACACAAGGTAAGCTGTACAAGCCCTTAAACTTCCCCAGAACAATTTAAAACTAATTGGAGCAGTTTAAATTCTTACATGCCAAACATCTTCCCTATTTTTTGGGGTCCTCCATAATTTTTACAAGTGGGAAGGAAAATAGTTTAAGAAACACTGCTCCAGTACATGGAATATTCACATATGTAACCTCTGATAACTGCAATCTAGTTGACAATTTAAATATATAAGTGAAACATGATAGAACTAATGCCACATAGAAATTATGTACCATCAACTGTGAACTTTTCAGTGGAGTTACTGGAGACACCCTTTTAGCAGAGTAATATGCAAATGATAAGTAATATCATGCATGTACCAGTTTTTATATTGTTATAATAGTGCATTGTTGAAGATAATGAACTCTTGTTAATTGTCAAAACCACAGTATCCCATTTTAATTCCTTGACCATACCACATGATGACCAGCTATTGCAGCCTCTTAGGTACCTTTCTGTACCTCATAATATATCAAGAATTCCTTAAATTCTTGGTAGTTCTAATCCATTGCCAATTATGTGTGACCAAATATGGCTTAAGAGAACTTGACTATAGGTTAGCATAATTTAGGAGGGTGGTTGTTGTTGGTGAAATGATGGTAATAGCCCTCAGCAAGTGGAAGGTAAACATACTAATACAGAGGCACATTGAAACTGACAACCTCTCTGTCAGATTTCAACAATGTCATTATTTTACATGTCTCCCATGAGATAGTGGGATTTTTTAAAATTGCATACATCACCAAGATTAAAACAAAAAAAACATGCAGGCCATATTTCTGACCACACTGATTTTATTACAAGTTAGTAGAAGTATCAATCCATAAATACAAAACAATGTTTGGAAAGTAACTCATTTTTCTCTCCAGCTTTCCAGCAGTTATTTACATAAAAAAACCCCAACTTACATTTTATAAACCCATAGACTTTTTATAGACCCATAGACATAAACAAACAATTTCTCAAAAGTCAGTTAGTTTGTCGAGTGAGAAATACCAACAAAGTCTCTTAAGTCCCAATTTCTCTGATACAAAAGAAAGGCAGAAAAATACAAAACTTATTCACTATGTTGCCAAAATAAAATCTATCAAACTTCCACCAAAATTAATTATAGCAAAGAAAACACAAAATTAGCCAACATTTTGAACGAAGTCCAAAGATAAATTTTAGAATAATAAAAATGTACTAATCTGAAAAAGAAAACTAATATAAGGTGATCTAAAAGCTGGCTGTCACTCTTGTGTCTCCCAAGAGACTTACTGTTCTCTGCAGAGCTAGAATCCTCTTTCGGCCATTTCATTGCATTCACTCCCCGTTCTTCTCCGCGGTGGAAACAACAAAGAAAAACAGGAGTGTGCAATTACAATGGCTCTGTGAGCAATCTTCTGGTTCCCCCTTCTCCAGGGGGAAACTTCAGTGGTCCGTAGACCCCTGCAAACAAGATAGAAAGTTAGCCAGGTCTCAGAGCTCAGAGCTCTGAGAAACTCTGACTTGTCGAGCTGCCAGCCAGGCTTGGAGTCCCGACTATTCTAAAGCTTTTGACTGTGTGGATCATAACAAATTGTGGCAAGTTCTTGGTGGTATGGGGATACCAAGTCATCTTGTCTGCCTCCTGAGGAATCTGTATAACGACCAAGTAGCAATGGTAAGAACAGACCACAGAACAATGGACTGGTTTAAGATTGGGAAAGGAGATACCACTTTGATGGCTGAAAGTGAGGAGGAGCCTTATGACGAAGGTGAAAGAAGAAAGTACAAAAGCTGGGTTACAGTTAAACCTCAAAAAAAAAACAAGATTATGGCAACCAGCTTGATTGATAACTGGCAAATAGAGGGAGAAAAAGTGGAGGCAGTGACAGACTTTGTATTTCTAGGCGCAAAGATTACTGCAGATGCTGACTGCAGCCAGGAAATCAGAAGACGTCTACTTCTTGGGAGGAGAGCAATGGCAAATCTTGATAAAATAGTTAAGAGCAGAGACATCACACTGACAACGTAATTTTATAAATATTTCATGAATAGCTTACATTCAAATTTTAAATAGACTTTTCTGTTCTATATGCTTTGGTGCTAAAATGCTGAATGTCTAGAAATGGCATATTTTTCAGAACTGAGCAAGACATTTGTTTGTTTAATGTCAACTTGTGAACAATGCCATTATGAGCTGCATACTTTTCAACTGGAGCATTCTGTTATTGTTTCAGTGTTTCAGAGATATTACATAGCAATCTGTGAGTAGCTATTGTTTTTACTCCCCCTCCAAACTTGGGTCTAGTTTATGTATCCAATGGAGGTTTGCTTTAATTTCCAACAATTTCAATTTCTTTGAGATTTGTCCTTTAACTATACATTTCCAGAGGATTGCTCATCTTGGGTTATAGGTCCCTTTACTGTAGTAATAATCAACGGTTGACTACTCAATTAAACAATGGTTTAAATGAAAAAATAAAATAGTTGCACTTACTCTCTAACATAAGTGCTTAAATTATCAGTCTGCTTCACTTCATACTATCTTGATATTGACTTTGAGACTAAGATGCTCCTTCTTACTTGCAACATAGTGAAGAAAAAAATGTGCCACCCGGTCTTCTGTGAAATTGGCAACAATTTCTCAAAATGCAATCAGATTCTGTGACCTTCAGAGAAGGGTCAACAAGGTTTTCCCAACCAAGGGGAATATATAGAAGGAAATACTGATGCTTTAATTTCCCATGATCAGAGAAAATGAGAAAAAAATGAGTAATAAAACTCAAACAGAGATTACAATTAAAAGAAAATACTAAAAATGCCATTCCAGAGTTTGTAGAGTTCTGACAGGAAACAAATGACTTAGCACTGAAAATGCATATTAGGTAAGGAAAAAAACAACCCAACAAACCAAAGTTGAAAAATTGAAAAATAAATCTGCTTCCCTGCATAGCCATTACTTGAATTAAAAATTGAATTTATTTATTTATTTATTTATTTATTTGTTTGTTTATTTGTTTATTTGTTTATTTATTTTATTGCACTTATATGGCCACCCATCTCACTCTGGGCAGCGTACCACAATGAATTTAATTTACTTGAATTAAAAATCTGACACAAGCATATTTAAGATAATATTTCTGTTTCTCATTACCTCTTTCTTATACAGTATTTCTAGCACCTAAGAATCCTTCAGTGCATATACACACAGACATGCAAATTTATAGCATTTCCCTGCAGGAAACACTACCAACTTTTCCAGGCAGCTATAGATCTATATAGATTTCCTATAAGCATACCTGTGGGTACCATACAATTAACCAAGACTTTGCATTATATCTAAGTATATGTTTGCTTTTAAGTATCCTGATTGTCGTACTAAATGTGATGTCTGTCGGGCAATTAGAATTTATGTGAATATTAAAAATGTATGCGTTTAAAATCTGATATGCATTGTACCATTCTGATATAATAGTAGATACTACTGAACATTTATAAGTTTAGGGTTTTTTTCTTGTTAAATTACACATTAATAAATATTATTTTACTCCTTAATCTTTAAAAATATAATTCCTATCTATATAATAAATATATTGACATAAATTTTAAAAGAAAACATGGTAATGGAACCAGAATACCTAATTATAACCAATGATTTATCTATACAATTTCACTTTTTCACATAATCTCATTTTATTTGAATGCTCTCCAATGTTGATACTAGAATTTTGCTTCATGTTATTTTTATTTCCTTTTTAAAAGAAATTCTTTGCTGACAAAGAATGCATGTGTGCCTTTTGCTGCAACTTAACTGAATCTATGTTGACTGTGTTGTATTTAATAAAAAGGTAGGTAGGTAGGTAGGTAGATGATAGGTAGATAGAGGAAGACAGAAGTATGGCAACAGATTGTTCAAGTTTGTATTATTAAATTAATTTGTATGAAGAAATTGTCCTGATAGGTACACATGGTCACCCATTACATTCATATGTGTTGTTTTTGTCCTTTTGTTTCAACAGTTAGATCAAGCTGGGTACCACCACCACCTGCTCTACCTCCCAGGCCCTTTGTATCACAGGTGTGTCAATAATTTCAGCACGATATGATGCTTAATATCTATCTTAAAAGAGAGAGCTAAAAAGAGGTTTTTCTTGCCCAAGCATCCATCAGAGCACACAAGACAAAGACAGCACTGTTAACTATAATTTTAGGAACTATCCAGTAATTAACTTCAACAATAACATCTTATCATTTAAAAATAATGGTATTCGAAGGCAAAAGCGGACCGATTCCAAAATGTTTCCAAATAATCTGTTATCAATTCTGTAGTTATTTTTCCAAATAATCGGAAGTAGGAGTGGTGAAGTCACTGTAAGACAGAAGTATTCGGTTGAATAGAATCTATTCAGTTAGTTGATAATTAACCAGGGTATCTGCCTCAAATACATAGTGTTTTTCACACAGAGTATTAAAACTTACAAGTACTTTTTAGACATTTTAATAATACATGTATGTTGATGGGGCTTAAGGTGTTGAAAATATCAGTCCAATGGTACAGCCTGTCATAAGCTTTCTGCAGTTTTTCTTCATATAATGATATTTCGTTAAATCCCACTCTTGTTATGCAAAATGAAGTTTAAAAAAAAAGATTCCTACACAATGAAACTTATCTTGGAAGTCTAAATGATAGCTTCTAATAAAACTTAATTGTTTGTTTTGCAATTTCAGACACTACCTTTAAGATTACTGATAAATTCTGACTACCCAATATTGTTATATTAACTATTATTCTGATGATTTCTGGAAATAGAAGAGATATGATTTTTATTTCTATCACACTTTCAGGTGTCATGCATACATAATATCTAATTTGTATTTATAATATTTACAAAAGGAAATTTCTATACGTCTGGCTCTGTAAATGTGTCCATAAGTGTAGATATTTCATGGACATTGCAGATTAGGTAATGAGAACTGAATTTTATACAGAATGAATTTTGTAATAAATCATACTTCACAATAATTTATTTATTATTATTTATTTATTTATTATTTGGATTTATCCCCGCCCATCTCTACCATGGTAGACCCTTAATACTTGCTTAATCAGTTAAACACACAGTGTTGAGGGTGACTGTCTCAAATGTTTCTTTTCAAATGTTGGAATAATATATGTAAGCTATTTTGTACTTTTCTATTTTCATTAGCAATGCAATCTTGTATATACAGTGGGGCAAAAAAGTATTTAGTCAGCCACCAATTGTGCAAGTTCTCCCACTTAAAAAGATGAGAGAGGCCTGTAATTGACTTCATAGGTAGACCTCAACTATGAGAGACAAAATGAGAAAACAAATCCAGACAATCACATTGTCTGATTCGGAAAGAATTTATTTGCAAATTATGGTGGAAAATAAGTATTTGGTCAATATCAAAAGTTCATCTCAATACTTTGTTATATATCCTTTGTTGGCAATGACAGAGGTCAGACGTTTTCTGTAAGTCTTCACAAGGTTGGCACACACTGTTGCTGGTATGTTGGCCCATTCCTCCATGCAGATCTCCTCTAGAGCAGTGATGTTTTGGGGCTGTCGCTGGGCAACACGGACTTTCAACTCCCTCCAAAGGTTTTCTATGGGGTTGAGATCTGGAGACTGGCTAGGCCACTCCAGGACCTTGAAATGCTTCTTACGAAGCCACTCCTTCGTTGCCCGGGCGGTGTGTTTGGGATCATTGTCATGCTGAAAGACCCAGCCACGTTTCATCTTCAATGCCCTTGCTGATGGAAGGAGGTTTGCACTCAAAATCTCACAATACATGGCCCCAGTCATTCTTTCCTGTACACGGAACAGTCGTCCTGGTCCCTTTGCAGAGAAACAGCCCCAAAGCATGATGTTGCCACCCCCATACCCCCCCCCCATGCTTCACAGTACTCACTCGCTGGATCGTCACCTTGTTGTGGTGAGTGGGCTTGTGTGTTCCCAATGAACCCTGTGAGCGAAGCCGTTGGGAGTCATGTACTCCTGGCAGGGTCACCCATGGCGGTAAGGTCCAGGGGGAGGAACCAGACAAAGAACGATCCAAGAAAGTCCTCAACGGCAGAACAGGCGGAAGATAACAAGGTGTATTGTTACAACGGCTGTGAAGGCGGATGAAGGCTGCAGCAGACAAAAGGTCACCAATCGTCATGGTATCCATGCCATTGGATTAGAGCCTTTTTCTGTGAAGGTGGTGTGCTGATCGTTGTGCACCGATCTCCACACATAAAACAAATTCACGCACAGGCGTCTTCCAACCACACCAAACCCAAAACAACCAAAAGTCCCATGGCGACTGACGAATGGCAACGGGGGCAGGACTGTGAAATCCGGAAGCTCCTAGTCATGGACCAGCACATGGGCGGTGGATACAGATTCAGTCGCCCTGACTCAAGGATCGAGGCAGTTGAGTAGTTCGGCAGCTGTATCCACGACTGAGCAGCCCTATTTAGGATCCACTCTGCTCACCCCATATGGGGAGGGGGCTAGAAAAGGTGCCCTAAACATAGTCTGCCTCATTTTCTCCCTGACTGGATTACCGCGACCAGTGGGGTCACCATCTAGCGGTCGTAAAAAACACATGAATTTTGGAACATGGAATATACGGACACTGCAAGACAATATGGATAGTGAACGACCTGAACGTAGGACTGCCATTATTGCAAGGGAGCTGAGACGTTTTAATATCGATATAGCAGCACTCCAAGAAACTCGAAGAGCAGGAGAAGGACAGTTGAAGGAAGAAAAAGGAGGTTATACCTTCTTTTGGAAAGGACTGCCTGAACAAGAACGACGAATACATGGGGTAGGCTTTGCTATCAAAAACGACCTTGTGAAGCTCTTGTCAGAAGTTCCCACTGGGATTAACGAACGACTCTCAACTCTGCGAATAAAACTCGCCAAAAACCAACAGGCAACTATCCTAAGTGCTTACGCACCAACACTAGATGCAGATGAGGATATCAAGGAAAAATTTTATACCCAGCTGGACACCATCTTATCAGAGATACCAAAGGAGGATAAAATTATCCTCCTGGGCGATTTCAATGCAAGAGTTGGGCGTGATTTTGATTTGTGGCCAGGGATCATTGGGAAAGAAGGAGTTGACAACAGCAACACGAATGGAATCTTACTTCTGACTAAATGTGCAGAGCATAACCTTGTCATTACTAATACACTCTTTCGCCAGAAAAATAAATTTAAAACATCATGGAAGCACCCACGGTCGAAGCACTGGCATCTTTTAGATTATGTAATTGTCCGTGCTAGAGATCGCCGTGATGTACTTCTCACCAGAGCCATGACGAGCGCCGATGACTGCTGGACAGACCATCGATTAATTCGATCCACGATGGCCATAAAGATTGTCCCTCATCGTAGGCTCCAAGGAAGAAAACCAAGGCGTAAAATGAATACACTGACCCTTCAAGATCCTATTAAACGAGCTTGCTTTCAATCAACTCTCAAGGAACATCTGCCTATGGAACTTCCTGAAAATGTTGAGGAACACTGGACTAAATTGAAGACTTCTATTATTTCAGCCTGTGAACAAACTATCGGATACCAGACTAAGAGACATCAGGACTGGTTTGATGAGAACGATAGTGAGATTGAACATATTATTGACAAGAAAAGGAAAGCCTTCCAGATATGGCAAAAAGATATTAACTGTGCCGTTAAGAAAAAAATCTACGCCAGTGCAAAGGCAGAAGTCCAAAGAAGAACTAGAGAACTTAAGAACATATGGTGGATAAAAAAAGCCCAAGAAACCCAACATTTTGCAGATGCTCATGATGCACGGGGCTTTTTTAATGCCATAAAGGCCATCTATGGACCAACAAACCATGGTACAAATCCCTTACGCTCAGTAGATGGTGCTAAACTTCTAAAGGACAAAGAGTCTATTGCACTGCGCTGGAAAGAGCATTACTACAATCTCCTTAATCGTCACTCCACTGTGGCTGATGAAGTCTTCTTGCAAATCCCACAAAAACAAATAAGAAATGAGCTTGCAGTACCCCCTAGTTTGGAGGAAGTCAGCAAAGCCACTAAACAAATGAAAAATAACAAAGCTAGTGGACCTGATGGGATTCCTGCTGAAGTCTTTAAAGAAGGCGGGCCTGAACTTACACAACAACTTCATAAGCTCATCGAAAAAATCTGGATGAGGGAGGAGATTCCAGCAGACTTTAGGGATGCCATAATTATCACTCTCTTTAAAAAGGGTGATAGAACAGACTGTGGAAACTATCGAGGCATCTCCCTTCTAGCCACAGCAGGCAAAATCCTGGCAAAGATCATTGCAAACCGTCTCCTATCTGTATCAGAAGACATCCTCCCTGAAACGCAAAATGGCTTCCGCCCTTCCAGGGGAACAGTGGATATGATCTTCACTGCACGACAGCTTCAAGAAAAATGCAAGGAGCAAAACCGCCCTCTGTACATGGCGTTTATTGATCTGACTAAAGCTTTTGATACTGTAAATCGTACTGCTCTCTGGACCATCCTTCTGAAAATCGGATGCCCTGATAAATTTGTGAACATCTTGCGGTTACTCCATGACGACATGATGGCAACAATCCTGAATAACAATGGCTCTCAAAGCGTTCCATTTAAAGTGGAATCCGGCGTTAAACAGGGATGTGTTATTGCTCCAACCTTATTCGCTATCTTCATCGCTATGATTATGCACCTTGTTGAAGAGAAACTTCCTACTGGTGTAGAAATTATATATCGAACAGATGGAAAGCTTTTTAATCTTAGTAGGCTGAAAGCAAAAAATAAGGTAATTGCAACTTCTGTTATAGAACTTCAATATGCTGATGATAACGTAGTCTGTGCACACTCCGAGGAAGATCTTCAAACTATCCTAAACATCTTTGCAGAAGCATATGAAAAACTCGGCCTCTCGATTAACATTAAAAAAACCAAAGTGCTTTACCAGCAAGTTCGAACCAATCCCTCCGCAGCGCCATCAATCCAGCTTAAAGGTGTGTCACTAGAAAATGTCGATCACTTTTCTTATCTCGGCAGCCATCTATCTACAAAAGCCAACATCAACGCTGAAATTCAGCATCGCCTGAGCTCTGCGAGTGTAGCTTTCTCCCGAATGAAGCGTAGAGTGTTTGAGGATCGGGACATTCGCAGGGAGACCAAAATGCTTGTTTACAAAGCCATTGTACTACCAACCCTTCTGTACGCCTGTGAAACATGGACCCTCTACAAACGCCACCTCCAACTTCTTGAAAGATTCCATCAACGCTGCCTCCGAAAAATTCTGCAAATTACTTGGGAAGATAGGCAGACTAATGTTAGCGTATTGGAAGAAGCGAAAACCACCAGCATTGAAACAATGATCATCCAACATCAACTTCGCTGGACCGGTCATGTTGTTCGAATGCCTGACCATCGTCTTCCAAAGCAGCTACTTTACTCCCAACTTAAGAATGGAAAACGGAATATTGGTGGACAGCAAAAGAGATTCAAAGATACTCTCAAAGCTAATTTAAAAAAATGTAATATCAGCATTGAGAACTGGGAAGCCCTAACTCATGAGCGTTTCAATTGGAGGTCAGCCTTCATTAATGGTGCTATGGACTTTGAAGAAGCACGAGTACAGGGCGAAAGGGAGAAAAGAGCTAAAAGGAAGGCACGTCAGGCAAACCCTCATCATGACCGTCTCCCACCCGGAAACCTATGCCCCCACTGTGGGAGGTTGTGCGGATCCAGAATTGGCCTTTACAGCCACTTACGGATCCACCGTTAAAATTTTACCTTTTGGAAGACAATCTTACTCGGCTACGAGTGATCGCCAATGACTGACTGCTTCACAGTAGGTATGGTGTTCTTTGGATGCAACTCAGCATTCTCTCTCCTCCAAACACGACGAGTTGTGTTTCTACCAAACAGTTCTACTTTGGTTTCATCTGACCATATGACATTCTCCCAATCCTCTTCTGGATCATCCAAATGCTCTCTAGCAAACTTCAGACGGGCCCGGACATGTACTGGCTTAAGCAGGGGGACACGTCTGGCACTGCAGGATCTGAGTCCCTGGCGGCATAGTGTGTTACTGATGGTAGCCTTTGTTACGTTGGTCCCAGCTCTCTGCAGGTCATTCACTAGGTCCCCCGTGTGGTTCTGGGATTTTTGCTCACCGTTCTTGTGATCATTTTGACCCCACGGGGTGAGATCTTGCGTGGAGCCCCAGATCGAGGGAGATTATCAGTGGTCTTGTATGTCTTCCATTTTCTAATTATTGCTCCCACAGTTGATTTCTTCACACCAAGCTGCTTCCCTATTGCAGATTCAGTCTTCCCAGCCTGGTGCAGGTCCACAATTTTGTTTCTGGTGTCCTTCAACAGCTCTTTGGTCTTCACCATAGTGGAGTTTGGAGTGTGACTGACTGAGGTTGTGGACAGGTGTCTTTTATACTGATAACAAGTTCAAACAGGTGCCATTACTACAGGTAACGAGTGGAGGACAGAGGAGCCTCTTAAAGAAGAAGTTACAGGTCTGTGAGAGCCAGAAATCTTGCTTGTTTGTAGGTGACCAAATACTTATTTTCCACCATAATTTGCAAATAAATTCTTTCCGAATCAGACAATGTGATTGTCTGGATTTGTTTTCTCATTTTGTCTCTCATAGTTGAGGTCTACCTATGATGTCAATTACAGGCCTCTCTCATATTTTTAAGTGGGAGAACTTGCACAATTGGTGGCTGACTAAATACTTTTTTGCCCCACTGTATTTACTGAGAAATAATTTCCTCCATGTTCAATGGTATATAAAGGTAAAGGTTCCCCCCGCACATTTGTGCAGTCGTGTCCGACTCTAGGGGCCGGTGCTCATCTCCGTTTGTTAGCCAAAGAGCCAGCGTTGTCCGAAGACGCTTCCACGGTCATGTGGCCGGCATGACGCACGTGGAACGCTGTTACCTACCCACCGAAGTGGTACCTATTCATCTACTTGCATTTGCATGCTTTCGAATTGCTAGGTTGGCAAGAGCTGGGGCTAGTGCGGGAGCTCACTCCGTCACACGGGACAATGGTATATACTCTTTTGCAAATAGGTGTAGGACTTCTGTCTTAGCTTATGCTCAGACATCTGTATACCTATCATTTGCATTTAATACTGCTTGACCTTACTTGGCTTGTAAAAAAATATCAGCCATATTATAATCACTTTATTTGACCATAATAAATTAATAAATATAATAATATAATACCATAGTAGAGAGAGCCAGTTTGGTGTAGTGGTCAAGGCAACATGCTAGGAGCTGGAAGACTAAGTTCTAATCCCACCTTAGGCACAAAGCCAGCTGGGTGACCTTGGGCCAGTCACTTTCTCTCAGCCCTAGGAAGGAGGCAATGGCAAACCACTTCCGAAAAACAAATGAGTGCAAATGTGTAATATACCCTGAGAGGAATAGGTAGATTATAGGTGGAAAATAGGTAAGACCCAAAAAAAAAAAAAAACAGATCAGAGTTAGGCTTAATGTATTCTGAAGAATTGAAGGGCTCACATGTTGCCCATTGAAAGGCCCTCTCAGAACTGTTTTGCTATTGGAAATATTTTTCTAAAAGTATATGTCTAGCCTACGTAGAAGGCTAGAATCTGCTTTATTTTTGAAATAATAATGTAATCAAGGGCTACTCACCAGTCTCTATGTATCACACTGATTTCTTTTAAGAAAGGTTATGCCACTACTGTAGATTTTTTATAACTGGAAAAGCAAAAGGATCTCCGTGGCAGCCCTTCTGCCTCCATCAAGCCCTTCAAACATCCATTACTTCCACCAGCCAAAAATATTGGGCACTCCCGAATAGTTATTTAGAATTTATTTATTTATTATTTAAATTTATATCACCATCCATCTCCCCCAATCGGGGGACTCTGGGTGGTTTACAATAAAATCGAAAGTTAAAAAATGTAAACATGAAGTTATAATAATCAATATAAATACAATAAATAAGTATAAAATCCAAGGGCTAGATCTTAAATAATGGGGAGGGCACTACTGCACCAGCCACCCCCAGGAGGAGCTATTAACCTGCCTATCCCACACAAGGCGGCAGAACCAGATCTTCAAATTTTCCGGAAGGTCGGGAGCGAGGAAACCCACCTCAGCTCTGGGGGCAAGATATTCCAAAGGGTGTGGGCCACTGCAGAGAAGGCCCGCCTCCTGGACCCTGCTGGATGGAATTCCTTCACTGATGGGGTCCGTAGCATGCCCTCTCTGCATGACCGGGTGGGACGGGTCGATGTTCTGGGGATGAGACGGTCCCTCAGGTTACCTGGTCCCATGCCATGTAGGGCTTTAAAGGTGATAACCAACACCTTGAATTGGACCCGGAAGCAAACTGGTACCCAGTGCAGCTCGTGCAACAGTGGTGTCACATGTGCCATTATTACGGCACCAATAACTGTCCGCACAGCCACATTTTGGACCAGCTGAAGCCTCCGGATACTCTTCAGGGGTAGCCCCATGTAGAGTGCGTTGCAGTAGTCTATATGGGAGATGATAAGGGCATGAGTGACTGTTCGGAGGGCATCTCGGTCCAGGAATGGGCGTAACTGGCGCACAATTCGAAGCTGCGCAAAGGCCCTCCTGGCCACGACTGCCACCTGCTCTTTGTGCAGGAGTCATGAGTCCAGGAGAACCCCCAAGTTCCGCACTGGTTCTGAATGCGGCAGTGCCACCCCATCCAGAACCAAAGATGACAACTTCCTGGATACTGAGAGGCCATCAATCCACAGCCACTCCATCTTACCAGGGTTCAGTTGAAGCCTGTTGTTCCCCATCCAGACCCCCACAGCCCCCAGGCACTGAGATAGGGCGGCGACCGCATCACTTACTTCACCCGGAATGGAGATATACAATTGAGTATCATCAGCCTATTGACGATACCTCATCCCGTGGTGAATCAAATAGACAAACAGAATACTTTAACCTGTAAAATTGTGTAAATTAAAAATCCTAATTGTAATTTTGCAGCTATAATTTTTGCTTATACAAATAATAAAAAGGCATCTTTGCAGTGGTTGATCAGTATGGGGATATTAAGAGCAGTACTGATCTTGTTCGTTTTATGTTAGTTGTATATTCAGGAAATGTTTCCATGAGAGTTGCCACTTGGTGACAATTTTCCTTCTATATTTAATGTTTTCTCACATTCCCTTGACTTTTTGCTATCCTTTTCCTGTATCAATGGAATTCATATTCTGTCCCACATGACATAATTTGCTTCTTTTTAAACCAAAGTTTGGCTTCCTGTTTAAATGTTTATTGTATTTATTCATTTTTCTTCTGAATTCCTACTTCACTTGAAAGTCTTACTGTTCCCCAAAGAAGAAAACTACTCCAAAATTCATCTGCAAGTTTAAAATTGCAGTTAAACTTTAACCTGTTGTTATTTATTTATTTATTTAACTATGGCTTCTTCTTATCATGCTACATAAAAGGATTGACTCTGATTGTACTCTGCAGATTTCTCTTCCTGAGCCAAGCACTCAACCCAAATCAAGCTATATCAACTTCAGTCTTCAGGAACAGGTAGACTTTTAAATTATAAATATAGAATCAACATGCTTTTTCTTCTTCATAATTGGTTTTCTGAAGCATGGCATTCCTTTTACACACACACACACACACACACACACGAACACAGAATTGTTACTCTAAATCAGGGGTGGGGAACCTTTTTTCTGCCAAGGGCCATTTGGATATTTATGACCGGGGGGTGGGGGGCGGGGTTTCTGGGATTTCCAGGGGCCGGAGTTTGCGGGCGGGAGCCAATCACAAGCACTGGGGGGCAGGGTTTGCAGGCGGGAGCCAATTGCATGGAAGGGGCGGGGTTTGTGGGTGGGAGCCCCACGGGCCTTAGGCGGGAGCCCCGCGGGCCTTATACGGCCCACAGGCCTGATGTTGCCCACCCCTGCTCTAAATTAATAGGTGAAAAAAATTAAATTGAGGATAGTAACCTAATTTTATTTATTTATTTATGCATACATAAATGTATGAATACATGTTGGGTGGGAGTATTATGTGTATTTGTTTCTTAGAATAAAGAGTAGAGTTTTAATCTGCTTGAATTGGGACAGATTGTAGTACAAGGTTGTTTACCATAAAACTATAAGAGTATAGTTTTAGGAATAACATGACATAAACTACTGTTAGCACAAAAATTATTCTTCCTTCCTTGCAAGTTATGCTTATAGCCATGAATTATATAAGTAATAGAGAAGTCTCTGTTATACCTAACTTGTAAAAATAATGTGTAGAGAACATAGTGCATTCATAAGGATGTGCAAGAAAAGACTATTGTTTTTCAGCAGCCTTATACCCAGAAACACAAGTAATTTCCCATGTTATTAATTTCCCATAGGACTATTACATAGTCCTCGACTTACGACAACAAATTGGGACCGGCCAGGGAGGGTGCGTGGGTGATCGACGCGGCGCAAGCACAGAGGGGCTGGGGAGGGTGCGTGGGTGGGGGAGACTTATCCCAGTGACTTGTGACCTTCCCTGCCAGCTTCCCCATTGACTTTCTGGCCAAGCCGGCAGGTAAGGTTGCAAATGGCGATCACGTGATCACAGGGTGCTTGGCAACCGGTCGTGTGGACAGGTTACCAAGTGCCCATATTGTGATCATGTGACCGTGGGGGTGCTGGGATGGCTGCAACTCCAAGGACCAGTCGTAACCACCATTCTTTCAGCGCCGTCATAACTTCAAATGGTTGCTGAACAAATGGTCATAGGTCGAGGATTACTTGAACGATCAGATGTTCAGAGATATCTGAAAACACTATTTTACTGGTCAAGGACAATTTCTTCAATTTGTAATATTCCTGAAGGTCAAAAATATCCTTTGAACCAATATACAAAGCCAGTTAAGTATACAGACTGGATATGCTTGCATATCAGTATCCTTTTGTACCCTTGAGCAGCTAGGCAAATCTTAATCTTAAGGAGAAAGAGGTAAAAATGTTTCTGAATCTACTGGGCATTGCATGACATAGTTCATTCCTCAAACCACAGAGAGAGGTTATGGTAAAGAGTCCCCAAAGACTGAGCTAACAGTGATGAAGTTTTTTCTTTTGTCTGTTAATTTTCTCTATGTCATACTGTCATTATCATCATTGCTGCGGCTGGAGAAAATAATACTATTGAATGAAGCATTGCTTTCTTGATAGTTTTAAAAAACTAACCAAATGTTGGTATTTTGGCCAGGGCTAAAAGCCATCCTCTCATCTTGTACTGTATGCCTATGGGTATTAAAGCGATCAGAATGTTATACATACTAGTTGGAGCTTATAAATCAGCTTTGTAGAGAACTGGAATTGTTATACACATATGGGTTACATTACTTAATGGGGTTCTTGGCTGAAAAGAACATACCAAATACAAGTGAAAAAAAGTCTGTTTTCAGAATAGAGCAATGATGGAAATGATTCAAAGGGAAGCAGGGTTTTGGCATTGCACATTCTTTAGCTTCTTTGCTTAATTGTATCTAGTTTCTAGACTGATGGGTTTCTTGTACTGGTTTCATGGAATTGCCACTCTATATTGCCATGGCCAGGTACTGTAGCTGAGCTGCATTATTTTAAGGTGGTTATTCTGCATAGGTTATTGATAAGATTACTGTAATGCGCTCTACATGGGGCTACCCCTGAAGAGTATCCGGAAGCTTCAGCTGGTGTAGAATGCCGCGGCGCGAGCAGTTATGGGTGCCATGAGATCAGTACATGTAACACCTCTGCTACGCGAGCTGCATTGGCTACCAGTTTGCTTCCGGGTCCAATTCAAGGTGTTGGTGATTACCTTTAAAGCCCTATATGGCATAGGGCCAGGGTACCTGAGGGACCGTCTCGTCCCAATAACGTCGGCCCACCCCACCCGTGCATGCAGAGAGGGCATGCTTCGGACCCCCTCAACAAGAGAATTCCATCTAACGGGGTCCAGGAGACGTGCCTTCTCTGCGATAGCGCCCGCCTTATGGAATATCTTGCCCCCGGAGGTGAGACTGGCCCCTTCACTCCTGGCCTTTCAGAAGGCCTTTAAGACCTGGCTCTGCCGCCAGGCCTGGGACGACAGAGGCGGCAGTGCCTCCTGGGGTTGGCTGGCCCCGTAGTAATACGATCCATCCTACGGTCCCCAATCCATCTTGGATTTTATGTAAATTATTATTATTATTGGATGTATTTTAAATATTGTTTTTGTATAGTTTTTAAACTTTCAATTGTTGTAACCCGCCCAGAGTCCCTTGCAAGGGAGATGGGCGGGGAATAAATGGAAATAATAAATAAATAAATAAATAAATAAATAAATAAATAAAATAAGCACTAGGATATTATATATAGCAGAGCTTTCCAAACTGTGTGTGGCGACAAAAGTGTGTCGCCACACACAGTCTGGTGTGTCGCCACACAACCCAGAAGCGCTGATCATCATCAGTGCTTCCGGGTTTTCCCGCGGCGACACACCAACAGCGGTTGGTGTGTCGCCGCAGGAAAACTTTGGAAAGCCCTGATATATAGCATTCTAGGGAAGGACTGCACAGTTTTGCACATCTTCAAATTTTTTGTCTGACTGGCTTACTAAAATATATATGATATCCTTCAGGAGGATGAGTAGGAGAGAGTGTAACTGACTGCAATAATGGTTCTAATGCTTAAGTTGATTAATTTCAGTAATCCTTAATTTTAAAAAAAACCCTCACAGGAAAAACTATATTAGAAAGCCAGATGGCAATCTAGGCCAACAGAAAGAAAGAACATTTCTTTTTTATTTATAATATTATTTAATATCAAGTTTTTCAGTACCAAATTAAGATAGACCTTCTTTCATTGTGCTTTGGGCAGGTAGTCTGTTGTTCTTGTGGCTTCCCAGTGTGAAGAATTGTTTATGCTAGCAACAATAGGCAAAGGTATAAAACTCTTGCAGACCTGGTGCCTGCTGTCTACCCCCATATATTTGGGCAGTGCTGACATAGAATCTTGACCTGACCTGCTATACATAATATGCTGTAATTTCACATAGGTTGGTTTCTATACAGGAAACTAAATTGACAGAAATAAAACTAACAAAGAGAATGGAAATTGGTAGAATAACATTTCAGTTAGCGGGCCTTAAAGTCTATTAAACAACCACAGTGTTTCAGAAGGACTGATTCCAGCATGAAATTGTGAATTGCTGAGAAAATGTAGAACTTAGTTTCAGGAAATCTTGGAACTATTTTTCTTTTCATCACAAAGTCTGGTCTGTGCTATTGCCTCTTTAAGACTACAGTACACCAAAATGCCATCCATACAAAGATGTGAATGTAACTATTGTCACTATATGGTCATAATTTACATGAACTGCTCTAATGCAGAATATTAAAGTTAAAATATTCAGTTAATGAACAGAAATATTAATAACTCTTATATTACTCAATTCATGCTTTATTCTTTCTGACTGTTTTTTTCAAATGCCCTACTTATTAAGGACTTATTAGTTGCTCAGAACTAGATAATTTGGTGCCAATCCTTTGGCACCAAAAAAAGGATGCTGCAGCATATAGTACTGAGAAGTTGAATTGTCTTTCTCCCTAACGCTGTCTAGAAAGTTTAGATTTACCTGACGTTGCGTAAGTCCAGGAAATATGTGATTAACATATTCATAAAGATTCAAAGTAGCGTTGGCAATTATTATTCTCTCCACAGATTCTGATTTTTGGAGAACGCTTGCACCCTGTAATCCTGATAGCATCTCATCTGAAAAGTGACTTCAAGAAAATATTGTCACTGCCATCACCATTAGCCTATATGATTATTGAAATCTATTTCTGCAAAGGGTGGTTTCATGCTCTCTTGTATGATAAATGGGCTTCATGAGGTCTTATGCATTTCAGAGTTACATATATTCACCTTTTGCAGACATATGCATATATTTGAAATAGAAAGTACTTTTGAAAGACTCTTATAGCTGTAAGGATATGGAGATGAATAGTGCATCGGATTTCAGCAGTAATTCACAAGTAATAAGTACAGAGTATGTATATCAATCCTTCCCCGTGAAATTCAGCCCCCCACCCTTTTAATCTTCCAAAAAGCACTCCAAGCGCTGGGAGAGGGTGGGCTAAGTTTAGATATGGTGCCAGGTTTTTGGTTTTAATATTTTTCGGTTTTAGTATCTTTGGTTTTAATATTTTTATTGTACATGTATGTGGTTTTATCTTTTGGCTGTAAGCCACCCAGAGTTTGGTACAAGATGGGTGGCTATAAAAATGTTTTAAATAAATTAAATAAATAAATGGTAACAGGAGAAAAGGTTTTGTCAGCAATAAAATTTGGGATAAGATTGCTGAAGGTTTAAACAAAGGGAAGGTACTATAAATAAATATAAAATTATTTTGCCTGCGTACATTTTGGGAGGGGTGGTAAAGGTGAATATAGCTATGTAGGAATAATAATTGAGCTATGCACTCAATTGATCTTTTTTTCTTTTGAAGATGAGCAAGAGTTAACATACAGTAGGCTGATCACACTTGTTGAGAAAGAGAATCCTTCTTCTATAATTAATCTTTATATCCTAGGTAAAGGTAAAGGTTCCCCCCGCACATTTGTGCAGTCGTGTCCAACTCTAGGGGCCGGTGCTCATCTCCGTTTGTTAGCCGAAGAGTCAGCGTTGTCCGAAGACGCTTCCGCGGTCATGTGGCTGGCATGACCACACGTGGAACGCTGTTACCTACCCACCGAAGTGGTACCTATTCATCTACTTGCATTTGCATGCTTTCGAATTGCTAGGCTGGCAAGAGCTGGGGCGAGTGCGGGAGCTCACTCCGTCACGCGGGGCTAGGGATTCGAACCTCCGAACTTGCGATCTTCCGATCGACACGCCTGGTGTCTTACCCGCTGAGCCACCATGCCCCACCTACCTTTCATTTAAAAAAGATATTTTGAGGTAGCTCAAAATTAAATATAAAATAATGTATGCTTGCCCACATTTCCCTGGTTAGAAATATAAGGAATAGTACTTTTTCAGACTAGAATTGTTTAAGATTGATAAATGTGGAATGTATATCCTGCGAACCTGGGTAAGAGCTGCTTGGCCTGGGTTTCCAGTTAAGGTGAGAGTGATTTGTGGGCCTGAAAGTGCTGGTGGAAGTCCTGATCCTTCTGGGAAGCCTGGGTGACTGTAAAACCTTGGATCATCCATAAAACTGTCACCAATAGTATACAGACCATTCACAAAGAAAATACAAGAGGCAGATTGAATAAAGAAGCCCTCTGGAATAAGGGAACAGGGGATGGGAGCTCCTGCTTTTATTAGCCCTCATGAGAATAGGAATGTGGTGTCAGAGATAACCAGGGTAGCTTTTTATGGAGGGAATGGAAAGAGGTTGTAGTGAGAGTGAAATTTTATGGATTCAGGAGGGTCAAGCAGGTCTGAATGGTTGGTTGCCAGATGGCCCCCTTGTCTGAGCAACTGAGACCTTCTCAGTTGCATTACATGGAAGTTGGAAAATGGAGAAGGCTTGGGGAATTTGGTTCAGAGTGGCTGTATTGGCCATAACAGAAAAGGGGTAGGGAGAAATGGAAAGATTCAGCTGAGAAATAAGGTACAGACATCATGTTTCAATGAGGATGGGCAACGGATGATAGTATGGGGAAGTAGTGAGTTGACCACTCCAAGGAAGGGTGGCCTGCTATTTAGTGCTGATTGCTGCGTGGTGGCCTTGTTCTTGCTGGTGATGAGATTGCTAGATGTTTTGGCTTCAGGTTATTGCTGGTAAACATGGTTCCATGTGTAGTAAGACCATGTTCATCCATGATTTACTTGTCCATAAGAGGACTTGGCATGTATAGCCAAAACCTGGTTGGGTGAGTGTCACAATATCAGTGTACATCTGCCTCCCGGCTCAGTGATGGAGTGAAGGTCCTGCCCCAGTGTTTAGAGGCTGTAAGAAACTGGATGGGAAGAAGCAAGTTGAAGCTGAATCCTAGAAAGATTGAGCTATAACGTATTCAAAAATGATGTGACACTATATCTGCTCTAATGATTACTCTGAATATGATAACATTACCCCCGAAGGATCCGGTTATAACTTGGGGGTCCTCCTAGTTAGTCAGTTACTCCTAGATAGGCAGGTAAAAGCCATTGCTTTCCACACCCTGGTTACATCTCATATATTAGTGCAATGTTCTCTATATGGGGTTACCTTGGCAGACGCTGCAGTTGGTACAGAATTAGTACAAAAGGCAGCAGTCATCTTTTATTTTATTTATTTAATTTGTATCCCGCCTTTATTATTTTTATAAATAACTCAAGGCGGCGAACATACCCAATACTACTTCCTCCTCCTATTTTCCCCACAACAACAACCCTGTGAGGTGAGTGGGGCTGAGAGAGAGTGACCACCTGTATAGTGGTATGTATAATGTAGTAAATAAGTAAATTACTTTGAATCATTTTCCAAGCAGGCAGAGTAGGAGGAAGAATGTTCATGCTAAGTTTGCAACTTGAATGGACAAGTTGTGAACAAGTGTATAAATTCAGGACAACCAGGTGCCTTCAGAGGCATAGTTAATTTCAAATGTTTTTTTTTGAAATTGACATCTTGGGTTGCCATGGCCAATCATCATGACTAGACTGCATATATGATTCTTATGACTGTATGAAGCAGCCCTTAATGATGGCATAATTTAAAAGGCTGAAATCATAAATGTTTGCTTATTGATTTATTTGCTGCAACTTGTATGCCATCTCAGTCTGATTCTAAGCAGCTGACAGCACAATACAACCCAGGCATAACTGCTTATCTAGGAGTAAGTCCTATTGAACCAATTAATCCCTCTTTATGAGAAAATAATTTGCTAAAATCCTCTAATCCTCTGTGTCCCAATCTAACAAAACAAAGCACAAAAAGGTAGATAACCTATTTCCGGTTTCCAAATAAAGATGAGTACTGTGTAAGATTTCATGGTTTATTTCCGGTGTCAGAGTAACAAAAATATCCAGGTGAGTGCTTTTTCTCATGTGTGTTCTACAGCTGGCTACTTTAATTCTTTTCCAACATATTTGGAATTGCCAGCTTTAGCTTGAGGGTAGGGTGCTTCATTCTAATTTAAAATGTTGTGACAGCTTCCGCTAGGTGGCACTTTAAGGATATAGCAACCAGTTAGAATATATTCCTTATGTTTATCTCTGTTAATTTTATTATTTAAAATAGGGATGCATAATATTCATTTATGCAGCTCAATTTTTCCAGGTTTTGACTTGAACGTTCCCAGGTGGAATGTATTACTCTGAAAGCAGAGTGGTTGCAGCTTGGCTATCACTGTTTTTCACAATTTATTTTTATATGCTGTTTCTTAAAATGAATAAACATCTCTGGATCTCTGGATTTCAAAGACTTTGTAATTAGAATCAAGAATGGAAAGTCGTAAGAAGTTGGGTAGAAATTTAAATATTCAATCTATTATGTATTAAATATCAGCTTAGTATATACATAACATATATACCATGCTTGTCACATTATTCCCATTTGTATTATATTATGTAAAGCATGGTAAGCCCAAAAAATTAAAGACCAAAAAACTCCACAGCAACCTATACATCTAGTTTATTCCACTAACATTCACTATACCTCTCCATATCGTTCCTTGAAAGTCATCCTGGATTCCACCATGCATTACCTTTTGTTCTCTAAATTCTCCTCTTTATGAAGATCTCATACATTTCATCCAACCACAACTTCCTTGATCGTCTCTTTCTCTCAGCTTATACACTCTTCATATATTTGGTTTTGCTATTAAATCCTCATTCATTTTCCCTATATCACCATACCACCTAAAGACAGACAGACACAGACAGACCACTTGCTTTTTTATTCAATCCACATTAATTGGGATCAGAAATGATGGACAATTTCCCCCCAAATCCAACCTCCCCTCCTTGGGGAAGGTTATGAAGAAAGTGATGGGCTGTCAATTACTAAGGGCTCTAGAAAGAAGCAGATTATCTGGATCCACAGTAGTCGGGGTTCAGGCCAGAGTACAGGATGGAAACCACACTGGTTGCTCAGATTGATAACTTGCAATGAGGCATGGGTGGAAGGATCACAACCATCCTTGTTCTGCTAGACCTCTGTGTGGCCTTCTGTACTCTCAGCCACAGCATCCTTAATTAGCTATATGGTTCAGGGCTGTGTATATTCCAAGTAAATTCTGTCTGCCTGACTCAGGTGAACAGAGAAGTTCTGTCAGGACATATGACATGAAAGAGCAAAGAGGCAGCCATTCTCAGTAGCTGTTTTCCTCTTTTCGAACAGCTTAATCCCCAAGGCAAGTATGTCCCCAATGGCCTTCTGGAGAATGGTAATTTTGTATTCAATTTTTACACCACATAGAGTCTTAGCAATGGGCCAGTTTATAAATGTTATAAATATATTTCAACATGCATTCATTTTTTGCCCTATCTCTTCTTGTTTTACTACATGCACTTCTTTTGCACCCCATTCCCACTGTATTCAATTTTTATATATATACCCAACTTTCACTTTCATATAACAGAAGCCTCACAATACAGCACAAATTGCCCACTACCTTTCTTCCAGCATTTTCCCATTTTTACTAAACATTTTGTTAAGATGCACACATTTATCTACTTGTTCTAGTTTTTCTAGATTGAAAGATAAAGATGAAAAATAAAATACTCAATTGGGAAAGTTCAGAAAATGAGATGGATAGTATTACTGCTGTCGTATACATGGAATGTATTTATGGAATGCTTGATGGTTACATTATTCAAGTATTCAAAATATTTTTAATAGAAAATGAAGCTATCCTTCAACAGCTTATTCACTTCATGTAAGGCATGTGTGTTGAAAGTTTTACATGCTTTATTACATGGGGTTTCAGGAAGTTTGTTTTGTTTTGTTTTGTTTTGTTTGTTTTGTTTGTTTTGTTTGTTTTGTTTGTTTTGTTTGTTTGTTTTGTTATTTTTCAGAGCGGCTAGGCTTCTCCAGTCCACTGACTCTGACCAGCATACAACTCCCCAATATGTAATTGGAATTAAAACCATTATGGAAATATCAGTAACCTTTTAGAAGATAAATAATTTACAAGGCCAAAGAAGCTGCATAAATAGAAAAGGAAAAGGGGCAATAGTTCTGTAGCTACAAAGTGTTAACTTGGTATCCTCAGCCAGACTTTGAAGGCAAAAACAAGCAGAATCCCTGGAAATGTTCACTTTTTACAGCCATGTATCCAATTTCCTTCATTTCATATTTCTTTTCAGTACTTTTCTTTTGAACCAAATTGATTTCTTAGCATACACTGAAGCTGGTAGTTTTCAGTTAATCAGCCTAACTCAGTACTATGATGTTAAAGAACCTCTAAAGCTGCTTTAACACTTTGAGGAAGGATACATCACTTATTGTAATGTGCTTTGTGAAGAATCATTTTCACAAACTTTGCACAGCCCTAATAATTAACATATTCCAGGACACTAGCACAAATAGAGTTCTACTTCTCTCTCTGTAGACCTGTAGTGTTCTCATGCTCTAGATAAAAGTCTCCCTATTACACTTTGAAGGAGTAAAAGATAACAATGAATAAACTCTTGTCTTATTCTAACCATTATTTTAGTAGTAAATACTTCATTGGAAGGTTTTTTCTTTTGTTTTTACTTTTTCCAACATTTTCCAAAGGAAAACAAAAGCCTTGGGAATTTTGTTTCTGAATCATTATTGTTTCCCCCCCCCCCCAAGACTTCACATCTAAGTCCCATCACTCATTTCTATGAAGCTCTTTCCAAGTATCCAGTGGAGATCAAATGCAGAAATCTAAACTCGTAATGGAAGTAAACTTTTGCTTCCTGTTAACGCTAAGGGGGAAAATGAGATGTGAACCTTCATAGTATTCTCATCACGTAAATAAAATTTCTGTAGCAAGAACTTTATTTTATCAAGTCCTGATATTGCACAAATTGCTATCGTTTAGCAGGTTCATTGACAATGAATTTTGCAAGTCCTACTTTATTCAGTGGAGATTTCTAGCAGAGTACACAAAACTACAACTGACTTGTGGTTGTGTAGTGACAGTGCTTTTCTATCCATTATTTTAATATACACTACCAAAACAGTGCAGTAAATATGTAAAAAAACCTTGGCTCTGAATTTCTCACAGTGGGAGCCAGGTTTTATTCTCAATGTAAAAATGATAACACATGTAGCATCTGTTTCCTCTTCCTTCTCCCCACACCACAAACTGATATGAAAAGCATCCTTTCCTAATAGATGGGAGAAAGGGTGCATTCAGGAAACTAATTGGGATGGAGAATAAACTTCCCAACCTTTAAAAATTAAGTCAGCTCATTTCTGGAAGTCCTGTCCTTTTAAAAGTCATATTACAGTGTGAGGGGGTGTTAAAAACTGATTATCAAAGGCATCTGCAGAATCCAATAATCAGCATTGAGAGATGAGCTCTACCCTTTATGTAGAGCAGCCTTTCTCAACCTTTTGACCCTGGAGGAACCCTTGAAATATTTTTCAGACCTTGGAGAACCCCTGCACATTCGGGCTCAAATATAGGCCAGAAGTTACAAAATTATTATATTCATTTCATTTGTAGGCCTGTATATATGCATTAACAGCGTTCTTAAACTAAAAAAAAAATGAAACTTACCTCTTTAATGTGAAGTTGCCCAAATTTGAAAGGATTTTTTAAGTAAATCGTGATCTCCCGGGGAACCCCTAGTGACCTCTTGTGGAACCCCAGGGTTCCATGGAACCCTGGTTGAGAAACCCTGTGTAGAGGCTTGTTATGTCACAATCCACATACAAAAGTGGCAGAGCTTGCATCATACCATAATTTCATCATTTGCCACCCATTCCCCCACCCACCCACCCACCCGGATACCCAAACTAAGAATGAAAGCATGCTGCAATTTTTGGTATTACAGAAGTTTTCACATTGTTACAGGTAGAACAAGACTCTGAAATAGACTCACATTTGCCTGTGAACATGTCCCCATCACAAGAAAGCAGCCCAGCAAAAAAGGTGAGGACATATCATGTAATCTTCAGTAGTAGGTCCTCTTTTCAGATCCATAAAAGTAATTATTATGTATACTTCCATATATACTTTTTTTGAATAATTAAATTGTCATTATATGTCATAGATAGCTTCAGCATTGTTCTTTATTGTTTTTTCCTCAAATCTTGTTTATGTCCCCCACTGCAAGATAGCAGAAAACTGTCTTGAGGAATTTTATGCCATTTTGCCATTTTTAATTAGTTTTAATAAAAATTATTATTATGATTATGATTATGATTATGATTATTGTCATTGTGTTTTTATGGAACAAAGAAAATATCGAAGCTAAAAAACACCACTCATATAATACTTTTATCTTGGTCACTGAAAAAAATTGAGAAAATATAAATCTGTCTTCTTAAAATGGCAATCTTAATCAAAAAGCTAATAAAATCTACAGTTGTATGATGCCCAATTGTTTCCATGTTCTTTACCATTCTTGGCTGAAATATAGCAGGGATCTGAAAATCTTTCAGAATTTTGAATCCAAGAAAAGATCATTTCAGAAAAGATCATTTCAGTGAACAAAAGGGGGGGAGGAAAAGTCCGCCCCATGCCCCGCCGGGGTGCCCCTTCAAAAGGGCAGGGTCTGGGGACCCGAAAATGCCCTCGGTGCTGCACTGAGCGGCAGGGAGGCAAAAAGCCTCGCCGCATGCGCGCGCACACGCTGCCGCCACCAGGAGAGGCTGATTGGCAAGGGTGCCCTTCGGCCCACCTCCACCTTTGCTGCGCGCTGATAGGTGGAGGTGTTTCCCCTTCCGGGCCCCCACCAATCAGCTGCTCCGGCTCTGCGGCCCACTTCCTAACAGCCCACGGACCACCAGTGGGCCGTGGACCACAGGTTGCCAACCCCTGGTTTATGACTCATAGTGACCCTATGTATAATAGAACAAAATGCTAAACAGTTTTGCGCCAATTGCCTGTCTGTTCCAATGTTTGCATCCATTGTTGTGGTGATTGTATCAATCCATCGCATTGAAGGTCTTCCTCTTTTCCACTGGCCCTCAACTTTACCAAACATGATGTCCTTTTCAAGCGATCGGTCTTTCCTGACAATGTGCCCGAAGTATGAGAGTCTAAGCCTAGTTATTATGTAATTCCAAGGATTACATAATAGTATATTCATGGAGTGGTATAGTCATGAATTTGGGAGAGAGATGTATTTTTTTAAGTTCAGGTGATTAATGCTGTGACAATATTTCAAGCACAAATCATGTTGCATTTACAAAGATGAATTATTTGGAGGAAGGATTCCATGTCCCATATACTGTATATGGGTGAATCCAGTACTAGAAAAACAGTATCCCTGCCAGAACGTTCAAGTACGATACTTGGATTGGAATCAACAGATTGGCAGCAATTGCAAACTGCCAGATAAAAACATTATTAATGAAATGTCCTGAACACGTAAAATTCTACAAGATGGCACAATATTTCTCTTTTATAGATAGTTCCATTAAAGTTAGCAAGATAGAGACTGGAAGCTTTAATTACAGGTGTTTTTCAACTACAATTAACTTTCAGGTTAAAATCATTCCATTTGTATTTGTATTTGTATTTGTATTTGTATTTTTTGTATTGAAATACATTAATTTATGAGTTGCCTAACATACGTTCCATAATATCTTCCAGTTCTTATTTCAAGGAATATTCATTTAAGTGTTCACTTTTAGTCTAATTTTTCAGTTAATATTTGAAATATTGATTCAGTCCAAAACAAAGAGTTGCAGAAATATCTCTGTATCATGCCAGCGTCAAAACTTATTGCTGGGATAGACAAAGTTTTTGGGCTGAGAACACATTAATAAAGCATATGCTGTATTGACTGATAGCATGGAGGCCGTAAGAATGTTGCCTGTTCATTTCCTCACATGGTTATATATTTTCTTTGAAATGTCTAACAATTTTTTTAAATGTACTTTTTCTTTTTATTTCACAGGACCTTGTACTTACTCAGCTACCATCAAAGCCAATTCACAGGAAGTTCCGACCTGAAAGCCACTTGCTGGAGAACCAGGAGCTTTCTCCAACAAAAAGCACAGCCACCTCTTCCTTGCCTGCCATCAAACCTCACCATGCACTTCCAAAGTAAAAGGGCTGACTTATGCTACGACATGAGAAACTGGGAGAGGTGTGGGTTTTGTGACAACATAGAGGGGCTTAGATTTCCTTCAGAAGTAATATGGGAGAAAGTGCAAGTTTTAAAATATCTCCTCTTAGGGGCAATACAGAATACACAAAGAACAGATAGAGATACAGCTTTGTTCTTGGTAGGTTAGGGAATGCAAACCCACTGCGAAAATGCCTGTACTGCTAAAATATTACCCTCTGGACTATGTAGAGGACTCTCTAGGGAACAGTTAATCCATGGTTCAGTTGTGGGTGGAGAACACAGATGTTTTGCAAGAGCCTGCATAGGAAAATTGTATGTCTCTTCCAGGCTTCTAATTCAGTTAAGAGATGAGGACAATGGAAATGTGCTGTAGCAGTGATACGCACAGAAGCACTTCTAGCCACTGGATCTGTGCAGAATCAGTCCTTGCTTTTCCCAAAATGTTCTAAGACACATGGAGCTACTGTAAAGGTGTATGCATGGGGGGGGGGGTGAACAATGTGGAAGGTTTGGAGTCTCCTTGGAACTGGTTGTGCAAGCAATATTCTTGTTTGAGCCTCACTTATAAAGAGGCATTTCCTACTGGCATAATAAATTAGAGGGAAATGCTTGAATTTTATTGATTAAAATAAACATATTTGTTTTCCACAGCTAGAATGCTGAGAGATGGGGGGAAAGGCAGTTGGAGAGACTATAAATTTTTCAGGAAAAAGCACTGGGAGATTCAAGAGCTCAAACTGTCCACTCTGTTTTAGAGAGACAGAGAGAGCAAGCCAAGGACTCTTTTTCACATAAGCTTTGTGTGTTTGCAAAATAAAATATCTGCCTTGGCTCACATTGTCATTTAAGATCAGCCAACACTTCATTGAGAACTGTAAAAGGCCTCTCAGAAATAATTCTGCTTACCTAGTGTTTTTGTTTGTTTTCATTCTTTGGTTTTCTTTATAGATAAAATTATAAATATCTTTGTTTTTTAAAAAAAGTGGAATAGAAAGCTATACAAAGTCCAGAGGATCATCTGCTGAAAAATCTGTTTTAGTTTGAGGCATCATAATTTAGGATGGATTTATATGTTATAAAGAAGTAGGGAATGTAGTAGTGCATGTAATAACAGATAGTTTCCCTACTTCTTTGTAATACATAAACTGCTTGAATTGGAAAAAAATAACAAAGTATTCTTTAATAAGGAAAAACAAGAAATGTATCTGGATGCAAATATTCTTAATAAAGTTTTGAGGGGAAAGAAATAGAACAGAAATTATAAGTCTGTTTTATAATATAACCCAGTGCTTTCCAAAGTCCCGCCGCTGGCGACACACCAATGGTGGCGGCGGCGGTGTGTACAGCGGCGGCCTCGTATGTCACGCTAAAACCCGGAAGCGCTGATGGCCCAGCGACGTGCCATCAGCACTTCCGGGTTTTGTCGCGACACACTAATGTGTCACAACACACAGTTTGGAAAGCTATTATACTGTATAAGCTCTCAATATTAGGGAGCATAGTTGCATTTAAAACAGGTGGTGTTATCGTAGTGATTGCCCCTTAGTAAATAGAAGATGGTTTGTTTTATGCTGCTCAGAGTCACGAGAGAGAGAGAGAGAGAGAGAGAGAGAGAGAGAGAGAGAGAGAGAGAGAGAATGAATTGAATGAATGAATGAATGAATGAATGAATGAATGAATGAGTCAGGTAGTAAAGAAGCAAGCACAAAGGAGAGTCGTCTGTAGCTTGAATCATGTCAACTGGATTTCTATTTTCTCACTGGAAACGTTTCGCTCCTTATCCAAGGAGCTTCTTCAGTCTGAGCAAAGTTGGTAAGGGAATCCTAAATATGTTTCTAGGTAGCTGTGTGACCTTACACCTGGGGCTAGGTCATGGTTATATTGAGATGTCCGCTGTCAGGAAGAGACTAGAAGAGGACAGCACCCTTGAAAGGAGAAGCCATCTCAACCCAAACCAGATCTGCCATCTTCTGGAACTGTGTCTTAACACCACTTATTTCACATACAGAGGTGACTTTTACAGACAAAAACACGGCTGTGCCATGGGTTCTCCTGTGTCACCCATTGTGGCCAATTTATACATGGAAGAAGTGGAGAAGAAAGCACTCAACACATTCCAGGGAACGGTGCCCACCCACTGGTTTAGGTATGTGGATGACACCTGGGTCAAAATCAAGGCCCAGGAAGTACAGGCCTTCACGGACCATATAAACACTATAGATGCCAACATTAGCTTCACCAGAGAAGACACCAAGGACAACAGACTGGCATTCCTAGACTGTGAAGTCCTCATTGGGACCGGTGGCAAGCTAGAAATAGGGATCTACAGGAAACCCACACACACAGATCAATATCTGATGTTTGACTCCCACCATCCACTGCAGCACAAACTAGGAGTCATCAGGACATTGTCACACAGAGCAGAAACCATCCCCACCTCCATGGATTCCAAAAAGAATGAAAATCAGCACCTGAGAACAGCCCTGAAGGCCTGTGGATATCCAAATTGGGCCTTCACCAAATCTAAATCTACCAGACCTAAAACAGCGACAGATAGGCCTGAGACTCAGAGTAAACGAAAGAACCTGGTCATTCCCTACATGGCTGGCGTGTCTGAAAAGATAAAACGGATATTTGGCAAACACCACATACCTGTATATTTCAAACCCACCAACACACTCAGACAGAGGCTTGTACACCCCAAAGATCAAACTCCAAAACACAAGAAAAGCAATGTAGTTTATGCAATCCAGTGCAGTGAGGAGTGCTCTGAACTCTACATTGGAGAAACCAAACAACTTTTGTACAGGAGGATGGCCCAACACAGGAGAAGTAACACCACAGGACCAGAGTCAGCAGTTTATCTTCATCTAAAGGAAAAAGGACACTCATTTGAGGACAATAATGTTCACATTTTAGACAGAGAAGATAGGTGGTTTGAGAGAGGGGTCAAGGAATCCATTTATGCCAACTTGGAAAATCCTTCCTTGAATAGAGGTGGGGGCCTCAGGCACAATCTTTCCCCCATCTTCCTCCCTGCTTTGTCTTCTGTGCCTAGGAAGATTAAGACCAATTCACAAGCTCAACAGCAGCATGGTGATCTTAACGATCCTCCTTTAGATGATAAAAGGACTTAAAATAACATCTCAATATAACCATGACCTAGCCCCAGGTGTAAGGTCACACAGCTACCTAGAAACATATTTAGGATTCCCTTACCAACTTTGCTCAGACTGAAGAAGCTCCTTGGATAAGGAGCGAAACGTTTCCACTGAGAAAATAGAAATCCAGGTGACATGATTCAAGCTACAGACAATTCCACCTGGATGACTGAGAACCTTCATAGACACAAAGGAGAGTCCTATTGGGAAATTAGATATCAGCTTGGGGATCCTAGCAATAGTTTACTTATACTTACTTTCTACAGGAGCTACATATTGTAAAGGTGCATGTCCCACCTTTTTTTGCTTGGTTTTAATTTAAGCACACCATCTCCTTTTTGTCAATCACCCAGAATGTCCTGTTGATTAAAAATAGGGGTTATTTTTATCTCTGGCAGACAGTCTTCAAAACAGAAGAAAGCTATTCAGACTGCTATCCGTAAAAACAAAGAAGCCAATGCAGTGCTAGCTCGATTGAACAGCGAACTCCAGCAACAACTGAAGGTAAGGAATGCCTGTGCCTCTCTTGTGGATCTTTCTGCACTTGTACGCAAAGAAAATGTAAGAATTGGTATAAAATATAAATGCCCTTCTTGAAATAGAAGAATGGGTGGATGAGAACTGGATTGAAAAGGGAACTTCCATGAATTGAATATGCTTAAATATATTTATGGAAGCAATAAATATAAATGAGTTTCCTATATCCCCATGCCATCTTCTACACTGACAGAACGAGAAGCTACCCACCACCACCACTCACACCTCTATATGAATACATTTTAGCATTTAAAAAAACAGTTAAGACTTTTCTGACATGTGATGAGGAAATGCCCTTTTTGGCAGATACAATCCCATTATTCAAAATGTATTTGAAGTGGAAAGTAAGACACATCTTCCTTGTAGTTAACTAAACCTTTTGAAGCAAAAGATACCTTGCCTCAGTGATACTTTGGCTTGTGGTGTTTAATATATCTAGTATATATATAGCACATATGATACTCTTCGGAATTCTTTTTCTTAACTGCAAATAAGTCAGTTTCCTAGAAATAAGATAACAAAAGAACTCCCCTAAATTAGCAAATAAAAATTGTGAGACTACCGTTTTCTGAAATATTAGTTATTTCACAGATGTGGCCTACATCTGTGGAAAACAATATCTGGGATGCTATGGATGTTAATCTTCCTTTCAGTGGTACTTCTTACCAAGTGATTGACTTGGGTGACTGACTGCATTTCTTTCATACTTACTAACCAAGATGAGTTAATGCAATGATGGTCCCTGAAATTCTTTATCAATGGTTGCATTCAGCTGATCAGTATTACAGCAGAGTTCAAAACAGTGTTAGATAGATCAAAAGAAGTCCATCCTTTTGCTTACAGGAACTCAGAGCATATTTTTGGGGGAAAAGTGTTGCTTAATATGCTGTATTGTTAACTTCTTGAGGAATCAAAATGTAAACTAAACTGAAAAAATCAGGGCAATGATGGTAGAACATTCAAATAACCCTAATAGACCATGCTATCCAACATTTGAGTGTCAATTAATTTTATTATTGCTGTAGTTTATTGAAAGGACACATAGTGAAACTCAGAAATTGTAAAAGCAGAGTTCATAAATCTGCATTTTAAAGCAAGATTGTTTTTTATATATGTATGTTTCTGCCAAGCTGCACTCTAATTATTTTATATCATTTACACTGTCTAGGAAGTTCACAAGGAACGAATTGCACTGGAAACTCAGTTGGAGCAACACCGACCTGTAACTGTCTTATGACATTTTTTACACACCGTTTGTTCTATGAAACATGACACTTTGTATAATATGCTATTATATATTTTTTCTAATAAGGCAGCTTCATCTGGAAAAAATAGTTGCCAGATTCTTCTGCATTTCTTGTACCAGTTACCTTATTGGCAAGAAGATGCACACCATCCTAACGTCAACCATTATACATAGACCATTTCCCCACTGATCCATCAGCAATATCTTATTCAAATTCCATCCTTGTTTTATTTCCAAAGGGCAAGGAGGGGACATTTAAAGAGTGTGTGTGTGTGTGTGTCCAAGAAATTTATCTAGTTTAAGAAATTAGTTTACCATCAAATTAGTTTATATTTAGCTTCGTACTATCTTATCTTTTTTTGCTTTCCATGAGCATTTACAGAACATTGTATCTATCATGTACAATATCTTCCTGGTCTCCCCCACCCGTTTTATGAATACTGATCAACTTTGGTAGGAAGCACAAATCTTGCTGTATTGATACAATATATCCACATTCATCTCTTTATAACTTACCACTGCATATTAATTTCTTGTCTGTTTCCTGAAGCTGACACGCTGACACTGTTGCCATAATTCTGCTGCAGTCTTGAGGGAAGCAATGTAGAATGGCCTGCCACCGTTTAATCTAGTTCATGGCATCTTTGATGGATGGTGTATTATCCCAGACCATGAGGTGGCCTAGACCATATGACTACCTGTAAACTGTTCCTACAGTTCATGTGTTTTTCATGCTGCTGCAGCTACTGCTTGAAGGCCACATACCTCGAAGTGGCCAAGTGCAAGAAATGTGTCATAGTAGGTCATTTATTCACAACGGTGTGCTATGAAACTACTAGGCATTCTTGTTCATTGGTTGGTTACGTTAGCCCAATAGAGTTGGTAGTAGTGCATTACATCAGTTCCAGTTATAAATTTTGCATTTTGCTACTTAAATTTCATCAAATCCTTTACAAAAAAAGCAACACTGAAAGATTTGTTCCATTGCTTACAACAAATATTAACATATTAGCAACAGACCAGTAGTCATTATTTATAGGTTAACACATATCTCATTTAAAACTGTAGCTTTGTATATAGAATTGTTCCCGTTTAACTGTTGAAGTTATCACCAGAGTCCACAAGTCATTTCCCCTCCATTTGTGATTAATGTCTCATTTTATTAGTATCTTGGTCTGCTGTTACCTATCAATTCATTTAGCATGCTGAATCCCAAAAAATTCCCTTGAACCCAATAAGAAACATGGTACAAGGGTGTAAGAATGCAGCACGTTGTCTGGCTTGCATTGAAATATATAGTACTCCTTGATTTGCATACTGGGATTACCATGACCACAGGGAAAGTGATCCTTTAGGGAAAGGGGCAGCTAGGAAAGCATTTTATCATTGATAAAAAATTTCATTTTTCTTGAGAATCATTGCTTATTACAGAAAACATGCTCATGATTTAGATTACTTGTAAAGGAGATTAATCAATTCACAAGAATAGGTATATAACTAATACTGACCATGCTACCTCATGAGAACTTTAGTGTTCAGGACAGTAGGCCACAGTACATCAGCTCCTGGGTTGAGAAGGACAACAGAGGATAAGGTTGTCTTTGCTCACAAAAGGCAGCTAGCTGGCTACTGTTAAAACTGCATATGGGATTATATGGTCTGTGGATCTGAAACAGCAGGGTTCATTTTATAGCCCATATTATTCATTTTTAAAGTCCAAGTCTTATTAACTTGTAAAGACAGCATACAGTCCAGCGTCACAAAATCCTGCCTATTTCCATTAAACCAACCAGGATATGCTTTCTCTTGTTTTCATAAAAAGAAAATCTTAATTGTGTTCTTGGCCCTAATCACATTTGTAACCCATGATTTTATTTAATCCCTGCATCACAAGACAAGAAGACTCCTGTATAAAATGCCATGCTGTCAAGTGGTGGTCACAGAACTGTACTGCATAGACATCTGACTTAATATGAAGCCATTCCTATGAACGTAAAGTACACTTGGTTTAAAATTAAGTTTACACTTAAAAACTCAGGCTAAGTTAACAGATCCTCCAGCTGAGTTTTAGATTGCAAAACTTGTTCATAATTTTATTTTTATGATTAATTAATATACTCACACTAACCATATAAAGAACATTCCTAGGAGCGCAGTATATAAATCTTAAACAATGAGTAATTTTATGTAAACTTTTACGTAAGACTACAGTACAAATCTCATCAGTTTAAATATACTTCAGGTGGACATGAAACATAATGTCTTGACTGGTATTTATACAATGTTTTCTGAAATAGGAATCTGGCAGTGTTATGTATAATATAGAGCTGTTTAATCATTTCAAAGAACGTTTTCAACTTTCATCTAAACCTCATGAGTGCAAAAATACTTAATTAACTAGACAAAGTATATATGTTCTCTTTTTTTGGAGACAAGAATAATTATTGCCTATAACAAAATAAATTTAGAAATTCCCTCTGAACAACTGATAGTAGTATCCCTTCAAGTATCGGTAGTCATCTGTTAGTATATTGCAATTATTTAGTCAGACGTATACTCCATGGGAGTGTGGTTTAGAGCACCTCACTTCTCCATCAATTCTCAACAGCTCCTTGCCAGTGTTGCAACAGGAAACTTTCCCATCACCAACAGAAGTGAAGAGGTAGAGTAGACCATATTAAAAAATGTCATGTACATACAAGAGTCACAAACAGTCACCTCCTTCCTGTAAGGTGCCTAAAACAAGGGTCAGGAATAATGCCAGTTCTGAAGTTGGCGTAGTTAAATTTCTTCTAGAATAAGCTGCTATATAAATACTTAAGCTGCTTATATAATAGAAAATTTTCATTAGTGGTCTCATTTTAAGTAAAAAAACTAGGCTCCAGTGACTTAACACTATGAGCATGATTAACCTTGTGGTTTTGGAACATTAACTGTAGTGTTCTAATATGTGTGTTTTAAAAAAACAATGTTTAGAATCCCTACTACAGGGGTATGCAACGTGTCAGCTTTATTTGTCGTGTCAAGGGCCACATTCCGAAAGTGGGTAGGAACAAGGCTCATTTGGGCAATTTCAATAAGGTGTGAAATGGATGGCCACAAGCCTTTAAGGTACCAATTTTAGCTCTTAAAACCCTGAATTGCAAAAAAGAAAAAGGCTAATTTTGGGGACCCACAAATTAGGACCCCAAGAAGATGTGCATGGGTGTCAGTTTTTGCATTGCAGCTCCAGTAGAAAATAAAACATAAAGGTCCTAAGTAACTAGAATGGGAAGGATAGGCGTTAATTTCTTTTCTTTTTTGGAGGGGGGAGGGTTCTGCCTTAACTAAGCAGGCGAACATGTTCTGAATCCATAACTGCTTTTGGCAATGGAAGGAAAAGAAATGAATTACACTTGAACTAATAGGTTTTTTTTAAGTTGTTATGTACTGTATTTTCCCTTCACAGTGTAAATACTATTTATGTTAGAATGGTCTATGGTCAATTTTGATTTCTTATAGACTATGTTTAATTCTGATGAAGATTTTATGGAAAATACTTTGGAAAAGAAATTCTTGCATTTTGAATAGCCTTAGGATAGGAGTAACACTGCCAAATCTTGAGTGTTTAGCACAGGCACACATCTACTTTGAAATAAATATTTTGGTTGATAGCTCTATTTAGGAAAGACTGGTAAATAATTTGTGTACTCTATGAAATAAGAGAATCTATTTTGCTAGAGCATGATTATTGCAAGTGATTAACATTATAAAATATGTTTTACTTGCTATTTGATGATATTGTGTTAATAAAATTATGTACTATGATTTGTTCCTCTACTGACTTTTTAGTATAAAACAACCTTGAGATCATTACAATATTTTTTCAAGCTGCCATACTGTGCTAAGACAAGTCTTTGTCATTTCAGAAATACGACGCAGTAACATGTACATACCTGTGTATATGAAGTATTTTGGCATCCAGAATATATGAATACAGCAGTGCATTGAAAATTAAAGGGGGCAGTAATTTATCTAAATATGTTCTGTGTCTGAAGCAATGTCATTCAATTTTTTTCCCCAAGGAACAGCAGAGCCCTTGAAATCACCTATTCAGTAGTTAGCAGCTGGATATCAGACTGATCTGACACGTATTTGGTCACAGGTTTTACCACTAATGTATCTTTAATTAAATTATTTCTGCAATATTTTCACATCTATTAGCACACACACATATAGGCTTTGAATGAAGTCAATTTATATAAATATTTTTACATTTTTATTTTCTATAGTAAGAGCAGGCACAAGAAAACAGCAGACTCCTCCTCTCAGTGCAATAATGATAGGGTAACACATTGTACTGAATCATAATGTGTTTCAGTTTTGGCTTAGCATGTTTTATAAACCTGGTCACTGCAGCCTATAAACCATGGTTTATGACTGAACATGTTGGGTGAACTCAGACTAGAACATCATGTTAAACAAATAATGGCTTACCATGGTTGTAAAAGCAGCCAACTTTTTTCACTTTTCTCCAAGTTTTAAAAGCAACCTCTTGCTGCCACTATGGACCTTCCTGCACTAGTAACTAACGGCACAAAGATAATAGGCGGAACAACTACTACTATTAGTAGATCCAAGGAAGTAAAGCAATCCCCCTCTGCACTACATTTTAATCTTTCAATTTGCAATATAAAATTTATGGTGTGCAAGGAGGAAAAAAAGCTAGTCATAGCATCTTCAAAATGTATAACCCCTGTCAAAGGTATAACAGCTCCACTCTTTCTAATTAATTAAAATATCAGATCTGGGAAGCCTGTCATGAGAGTTGTATAATTATAGTTCTTGAAAAATAAGGATGCGTGATTAATCACTTCTTCAAGAAAATCTGGCGGTGGGTGATAAAACATGAATTAGCTGATGATCAAGGCCAAGCACTAAAGGATCTGCACTGAAGTTCTCTCTTAAGAAGGGTCAGGCTCTGTCAGCCAGAGTGGCAAGATAATTGCGGGATAACCAAGCCAAAAATAAGGTATCTTAAATCTGAATGCCTTATATTTTGCAAGTACATGGTTTACAATCGGAAACTAAAAGTCAGTTTGCTTAATTGGAATTGGCCTCTTAAAAAGAAGGAAGGGAAAGAATCTGAAATTTCCAGAACATATTCACAAATATGTCAGGAGACAAGGCTTAAATCAGGTTTTGTTAAAGATTATAAACCAGCTTCAGTATGCTTCCAAATATATAACAGGCAACATAAACTAAAATTTTGTCCAAAACTTTGCTATACTGAATTTTTATAAAGGCTGCATTACCATTACACTGGATCTGTAGCTTGAATCATGTCAACTGGATTTCTATTTTCTCAGGAAATGTTTCGCTCCTTATCCAAGGAGCTTCTTCAGTCTGAGCAAAGTTAGTAAGGGAATCCTTAAATATGTTTCTAGGTGGCTGTGTGACCTTACACCTGGGGCTAGGTCATGGTTATGAGAGAGGGGTCAAGGAATCCATTTATGCCAACTTGGAAAATCCTTCCTTGAATAGAGGTGGGGGCCTCAGGCACAATCTTTCCCCTATTTTCCTTCCTGCTTTGTCTTCTGTGCCTAGGAAGATTAAGACCATTTCGCAAGCTCAACAGCAGCATGGTGATCTTAACGATCCTCCTTTAGATGATAAAAGGACTTAAAATAACATCTCAATATAACCATGACCTAGCCCCAGGTGTAAGGTCACACAGCCACCTAGAAACATATTTAAGGATTCCCTTACTAACTTTGCTCAGACTGAAGAAGCTCCTTGGATAAGGAGCGAAACGTTTCCACTGAGAAAATAGAAATCCAGTTGACATGATTCAAGCTACAGACAATTCCACCTGGATGACTGAGAACCTTCATAGACACATTACACTGGATGCAAACTTTATCACAGTCACGAAAGAAAACATGAAAATATATAGGGCAGGGTTTCTCAACCTTGGCAAATTTAAGACATGTGGACTTCAACTCCCAGAATTCCCCAGCTTCATCTGTTCGTTGGGATTCTTAATGCCCTCATGCTGCTTTTCCAAAATGAATCACAATGGTTCCAAATGGTCCATTTATAGAAATCTCCATCACCGTGTTACCTGGTGCTGTGAAAACCAACTAGTCATCTCTATGCTGCATAAGTCCAGGAGTAGCTTGTACTCTTAGGCTGCATTTGCATGCTTTTGGGGCATGTCCGTACTCCAGCCAGAGCTTCCAACTGCTCCATGCCCTTGTGCAGACTCCTATTTTTTTCCAAGTATAAGGAGAAGAGCCCTTGTGCTGGCTGGAATGCTGGTTGGATTGTGGCTCCCTGTAGTAATTGTTAGTGATTTAAGCATATTCAGTCCACTTTTATTCCTTACTACTCCATCACTATTCTCCCTATTGGCTATGGGGAGATATGGTAGGAGACGGGGCAGGCTGTTCTCAGGGAAGATGGCCTCACTGTTTAGTACCAATGTCATATTCCTGTGCTGAACCCCAAGGCCTAGTCTCTCAAACCTGTGGTCCCAGCCTCCATCTGCTACATAATGCAAGGTTAGCCTGTAATAATGCTCAACTTATCCATGACCAACTTATGGATGAGATACTGTATGCATTACTGAAACCTGGCTGGGACTGGGGGTGATGGTGGTGGTGGTGTTGGGTTTCCCCTCTCAGAAATTGCCTTCCTGAGTTTCAAGTGTGGCATTAGCTACAATCCTGGGCCAAGGGTGGGGGTGAGGCTATTGTCATCTGAGAATCATTGGTGGATTTCAGGGGCACTGCATCGGGCATAGCCAGATGTGAGTCACTGTTGTGAAATTGGGCTGAAGCAATCAGTTGGGATTGCGAGTGCTGTACCAGCCTCCATACTGCACAGTAGCTTCCCTGGTACCCCTCAACCCTGTGACCCAGTTCATGGAATTTTCCAGTCTGTTTTTTCTGGCAGAACTCAACATGCCTTCTTTGGGCACAGAATCAGAGGTGGCTTGGGAGTTTATGGCCATGGCAACCTGATCCAGGTTATTGGAGATCCTACTCACAGGAGGGAGTGTTACACACTAGATCTGGTTTTTGCCTTAGGCAGTGGCAACATAATCTGGTGTTGGGCGATATTGACATTAGTCCTTTGTCATGGACACCTCACTCCCTCTTAGCCTTGGAGTGCCCTGCAGCTAACCCCCTCTACAGGGAGGAAGGGCCTATCCAATTGGTTCACCACAGGTGATTGATGGGCCCAGTAGGGTTCCAGAGGGAACTTAGAATTGTCCCTGAAGCACAGGGACAAGGGGAGGGGGTAAGGGAACCGACTCTTCCTGGCTTCCGGACTACATGTCCCAGGGTGCCTTGTGTCGGAGCCGGCTGCTGATGTCCTGTAGATGTTGTTGCTTCCGGGATCTGCCATAACCACCGCCATTCGAAGAGATCTTCTGTCTTCCGTCCGGTGGGTACCGACCCCCGACAGGACGCCAGCATATTTTCCCACTTAAGGTGGTACCCAATTTATCTACTTGCAAGCTTTCGAGCTGTTTGGGTCGACAGGAGCTGGGACTAGCAACGAGAGCTCACCTCGTTGCGCGGGGATTCGAACTGCCGACCTTCCGACCGGCAGCCCTACAGCTTCAGCGGTTTAACCCGCTGAGCCACCGCGTCTTCTTCCGAGTCTGGTTTTAGTTGGTGTTGGTAATGGGGCAGAGATCTAATGCTGGATCTCTGTTGTATGTGTGCCTCAGGGTTTTACTCTTCCACTCCTGAAATCGCAGGCTGAGGTCATCTGTCATAATGAATATGCTAATGATACCTAGCTGTACATCTCTACTCTGGGCTGTACAGACTGAGTGTCTCCAGGTTTTCAGAACCCCTGGTTCTGGAGCTGGTCCATCAATAATTCTGGATGTGGTAGCACTGCTCCAGACACAGTTGGTGCACAATCTGCTGATGCTCCTGGACTCATGACTCCTGCTTGGAAGAGCAGGTGGCAGCTGCGGATAGGATGTTTTTTGCACAAATCCATCTTGTGCACCAGGTGTGCTTGTTCCTGGATTGGGAGGCTCTGCTCACAGTCAATGACACCTTAGTCACTTCCCATCTGGATCATTACAATGCGTTTTACATGGGGCTGACCTTGAAGAACATTCCGAAGCTTCAACTGGTCCAAAATGCAGCAGCATGTGCAGTATTGGGTACATCATGCTGCACTGCTTCTAGTATGTTTCCAGGTGCGATTCAAGGTGCTACTCCTTTAAAGCCCTACATGGCATAGGTCCAGGTTACTTGTGGGACTGCCTGCCTTCAGTTTTTTCTGCCCACCTCACCAGATTTGTCAGGGTGGGCAAACTCTGGTTCCCCTCTGTGGAACAGTGCCATCTTGCAGAACCCAGAGATGTTCCTTTTCTGTTGCAGTGCCTGCCTGTCAGGTAGATACCTGGTGGAGAAGGAGGGAGCCCCCTCTTTCTCCACCAGTTATCTCCCTGACACTGCCCTGTGGAACAGCTCCCCCACCCCACCCCAAGATCTGGACAGCCCTAATTCTCTTGGCCTTCCAGAAGGCTGTAAAAATTTGGCTTTTCCCTCATATGTTAGGGCTGGGTTGTTAATGAAACCTGATGTAAGTGAGTTTGTAGATTGAGAGTGATGTGTGAGATGCCTCAGCTTTTGTATTTTATATTTATTATGTTTGTTTTTAATTGTATTGTTTTATACTGATTTGTATTGGATGGCCATATAAATTTTCTAAATAAGTAAATACTATTCCATGGATAGTAATGTAATTGGAATTCTCAGCAGTGCTTAATCATTTCAATGAGAGCTGGTGCAGTGCAGTGGCTAAGGCAGAGCTTTCCAAACTGTGTGTCGGGACACGTTAGTGTGTTGGCTGCAGTGTCTGGGTGTGTCCCGGCTGCTGCTGCCTCCGAGCCCTGCCAGGATTCCACTTAGGTCCTAGTGCCTGCCTTGTGCCTGGCTGCCTCCAAACCTGCTGTGATTCCGCGCAGGTCCTAGTGCCTGCCTTGTGCTCTGCTGTAAGAGTGTGTCACGAAATGATGCATGTCTAAAAAGTGTGTCACCAACATGAAAAGTTTGGAAAGCTCTGGGCTAAGGCATTGGATTGGCACCAGGGAGACCCAGTTTCAAGTCAATCACCAGCTATAGAAGCTCTCTGGGGGACTTTGGATCAGTTTATGTCAACACAACCTATCTCAGAAGTTGTCAGGGAGAAAAATAGGAGGGAATGATATTGTGCCACCTTGAGCTCTGAATAAAAGGCATAATATAATATGAAAGAAAAGAAAAGAAGAAAAGAAAAGAAAAGAAAAGAAAAGGGAGGGAGGGAGGGAGGGAGGAGAAGAAAGGAAGGAAGGAAGGAAGGAAGGAAGGAAGGAAGGAAGGAAGGAAGGAAGGAAGGAAGGAAGGAAGGAAGGAAGGAAGGAAGGAAGGAAGTCCCAGATAATACAAGGCCCTTAGATACTATATTAATGGATTTTGTTTGGGTTGTTCAAGCCACTTATTGCTCTCAGCCTGTGCCCACCAAAGGGTTATCTACATTGCTGTTTGTGTGTGTATATATTCACTGTGTTACCTGTTAGTAATCTGAAGTTCTGTTCACTTTCTTAAAAAATAGTAAAGAACATAGTAATAGGTGATAGAACAGCTGTTCAGCAGCTGTCACTGGAGAAAAGATGAGCAGAAATCCGCATAGCTGTGTTCCTAGCATCAAACTGCTCAGATGAATCAAATATCTCTGCCGTTTTTCAGCTGATTGTTCTGTAGAAGCAACCATGTTTGTAGCTCTCCCTTATTAGTTTCTTTTGTGTTGTTTCTAAACAATTGCCTGGGTTTAATTAATGACATTTATATCCTGCTTTCTCACAGCAGGGAACTCAAGACAATAAATGGGTGAAGGGTTCCAGTGGCCTCCACCCAGATCTGCTTTGCTTCCCCAAGGGATCTACAACATATGCCCTCAGCTCTCTTTAAATAAGAAAACTATATTTTGCTGTTCCCTTGGGGGAACGTACCATATTGTTCTCTTAGAAAGCTTTCCCCTCAATTTAAGCTTATGCCATAACATCCTCTTTCTAACTGCAGCTGCCTTAGCAGTAGAAATGCTCTTCCTTTCCTTCTTTTTCTTAGGCACATCCTCCCGAACTACTGCCTTGCATATGTATTTGAATTTCAACTCTCAAAATACTTTACAAATTTGGAGACCTTTTGGGTGGGGAATGCTCCTCTAGAATTATCCAGAGGAAAACACACAGTGCAGTGTAAAACTTAATGGGCCAAAGCCACACCAGGAAACATAGAACTCAAAGCTATAATGACCTCCCTACGTTGACATTAGCTATATGGGTTGCTTCCAATTATTTATATGCTGCTCCCATTCTGTCACTGTTAAGCACACAGATTACAGTAGTTGCAGAGAAATGAGTGGAACCTACTTTGCATCAGATTTTCAGAGCAGGGATGACAAGCTGGACTCAGGAAGGAAAAGCTAAGAGCAAAACAAGCCCTGTAAGAAGAGCACAGAATCTAGACAGCATGAGTAGAAGAGTAGAAGACAACTTACTAAGGAAGAACTTATAAGTGATTCTATTTTGGGGAGAAGCCATGATCACAAATATAAAGTGATCTTGCTTTGGATTTATAGAAAATCATGCAAAGCAATATCACTTCACACAATGATTTATATTGCGTTTCCTGCTGTGAATTACGTGATGCATTGTGTATTACTTGCTGGTGGATTGTATGCCTTCCAAACTGACTCAATAGTTTCTCTTTAGAATTATCACCAACCTTTTTCAGCCAGCATGAAATCTCTAGCAATCAGATGACAAGTAGAAATTCAAAATAAATGTTTCCCATCACTCGCTGAGAGAAGAGTTGCTGTTGTATTACAAGCCATCAGGCTCCATCTAAATCTTTGAGCAGTAATAGGGTCAACACAGTTTGAAGTGTCATCAAGTTCCAATGAAAGTCTTGTGGATGTGCCTGTTAGAAGGAATCTTACCAAGGTTCGTCCCAAGCTGGGAATGAAAAGGCGCAGGCAGTTGTTGGAACAGAGGTTTGCTGGTTTATTTCCCAAGAGCATGTACAGAGTACAAAGTACAGAGTATTGAGTACAAAGTACAGAGTATGCTGGTTGGAAGGTGGCCACACGAGCACACTCCAACCAGTCCTCCTTATAGTCACGGAGGTCTTTTGTCAAAGAAATATAGGTTTTGTTAAGAAAAATATGAGGAGATAGCATTTATTTTGTTTTAACAACTCTTATTTGGTTCCTGAGAAAGCTTCCTCTATGAACTCTTAGAAAGCTTTCACTCTTAGAAAGGGAAGTCGTTCCTCGTTTTGGCGCCCTCTGTTCTATTGCTACTTTCACACTGCCGGTGCCTCGGGTTTTCCCATTGGGTTTGTTTTGTCAGTTTCTGGGACAGCCTTCTCTCCTTTTCTTATGTTTAATGTACGGGTTTTGTTCTCTTTGTCCTTTGGGTTTGATCGAAATATCAGAAGGTTTGACTGGGCTGCCCTATGGGTTAGTTTTAATTTAGATGGAGATGTGTTTGGCTGGGGAAGAAGGTCTCTGAATGGGTTGGTTAAGTTCTGTGAATGAGCTGACCTTTTTGTGTTCCAAGGTTTCAGACTGAATCGGAAGGGAATCCTTTGTCTAAGCAGTTGGGCTTCCTTTTACATCTTAATCTCTGGCATTATCAAACTCATTCTATTTTGTAACCTTTTAACAATTGGGCTTCCTTTACCTGTTCTGGGGGAAGACAACATGGAGGGCAGGGAGAGATCTTAATTTATCCCAACATGCCCAAGATTCTGTCTTCTGCACAGTGCCTCCATATGTCTTGGACTGATTGCCATAATTCCCATATCCAACACACATACTGTATCCCCAATTTTCACATCCTAGCAGCATGTAGAAGAACATTGGTACTATTTGTGGCCAACTTTTAAAGGGCATACTTAAAACCCACATGCAGGACTCCTAACCAGAGGGACACCTAGCTTGGTGTCATGCTTTCATGTTGCAGAACAACTCCATCTGTGAACCTGTACCAGCTTACATTCAGTTGTTGATACTTTATTATTAATCTCTGAAATCAGATGGAGGTACCTTTCCATTTCATTTGCTGGTTTTCAACTTTTTTTCATTTTGGCTAGAAAAGGAGGAAAGGAACTAAAAATACGGGATTGGAAAACAACTTTCTGCCTAGTTCATAATTAAGTCCAGACTATTTGACAAATAAATTTTCTTACCATTCTTTGAAAATTTTGTCATGCAGATATTTGCCCTCCTGTTTAAATTTAGCCAATTTATTTCTCACATTTCCCCATGTCTTTGAACTGTTACATTCCTTTGATTAGAGAATCTACAATTCCTACTCCACACCTGTTAAAGTTTATTGGACTACGTCAAGACTCCATTAGAAAAACAGCTACACTGAGCCATAGTTCAAGCAAACTTTCAGAATGTTGGCTGAGAGCTTGTCTTTTATTCTATGTTTGACTGTGGAAAACAACTCATGCGTATATACTCAAGAGATACAACCTGTACAGTTTCCAAATAGGGGAGATTTTATATGAAATTGGAGTTCAAAACATGGTCCATGGCATCTTTTCAACTTTGGGCTCACGCAGAGTTGAGGCCCATAAGTGACTGAAGTCATCCTTCTTCCTTCGCTGCTGCTAGCTGTAATATAAAAATCGGAAATAGAGGAATCACTCTGAATAGGAATACATTCTTTTACATGTAAGCTATGGTTAAATGCCAGAGAATAACAAAAGTGCTAAACTGACAGTTTTTACATAATAAATTAAAGAGTGAATAATTAACAACCATATAGCATTTTCACTGTGTTCAAAGAGTTTAGATAGTGTAGTACTGGTTTTCTTTAGAAAAGGAGTACTCAGCCATGAGATCCACAAAGCCCTGAACGTTTCTTTGGTAGCTCCTGGAATACCCCCAAATTGTACTGCCAACATTTAACAGCAGCAGCCAGTTTGAGTGAGGGGTAAATTGAGAGGGTAAAATGAGGGTCCAAATGGATATATTTTGCCTTTGTGTGGCAGGTCATTTGAAGGGTCATTTTGACCCTTAAAATTCCTCAAACCCACCACAAAAATTGTTAATGTATGTAAATTTAATACTGTATATATGGCTCTGCCTGCTGAAATAGGGACCTTGATACTAAAATAATAATGGAAATTGCTGTCTTAGGACAGAAAATGTGCCTCCTCCCCTTCCTCGATTAATCTTGTAAAGCTTGGGAGGATATGGCTTGATTCAAGCTACTCAGAGGGTTCATGGCCAAAGCAAGACTCTCCAATGTTCCTTTTATCCACTGAAGAGTTGAAATCTTTCTGTTGGAAAGAGAAGCCAGAGGATAACGTCTTTAAGATGTTCCAGGGATGAAATTTGATATAAAATGTATTTATTTATTTATTGCATTTCTTCACCACCCATCTCGACAAACGATTCTGGGTGGTTTACAAGCGAATTAAAACAATAAAAGAATTAAATAATATTAAAAGAGATACATTATAAAATATAAATATACAAATATACAAAAAACTCTAAGGAATAAAATATGAGATATAAAATCCAAGATGGTGAGACCACGCTCTTGATAAAATTTCCCAGGGCTGCATCAAGGTGCCAGCCACCCCCATGACAGACTATCCCCCCTCCCACCCCAAGCGAGGTGGCACAGCCATGTCTTGAGCCCCTTTTGGAAGGCTGGGAAAGTGGGGGCCTGCCTTACCTCTGGGGGTAACTTATTCCAGAGGGCGGGGGCTATGGCAGAGAAGGCCCTCTTCCTGGACCCTGCCAATCGACAATCTCTCATGGACAGGGTCCGTAACATGCCCTCTCTGCCTGACTGGGTGGGATGGGTTGATGTAATGGGGGTGAGGCGATCCCTGAGTTAACCTGAACCCATGCCATGTAGGGCTTTAAAGGTGATAACCAACACCTTGAATTGGAGCCGAAAGCAAACGGAAGCAAACTTTGCTCACGCAGCAAAGGTGTTATATGGGCCGTCTTTGGGGCTCCTAAAACTGCGCGCACAGCCGCATTCTGGACCAGCTGTAGCTTCCGGATACTCTTCAAGGGTAGCCCCATGTAGAGCGCATTGCAATAGTCTATATGGGAGATGACCAGGGCATGAGTGACCGACCAGAGGGCCTCCCAATCCAGGAAGATATATTTTTACTTCAAACTTCAAGATCTGAAATTGTTTCAGCAAGTGTTAAACATGAATTCTCATAAGGTAAGAACTAGCAAACTGTTGTTTCGTGGTAAGTATCAAATGCTGCTATATCAAATACTAAAAACAGAGGGTAACAAATATTAATATGAAAACCATAATGTAATGGAAAAATACCGAAAAGTATATGTAGATAAAATTTAAATATAAAATAATTTTAAGGATCAACTGTTCTAAATAATATTTTAATATTGTTTAATACTTTCAGTATGAATTGCTGTTGTTTCTCCTGCCGCTGTTATATTTTTTGTTTTAGAATGAAATTGTAGGACCACTAAATAAACATTTGGAAAATTCAGACACCACCCAGTTAGAAAAAAACATTCCTGTAATTTCACCTTTAAGAGCATGGGAGTTCATTTTTTGGTGAACAAGATGGTTATAGTTGCATTTGTGCATGATTTCTCAGCTCATCCATTTTTGAAGGGCTTTTTAAGCTAAATTTTGAACAAAACAAATATCCCAAATTAAGTCTTTTATTTACCTGTTGAATTATTTTATGTATCCTATGCCATAATAACAACCCTTAACACAGAGTTGCTGGTTAAGAAGGTACTTCAATAAATATTTCCAAGCACCAAGTGGATGGGATTGAGTGGATCTTCATCCCAATAAAATCCCATTTTTAGCTAATCCTTTTATTTCCCATTCACTTTTTTCTTTTTCGATTGCTTGTCTGAGAACACACTTCCACTTAGCATAGCATATGCAGACTCATGGTAACTGCATGTGAAACCTGTTTCCCTGCCAGGTTCTCTGAATGTTAATACTCACACTGCTACCTACAGTATATTGTCCCTTCTACTGTATGCTTCAGTGAATCAATTTCCAGCCACTGATCAATTATTACAAACCAATGGGCTAGCAGTGAGTATGGGGAGGCTGCCATGGACCACATTTATTTTTAGAACAATAATTTTAAGCATAGTATAAAGCTGTTTAATTGCCAGATGACAATGTTTCATTTTTTTTACTTTAAACAAATACAAATCAATATTAATTTTCTAAGTTCTCAAATTCCAGGGATCCAGAGACTAAAGTTTGATCCGAACAAAGATGAAATTATTTGAGGGAATGTCCCAGGCAATTTTGGGTAATTTGTTTATAAATAACATTGCTACAGCTGAATATTGGCTTAATATGTAAAGTAGGCAAAATGGCTGGTTCAACAAACCATTATTAAAACCAACTGTGGCTTAGTTCAGTACGATACCTCCAGTGGTTTGGTTTATAAACTGCCCTAAGCCATAAACCAACAACAGACCAATGTAGTCTCAATGGAAGCCTTTTCGATAACCATGGGTTTGCAAAGTGTGGCTTATCATAATGTGTGTATCCAGTTAGTCTCTTTTTTGAGATAACCCCAACATCTCTGGTGAAATGTGACTCATAAGGGTTTTTTCCCCCTCAACTGAATTTTGTATCTGTCTTTTGTGTACCTTAAGATGTACCGGATATCACATTTCTCCTGCATTGATCCCAACTATAAAATGGTCTTTCTTTAAAGATGAGTTTAGTGCCTATTCTTGAGATGCTTCAGAAAGAGTTAAGTCACATCTCTTTTGAGTTAACCTTTTAAAAACATGAGCAGTAAGCTTGCTAATATTGTTTTAATGCTGTTTTAATATTTTATAGTTTCCTGAAGTTTTAATTGTTATGCCCTACTTTCATGAAATTTGTCAAGAAGCAGTATTAATACCATAAATAAGGAAGCAACATAACAAACATCCTTAGCCTTTAAAAAACAGAAATGCAACAATAAGGAAACCTGGCTACAACCATCTAGCTGATTCTTGGGACCTTTGGACACTTGGGATATGATCCTTTGCCATTGTAATTTATTTTTTATTACTTTTTGTTTTATTGTTAATTTGGGATTTTGAATTATTCTAGGGGTTTTGGAATAAAATTTGCAATTGTTTATTACTTCCCCCCTTTTTATTATGGAACCTTTACTATATTTGTTTATATTTTAATTATGGCAGATGTTTTTATTGTATTTTACTTTGTTGTAAATGGAAGGGAGTCAGGATTATTTGATGGCACACAAATTTAATAAACAAACAAACCTTAAGCCACATCTGGAAACTCACCAGGACATCTTTATAGTTCTATCATTCTCCAGAAGGATTCCAAGTATGGAATTGGTCCCAGCTGCATGATGCTTCTTGGGACATATGCAGTGTTGCAAAGGAAGGTGGAAGGTGCATTTCCTGAGATGTCCTGCAGTGGGGGAAAGAAACCATATATCCTCCACTGCCTTGCAGTGAGGAGGATGGGGAGAAGAAAATGTCTGAATGTATAAGCAAGAAGTCAGGGAAACATTTTGCACTTTAATTTTAAAAAAAGGAGGGGGATAAAACCTTCTAGAAAATAATTGTGGCGAAAAAAGGTATATAAGGAAGGAATGATCAGAGATAAAAGGCAGTCACCAAGAGAGAAGGAAAGGAAGGAAAGAAGAAAGCATATACATATCCAAAAAGAGAAAAATGAACAGAAGGCTCCTGAAAAAGGCTAAAAAGCCTTTTTCCTAGTTTTGGCTTGCCTTCTGATAGCTCTGTTGTTCTTCTACCCCAGTCCTCCTCCATCCCCACGTGCAAAGCCTCAGTTAGTATTAAAATGTTCTACAGTACAGTAATAATGACATTATTTCAAGAGAAAGCTCTGGGTCAGATTACACCCAGTCATGGATCGTGAATCCTTTGTTGCTCAGTTCAAACCCATTTCACTGTCCAGGGTGCCGTTTTGGCTTCAGTGAACAACAAAACCAAAGGAAGGAAGTGTGACGCCTGCTTTCCAAAACAGGTTAACAGTGTGACCTCAGCGGTTACTACCATGCAGTGAATTTGCTTTTATTTTGGGAAAGCTGCTTCAAAATGTATGCTCAATGCAACTGAGGAATGTTGCTCTGCCCAGCTACTCATGATTAACTCCGAAGATAGAGGCTGTTGGTAATTAACATTTTTGAAGTAAACATATGGGTCAGACCAAGGAATACGTACTGTAACAAATACTGGCCCATTGACCTTGGATAATGATGACTGGTGAATAATGTCGGTTCAAGAGAAAAGCTATAGTCCAGGAGAAATGCAATCCAAACATTCACAAACCACAACAGCTTTACACAGTATGAACTTGGGAAGACTTTTTGTAAAAGGCCAGGAAAAATAAATAAAAGATGCTACATCCCTAGATGATGAAGTATTTAACTTGATGTCAGTGTTTCTTTGGCAGAGCTACTATACACCTGTAGAATCCGTGATATATATTGAACTGTATCATCAGCTCCAAATCTCCATCGGTCGACAGTCAAAGATTATGAAAAGCGTAAGTTAGCCCCTAAGTACCAAGCAGGCTGATATGGGAAGGGCATCTTTGACCATAAGATCAATACCCCCTCCCACCTCCTCCTGTTTGGTGGAAGTACCTGGAGAATGCCTTCTAAAACAAACAAACAAAGTTACCTAGAGAAGCATATACTGTATAGCAGGAGATGATCCTCATTTCCTCTTCCTGTAACCTGAAGTACATTAACACATTGTGCCTTTTAGAAACACCTATTGCAGAGCTTTCCAAACTGTGTGTCACGACACATTAGTGTGTTGGCTGCAGTGTCTGTGTTGCGGCTGCTGCTGCCTCTGAGCCCTGCCAGGATTCCGCGCAGGTCCTAGTGCCTGCCTTGTGCCCGGCTGCCTCCAAACCAGCTGTGATTCCGTGCAGGTCCTAGTGCCTGCCTTGTGCCCTGCTGCCTCCAAACCAGCTGTGATTCCGTGCAGGTCCTAGTGCCTGCCTTGTGCCCTGCTGCCTCCAAACCAGCTGTGATTCCGTGCAGGTCCTAGTGCCTGCCTTGTGCCCTGCTGCCTCCAAACCAGCTGTGATTCCGGGCAGGTCCTAGTGCCTGCCTTGTGCCTGGCTGCCTCCAAACCTGCTGTGATTCCGCTCAGGTCCTAGTGCCTGCCTTGTGCCCTGCTGTAAGAGTGTGTCGCGAAATGATGCATGTCTAAAAAGTGTGTCAGCAACTTGAAAAGTTTGGAAAGCTCTGACCTATTGTATCATCTCTCACTTTCCTTTACTCTGTGCTCTTTGAACTTTCTCCAATTTCTGTCTTCAAGTCTTCTTATGTATCCTACATTCCTTGGCAGGCTGATTCCAAGATTTACCCTCTCAGTTGTAATTTCTGCTTGTTTTCTTGGGCAACAGAACATCCTTGAAGGAAATGAAAGCCCTGCTTCGTTTTTCTTTCTGTAAAGTATTCTCTCCCTTTATTTGGCCAATCACTATTACTTCACCACAAATTCCAAAAATCTCCAAACAGAACCGCTTCTATAGCTTTGACTCTTTAGTGGAGGCTTTCCCTTTCATGCCCCTCTTTTCCCATTCTTGGCTCCTCCTTTACTGATTCCTTGTGGCAGATGGCTTCCTCGCCCAGCCTCTTGCACCTACGGCGCACCTGCATTCTCCACTCCACCATTTCTCTGGAACGTGAGCTATAAGGCCATTGCTACCAGAACCCCTTTGTCTCTTTCCCTGCATTTCAGTTAACGTTGCCACATACTGTATATTCACCCATATCTATAACCATATAATCTATAACTCTGCAAACTTTTTCTCCACTGCGTGTTAATATATCACTATTCCCAAAAATCCTCCATCATTCCTCATAATTATCTCCCAATCTTTCCTTTTGCCTTCAAACTTCTGAACTGTGTTATCCACTCCTCTGTTTTTGATCATTATCTTCTATTATTCATGTTTAATTTGACCTCTTGGCCAGCATAAACTCATAGTGAACATGTGACTCAACTCTTCATATCCATCAACTATTAACACAATTGGTCTTCTTGATCAGGCCCACTGCCTTAACTTTCTCTGTTTATTTTTTCCATATATTCAGTGATCAACTTATCTTGTGCTTCTTGATATAACGTGCTGAAATCCACTACTGTAATCATATCTTCCTGTATTGTAGCAAGCTTGTCTAGCTATATTCCACATACTGTATATCCAGTAGAGCTGTGCAGTGCTTTGGATCTGATGTGAAACAGGTGCTTTGGAACACACAGGAGTACAATGTGTACAACCCTCTCAAGAATCATACAGCTGCTGCAGGGGAGCTTCTGTGTGATCCTGGAAACAGACTAGGCTGTTTTAATGACTTGGACACAGCTGCTCAGTTCACACTCCCACTTCTGAAATAAATCCAAAGCATGGCACACCCCTAATATTCAACAAAAGGTTACTGGTTTCCATTAAAAAAAAAATCTGAAGTTGCATTTCTTTCTCATTTCAGTGAATTTCACCTCCGCCATTTTTCATAATTTATTATTTCTCTAAGTTATCCAGAGAATCCCATTCTATTTTATTTGGCCATCAAAATATTGCAGCCACCAACTTAAGTCAAGCCTGCTCTAGATGCTCACTATCTGATATAAATTTACAGGTAGAATGACCATAGGTTTTTAAAGGTTATTTGACAACAACATACTAAACCAAAATGAAGTACAGTACATGAACTGTGTAGCATGAACTACTATAGTTTACAAATCCTGATTTATGGCTTAGTATTGTGTTTGAATCCAGTCAGTTGCAGTTTGCTCGGGAAGTCTGTCTTAAGCAAATCTTGGCTTACCACAGTGTATAAAGCAGGTCAGAATTTTATTCCAAAAAAATCTGACTACGAGGTATCTATATTTTAGCTTTATTTTACACTCTATTCTATAACGTCTGGTTGGTTAAATGATGGTTTTCGTTACCTTGCTGTTCTCTGTACATACCATGTGTGTATAAATTTAACTAAATAAAGAGAGTGGAAGGAAGGATTATGCTTTCCATGGCAATGATCCCAGTCTGAATCAGTCCACAATGTATGTATACAGTACTCTTTTTTTGGCACTTACAAGTGAATATGGTGCAATCATTTATAATACTTTAATGAGCTACATGCCTGGGTACAAAAAAGAGCAGGCCATGGAATATTAAACAAGAACAAAGGGTGAAATATCAGGAAATAGTGTACCAGTTGAGTGATTTCCCTTCAAACTACCCATCTAGATGTAAACTGAGTCTCCCTCACCCAAGAACTTCTTTATTTACCCTTGTAGTTTAATTGGCTGACAAGGGATAGAACCTATAAATGATGTCTAAATTTAAGATTAATTTAAATGATTTCTGGAAAGAGTAAATGCACAATTTTAGTTGATACCTGAGTTGGTTGGAAATAACTCTGATTATGTTTGGTGTTTGCCTACATGTTAGCAGCTCTCTCCTGCGGGTGAACGGAGAAAGATCTGTCAGCATGTAGCTCATTGTCCTTCAATTAAACCTAGGTACAACCAAGACTATCCTGGCTGCCAAAGAAGTTAAGCAACTCAGTGGCTTCTTAAAGCCAAACACATTAAGAATGCAATTCATGTTTGAGTTTGTGGGAGAAACCAGCACATGGGAACCAGATGTGTTTTTCCATCCTTCGACAGTTTTATCTTTTAAATGAAAGAATAAACTGAAATTACTGCCAAAGGTAACAGTAAAGATGAATAAACTTCTGCTGAATACATGATAGGAGCTGAACCATGTATGAAAAGTATGTATCAGGTTGGAAATACTGGACTTTGTTCATATTGATACAATTAAATTAAAGCAGAATAGTTGTAATCTCAGACCAGTTACTGTTCATCCTTAGGGTGAAAAGTGGTGTTTCTTCTCTTCTAGGCCCCCAATAATCTGAGATATTCTTGTTGGGGCTTTACTGTGTCCCAGCATACAATCTTACCATTGTTGGGTAGCCAAACAGGTCAGCAGCTTAGTTCTGTCAAGAGGAAACACTAAGAAAAAGTGAGGGTTTAAAACAAACCATAGCTTAGCATGGTTCATAAATCCAGGCACTCTCATTTCTGCATTTAATCATGGTTTACAAACCACAATGGTTAGGTTCACACTGTGCTAAGCCACAGTGTTGGTTGTTTGTTTGCTTGGCTTGGTTTAGCATGATAACCTCCCCTAGCCAAGAAAGTTGGGTTTTGTGTTTTATATGAACCAGGCTAGAGACATAGCTAGAATCTGATTGGTCCCAGCAGATAAAGCAAGATAAACCCTATCCCAAGCAGACTAAAAAAGAGCAATAATAGTCACAACTTCAGCAGCACCAAGCTCAAATGGTGCAGACTGGGACCAAGAGTATATACAGGGTACAATAATATAAATCCCATGCTTACATATACTCATGAAATATAAATATATGCAGGATAGAAATAGGCCAGGCTTACATGTATCTATGCATGCCTAATTACAACATTACAAGTTTTATTGGACAAAGAAATAATGATAGACTACTGATTGCCTTCATCTATCTAGATGGAATTTGGAGTTAAAAATATATATAGGAAAGCAAATAAACTCTTGTTTAGTTCTCATTAAGGCAAATAACCTTCCTTTCAGTTTTGAAAGAAAAAGAGATGTAGGCTCAGTGACAGTGACAGATTGCAAGTTCATGTAGTGTTATGGACCCAAAAATAAATGAAAGGAGATTCTTATGGCCTCCTTTCTTATACTCTGTCTCTGAGAATTACATGGGGATTATTGTTCATAGTTTATAGATGCTCAGGGTTTTTTTTTTAACCTGTACTGTTAATCTCTCTGGTTAAACAAGTTTCACAAGATTTTTACATAAAGCTTTTTTTTTAAAGTCATAGGACCTGTTTCAGCAGAAACACTTAGGAAAAAAGAAAGACAGAAAAAGAAATTGGTGCGTAAACCATTAGCAATTAGTACTTGTAATTTTGTAAAAAAAATTGTGTGTGTATACATGTGTGCTTATTTACTTACAGTACTCACTTACAAATCTTACAGAACTAAGCATTGGTGGCTTTTTCTCCTAACCTTATCTTTCCCAAATCAGTCACCTCAAAGAGAAAAGCCAGATGATTTAATATTTAATTTAACTTGGGGCTTGTGTACAAGGATCTCTCTGTATGCAGTAATTTTGTCCCACTTTAAAGGGAGAAAAAGATCTTTCAAAACAGCTGACTTCAGGGACTATGGCTGTTATTAAGGCCATTCCCCCCCACCCCGGAGAACACTGCTTCTGTCATGCGTTGCACTACTCTGGTACTCTTGATTAAACAGCCACAGTGTCTATAGTTCCCTCAAAAGGTTTTTTTTTGCGTGTTTGTCTCAAACCCACTCTTCTAATCCAGGACAAGCATTATCCCTTTGTTTGCCATAATCTGTTTCTTCTAATATAGGGACGCAGATGGCTCAGCAGGTTAAACAGCTGAGCTGTAGGCTGCCGATCAGAAGGTCGGCAGTTCGAACCCCGCACGACGAAGTGAGCTCTTGTTGCTAAGTCCTAGCTCCTGTCAACCCAGCAGTTCGAAAGCTTAGCAAGTAGGTAAAATGGGTACCATCTTAAGTGGGAGAATTTTCTGGCGTCCTGTCGGGAGCCGGTTCCACCGGAGGAAAGATCGGAGGAAAGATTGAATGGCGACGGTGAGGATAGACCTGGAAGTGACATCAACAGGACGTCAGCAGCCGGCTCAAGGCATCCTGGGAATTGTAGTCCAGAGCCTTAGAAGAGCCGGTTCCTCTCCTGGTGCGCGGGTTAAATTACACTCTATAGTTGGTGATATTGTATAATGGTAAAAATGTATATATATATATGTATGTATGTAAGCCGCCTAGAGTCCTCCGTTAGGGAGGGGATAGGCGGGGTATAAATAGCACTATAAATAAATTAATATAATATAATATAATATAATATAATATAATATAATATAATATAATATAATATAATATAATAATATAGGGCAACCCTACAAATGACACAGGAACTTGAATGCTGCTATCCATTTATCTCCTTTTTTTCCTGCTTGGCAAGGGGGCAGCAGCAGGTCATACATTTTGGTGTCTCCTACACCACAAAAAGCAAAATGGTTTCTTAAGATGTCACCTGTGCCCATTTGATGTTGTTGCAATCAGATGTCTTTCAAGAAATGTATTTATCTGTAGCCAGATAATTAACATAAAACAAGAAGGAGGAATTGCTTTGCTTTGGGGCTGATCCAGAGGCTCTTGCCAAAATAGACTTGGAACCAGAAGCCAGGAATTCTTCAAGATGTTTGTGTGGGAGCCACAAAATGGAACACCCCAGAATTTAGCAACACAGCAGAACAAACTGAGGTCAAGATAAGTGTTATACAGACAAAACAATGAAGTCTTTTATAAGTTCTCTTGTTCAGGAACTTTGAGAATGTTACTATTTCTGGGGAAGTTAAAATAAACTCAGATCTTTGTAGTTTGCTCCATTAGAACCTCAATGGATAATACAGAAAGTTCTTATGAGTGGTGAGCTAGAATATTTGGAGTTTCACACTGCTCAGTCTGAATAAAGTCATCTCAAAGGATCAAGGTTCTTTATGGCATAATATTTGATCTAAAATTTCTCCAGTGATAAGGATTATAAAATGAACTATCCATTCTCAGCTACAAGTATCTTCAGAAACTGTAGTCTGTACAGCATTAGGACAAACTTCCTAGCATTACAAATAATTCAACAGTGGAATCTATCTTGAGATTTATTAAGTTCCCTTTTGATGAATGTGCTCAAGCAAAAGTTGGATGAACATTTCTCAGGAATACTTTAATTTGGATTCCTGCACTGAACAGGGTGTTGTACTTGAAAATCTAAATAGCATTTCCAATTCTATGTTTCTGATATACGTAAAGCATATTTTTAAAAAATCAAACACTATATGATTAACTTACAACATTCATTGCTAAAGAATATTGTGTTAATAGATGCAATCAAGAACAAAATCTGGGGACGTTACCACTATGATGAGGACAACACAATAGAAGCAAGTTATTTTCCAGATCTTGACATTTCAAATATAATTGATGAAAACTGAGTCTTCCATGTCTGTAGCTTGAATCATGTCAACTGGATTTCTATTTTCTTAGTGGAAACGTTTCACTCCTTATCCAAGGAGCTTCTTCAGTCTGAGTAAAGTTAGTAAGGGAATCCTTAAATATGTTTCTAGGCTGGCTGTGTGACCTTGCACCTGGGGCTAGGTCATGGTTATTTTGAGATGTTTGTTTCTAAGTCCCTTTATCATCTAAAGGAGGATCGTTAAGATTACCCTGCTGCTGTTGAGCTTGTGAAATGGTCTTAATCTTCCTAGGCACAGAAGACAAAGCAGGAAGGAAGATAGGGGAAAGGTTATGCCTGAGGCCCCCACCTCTATTCAAGGAAGGATTTTCCAAGTTGGCATGAATGGATTCCTTGACCCCTCTCTCAAACCACCTATCTTCTCTGTCTAAAATGTGAACATTAATGTCCTCAAATGAGTGTCCTTTTTCCTTTAGATGAAGATAAACTGCTGACTCTGGTCCTGTGGTGTTACTTCTCCTGTGTTGGGCCATCCTCCTGTACAAAGGTTGTTTGGTTTCTCCAATGTAGAGTTCAGAGCACTCCTCACTGCACTGGATTGCATACACTACATTGCTTTCCTTGTGTTTTGGAGTTTGATCTTTGGGGTGTACAAGCCTCTGTCTCAGTGTGTTGGTGGGTTTGAAATATACAGGTATGTGGTGTTTGCCAAATATCCGTTTTATCTTTTCAGACACGCCAGCCATGTAAGGAATGACCAGGTTCTTCCGTTTACTCTGAGTCTCAGCCCTATCTGTCGCTGTTTTAGGTCTGGTAGACTTAGATTTAGTGAAGGCCCAATTTGGATATCCACTTTAAAGCACTCAACACATTCCAGGGAACGGTGCCCACCCACTGGTTTAGGTATGTGGATGACACCTGGGTCAAAATCAAGGCCCAGGAAGTACAGGCCTTCACGGACCATATAAACACTATAGATGCCAACATTAGCTTCACCAGAGAAGACACCAAGGACAACAGACTGGCATTCCTAGACTGTGAAGTCCTCATTGGGACCGGTGGCAAGCTAGAAATAGGGATCTACAGGAAACCCACACACACAGATCAATATCTGATGTTTGACTCCCACCATCCACTGCAGCACAAACTAGGAGTCATCAGGACATTGTCACACAGAGCAGAAACCATCTCCACCTCCATGGATTCCAAAAAGAATTAAAAGCAGCACCTGAGAACAGCTCTGAAGGCCTGTGGATATCCAAATTGGGCCTTCACCAAATCTAAATCTACCAGACCTAAAACAGCGACAGATAGGGCTGAGACTCAGAGTAAACGAAAGAACCTGGTCATTCCCTACATGGCTGGCGTGTCTGAAAAGATAAAACGGATATTTGGCAAACACCACATACCTGTATATTTCAAACCCACCAACACACTGAGACAGAGGCTTGTACACCCCAAAGATCAAACTCCAAAACACAAGGAAAGCAATGTAGTGTATGCAATCCAGTGCAGTGAGGAGTGCTCTGAACTCTACATTGGAGAAACCAAACAACCTTTGTACAGGAGGATGGCCCAACACAGGAGAAGTAACACCACAGGACCAGAGTCAGCAGTTTATCTTCATCTAAAGGAAAAAGGACACTCATTTGAGGACATTAATGTTCACATTTTAGACAGAGAAGATAGGTGGTTTGAGAGAGGGGTCAAGGAATCCATTCATGCCAACTTGGAAAATCCTTCCTTGAATAGAGGTGGGGGCCTCAGGCATAACCTTTCCCCTATCTTCCTTCCTGCTTTGTCTTCTGTGCCTAGGAAGATTAAGACCATTTCACAAGCTCAACAGCAGCAGGGTAATCTTAACGATCCTCCTTTAGATGATAAAGGGACTTAGAAACAAACATCTCAAAATAACCATGACCTAGCCCCAGGTGCAAGGTCACACAGCCAGCCTAGAAACATATTTAAGGATTCCCTTACTAACTTTACTCAGACTGAAGAAGCTCCTTGGATAAGGAGTGAAACGTTTCCACTAAGAAAATAGAAATCCAGTTGACATGATTCAAGCTACAGACAATTCCACCTGGATGACTGAGAACCTTCATAGACATATGAGTCTTCCATGATGTGCACACATGCTTGAGGAAAGTATAGTGAGATGTAGTAGTTAAGACCAGTGAGACTCAGGTTCAAGTTCCCACCTGATTATGGAGCTTACTGGGAGACTAATCTCTCTCCTCTCTGTGTGTGTCTCATTTTCCACCCAACCTCACTGGGTGACTGTGGTGGGAATAAAATTAAGGCAGATCCCATGTAAATGTCCTTGAACTTTCAGAAAAAAAGTAGCAATATACAGTAAATGCAATTAAAAACCTGAAATTAGTGAGACTTGTTTCCAAGTAAACTGGCATAGAATTGGCTGCTAGTGCTGGAATAGGTGGACCATATATTTTAATAGCTATGACCTCTCTAACAAGAATTTTACACTAAATGGAGAAATAGTGCTGGCTTGAGGATACTGTATGTTCACATATATGCATAGCAGTACATGCCAATTCTGAAACTGATGTGAATATATTTATTACTGTACTGATTATGTTCCATGGGATTTTCTAATTACCCATTCTTTATAACTGGCTGTTCCTAAACAACATGTACAAAAATTGTGGGGGAAAAGTATGAGATCACCCACTTTATGAATCTAAAAACAAACATAGCACAAAGAATTTAACTAGTATTGTTGGAAGCTGACACATACGTTAGGAGAGTCTTGACCCAATGCTGTTGCTCCTCTGGGAAGATTATAGTTGGGTTCCAAAACCTCAATATTGAATAGCAACCAGATGTTGAGAAAAATTGAGTTCTGATCCAACCATCACAGCCTGGGTCCTTTTCTGATGAGAAAATTAGACTTCCTCATTTTACACCCCATAATCATGTTAAAATATTTCTACTCATGGATTCAAGCCTATACCAGAATAATTGGAATAAAGGAAACATGTGTTTCCTTATTTCAAATACTTTGCTCATTTTGGCCAGCAATGGGACTTTCAGAATCTAAAGTTCAGAGGACATAGTTGAAGAGGTGGTCCTTCCTCTGCAAAGTAGCTAACGAACTGCTCAGGTTAGGCAGCAGCAAAATGAAAGCATTCTAACCCAAACAGATGGGAATGCTCAAGTCAACATAGGGAGGAAATGTGTGTTTCTGAACTCGAACAGGGATATGTGTGTAGAGGTTGATTTCTGAGTGGGTGGAGGATCAATATCTATCTCCCTCCAGAAATGGTTGCCAGTGTTTCTGAGAACAATGTAAGAGGTAAGTCTGGATCTGCTGGTACTTCGTATTTTCCAGCATATTGCTAATATATGGTTTATTGAAACAGTATTAAAAAAATAGAACATAATTAGCTTGACATAGAAGTATTTGGGAGCTATGGCATTCTCCTTCTTTTAGATTAATGGTGTTAGTTTTTGGAATCCCTATTGCTTTACATAGCAGTCTGTGATAGAAGACAGACAAAACAATATGAAAACTCAATATGAAAGTTAAACCAGCATTAAAAGTTACTTGTGAGGATCCACATGAGGGGTATACAATTGGAAGAAAATTTACTGTCTATTGAAAATAATAAATAATATTAAAGAAAAGGGGCACTGACAGAGACCACAGAGCAAACATCATATCTACAGTATATGAAAACTTGAAAATATAGCATAAATAATATGTGAGGAATAGTAAGGCTTAACAGGCTGTTATCTTTTATCCTGAAAGAATGACCTCTAATTTAGGATTACTGCAATGTGCTTTACATTGAACAATGTGCACTTTGAAAAGGGTTGGGAGACCGCAGCCAGCAGAAAATACAGCATAAGATGCACTTGCTTCTGACTTATCTTTGTGCACAGCTCAAGATGCCATTACTATTTTGATGCCTGCATATCTAGGCTGCTATCTTCTCCCAAATGCATGTAACTTAATTTGTAGTCATCAGTGAAGACCTTCTTTTGCATCCTATTACCCAGATTAGGATGGTGGATCCTCAAGATATGGCCTTTTCTGTAACAACATCTTCAATAGTGAATTTCCTATAAGAAAGAACAGTCAAGTGCTATCTCTTTATACTGCTTTAGACTGGCTGTGAAAAAGATATTTGCAAATGACAATCTCGTTATAAAAAGTTTTATAATGCAAATTGTCATTGTTCTTTGTTATTCTAGCTGAGAAAAACAATGTTTGGACTGGAATACTGTTAGACTGATAATATATAATCAATAGCACAATATCGTTTTTTAAGAAAAGTCATGAAAAAGAAAAAGAAAAAGTCATAAGAAAAGTGGTGGCTCAGCAGGTAAGAGGCCAGGCTTGTTGATCAGAAGGTCGCAAGTTCGGAGGTTCGAATCCCTAGCCCTGCGTGCGGAGTGAGCTTCCGCACTAGCTCCAGCTCTTGCCAACCTAGCAATTCGAAAGCATGCACATGCAAGTAGATGAATAGGTACCACTTCGGTGGGAAGGTAACAACGTTCCGCGTGCGTCATGCCAGCCACATGACCGTGGAAGGGTCTTCGGACAACGCTGGCTCTTCGGCTAACAAACAGAGATGAGCACCGGCCCCTAGAGTCGGACACGACTGCACAAATGTGCGGGAGGAACCTTTACCTTTACCTTTACATATCAGAAGCTAGTCTCCCGTTTGGGGGAGGTGGGTGGTCATATAAATTTAAATAATAAATAAATAAATAAATAAATAAATAAATAGTCAACTCTCTTTGTTATGTTTATGTTTTATCAGATTTGGAAATAAATCCAATATGACTATTGGGGACAAAAAAGGATTCCCTCCCTCCCTCATGCCAATGCTAGAACACTCTGCAGGACAATCATTTTGCTTCCATAGCAAGCTCTGATTGTGGAAGAAAGGAACTTCATTACTGCAAATAGGAAGAAACACAACGACATGTCTGAATCCTTCTAAAATCTGATTCAGTCCGGAAGGAAGAACATCCTTCTTTCTCTTTTCTCCCTGACACCAATATTGACATTGCAGATCAAGCAGAGCTGGTTCTTTGTGCTGCAGTTACTGGCCATTAACTTTTCGGACTCAAACATTGGGGAAATGAAAACTGAGCAGCAGAAAATGTAGTCAGCCTACTCTGCAGATGAAAAGGAGCAGGGATAAAAAATTCCCAAAGCCATTCTTGTTCTTGTGAACTTGGCTTGTTTAGCCACACACTAAGGGGCCAGAAGTTTAATTATCATAACTGTGGTTGAACAACCACATGGTGTAGAGTATCATTTCCATGATGTCACTCTTTCTGAAGGGCAGGCTTGTGTTTCAGACAGTCTTTGGCTTCTCTGAGACTAGTATACAAAACCTAATTACAGAGTCTCTCACCTACCCAGCAACGCCTCTGCTTCCTCTCTAGCACTCTCATTTACCACCACATGGCTATGATTTAATAGGGGCCAGATTACAGATGTAAAGATCCGAGGGCGGGGGGGGGGGGTCCAGAAAAAAATAGTGACAAAATGTTTTGGATGATGATTCTAAATGTCTTTCTCCTCCTCCTAGCCTTAAGATAGCATTCTTTTCTTGGGGTATAGAGATATGGTTAGAGTCTGTCTGCTGTTTATCTATTGCCTGCATGGGTGCTGGAACTGCCTAAGGGTTAGGCCTCCTGAATACTTACTTGTTTAGGTCCCCAATGGTTACCAGGATATATGTAGGGCTGAGTTAACACATCTGCTTTTTTTCTTTTTGGATATCCCTACCACCCTGCCATCCCCTCTCACCAGCTTCCCTGGAAATTCCTTTTAGATTGAAAAAGCAGCTCTTATGTCTACTGGAGGATCTCTTAGATGCACAGAACTAATCTGATGATTCTTTGGCTAATGATCAATCATTGTGAAAGTTACATGCAACAACCATAGCAGTCTGAGCTAGACTAAACCAGAATCCAAATAAGCCCATCTTGTTAAGGCTAAGGTAAAGGTAAAGGTTCCCCCCGCACATTTGTGCAGTCGTGTCCGACTCTAGGGGCCGGTGCTCATCTCCGTTTGTTAGCCAAAGAGCCAGCGTTGTCCGAAGACCCTTCCATGGTCATGTGGCCGCATGACGGGCGCGGAATGCTGTTACCTACCCACTGAAGTGGTACCTATTCATCTACTTGCATTTGCATGCTTTCGAATTGCTAGGTTGGCAAGAGCTGGAGCTAGTGCGGGAGCTCACTCCGCACGCAGGGCTAGGGATTCGAACCTCCTAACTTGCGATCTTCCAATCGACAAGCCTGGCGTCTTATCCGCTGAGCCACCACGCCCCTTGTTAAGGCTACCTTTTGTTTTAATGTTATTCTATTATTTTGAGGGGGGGGGAATTTTTGACTGAAAAGGAAGTTGTCTCCTAATTAAACAGTCAAAAGAATAACTAGAACAAAATATTCTTATACAATAGTTGCCTTTCCACTGTTGAAAAGGAACTGTTCCTTGAAAAAAACAAAATCCAATTCCCACTGTGGCATGACATGGGATACTAAATCACTATTGTCCTGTTTCTCCTTTTGTCCTGCAGGGGCGTCTCTTAGAGGGACCCACATCGTTCATTTCTGGAAGGAAGGCACACATGGTGCAAGTTAGAGCCAGTGATCATTTGATAGTCATCTACTAGTGCAAGGGATGGTGGAAAGCATTGGCCTCTCAAATCCTAGAGCAAGAAGAATCACATAGGTGACAACATTAAATCATTTCAACCCACATTAAATCTTGATTGCAAAACAATTGACTCTTTGGTGGAAGGCTCTTTTGAAAGAGGATTGATTAGAGATAGAAAAAAAACACAAATATTTATCAGGTTAGAGGAAGAGAATAACTGGCTTCTCATAGACATATTGGTATGCCTTCACATGATATTTGTAGGGGGAAGTGGCTATATGGAAATTATATAACAACGCTGCAAAAATATTAACAGAGTCCATTATTGGATAAAATAACAATGTGCAATGTATTTTGCCTGGTTTAAGATATCCACCACCTATTTGTACTTATGAAGAAAGGCTTTGGGCAGAAATGTAACATTAAGGAATCAGGTTGGTGGCTACATTAGGAAACTACTGAGGTGCAGTTTAAGTATGCTCCGTAGCAGGCAACTATGTTGTCTAGCAACTGGACATCATTTATTCTGTTTATTAAAACAGAATTTGCTTCAATGGCTTTCATAGTACAGTAGCCAAAGAAAAATTATTCTTATGTGTATTTTGGTTAATAATTCTAACTGAATCGGTCATTCTTTTCAATTCCATTCATTAATACTTTTAAGGCAAGATACATTTAATATTCAGATTGATCATACTAATTTCAGATGGAGGTAAAATAAAACAGTGTGACCTTAGACATGTTTACTGTAAAGTAACTTTCATGGAGTTTAATGAGGCTTATTCAAGTCATGGGCATAAGATTACATTTATGCATGAGTAACCTCAATTTTATTACATTGATTTCTAGTTTCTTGGTCTATCTCAGCTACTGTCTTGTTCTTATGTCCCTTCTCAGTCCTTGCCATATAAATGTAGATTATATACTCTAGAGGAAAGACAACTTGGTGCCCTCCATTGGTTTTGGATTACAAAGTCCATCAGTCCTGACCATGAACTATGCTGGTTGAAGCTGTTGGAAACATATGGCATGAACCGAGTTGTTTATCACATACCATTTATTAAATGATTATTCAGATTTTGGATACAGCTAATATAGTACAGAATCTGGACTAATAATTTATTACTCTTCTATGTAAGGTCTGGTTTTCGTTAACTATGTTCCTGAATTTCAGTCAGTTCTTTCTTCTTGCCTCCCTGATGCTTTCATCTCATGTAATTCCAAACTGACTAGTAAAAATTCCAAACCTAGGAACACTGGGACAAAAGAAAATCTTACATCTGACCACTCCTACCTGCCCCTTTTTATCCAGTCCTTATACCATTTAATAATTGTTAGCCCATTGGGTGATTGTTTACAACATTTGGAAGAGGATTGTGAGATCAGACTGAAGGCCTTTTAGTCCAGATTGTCAAATTAGCACAGAAAGCCAAATACAAGGGTTCTTTTCCAAATGCATGACTTCCACTCCTTACTTTAGTGTACTTTGGAGAATATTTGTTTGTTTGTTTTCTCCCTTTTTCATTGTCTTGTCAAGGTTCCCTGTAGAATTAGCATACACTTAATTTGCTTTCTTCTCTTATTATTGTTGCTATGGTTATATTTTGAATTTTTGCATCTTTCATCTTACTTTATTTCAACCTGTTTGGCTGTCTAGACAGCCTGCTTTGGAGAAGATTAATTAAGCGCACAGCATTTTTCAGTGTGTTGTTTTTCCCCAATATCATTTATTTTTTCAAAATTGGGCATTAATGACATTATTCAGGTTTCTAATCACAAGCATCCAAATACTGTTTAGCCCAATACAAATCAAATACAGGGCTGCAAAGCCTTCAGAGGCAGCCCTCAGTTTCACTGAAAACTGTAATTGCTTGTTCCTGCATGATGGGCTTCAGTGGGAAAGGGTAGATGGAAGATGGAGGGGAAAAGAGACAGGGATGGCTTGCCTTTCGGCAGACATGTCAGGATGCCAATTGATTTTTGCTGTTTTTCACAGGTTATTCAAATTTCTACCCCCCCGCCCCCCCCTTTATTTTTTTTACATTTCTCTGGCAAAAGCTCCGTCTATATATTTCTAGGTAAATTCTGATAAAACTGTTGGTCCAATGCCCCCAGCGAATTCCTTTGATACCAAGTATTGTAGTCAGTGAGTTTTCTTCTCAGTTACTGCTCAGATTAAGATTGTTCTTCCATTCAATTGCCTGTATTTTTTTAAAATTAACCAAAATCATGTTTGGGGGGGGGAAAGCATCCAACAAATTCCTATTTGTATCTACATGTCATTCTTCTCCCATCTCCCACTACATTTTTCTTACTGTACACCTGAGGTAGGGTGGTTAGGGTAATGCAGTGTTTAAAATGTCAAGAGTGGTACAGGAGAGACTCGTGCCTTCTTCCCTGCCATGGAAGCTTCCTGAGTGACATTCAGCCACTCACGCTCTCTCAGAGCAGTCTACCATATTGAGTGGCTGTTGTGGGGAAGCACTGCAGAAGGCAGTGCTATGCACACCCCCTTCATTCCCTGCATGTAGTGCTTTATATAAACAGAACCCCAACATGCTTTGGAAGTCTTATGTTTATATGATAATGAAATAAGTTATTCTATCAACGTTTCTGTGTTTTATGATAAGGAAATAATGCAATAAACCCCTTAACAAAATTCATGAGGCCAATGAAAGCAGATTAATGTATAAAGAAATTGTCTGTAGAGGGCAAACCTTCAGACAATATATGCTGAAGTGTTTATGACTGCTTGACTCATCGCTTTTCCTGCTCAAAATGTGGGTATCTCTTATGGGCACCCAGGAAGATTTATTTGGTAAAGAATGCTTAATACCAGATAGCTTGCACATCCCTCCTTTCCTCCATCTCTCTCTCATTATCTCTCTCCCTCCCCAAACACAGGAAACTGTTTTTCTACTCTGATGCAAAAGGTGCAAAAAAATGGGGAGGGGTGACATGCAGAGCAAATTTCAAATTGCTGAAATTGAAGTATTATGGCATTCTGGAATTCCACTATAATGATGATATGATATGATATGATATGATATATGATATGATATGATATGATATGATATGATATGATATGATGATATGATGATATGATGATATGATGATATGATGATATATAATATATTATATGGGAAAAAATTTTGTGCATCCTCCAGACAACCTGGGGAATTAAGAGAAATGAATATGAGAGGAGACAGATGAGATGAAGTAATTGACTTCATTACTGGTGAAGCCCCCTGTATGAAATCTACAAGAGAAAAATATCATAGAATATCCATATGTTTGCACTTTAGTTCTAAAGCTTTTTGCCTGAACAAGTTTTTCCTATTAAGAGAAAATGATGGACAAAAAGTGGTGTGTGTGTGTGTGGTATGTGTGTAAAACATGGGCTAAAAGGAAAATTTTATCTACAAGCTCATTGAAATAACTACTACAACGAACTGTACACATTGCATATTAAATGGACTATCTAAAGCAATTTTTAAATATAATTTTTATTAAAGAAATTCTTAGAAGAATAAAAACAATACAAAATTTGAAAGAGAAAAGTAAGAACAGTAAAGAAAAGTAATAAGTAAGTGAAAAAAGTGCAAAGAATGAAATAGAGGAGAGAAAAAAGAAAAAAGAAAAAAGAAAAAAGAAAAGAAGTGGCTTCCAGTTTTCTTAACAGCAGTTACAAGTACATTTATGTTTTAACCCCTCTCTCTAAGATTACAAAATAATCTCCTTCTTTCCATAGTCTACCCTTTCTAATCATCAAACCCATAAATCACAAGTTTATTTATTTTTTATTTTTTCAGCAAAAGGTCCATAAGGGGTTTCCAGTCACAACATATGGACAGACTCAACCATACTTTCAACTGGGAAACTGAGCATCCTAAACCAAGCCAAATCCAAAAATGCTAGAGAATTCCTGGAAGCTTGGCACTCAGACAAAGCAGCCGTCAACAGACATATAGTGGTAAACAACATTTACATACCTTTCAAAAGTGACAATAGAAAAGCCAAAAGACCAGAACACCTCCTCACCAGCAATCAACACCCAGATATGCAAAGATTAACACCAGGATTAACACCAGATGAACAATCAAACAGTACATTATACCTTAATCAAGGAACTATTGACTTAGTCAATCAATCAAACAGCAAACAACAGCTCTAGGAACTCCTAAGGAGTGAACTACGCCTCCACCAGCACAAGCAGGACAAGCCATGATATATAAACAAAAAGCAAGTCCCACTCCCTTTTTGCACTGAAGATGTTGCCTAGTCTGGCAATGAAACGTCTGCAAGAAAACAACAAGGCTCGGAGAACACCAAGGACTCCACAGTTCAACCCTGAGCTACAAATATTCTCTTCGATTGGTACATTCGGGTAAATTACCATTCTCATTGGTGGCCACCCATGGTGTCTATAAAACCTCAATTTCTTCTCAACCTTTACTGAGTCCACAGCTTCTTGCTCCAGCTCCTGCCAAATGGCCTATGGACCCTTATCTATGTCTTTGGCTCAACCAACTCAATGCTTCTCCAGTTTCACTTTCAAACTGTCCATGGAAGTTTCTTTTAGCTATAAATGAACTTCTACATTCCCAGGTACTACATCTCTGAATACAATTTACTGGGAAGAAATAATAAAGGCATGGTGAATATATAACAAGGCCCTATTCTTGGCCTATAGTAACATTACAGGGATGGTTAATGAGCCAGAGCATTATTTCAAAGGGTTAAATAACTAAGTCCTTATTTTTTAAAATCAAAACAAATCTGAGTTTATAAAACTAGCCAACCATTTTTCTTTGTAATTTTGTATGACTCAACCTTCATGTATGCAGGTGCATCTGCACACAAATACACACATACAAAGAGACAGTCTTCAAATCTGCTTTAAATGAGCACAAATGATAAAACACTGTAGCTAGAGGGTAAATCAACAAAACAAAAAGACCCCAAGACTTTATTTCACCTCTGAACATATTTCTAATTCCCTCTCCAAACTTCTATTTCATAAAATAATTTCTGTGGCACATTAGGAATGTAATCAAGTCTGGGGGGCTGGTTTCGGGTTGTAGCTTAGCTCGCCAGTCTTTTGGCAACACACAACCATAGCCCAAGCCATATTGTGAGAGGAAAAGGAAATTGCAAGGGCAGGTTAGAAGATTCAGCCCACAATGGTAACTAAAGCGGGTGGTCCCTGTGGCAAGACCATGCTTCCTGCTTTCTCCACAATTCTTCACAAAGCCCTGTGGAATTAGACATTGAGGAATCTTCTTCATATATTTCTTGGCTGGAGCCTAAGCTTCAGCCCAGAGAGTCTGGGGAGGTTGGTGGAACATAAAACTATCCTGTGCTGTTTTTGGCAGGGATATATTCTCTGTAAAAGTTTGTGGTGCTTCCTCTTGTTACAATATGTTACCATGTTCCACCTCTCTTCCCCATTTTTCTGGCATTACTATATTAATCACCTTAGAGTATATGGCTCTAGTTCAGCAGTCAGTGTGTGAAATAGCATGTGGCAAGTGGAACCTCTTTTATTATTTAAAAATAAAAGTATTTACCTGGGAAGGCTTAGTGCATATTCAGCATCTGGCCTGGAGCCAGTTTCTGCTCCTTATTTCTTTCTTTCCCCATTTTCCAGCTGGGTTGATGTAAGAAGAAAGATGAAATGGAGTTGTCAAAAGTTATGCTTGGCTCAGCCAAGAATGATTGGCCCAGGTATTATTGCAGTACCTAAGAGATACAGTGAATGGAGATCTTTTTTTCCATTTCCTTGTGTCTAAGTAAGAGTACAGACTTGATCACATTCCTGAGGTGATTCCTGACATAAGCTCAGTTCTCATCTTTACACTGTTATAGTAAAGTAATTATGAAATGATTTTTCCCTATTGGTTTAAATCCTTTGGTTTTAAATATCAACTGCATGGCCACCTGATTTTATCACATCCTAGATAACCCTATCACACTTTCTGCTTCATAATTTGATTCCGTATTTAAGCGCAATATATAGATGCCCGGCATCAATTTCTGACAGTCATTACTATAATGCATTTGAACAGCCATCCTTGTAAATTCAAAGATACAGTACATAGCAAGGTATGCTGGCATGCTCTTTTGTAGTGACTCTGGGTACTTGATTTGTAAGCAGGTAGAGCTTGAGTCGGGGGTGTTCTTGAAACCCCCATTTCAGCAACAGACAATGTAGGCCCATCCATAATTCTCTCGTTTTCTTCCTTCTTTGTCTCCACTCAAAAAACTTGCTGCACAACCTGTGAAGATTTTAGCATCATCTCTCACTTCTCAGCTTTGTTATGAGATTATGGAGGTGTGATATGCGTGAGGCAGAGCAATACTGCTTCAAGGGAGGCCAGGACAAATGTAATAGAAGTACAATCTAGTGCAGAGCTTTCCAAACTTTTCATGTTGGTGACACACTTTTTAGACATGAATCATTTTGCGACACACTCTTACAGCAGGGCACAAGGCAGGCACTAGGACCTGCGCAGAATCCTGGCAGGGCAGGTTTGGAGGCAGCGAGGCACAAGGCAGGCACTAGGACCTGTGTGGAATCCTGGCAGGGCTCAGAGGCAGCAGGAGCTGTGACACACCCAGACACTGCAGCCGACACACTAATGTGTCCCGACACACAGTTTGGAAAGCTCTGATCTAGTGTGTGGTACATTTAAACTTCTCCCTACTGGAAGTTACACAGGAAAGAAGATTTAGAGGAGGGAATTTATCACACAGGAGTAGGGTCAGTTTCCTAGACTTCTGCTGCATTGTCGAATTTAAAACATATTTGAGCAACAACTTTAGAAAGATGGGCATTTACTAGTTTTATTACTCAGTCACAGGACAGTTGATTGCACTTCCAAAATATGACTAACTGGGGATGCACACAGCCCTCTCCCCACACAGCCCTCTCCTTGTGCTTAAAGTGTTGATTCATGGCATGATATGTTACTGCTCAATAGTATGGAGAGAGGTATCTGTTGTATTATTTAACAGTTGTTGATAGTTAGTTGTGCATTCCATTTCTTTCCATCGTTGTGTCACCCCAATCTAGCAGTTTAAGGTTTACTATGATGGGTTTTCTCAACCACTCAATATTCTCTACCCAATTTCAAATATTGATTATAAACACTGATTGGTAGAAGGAACCAGGCACTGTCTACCAATGGCAGTTTTTAAGGAAGTCCCAAAACTCATTTATTTACTGAAGCTTTTTTCTCTGAATGTCTTGGATTGTTCTTCCTGGGATTCAGTCACAGCTGGGTTTTTAGTATTTTATTTTAACACTGGATTTACTAATGTTTATTATTTTTATATAAGCCACCTTGGGAGAGTTTTTCCCTTAATGGCAAATGCTATCTTCATTGGAAACTGGAAATTTCTTCCTTTTTGCTTGGCTCCATTATATGTGAAGGTGCATCCAATAGAAGATAAGAAGATTATTACATTTGCCATACTCGCAGCCAACCTAGTAGAAAGCAATGGCCATCTGGTAGTTCAATTTATAAATCAAACAGTTCATTGCCTGTTGAAGTCATCTAATCATTTCAAATACTAAATTATACTTTGGGAAGAGTTTCCTCCTTCCATAGGGCTTGGACAATTATGTCCATTTCTTCCAAAAAGCTCTGTATCTATATATCCATTTTAAGTGTAAATATTAAGTAACTGAAATGCAAAATTCTGCAATAAGAGCTGGACTGCAGCCAAAATTATTGTCAGAACTATGCCCTAGTGTGAAGTTTCTCAAACATTATGGTACTGTAACTCCTAAAATAATAAATGAATTTGTGCGGCTCCCCTTCCATCATGAAAAAAACCCAATTATTTAATTGCAATAAGCCTTGTGACAGAAATAAACATGCCACTTACTAAAACGATATGTAATTTTCATCATACTTTCTTGACTTAGGCTTCATATTTGTCAACACTACTGGTGGTCACATTTGCTTTTTCTCATCACCCAACAAAGCTTTTTTTTTTATTTCAGAGACTATACATTTAAAATAGTGGATAAGAACATTAGCACAGACAATACAAAGACTAAGATATATTATTATGTACCAATCAGGAAATCACTAGCCAGCAGGAACCATCCCACGATTATATATATTATATTATATATTATATATATTATATCCCGCTGCTATGACTCCTGATGGTTTTCACAGATGGCTAGACCCACAGGTTTAGCTTTCTCTCAAAACGTGTTCTAGACTTTGCCTGCGAAGGGCTGCGGTGGAGAAGAAAAAGAAGGAATGAGTTTTGGTATTGCTGTCTGCACAAGCCTGATTGGGTTTCTTTTTTTAAAAAAAAATTCAACTTTTCCCAGTTGCTCTTGACCTGGCCCCCATGGTGTTGAGACTTACAATTCGGGAACCCTGTCCCTGCTTTAATGGCTTGAGATAAATAGCGAAACATCCAACTTTGGGACATGCAGGTTTATACTGGATTATACAGTTGGTTTTCATTACATCAATCCTGGCTCTCACTGGGGAGCTTTATTTCAATGTACGCTGCTGACTTAAGTTTAATTTAATGTATTCCCAGATACTCCTATATTTTTAACCACATTTTTTTAATTAAAGCAGTTCAAACATAACCACAAAATAAGGAAAGTCTTATGAAGCTTTGAGCATTCTTAAATAATTCTTCTCATTCATATTTAATTTAAACTTGAGCAGTAGCTTATGCCAGCTTTGACAAGGACAGAACCCAGCTGTAACTCTTTTCTTTTCAGCTGTATGCTTTCCCTTGATCCTGAAGTTATTTCTTAGATTTTGGAAGTCCCATCTTCTCCTCAGAATACTGTGTTTTCATATTAACACCATCACACATTCTAAAATGTAAATTCATGGGCAAGTTAAGGCTTGTAGAAAGTGAACATTTAGCATCAGAAACAGGGAAATAATCACAGAAAGGAGAAATATTGGGCAGCCATGTGATGGTATTAAAAGTTTATCTGGACTGGGTGATTACAGGATATAGAGGCAGTTATGCTATATAAGTATTTGTTTTATACCTGTTGGTCCAAAGGGACACATGAGAATGTTCAGTTCTATATGCAATTGCCTCATCTCTGAGCTATTAGAACAGTAGACTGCAATAAAGTATTTTCAGTCTAGAATGGTTTTACCATTCAACACATCTGGGAAGTACCAGACTGGGGAAGTCTGACTGAGTCTTTGGTCAAACCAGTTTGTTGGCCTAACCAAAGTCTTGAGAAATTGTTTCAGCACAGGCCATAGGAGAAATGGAAATGCTAGAGAAGATCCACATTAAAAGCCCCATAGTTTGAAAGCTTGTAGCACTTGGGTGGATCCTAATAAATGTATTACCCCTTTGTATGTTTTATATATGTTTATTTGTATGTATGTTATGGACCAGCTCAGCTATCTCCCTCCCTTCCTGCCCCCCCCCACTCAAAAGCCTGCTTGATCAGAATATACTATGAAAACTCAATTTAACATTTAAAGGTTTATATAATGATGGAACAGTCTCATACCTTGAAAAGCAATAATTTGGACCTAAACATATGTTGCATTCAGGGTTTGTGAATAGGACTGAAAAGAAAACACTCTGTTGAAGAAGGAGATTTTGAAAGGAATTTAAATGGCCAGAAGAAAATGCTGAACTTCATACATATTTAGGACTTAACTTGAGGAAGGGACAATATTGTTTGTAAAAACAGGAAACTTTCTAGAGGGAAATCTCTAAAGATGAGCTATACAGTCATGGCAATGGTGGATACCACATCTCTTCCATTAGTGCAAGGTGCCAGAAATATACATCCAACATGGGGAGGATGTGTTAATATGCATTGGACATTTTTGTTCTTGAATGAATAAGTGAGCTACGAATCCAATTACTCTGGTCCAGTAGTAACCAGCTATATACACCTATAATTTTCTGTAGACAATACATTCCAGAGTTGTATCTGTCTAGATCCGTGGTTTCCAAACTGTGCGCTGGGGCACCCCAGGGTACTGCAGCAAACTCACAGGGATGCGGTGGGATATTTTACTACTCAGGACAGTTCCGTTTATTAAGCATTAAAATATCCTGCCATGCTCCTGTGAGTTTGCTGTGGCTAGGGTCGCTGTGAAAAAATTACTGAGATACTAAGAGTGCCATGAACTGAGACAGTTGGGAACCTCCAGTCTAGACACTTAAGTAGCTTTATGTGTTCCCCCCCCCCAAATGCTGCCCATGTTAAAATTTCCCAGTTGATAAGCATTTCATAATACATCATTATATAACCCACAGAAAGACAAGCTCCAAATTTCCTACAGAAGTTTAGGAAAATACTACAATTCATTACGAAATACTAATTAAAATTATCCACGGGTATTATTTTGAATGCTGATATTAAAAACAAAAGACAGCAGGGTGTAAGTACAAACCTTTGGGCTTCAAAGCAAACCACTCACCTGGGCCCCCCATTCCATTATTAGTCACCATTAAAGTGCTAATGACTACGTTTGATGGGGCAGACCTCTTCTGGTGCCCAGGGCTTGTACATACAAGCTGTTCTTAGGGATGAACAACTGTGCTGCCTTAGGGCCCTCTCTCAAAGGAGCGCCCGCAGGTTGCATCAATACAAGGGCTCTCAGTTCTAGGCTACACCACTAGATGGCAGCAAGGAGTTTTCTATTTCTCTTTGCTGCTCTCTGGTGGGCTCCCTATCCTAACATGCTCAAGTTGTCTGATATGCTTGACCAATGTCCACTGACCTTTCTACTTCACCCACACCCATAGTGCCACTCTAGGTAAATGCCTCACCTCCTCTGCGGGCATATGCCAGCACTGTAGCAGACCATGAGCAGGTTTGTTAAAAAAAATTGAAGTCAGCCTGTGCTTGCATGTAATGCCAAGGTGGCCATCAGCTCATCAGTGGCAGCAGCCTCCAAGTTTACCTGTGGAAGTCATAGGTGTCCTACTAGGACTTACAGTTGTATCTAAAAATGTGTTCAAATAAAGCATGGAGGTATGTATAGGATGCAAATAGACACAAGTACTACTACTTGTTGTGTGTGGGGGAAATAGGAGAAGAGAGTGGGATGATTAAGAGAAACGTGAAGTAACTCAACATATTGTCATGATGGGAAGGTAATGGGATCAATAAAAGTATGAAATTGCAAAAACAAACAGTAATGTTGCTGTTCCAAAAGCAAGCGTTTTGAAAAAAATGTCTTAAATCTAGATATCGCCTGAGTGTCAGGAATGCACTCACACACATGTATACACAATCGTGAAACTTACAAGGAAAATGAGAATTGTGGAAGAGCAACTAGAAACATGTATTACATGCCAATTCCAGAAATCATACAATTTAAGAGTTTCATCAAAGTTGCTGAATGACATTAGTAGATTTAGAGTTGTGAAAATGCTTGCTACCTCAGATCTTGGCTCCTTGGGCATTTTAATGGTGAATCAGTCTGAATTTGGCAACCAAACAACCTTTATTGCCCTTGGGGTGATCTCTGTTGGAAAAAAAAAAGGCTGTGGGTGTGTTCAGTCAGGGTGCAACTAACAAGATTTACTGAATAAAGAACAGTATTGGCAGTTCACCGCGTTTTGAAGTGAGCTGTAGTTCCCTAGAAGGATAAGATTCATGCTTCGGGATCCTTGCAAATCCCTTGTGATAAGAGGGTCAGGTGAATTTCAAATGATGCTGTTGTCCCAATTCCAACCCTGTCTGGAGGTGGACAATTTGGTTGCAATGATCCTTTGTTCTGGTCTGGAAAACACAGCAGATGCAACTCATGGTAATAAGAATTTTAACCAGGATTAAGCATTTGGCTCCAGGATTGCAATCTTTATGTATCATGGGATGAGTCTTCCCAACCACTGCCTCCTCCCTCCTTCAAAGGAACAGCACTCCCTGGATATCCAAGTGGCCCCCTCCCTCCTAGCCTTTAAAAAGGTAAAGGTTCCCCCCGCACATTTGTGCAGTCGTGTCCGACTCCAGGGGCCGGTGCTCATCTCCATTTGTTAGCCAAAGAGCCAGCGTTGTCCGAAGACGCTTCCACGGTCATGTGACCGCATGACACGCGCAGAACGCTGTTACCTACCCACCGAAGTGGTACCTATTCATCTACTTGCATTTGCATGCTTTCAAATTGCTCGGTTGGCAAGAGCTGGACTTAGAAGTCCATTAAAACATGGCTTTCTCATCAGGCCTGGGAGGCTGGAATGGAATGGGTGTTCCTTTTTGCAATAGTAGTTGTGTTTTATTTGGTGGGTGTTGAATGGACTTGATTCCTGGTGCTACATGTTGCCATCTGTTTCTGCATATTGACATTATTACAAATTATGGCTCTGACATCTTCTTGTAATGTATACTGTATGTTTTAACACAATTGTACACTGGTTGGGATGTATACCACACAAAGCCAGCTTCAACTGGGAGACCAATAAAATAAACAAACAAACAAATACATAAAATAGTTCAACAATCCTACTATCTAGCTTGCCCTCATTTACATTTCTGTGGTTTACCCCCCTCCCCCTAAAAACCACTTTCTGGCTTGGATCTTCAGCATAAGTAATTTCACAGATCATGCTAAGCTAATATATGGTTAGCACAGAAGAACTGAGTGCAGTGTGTGAACCTAGCTATTGTTGGTTTATGGCACAGTGTGTTGTGCGAACACAAACTGCAGCTTTTTCAAAAATCTGTGATTAAACAAGCCCTGTCTTGGTGTGGTGTGTGAACTTAGGTACACGATGTATGAACTGGATTGGGTGCGTCCTCCTAGATGTATCATATCATACCATATCCCAAAGCCATCTATGGAGGCTTTCCTTGAGGTCATCTCATTCTGAAATTTGGAAGGTGGCTACACTTACACCAGTTATAAAAAACATTATACAGAAAACTTGCCATGATCACTGCTTTCTTTCCCGCATCAGATTTAGACTTTTTGTTTTTCCAGGACTTTGAAATCTGTACTGTGTTTGACCCTATTACAGTATGTATTATCTCTTGGCTGGGTTTTGGTCTTAACTTTTAAAAAGTTAGTTGTATGTTGTAATGCTGATTTAAAAAAAAAAGTTGGCTTCCATATATGCATTTATGTTTTTTAATCATGTCTGGCATTGTTGAATTTTTAGGCATTTGTGTTAGATTGCTTTCATAAAAGTTTAAAATAACTACAATGGTGTGGTTTTATAGGAGTCTTATAAGTGCGAATAATCAGCCAATTGATGAAAACTGTGCATTTGTCCCTCCAATTTCATTGTGGGAATTTTAATTAGTTGATAATCAACTCATATCCCAGCATGCAACAGAGGGTCATGAGAATAATTTAAAATCCAATTCTAGACAGAGTCTGTAATCTATGAAGAGCTTACTGGTGAAAAATTAGTGGCGGTAGCCTTGTGAAAAATCCCTTTGAAATCTTTGGCCTGTTCCCTGACTCTTCCAAAAGGAGCGGGTTTGTGGATTTCTTTGAAAGCAGATATATTACTTCCCAACTCGGCCTCTTCAGTAATAGGAAAATCACAAGGCACAGTGCATTTCATTGCTTCCCAAACTTTTCAGAATTGCTTAGTTTTTATTTACCCAATAGTAGCCTTACAGTGCTAAATGAGGGATATCAGTCCTCTGATGTGCAGATCTAAGACCTTCCTTCCCGACCCACAGAAGCAAAACTCTCTTTTATTGGCCCATTCTTATACAAAGACATCTATCTTGCTGCCAAGAGCCTCTTTCTCATGAGTATCAGCCATCCATTCTACAAATAAATCCAAGGTGGTCTTTTCCTTTCCAAAGAATTCAAAGGCTGAAATTACAGATTGTACTGGACCATACTGTTTTGCTTTTGGCTTCGCTTAATGCAATGTATGCAGTTGTGGCATATTTAACAAACCAAGATTAAGCCAGTCATGGCTTAGTGTGATGCATCAACCCAGCCAGTGTTTCTCTTCATGCTGTATGGGAGGTATCAGGAACCTGTGGCCCTCTGTATGTTGATGAACTGCAACATCTGGCGCCCCCTGTATGAGATGAAGGGATCCCCATGTAGCAGAGGTGGGGAACTGTGGCAGTGTGTGTGGTGTAGAAAATAAATGTAACAAGGCTGCACCCCCTTCCTCCCTGTCTTGCAGACATGACCAAGGCCAAACACAGTTCATCTCTTTGCCTTATCCTATCAGACCCAAATTCATCCTCCCTGCCTCCAGACAAAGCCCCCTGAAATCCCATCTATACCAAAGAATAGAGGCCTCGCTCACCCCAATTCCCTAATAAGGGAATTGCAACATAGTAACAAGGTGAAACTACAATGTTGTATCTGTTTTGTCCATAGTCAGCGACATCCGTTCCATCTCCTTGACGATGGACTGAAAGTGCGGTTTTGTCTAACAAGAGAAATAACTCCAGGCATGAAATCAAGGACCTAACTAGCTTCTCCCAAAGTTTCCAACAAATCTGATCCTCTGTAGTCTTTCCCTACCTACATTCTCTAATAATGCTGAACTAACTCCCAGAATTCCACTATGTTGGTATGGATACGTAGGCATTGAAGTCAACACATCTGGAGGGACTTCAGTTGAAGAAAGCTTGTTTTTGCACAATAATGAAAGCTAGGTAACAGCAATTCAGCAGTAGCTAGGGAGCCATGGGTTCCACATCTCTGAAAAACATATAAAGGCAAGAACATGACTGCTTATTTATTGAGCAAATAAACAGAATACTGTATGTAATATATATCCCATAAATAGTGACATATATTTTTAAAATGAAAACTGAACATTTAGGAGAACAGATTATAATAGTCCCTGTAGTCCCTGTTTGCTATCTATGACTATGGTCTTCTGAAAGAAATCAACTTTTCGTCTATTTTATAGGTGTTTAATGATAAAATTAGGATTAAATGCTGTATACTGATATATATACAGTATGTATGTATGTATGTATGTATGTATGTATATATAATCAGTATACAGCATTTAATCATATATATATACTGTGTGTGTGTGTGTGTGTGTGTGTGTGTGTATATATATATATATATATATATATATATATATATATATATGATTAAATATATCTCCATAGTACTGATTTCAAAGGGCACTGCCACACATACACAATTTTAAATTAAAAACAGTTGTGAAATATAGCTGTGCTATAAACTGTTGGAAACCATACCCTTAAAACATTAAGAGCTCATTGGGGTCTGAGTTAAATAGTAGGTTTCATAGTAAGTCTCTGAAGTGCAAACCTAGTAAAATCAGAATGCATGGTGATAAAAATCCAATATCTCCATAATCCATGCACAGTTGTGTAAAAAGGAAAAACGCATCCTGGGATGTCGACCACCCCAGTTGAAAGCAAACTGATTATTGAGATTCTCACAGTAAGATCTTGGGAGTGGGAGTTGAGGGGTTTTGCATTCCCGTTCCAACCATCTACTGGGTGGCCTTGTTGTAAAGAGTGCTTTTTACACTATACTTTGAACGTGTACCCACATTGCAGAAGATAAACGTATAATATTACCTTTCAGAAGAAGGACTGCATTCGATTACATGTATTCTAGAACGAGTAGAATCTTTCATTTTAATGCATACTTAGTCAGATGGAGAGTTTTCATCCCCAAATAATTTTTCCTTATGAATCGGGCGGGTCATCAATTCCTAATCTTTGATGCCTTTAGGGTGGCTTGGGCCTAGGGCTTCCAGATCTTGACATTTACTTCCCCATGCAAATGGCCATGGCCAGATATTTCTTTCTTGTCACAGGAGAAAGCATGTAAATTTAGTCATGACATTTTGATCAGATTAATTTTTCTCAAGAAAGGATCACAGCTGTCTTCTTGGCTTTTTTGACACCCAACTCCCAGTTACCCCTGTGCACATATATGTGCATATGCACATATACCCATGCACACTTATTGGGGGAATCTCCAAACTATTTTAGCAGGAGTTGGCAAACCTAGGTTGACAAGGAGGGGAAACATATTTTTTCCTGTATTTATAGTTTTCTGTAGGAATGAACAGGTAATGAGAAAAAAGTACTTTTATGACCTTAAGATGAACGTGACTCTGCTCCCTTCCCTTCCCTTCCCTTCCCTTCCCTTCCCTTCCCTTCCCTTCCCTTCCCTTCCCTTCCCTTCCCTTTTCTTTCTTTCTTTCTTTCTTTCTTTCTTTCTTTCTTTCTTTCTTTCTTTCTTTCTTTCTTTCTTTCTTTCTTTCTTTCTTTCTTTCTTTCTTTCTTTCTTTCTTTCTGCCATAGTTTAAGCCTAGGGAGCCCACCTGTGTGCTATGCAGCAAACACTATTTTAGGATTAGGTGGATTTTAACAAGAAATCCTTTATGGCAAAGGATTTGCCTTTAGTTTAAATTTCACTTTGGCAAATAACCAAGTTTGCAGTTCCAAAGTATCCTTTGCCTGACCTGATAAAACAGACACCAGTTTCATTATCCTCAGTATGGTGGGGGGTAAAAATAATATTTTTACCTTTTTAGTTGGTGATTATTCTTCTTTTCATTGGTAAATATTATTTTTGTATCCAATATTGTTAGCTGCCTTGGATAGCTTGGTAGAAAAATAAGGTATAAATTTCCTATGATAAGTTTTTTTAAAAACCCTACCCTAAATAAAAATGCAATTTGTTGATTTTGGCTTAGTATGACATGTGAACTCAGTTATTGTGATTTTGTAAACCTGGCTACTTATGGTTAATCCACAATTTAAAAAGCTATGTGCATGCGTGTATTAAACAAGCTATGTAGTGTATGCATGTGTTTATGGAACACCTTAAAATGCTGGTAGAAGATTTTCATAGATCAAGATGATATCAGGGGTCAATCAACCAAGAAGCAAACAACAGCCCAATCAAGGAACTCCTAAGGAGAGAACAACACACCCACCAACACAAGCAGGACAAGCCATGGTATATAAACAGAGAGCAAGTCCCACTCCCTTTTCGCACTGAAGGTGTTGCCTAGTCTGGCAATGAAACGTCTGCAAGAAAAGAACAAGGCTCAGAGAGCACCAAGGACTCCACAGTTCAACCCTGAGCTACAAATATTTTCTTCAATTGGTAGAAATTGGTTGTCAGACTATAAATTTATTTTAATAAATTGAGTGGCGAAGGATGGCCCAACACAGGAGAAGTAACACCACAGGACCAGAGTCAGCAGTTTATCTTCATCTAAAGGAAAAAGGACACTCATTTGAGGACATTAATGTTCACATTTTAGACAGAGAAGATAGGTGGTTTGAGAGAGGGGTCAAGGAATCCATTTATGCCAACTTGGAAAATCCTTCCTTGAATAGAGGTGGGGGCCTCAGGCACAATCTTTCCCCTATTTTCCTCCCTGCTTTGTCTTCTGTGCCTAGGAAGATTAAGACCATTTCGCAAGCTCAACAGCAGCATGGTGATCTTAACGATCCTCCTTTAGATGATAAAGGGACTTAGAAATAACATCTCAAAATAACCATGACCTAGCCCCAGGTGTAAGGTCACCTAGAAACATATTTAAGGATTCCCTTACTAACTTTGCTCAGACTGAAGAAGCTCCTTGGATAAGGAGCGAAACGTTTCCACTGAGAAAATAGAAATCCAGGTGACATGATTCAAGCTACAGACAATTCCACCTGGATGACTGAGAACCTTCATAGACATATTGAGTGGCGAAGGTTAAAAAAATTGGGCTTGTTCATGGGCTGCTGCAAATGTACAGTACCAATGGTACCAATGGTTACCCTACCTTTTTCCTGAGGGGAAAAGAGGCGGCCGTGTAGCTATTTCAGTACCCTAGCCTAAGACCAGGTCTCCACTTCAGCATGTCACAGACATGGCAACATCTTTTTTCTGCCATGTTCACATGGTGTGTGGTCTCTCCAGGCCTTGAAAGAAACCAGCTTGATTTGTCCTTAGCAATTCTGGTGTTGAATTAAGAGTTTCCCTTTATCCTAACACAAAGAAAAGCAGCTTCAAGGTGTATAAAATCTCTTATGTTTTGTCAATCATTACATCAGAAGTAAAGCAGAAGGATGGAATGACCTGAAAGTGCCAGTAAAAGCAGGATAGGGATCAGCAAAGGGAGGGGCAGATATCATGCTAGCACAGTTTTAAGCCAACTTAGAGATGAATGGAGATTGTGTCAGTTCAGCCATAGGGAAAGGCCATCCATGGTAGGCAAACATATGGGATCTGTGGGTTGGATTTTTTTTTCTAAGACCACAAGATTCAACGGCTACAGCATATTGCAAAAGGCATGCATACATATCATTAATTTTAAAAAAGGACTGAATAGAGTTCATACAAAACTCAAGTTTCTTCATTTCAGTGGTACAATTTAGGACAGGGGTTTTCAAACTTTTTCAGGCCATAGGACTTGCTTTTTTAAAAAAAAAAATCCTGGCACCTGGTCAAGAGGCAAAGCTCTAATGATAGAAAATTACCTGCATTTGAGTGATTTTTTTTTTGCCTTAGCCTTTCACAGAATCCCATCAAATTCTCATGGAACCCTAAGGTTTCATGGAACATAGTTTGGAAAACCGTGACTTAGGGCACTGGAGAGTCTGTTACTGTATTCTGGAAAAAGTTATCTAGAATCCTTCCCAATTCATTGCAAATTACCTATAGATAGTATCCTATAGATAATGGTGGCAAAATCTACCTCCTACCACCTCATAGTAGGATCCGTTAAACCGCTGAGCTGTTAGACTGCCGACCATAAGGTCAGCGGTTCGAATCCGCGTGGCGAGGTGAGCTCTCGCCACTTGCCCCAGCTCCTGTCAACCCAACAGTTTGAAAGCTAAGGCAGGTAGATAAATGGGTACCACTTGCGTGGAAAAATTTGCTGGCGTCCTTTCGGAGGGTCGCCCTCGGACCAAAGAAGACCTGGTGAATCCCGTGGACTGCGGCGGAGGACAGCGGATCCTGAATGACAACTTCCAGGATGTCAGCAGCCGGCTCGGAAGTGAGGGATTCTGGGGCATGTAGTCTGATACCTGCGGAAGAAGAGTCAGTTCCCTCACCCCCTCCCTAACGCACGGTTAACATTGTTAATATATGGTTGTATAATATATGAAATTGCAATGATTGTAAGCCGCCTAGAGCCCTCCGTCTAGGGAGGGGATAGGAGGGGTATAAATACGTAAATAAAATAAAAAATAAAAAGATCTGTGCACGTTAGGGAATTCTGTGAGCTTCTGAAGGAAAGGTGAATAGGAATTTAAGAAATGTACCTAATAAAGCTTGGTTGTTTATTGATTTATAGAATTAATCTGGCCACCCTACTTATACAATGCGACTCTGGGCAGTTGATAAGAAAAAAAGGGGGAAAATCTAAGATTAAAAACAGCAATCAATAATAATAAATAATAGGTGACCTGGCTCACATTCCTACCATCTCCTGATAGGACTTTACTCATCCCAGCCCCAGCACCAGATGAATAGCCAAGTTTTTAAAGCTTTTCTAAAGGCCAGCAACTTGAAAGCATGCAAATGCAAGTAGATGAATAGGTACCACTTCGGTGGGAAGGTAACAGCGTTCCGCGCGTGTCATGCGGCCACATGACCGTGGAAGCGTCTTCGGACAACGCTGGCTCTTCGGCTAACAAACGGAGATGAGCACCGGCCCCTAGAGTCGGACACGACTGCACAAATGTGCGGGGGGAACCTTTACCTTTTTGAGCAGAAAGAAAGCCAGTTTGGTGTAGTGGTTAAGGCACCAGGCTAGAAACCACTTCTGAAAAACCTTGCCAAGAGAACTCCAGACAGTTGCCAGGAGTCAAAAACTGACTCAAAGGAACACACACACACAGCCGTGGCCAACTAAGCCTAGAGTTCGGGGGTGGGAGATTGTTTCAGAGGTTAGGTGGTGCTACTGCATAAATGTATACTTTATGGGTCCCATCAGAGGGCCCTGTTTCAAGGAAGGGACCCAGAGCATGCAAGTGGGGCAGGCAGATGTTCCTAGGGAAAGGCATCCTGCAAATACCCAGTCCTGTGACAGACTGTGTGGCTCTTTTGATTTGAGTGCAAAAAGGTGCTTTGGTGCAAGTGGGGGCATTCACACAGCATCTGTTGGCAAGTCTTTAAAACAGCTATGTTTTTTCTGGAGGATCACATGGCCGCTGCAGAGGGAACCTGCACCCATGCTGGAAAAAGATACAGCTCCTTTAAAGGTGTACAAGACTGTTCCTCATGCCCCGAAGGACCTTTTTGCACTTGAATGCAGAGTGCGCCTAGCCCTCCTAGCTAGCTTTGATCACTTACAAAATTGCTATTCAACCATTGATTAATGTTAAACATTGTATAGCAAATTAGAACCTTAACCCACAGAACTGGCCAGTCATTTCAAATTACAATAAAACATTCAATCCCACCGTTTGGTTTTTGGATTGTTGTCTCTTTCTACAACACTTATTAATGTATAAACTAACATTACATCAGAAATAATCCTCAAGGCAGCTAACAGGACTGGTGAAAAACAACATTTTAATTAAAACTTATCAATATCAAACACAGGGAGAAGGAGCTTTCTCTGCAAATATGACTCTGATAGGCGTTGTCAGAGAAGCGGAAGGGCCTCTCCCTGGGATCTTAAGTGCCGGGGTTAATGAGGTGCTGAAATCTGCCTGCCAATGCATTTTTCTGCAAAAGAGGCTTTTGTTTTTCTACCTCATTAACAGAGGGCTTAACAATCTTTTTCCATTTCTATTGGTGGTGTTTTTGAGCTGTAATGGTGGAACAAGATACTGCTGGTGTTGTTCTCTGTTCCATGTTATTCCATCTCTCAGAGCAACTCTGGCTGCCCACACGCCTGAGAAAGCCCAGTGGGTGGAGTTTCCTCATCAGATCATCCCTTGGGAGTTAATTAAAATGTAGAGAGTCACAGAAGCTACAGACTGTTGAAGAGATGGTTGTCCAGTCTTTTGTTACACTCACACCATGGATATCGTGATTCATATCTGCACAGAGACCCCACACTACTTTGAGAATTTCTCTGAAATTTTTAAAAGAAATTTAAAAGAAATTTTAAAAGCAAATTCTGTCACCAAATGGAATGAGAACTGGTAGTAAAAAATGTTGGAAAACTTTTCTGTGGGGCACTAGCCTAAGGTCATATAGAATAAAATATAGCCTTGCAACTGGCAATGGTGAGAAGAGTTTGTTGAGATCCCTTTGCCCCAATCCCTATCCAGTTGTGGACAACACAAAATAAGACGAAAAGGCTACAGACCAAGGCAGAAGAAGGTTGGAGCTACTGAGAAGGGTTGATGGGAGACTCTTCAGCCAGCCACCCTGCACCAGTCTCCTGCTTGAAATCAGACTTCTCTGTCCAGATTTCCTGTTTCACTCTTCCAGAAGCAAATCCAATTTTTAATCTGTTTGTAAAGAATGATGAATAGGACGAAAATTGCATTTATTTGTTCATTAGAATGCAACCTACAATACATATTTAATAATTTTTAGAAGAGCAAATGTTTTAGTGTCCTGAAACAAAACCAACATATTTTTATTGGTGTCACAAGGATGAAGAAGGAGAAGGAGAAGGAGAAGGAGAAGGAGAAGGAGAAGGAGAAGGAGAAGGAGAAGGAGAAGGAGAAGGAGAAGGAGAGGAGGAGGAGGAGGAGGAGGAGGAGGAGGAGGAGGAGGAGGAGGAGGAGGAAGATTGCTGTTGCTGTTATCACCATCACATGGATAGTTATATGTATCAGCATTCCTAGACTTCCTTTCATTTTGATATCTGACTCTTTGTTATTTTTGTCTTCCTTTGTGTTGAAAAGCAAGTAATCAATAAAGGCCTACATCTTCAAACCAACTCACTCTGAAATGTTAGACACCAATCTTAGGGATTTATTTTCTCTTACAAGATAAAATGGAACCTTTTATCAAATGAAAATGAAAGGCTGTTATATAATAATGGCCCTCTCAGTGGAGAATTAACCTTAGGCATCACCACCCTCACAATGTATTAATTATGCAATCTAAGATGTTAAAGATAAGTGGGTTTCAATAGTGATTGCTCTGTGCAAGATAATTTTCTCTAACTGAAAAACCTTTCATGAAATAATATGGATCTTGAATGGACTGGATCCCTAACTTCATATGACAATTCTCTTGTATTTTACTTTAAAATGTAATAGTTTATTTATTATTTGCTATTTAATAGTTTACTCCCAGATATGTAAATATAGGAGAGGGAGAGGGAGAGGGAGAGGGAGAGGGAGAGGGAGAGGGAGAGATGCCTTCAAGTCATTCTTGGCTCCAGGTGACTTCCTACAACAAGTCCCTGAAGTTTTCTTGGCAAGTTTTTTGGGGAGTGGTTTGCCAATGTCTTCTTCCTATGGCTGAGAGAGAGTGACTGGCCCATGGTCAGCCAGCTGGCTTCATGCCTAAATTAGAATTCCTGGTTTCTAGCATGATGCCTTAAACCAGTGATCTAAATGGCCCTTCCAATATAGGATTACAGCTCTAGAAAATAACACGTCATGTGAGTTTTTATCTATAGCCCTCATGCTTTTTTCTGTTTGGGAGAAAAAGGCATAAACTCCTAAGTAACTCTTTATAGTTGAGCATTTCACTACTATTACTGCAGATATAGGCGATATTAACTCTAAAGTATTCAACTACTGGATAGATTTAATTATATGCAGATGACTTACATGCACTATATCAAGTTCTTTTCTGGCTTTACTTAGCCTTCTAATGTATTCCATACTGAGTTTGTGCTTTTTAGTATCTTTCTGTCAGAGTCCAGTCTGACTCTGACTCTGAGCTAGGAGAAAACAAAACTTACCCGAGAAACGAAACTCCTCTTGTACAGCAACCAACAAGCAGAACTTATGATGAGCAGGTGTGGGCTCAAAAGTGTGATACTTGTGATCAGTCTCGTGATGAGCAGGTGCAGGAGTCCAGACCCGGGGATGACCCAGCAGCGCAGGAGAATCCTGAGAAGCCGATTGGTCCCAAACCAGGAACCAAGGCAGGAGCACCAATCAGCACCAGAGAGAGGAGGGCTGAGAAGCGCACCAAACAGAGGGAAGCCCGATTGGTTCCCGAGGAGAGAAGGTGTGCCGAAAACAGGATAAAAGGGTGCCAGCGCAAGCACCTGATCGCCAGAGACAAACGTTCCACTGAGCTAACAGCTTCTTCGAGAGAAGTCCAGCCAGAACAGTCCTCAGAGTCCTGCCCTGTAGCCGCCGCGGAACCAGAGCCAGAGCCTCACCTCATCTCTGAATTAACCTCAGCTGCATCTGAGTCTCATGCTGCTCCTTCGCCAAGCAAAATGGGGTCTCATCTTGCAGTCTTTCAGCAAACTCCAGCCCAGCGTGGTCCCGATGCTTCGGTCCAGCCTTGTCTAGCTGCTTCAACCAAGTGTCGTCCTACAGCCCTAGTCCAGCAGCGTCTTGCCAGTCCAGCTAAGTTTCATCAGTGTGCTTCAAGTCAGTTTTATTGTGCTAGTCCTGTGCACCCATGCCTCATGGTTCCAGATGTACCTTGCTTGGTTTTTCCAGTCCAGTATTGCCCTGTTACTCCAAATAAGTCTTGTCCAGTGAATCCAGTCCAGCGTGGTCCTGCAGATCCAGTCCAGTTTTGTCCTGTGAATCCAGAGGAGCCTTGTCCAGAGAATCCAGTCCAGTCGTGCCTTGCAGATCCAACCCAGCATTGTCCTGAGAATCCAGAGGAACCTTGTCCAGTCATGCCTTGCAGATCCAGTCCAGTATTATCCAAATAATCCAGTCCAGTATTGCCTTGCAGATCCAGTCCAGTGTTGTCCTGAGAATCCAGAGGAAACTTGTCCAGGCCTGGTTTGCAGATCCAGTCAAGTATTGTCCTGAGAATCCAGAGGAACCTTGTCCAGGCCTGCTTTGCAGATCCAACCCAGCATTGTCCTGAGAATCCAGAGGAACCTTGTCCAGTCATGCCTTGCAGATCCAGTCCAGTATTATCCAAATAATCCAGTCCAGTATTGCCTTGCAGATCCAGTCCAGTGTTGTCCTGAGAATCCAGAGGAAACTTGTCCAGGCCTGCTTTGCAGATCCAGTCAAGTATTGTCCTGAGAATCCAGAGGAACCTCGCCAAGAATCCAGTCCAGTTTTGCCTTGCAGATCCAGTCCAGTATTGTCCTGTGGGTCCAGAAGAACCTTATCCAGCCTGCCTTGTAGTCTTCTTGTTCCAGACTTCAACCAACCTTGCCAAGTAACCAACCTAGCATCTTGAACTGTTGTTCTATTAGTTGTTGTGAACTCTGGCTTGTGTCACTGCATAGCTGCCTCCCTCCAAGTGCAACCAGTGGTGAAGCTCCAGTTGATCCAAGCAATCTTCAGTTTGTGTTTATGGACTTATCTTTGTAAATAGTTTTTATATAATAAAACTATTTCTTTTAAGTTCTGGTGGTCTCATACTCCAAACAGAACATTTTCCCACCCAAAATGAAATTTATTTTCAGTTTCATGAAGTTGCTGGTATTATTCTAAGAATAACTCAAACACTTTGCTATATTGTAATACATCTAAAACAATTAGCCAGAATTAGAGAAACTTATGGGGGAAAGAGGGATTTTGGAAATAAAGATCCAGACTGTAAATCACCGTGCCAATATGAACCCATATTGAAGTATTTATTAACAACACACATAAAATCTCAGTCTTGTCAACTATGCTATATCTATATGCTAAATGTATGCAATAGAAGCAGAACTTCATTAGGTTGCTTGCACACTCTGCTGCTTACTCAGACAAGGAGTTCCAAACTAGCATTCAAGAAACCATTTCAATACACTTTTTAAAGTTTACTACTTGAATGTAGTTTATGAGAAGATGATTTTAGAATGATTCACACAATTAGATGTGTCCACATATCTTAAAGTTGCTGAAGTTGAGAAATACTGATACAGATAACCAACTCAGAAAAGAAATCCTCCATGGATAAATTGAAATTATTTTGAAGTGGTGGTTTACATTATTGTCTGTGGCCACTGCAGTCACAAGAATAATCGCAACTCTATCACTAAACAGCCCAAATAACACATTATAATATGTATTGAAACCCATGGTCCATAGAATGCAGGCATACTGATCCACAAAAGTGTGCCAGTAGCAGAGGGGAACTTTTAGTCTGCTCCCACTAGATCAGGCTAATTCACCTGTGCAAATGCATGCTTCTGTTTTCCTCCACAACTCTGGCTGGAGAGACCAGATCTGTTTTCCCACCATTAATGGCACTGAGAAACTAACAATTTTGAGCAAGGCTGCTAGAAGGGGGGGGGGGGGGGGTTTCTCAGCAATCCTGCTAAAGATTGCTAATTTCTTTATATACTTACTTTTCTTCTATATTTTTTCATGTTTATCTTTTAACTTTGTAAAACATTTCTTTAATAAAAATTATATGTATATGTATATGTATACTGTATATATAGCAATTCGAAAGCATGCAAACGCAAGTAGATAAATAGGTACCACTTCCGTGGGATGGTAACAGCGTTCCGTGCGCGTCATGCCGGCTACATGACCGCGGAACCGTCTTCGGACAATGCTGGCTCTTCGGCTAAGAAACGGAGATGAGCACCGCCCCCTAGAGTCGGACACGACTGTGCAGGGGAAAACCTTTACCTTTTTTTATACTGTATATATAATTTTTATTAAAGAAATGTTTTACAAAGTTAAAAGATAAACATGGAAAAATATAGAAGAAAAGTAAGAAAGAAAGGAAAAAAGTGTTGAAAACAATAGAAAGTAGAAAAAGGAAAAGGAAAAGGAAAAACAATACTTAAAGAAGCAACTTCTGATCTTTTTTACAGCAGTTATAGACATACTTAATACCATTTACCCCCTTCAAAATTACATAATATAACTTTCTCCCTTCTACAGCCCTTTTTAATCAGTAAATCCAGATATCACCAGTTCATTTTTATCTATTTTCAGCAAAAGTCCATAAAGGGTTTCCAGTTTTTTATAAAAGTAATTGTTGTTCCCTCCCTAATCAAACAAGTCAATTTAGCCATTTCAGCGAGTTCTGCCATCTTCATAGTCCATTCCTCCATTGTGGGTATTTCTGTACTTCCATCTTTGTGCATATAATAACCTTGCTGCCATTACCATATATAAAACCAATTGTCCATGAGTCTTTTCTAATTGACTATCCATAAGTCCTCAAGTAAGAAAAATTGGTTTAATCTGAATGTTGATTTTTGAATTCTCTACATCATCATATTTTTTTGCTTTTTCACAAGTCCACTATGCATGGTAAAATGTCCCTTCATGCTTTTCACATTTCCAACAACAGTTAGATGTACCTTTATACATCTCAGATAATTTCTCTGGTGACATATACCAATGGTACATCATTTTATAAAAGTTCTCTCTTAAGTTATAAGACAATGTGAATTTCAGTCCTTTTAACCACATTCTTTCCCATTGATCCATCTGTATATTATAATCACAATTCTTATCCTATTTTATCATACACTCATTAACTTGTTCTTCTTGCATTTCGAATCTCAACAGAAGTTTATACATCTTAGCAATTACATGTTCATAATTTGTACGTCATTCCCTTTCAAATTCTGTTACATGTTTTTTCTATACCTGGTAGCTTTTTATCCATATTAAACCTCTCCCTTAATTGTGCATATGAAAACCATTGAAAAGTAAATCCTTCTGTAGTCAGTTGTTGTCTTGATTTCATCTTAAGTTCTCCATTTTCCTGTACTAGCAAATCTTGATATATTAGCCATTTTCCTTTGCCCGTTTCTTTTCTATAAAACGCTTCTTGTGCTGAGGCCAATAAAGGTATTTTGGGCACAAAAATTCTGGGTTTATATCTATTCCATATTCTTAATATGGCATTCCTAACATAATGATTTTTAAAGTTTACATTAACTTTAACTTTATCATGCCATAGAAAACCATGCCGCCCAAAACTCAAGTTGTGCTCTTCTAATTCTAACATTCTCTTAGCAACAACCATTCTTTCAAGATTGCTAATTTCTTGATGAATCCCACCTTTTCCCAGCAGCCTAGATTTAGAATCCAAGTGAATATGTTTATCCCTGGAAATAACTGGAGAAATGTCAGCATTTCCCAAATTCATGTCCTCCAGATATATAAGACTTTTACATCCTACATTTCTGTCTGAGAAAATGGGTGGGATAGCAGACAGAATCAAAATTCCAAACAGCCAACCTTTAGTATTAAAAGAAAAAAGATCTAAACATGACAGAAAAATACAAATCTCTTTGCTTAAGAAATAGAAACCATATGCACAGATATAAAAGGAGGAATATCTGACTTGTTAACAGTATTTGTGAAAAATATCCTGGAACATCACTGTCATCAGTGTGAACGGTTAAAAAAATAAATGGAAATACAGTTGTAAGCTGTGTGAACAAAAGCATAATTTCTAAATCATGTGAAGTATTAGTCTCATTTTTATTGCATTAGACAGATCTCACCTAGAATATTTTGTTCAATTTTATTTATTTATTTATTTTTTTACTATCCTGCCTTTATTTTTTTTATAAATAACTCAAGGCGGCGAACATACCTAATACTCCTTCCTCCTCCTATTTTCCCCACAACAACAACCCTGTGAGGTGAGTTGGGCTGAGAAAGAGTGACTGGCCCAAGGTCACCCAGCTGGCTTTCATGCCTAAGGCAGGACTAGAACTCACAGACTCCTGGTTTCTAGCCCATTGCCTTAACCCAGAGCTTTCCAAACTGTGTGTCGGGACACGTTAGTGTGTCGGCTGCAGTGTCTGGGTGTGTCGCGGCTGCTGCTGCCTCCAAGACCTGCCAGGATTCCACGCAGGTCCTAGTGCCTGCCTTGTGCCTTGCTGCCTCCAAACCTGCCCTGCCAGGATTCCGCGCAGGTCCTAGTGCCCGCCTTGTGCCCTGCTGTAAGAGTGTGTCACAAAATGATGCCCTGCTGTAAGAGTGTGTCGTGAAATGATGCATGTCTAAAAAGTGTGTCACCAACATGAAAAGTTTGGAAAGCTCTACCTTAACCACTAGACCAAACTGGCTCTTATCATTGCATTGCTTTTACTGCTGATTTTAATCTAACTTTGAATGATAAATGGGCAAAGAGGTGATTTTCAAATAAATCCTGTATTAAAGAAGGTCTTAAAAGATGGTCAGGGGACTAGAAATGAAGTTTTATGAAGAGAAATTGAGAAGCTGGGTCTACTTATGCTTGAGAAAATATGACTGAAGAGGTTATGATACCATTCTTTAAATATCTGAAGGGATGTCATACAGATTTCTTCTCCGTCATCTCAGAATACAGGACAAGATCAACTGATTTAAGTTACAGCAATAGCGTTGGAACCAATTACTCCGAGAGGTGGAAGGTTCCCCTTTATTGGATGTGCTGAAGCAGAGACATTTGTTGAAGATATTTTAATAATCACAAAGTAGTGAGTTAGAGCTGATGGTCTAAATTACCCCTTCCAACTTTATGATTCTGTGCAGTGCAACATATCTGGGAAAAGTTAATGATGACAATAGAAGCAGGGTATATTTATGTCTGAACTGGTCCCAAATAAAGCAATAGCAGGTTTGAAGCCTTATAATTGCTATAGTACATAAGACATAATAAAAGAATTCTGTGACTGACAATATACATTTATTAACCTTCGTAAATTTTATGTCACTTTCTCTTTTTTGTTAATTTTATGACGGTCATTTGATGTTGCAATATTTTCTATTTCATCTCAACGTGCTTGACTACAGAACGCAGGGGGAATACATTTTTAAAAATTTTCCTCCATGTCAAGGAAACCCCTTACTGTAAGGAAAAACAACGATCAGAAGCTGGGTTCTTCTCCAGTCAGTTGTTTGCTATGTTGGTTTTCTACTTGCAGGGATTTTTAAAAAATTTTTGCTGAGTACTTATATATGTGAATCATGTTACCTATTCCAGCTTTCCCAAATTTGGTACCTTCTGTATATTTAGTATTATAATTCCTAAAAGAAAGTCAGCCAAAGACTAATATATTTAACCAACTATCTTCCCCCTCCTTTCCCCTTTTTCTGCAGGTTCAGAGATGTTTTAAGACAAATGAAGACTGAAATGGAATAGAATCATCAATAGAAACAGTGTCAATTATTTAGAGTATCTTAAAACTTTTGGTAAGAATGCTAAGAATCAATTTTAGCTAGCACCAGGCATGGTACAAATGTGTGAAATGCTACCATATTGTAGGTGTCAGGCTGAAATATAAACACTGATGTGTTGCCAATAAAATCTTTTTAAATATTCTAAACAATTTCTAAACTGTTTTATTTGTTACAACACAATTCATATGCTGCATAAGCTGCTGTTCTAATTGTTTAGAAATAATCAGAAGACTTAAAAAGGTAAAGGTTCCCCCCGCACATTTTTGCAGTTGTGTCCGACTCTAGGGGCCGGTGCTCATCTCCGTTTGTTAGCTGAAAAGCCAGCGTTGTCCAAAGACGCTTCCACGGTCATGTGGCCGCATGACGCGCGTGGAACACTGTTACCTACCCACCAAAGTGGTACCTATTTATCTACTTGCATTTGCATGCTTTCGAATTGCTAGGTTGGCAAGAGCTGGAGCTAGTGCGGGAGCTCACTCCGCATGCAGGGCTAGGGATTCGAACCTCCAAACGTGCGATCTTCCGATCGACAAGCCTGGCATCTTACTCGCTGAGCCACCACGCCCTCTAATCGGAAGACTTACCTTCTTAGAATAAAACCAATCAACCAGACAATAAAGACACCCTAAGCATATTTTGTATTTATAAACTGCCCATTTGAGATTCCAAAGAACTAGATGCAAGTATTAACAATCTTTTTATTAATTTTTGTTAATTAAAAAGGGGCGTGGTTATTTTATTATTTTTTAAAATTATTTTTTATTATTTTTTATTAATTAAAAAGGGGTGTGGGGGCTCAGCGGGTAAGACGCCAGGCTTGCTGATTGGAAGATCGCAAGTTCGGAGGTTTGAATCCCTAGCCCTGCATGACGGAGTGAGCTCCCGCACTCGCCCCAGCTCTTGCCAACCTAGCAATTCAAAAGCATGCAAATGCAAGTAGATGAATAGGTACCACTTCGGTGGGATGGTAACAGTGTTCCGCGTGCGTCATGCCGGCCACATGACTGTGGAAGCATCTTCGGACAACGCTGGCACTTCGGCTAACAAACGGAGATGAGCACCGGCCCCTAGAGTTGGACACGACTGCACAAATGTGAGATTAACAATCTTGAAGAAAGGTAGGAAAAAGCATCTGCCCAACCAGCCATTCACTGACATACCTTTCATGATTCACTCTCATCCCATTTTTTTTCCTTCCTGGACTTTAAAGTGTAGCCATTGAGGCTCAGGTCTCAAAGAGGAGACAGAACAGTTCAGCAGAATACAATTACTTCAGATGGTTCTCTCTCTCTCTCTCCTCACTATACTACAATTCTGCATTAATTATCTTCTGATGGGAAAGAACAAAATGAGAGTACTAAGGGTTCTCCACTGATTAAGAACATCCCAGTTAATAATTATAAGGGTAGTTAAATGATTCTACCTGTCACACACAATGCTAGTAGTTAGAATGTTGTGTTAGAAGTTGGAAGACTCCAATTCAAATGCCCACTTTGCCTCACAGTATGTCCTTGGGACAATTAAAAACCTTTTGCTTACATGGGTTCCTTCCTTGGTTAAGGAGTGGGTGAAGGTCCTGAATGGATAACCATAATTTCACTGTACTGGGAGAAAGAGATAGTATTCATAATTTCTGTTAGTTGCTTCTCTAGGGAATGTATGTATGTGTACTTGCATGCATGTGTGCTGATGACTGACTTGTGAGAGAATGCAAGGTTGGTATGTTAATTATTGTAAACATGGGAAGCAATGCAAACTAGCTCTTCTCAACAAGACATATGTTATAACCAATAACACTGGAGGGGAACGGACTTCCATATTGGGAATGCCACAGTCCTAAGATGTACTTGGTTAATGTGACTGTACAACATTTGGAGATTCAACATTTCAGAATGCCTGTGAACTTTCTTACATGTTTATAAAACTGAATTTGTAACAAAAAGAAATATCTATTGTGATGGAGCTCATTTGCGCATAATTTGTCTGAAGAGGATATGTTTAAATTCAGCATCTTTGGAAAATCTAAATTTTATTTCTTTCTCTCATTCATCCAAGAGTCACTCCTATCTATGTTGCAAACCTTTTGAAGCATCCTGTTCCACTTATCTGACTTCTAGCAGTTAGTTTCCAAGGAAACAGCAAGATACAATTTTGGGCATCTGAAGGTTTAAAAGGAAGCCTTAGAGGGAGCCTGTCACTGTGAGACAATTTGGATTTAAGACACAACTAGTGCAAGCAATCCATGAGTTCATCTGAACTGAACAGGCTGGGACAGGACTAGGGATGACTCCTTCAGTAGCATTGCCAATGGAACAAATAGCCTGCAGGCGAATGGGTGCAAGATAGCAGGGCCTGGCAGGGACAAATAGCTTTGGTCATGGTGTGTGTTTGTGTGGGGGGAGGCGGGGAGGAGAAAGATAAAATATCAGGCTGAAAGAAATTATACATCCCAAGGACTTAAAATTACTGTAAAAGGGAAATGAGACAGGAAATTAAAACAGTAACTTCTCATACTTATTTAAACATAGACTAGTCAATAGGTACATAAGAGCATATTTTACTTAGTGATGGCTTAAAAGCTAGCTAACAATGTACCTAGGATAGACAGTGTCATTCTAGTTTCAATAAAATATGTTTTGATGCTACACACATAAATGATTTCCCTGGCCTTGCTATGGCAAAACAACTGCAGCACTATATTGCAGGCCGCTCTCCTAAGCAGAAAAATACTTATTAGGCTTGGATTAACTCATCCAACATATTGATCTGATCATGGTAGCTTTTCAGCAAGGCCTCTACCCGACTTGGTTCAGAGACACTCCTAATTTGTATTCTGGCTGTCTGAAGGGGGTTGCATGATAGATATGGAATCTACAGGGAGAGGCAGACCCCTTCCCCCAATGAACCATTGGCAGATCCCCAGCTCTCACTTAAAAAGAAAAAGCTGGTCTCTAGCCCAAAAGTACCCACCTTCTTTTCTGGCTGAAGGCTGCCCTGGGTCTTTGAACACCATGCCAAGAACCACAGTCCCCCCCCTCACACACACAAAAAAGGGTTGGTAGGCGTCAGGACAAAAGCTAAGCTAAATTCAATTCAATTTACATTCAATCAAAAATAAATTTAGTCTACATGATTACATAATTATTCAGTCATGCATTTAACCATTTTCCCTTTCAGCCACTTCAAAAATGACAAATTATTAACACCTGCTGGAGATCTCTGTGTGGTACCCAAAACTTTCAGGAGCATGGGCTTCTACTCGAGTTTTCCAGGAGGGTGGCAATATGAGGCACAATGTGTGGCCACTATTCTGCCCATTTTCTCATCAAAGCCTTTTGTACAGCTTGTCTATGCAAAACCAAAGAAAGAACAAAGGCAAGTTTTTTTTCCTGAGATCTTGTTTTTAAAAATGGGGGGGGGTGGTGGTGGGAGGGAATCTAAACTTCATGACATACGAGCTGTCTTCACCGAAAAGTGATTAGGAGAGTATGAGATATGCTGGTCATGTAAGGGGCATCTCTTAGGAACCAGTTGTGGGTACATGAGTAACTTTTGATTACCAACAAGTAAAAGGAACATGTATAGGAAATGGAAGGTGGGTGTAATAATCAGAGTTATACCAGCAAGAAGCTAAAATCTGCAGAAAGAAAGTCAGAAAAGCAAAAGCACAAATGGAGCTTAGTTTGGAAGGGAAGCTAAAAACAACAAAATTTCAGCAATAAAAGGGGAAAAAAGGAAGGGGAAGTCCTTCTGCTTGGAGAAAATGGTGGAGTAGTAATAGGTGACAGGGAGAGGCAAGAGCTCCTTAATTCCTACTTTGCTTTGGTCTTATCTCCAAAGGGGAACTGTGCTTTGATGGGCCTAAGCAGAACAATTGACATAGGGAGGGAGTGGCAACTCAAGGTAAGTAAAGAGATAATTAGGTAGTTGGCTGGCAGCTGGACAAGTCAGAGTTTCTCAGAGCTCTGAGCTCTGAGACCTGGCTAACTTTCTATCTTGTTTGCAGGGGTCTACAGACCACTGAAGTTTCCCCCTGGAGAAGGGGGAACCAGAAGATTGCTCACAGAGCCATTGTAATTGCCCACTCCTGTTTTTCTTTGTTGTTTCCACCGCGGAGAAGAACGGGGGTGAATGCAGTGGAATGGCCGAAGGAGGATCCTAGCTCTGCAGGGAATGTAAGTCTCTCGGGAGACACAAGAGCGACAGCCAGCTTTTAGATCACTTTACATTAGTTTTCTTTTTTAGATTAGTACATTTTTATTATCTAAAATTTATCTTTGGACTTCGTTCAAAATGTTGGCTAATTTTGTGTTTTCTTTGCTATAATTAATTTTGGTGGAAGTTTGATAGATTTTATTTTGGCAACATAGTGAACAAGTTTGTATTTTTCTGCCTTTCTTTTGTATCAGAGAAATTGGGACTTAAGAGACTTTGTTGGTATTTCTCACTCGACAAACTAACTGACTTTTGAGAAATTGTTTGTTTGGGTTAAGCAGCTTGCAGCCTGAAGAATAAAGAAGAATAAAGAATAAAGTATAGAGAATGTGTGCCTCTTTACCTTTTTATTTTTCTACTTTTTTTTAGAAAGGACTATCTCTCATTTGGAATATATTTTCATCTTTCCTTTTACAAACTGTTTGAAATACTGCTCTGTGGAATTTTTCATCTTTTACTTTAAAAGCTTTTCTCACTTAAAGAAATAGACATTATTGATAAATAATAGAACAGCTGTTCCCTGCTCCCTGAGAAAATTCTTTGTTTTGGCTACGGCAGCTGATTACGGTTTGAACAACAAATACAATTGGGGGGGTGTAGGCGGAATGGCATTTCTCACAGCACTTCAGGATTTTAAGGAAGAAACCAGCAAAAAAATTTTGCAAATTAAGAAATCCATAGAACGTATATTAATAGTTTTGGTGGCTCAGGAACAGAAGATACAAGGGACAGATTTAGAAACAGAGGGAAGACCTTTCGAACCAGTAGAGAAACAGGGAAAGAGGATTTTGAATGTATTGGTACAGAAGAAGATTATGATATTTTACAGGAAGTGGTCTATTAAACGTTTGGGCATAAATACATTGTGGCAGCTGAGACAGGAAGATTTTAATATGCAAATTGATAGATATGGCAAAATAAACATTTTGACATCCCACATGAGTTATAGAAATAAACAAGTTGCATATTGTGATATTGGCATAACCTAAACAGGAGATTTATTGATATTGATTTGGAATGCAAGGTTAATGAAAATGCGGATCTGGTATTGTACACAGAGTAAGTGCAGATATGAGAAACTGTATAGATGCATAAAAACATGATATTCTAAGTGTAAGATACAAGATTATAAATATAAATATAAGTTGATATTATAGATTACTCTTTCTGGAGATACATTTATGAGAAGACAATGAGATGATGAGATGGAATTAGAATGTAGGTTATTACAAGAATATGTTGTATGTATTAGGTTATATGTTATGTTAGGTTTTGCATTTTTGCTATATTATGTATTATGTTATGTAATATGTTAGATTATGTATTAATGGAATATATAGTCATAATATGAACAGAATATACTGTATTTTATTAGAAGTAGATAAGGCCTTTATTTGTTATACTAATTGGACTTTATTGAAGATATAAATATAGATGTAAAAATGGAAAGAGTAAATGGAAAACATTTAATTGATGCAACAATGAACATTTGATTACTATTCCAAGGAGTAGAAACCAGAGATGGATTGTTGGAAGATATCAAGAAAGGCGAAACCTATATGAAGAACAGAAGATTGGATTATAGAAATCATAGGGTATATGACAAAGAAAAGTTCCTGTGTATTGTATGAAGGACTAACATTTAAAGTTAATTGTTGTACTTTAAGTTCAAGGATAAATTGGAGGACATCTATTTTCTATATTTTCTTTGTTTGTTATTTTTTGACTTCACTTTTTCTTTTCTTTTTTCTTACTTTGTATTTCTATTTCTTTTTTTGTATTAGCTCTTAATATGTATTTTAAAATTCAATAAAACTTATGAAAAAAAAAGATATAATTAGGTAGTATTGGCTACTATGATCTAGTTTAAGACTACAAGGCCAAATCAGTAATAACTGGGAGTCTTGAAGGACTGGCAAATGTCATCTTGGAGTCCTTTTCCGTGACCTTTGAGAAATCACGAAGGATGGTGGTGATGCTAGATGACTGGGAAGGGCAAATGTTTTTCCTTTCTTCAAATAAGGGGGAAAAGAGGACCTGAATCATTACATATTGGTCAGTTTGACACTGATATCAGGTAAAACTCTGGAAGAACTTATTTCACAGCTCGTGAGCATTTAGCAAGAATGCATTGCTTGGCAGGAGCCATCATGTATTTATTAAAAACAAGTCATGCCAAACTAATCTGGTATTTTTTTGATAGCGTAAACAGCTTAGCTAAACAGAGGTATAAGGTAGATCAACAAAGTCTCCCATGAGACGTGGGATGTAGGCTGGACTGCATAGAGCTGATCGGACTATAGTACCCCGCAAGTGTATGTCAAAGGTTGCACATCAACATGGGTGAAAGAATCAAGTGGCTTACCACAGGGCTCCATTCTAGGCCATATGCTAACCTATTAATAAATGACTTGGCTCAGGAGTTGCAAAATAGGATTGTCAAACTTGTAAATAACACAAAAATATTTATTTATTTACTTACTTGTTTGTTTATTGAATTGCTTATAGCTACCCAAGTCCAAAGGACTCTGGGTGGCATACAAAACCATATTGGGATATAACAAATACCTAGAGGTCAGTATCCAGATCAAGGAGGATCTAGGTGAGCTGGAACAATGGGCATAAACTAGGAAGATTAATTTCAAAATTGTTAGCCTTGCGAGATAGTCCAGAGAGGAAGCACATCCAGATGAACTAATTCTACTTTATTGTAAGGTTACATTAACAGACTCTTGCAACTCTGAAAGTACATTTCTCCCCTGTCGCCTTTACAGCCCAGGAAACTAAGGAGGGTTCCTTCTGAGAAGTTTGCCTTGCTGATATTCCTTTTGCAGGCTAAGCTGCTTCTTATCCAAATGCTCCCCTGGCTGTGGCTCTTCCCCTGTCTCCCAAGGTCATTCCCACATAGCCTTACAAAAACGGACAAATACAAGGCCCTACATTTGGTGGGTAAGATTAAAGGGATGACTATATAGGGGGACTATATTGGGGAACAATACATACAAAAAAGAAGTTGGTTGATTGCAGGCTGAACATGAGCCAACACTTTGGTGGAACTGCAAAGAAAAAGAAAAGAAAAGGATCTCCAAGGTCCTTTTGAACCCTTACCTTCTATTCTTCTAGTATTCTTTTGCCTCTTCAGAATGGGTTGAGAATAATCCAAGTTTGAAAACCTGAAGAGGTGGTGCAAGATGTTTTTTATATGTTAGTATATTGGTTTTGCAAGTAGATTAATAGGTACCACTTCGATGGGTAAGTAACAGAGTTCCGCGCGCGTCATGCCGGCCACATGACCGTGGAAATGTCCTCGGACAACGCTGGCTCTTCGGCTAACAAACGGAGATGAGCACCGGCCCCTAGAGTCGGACACGACTGCACAACTGTGCGGGGGGAACCTTTACCTTTACTATATTGGTTTTTAAACATGTTTTATTGGATTGGTTTTTACCTGGTGTGAGCTGCCCAGAGTTGTTTAGATGAGATGGGCAGCCATACAAATAGAAATAATAATAATAATAATAATAATAATAATAATAATAATAATAATACTGCTGCTGCACTAGATGAACATGACTTTTGGAAAATAATATGAAGTTGTCAATTTTTTTTTCACTTAATATGTTTTTAAACACGTTCTGAAGACTGATGTTCTATGTTTTTCATAATAATAATTTATTAAGCTTGTATGCTGCCTGACTCTCAATGACTCTGGGTGATTAAGAGTTCAGTGCAGTTTTTGTTGTGTAATTTGACACTAAGCTACAAAGCACACATATAAGGAGAGTTATCAACTGTATTGTAGCAGCATCCACAATGGATGGAACTTATAATCACAATTTACATTGCAGTTTTGATCCCCCCTTGGAAAGGTGCCTGTGGATGCCTTTGTCAGCGCTACAGATCAGGTGCTCCAAATACCTGAATGGAATTGATAAAGCAGTAAGCAAATTCCTTAGCAAAGCCAGTGACTGGATCATTGGGTTTAAGTTTATCCCTCCCCCCGCATTACTGACAAATGTTTTTTGTTAGTTTTTCGTTTTAATCCCAACAAAAGTCATACCTTGGTCTGGTTTTGCTGACCACCATATTCTCTTAGAGCATGTCTGGAGAAAAGCTAGAGAAAAACTAAGATACTAGGAATATAACTTCGGTTTTTTGCACAAACTATTTCTTTGTTTGTTTGCTGTATGTCATACCTTTCATTCAGGAACCCAAGGCGGTATACATAGTACAGTACTTCCCCCTCCTGTTTTTTCCACAACAACAATTCTGTGAGGTAGTTGGGCTGAGAAAGAGAATCTGGCCCACAGTCACCAAATAAGCTTTGGTGGTTAAAGTGGACTAGAACCTGGGTCTGCCTAGTCTGACACCCAAGTGCTACACTAGACTCTCAGTAAAAGAGTACAGGCAGAACGTAAGTTTCACACATTCCAGGATCCACACAACACAGTAAGTTAAAAACAAACTAACTGTATTATGGAAAAAATGCAATATGCAATATGTGAATCCAGCCAGAGACAGAACAAATGGCAGACATTGATGTGTGACACTAGTTTATGAATTTTATGAGGAAACATATATTTGCATCTCAACCAGAAGAGCCACCTTTTTCCTGTACAGGTAGTCCTCATTTAGTGACCACAACTGGGACCAGCAACTTGGTCATTAAGCAGAACAGTCTCTAAGTGAACCCGCAACTGTGCTTATAACCTTACTTCAGCTTTCCTTTGCTTTACAGACCTATGAAGGTCATAACTGCGAGGATTAGTCGCAAAGTTACTTTTTTATCGCCATCGTAAATGCAAATGGTCACTAAACGAGGCAGTCACTAAATGAGGACTACATGTAATGAGTTGAGACAGAGAGATGGATAAATGTTAAGCGATGATGACCCATCAAGTCTGAAGAAAGTCCTGCATTCCAGATAGTTGTGATACTGTATCTTATGAAACCCAATACAGGGGATGCATTAGTAGAAGATAGAACAGATATTTCATGATACCTTTTTGGCAATAGTGTAACGGTCTTCAAAATACAATGAGAAGATGATGATGGAAGGAAAGATTTTTACTGATCTTATGGTAAATCCCTAAATCATGCCTATAATCACCTGTCTGAATATTTGCCCAACAATGTTACCTACTTATAAAACAGTGAATAGTATACTCTCTCCTGCCTGCACTTTTGCTTGTGAGCCAAATCTCTTTCAAACTCCATATGCCATGACCACAAACTTGTTGTCATCGCCTCCAGACAATAGAAAACAGGCTCTGGCCTGCTCAGATTCTTCTTTATTGCAGCCTTAAGCTGCAATTACCATAACATGAGAGGGATCTTCCCTTGCCAGCAGACAGAATTACAGCACAAGATCTAAAGTCCCCATACTTAATGTTGCCTCAACTGTTAACAGAATAAAGTTTGTGTGTTTGATGTTAATATAAGCAACATCAGTGCAAACATAGCCATAAGGAAAAGATGAGTCTAGCAATATGCCTGAGTTTAACATGCTTCTGTGTTGATCATACAGAAACCTCAAGCTATAATTCAAATTTACATGCTTATCTCCTTTCTTTATAAGCCAGTGGCTAATTAGCTCCTATAACATATGCTTGCCTTATCAGTTATATATAGCATGTGGAGAGTGATGAAAATGCTTTTATTTTCCAATGAAGAATCGAACTGGCTAGCCATCAGGGATCATTCGGTTAAAACTGAATGCCTGGGTTCATGCATCAGGCTCCAGGAATGTTCAATTAATCACAACTGATTTTATTAGAAACCGCCCAGAGTCGCCTTGCGCAAGATGGGCGGTGACGAAATTTGAAATATAAATAAATAAATAACCTGTTTATAGAGGGGTCCTGAAGCTTCCAGTTTAACCCCAGATAGTGTCCAAAAATATTCATCATATTGTAATTTTTGTAATGGTTACATGTGTTAAATGAGGCTAATCATATTCTTTGTACTCAGTTCAATTTAAATTACATTTTCATGCTGGCTCCACACTCATTTCTATGGACAGTGGTCCCTAGCATTCCTCCAGAGGTTGTCAGGACAGGTGCACACCTGCTTTACTAAGTAAACAATGATGGCTGATTCAGACAACACTTTAAGCCATCATCTGGGTTGCTTGGTTTTGGCTTTGTGAAACCAACTCATATATGTGCCAAGATGCCATGAAAGAATTGGCTCCTCACTTCACTCGCCTTTCTACAGAAGCAAATTGTACGTGATCCACATTTTGTTCTATAAAACACTGCTGCAAAGCATCAAGACCAGATGTTATTGTTTTAAAATTTGGAATGTTTTTTCTCACTTTAAAAGTAGGGTATTTATTTTTAATTTTGAAATATATTTTATTTTTTTATAAAAAAACCCTGGAAATCTGTACTTAGGTGAATCATCACATGCAAATGGTCCTTCCCCATCCCTTTTCCTTTCCTTTCCTTTCCTTTCCTTTCCTTTCCTTTCCTTTCCTTTCCTTTCCTTTCCTTTCCTTTCCTTTCCTTTCCTTTCCATGCCTTCGAGTCAGTTTTTGACTCCTGGCGAGTGCCTGGACAAGTTCCTGCAGTTTTCTTGGCAAGATTTTGGAAGTGGTTTGCCATTGCCTCCTTCCCAGGGCTGAGAGAGAGAGAGAGAGACTAGCCCAAGGTGGTGTTGTACCTACGGCGGGATTAGAACACATGGTCTACTGGTTTCTAGCCTGATGCCTTTAATCACTACACCAAACTGGCTCTCTTTCCTTTTATTACTTATTTATTATTCAAATGTATATGCCACTCCAATTGCCAAGACTTTTATGCCTTGTTTTCATAGACTGTAAACCTGAAGGGAAGCCTATAGATTGCTGTGGGAGCTTTTCTCCTTGATGAGTGGAGTATCCATGCTTCAGATCAGGGGACATCAGCCTGCTGGACTAAAACTTCCAAAATTCTCAGCAATGGCCATAATGTCTAGGAAATTCTGAGAACTGGCCAAACATCTGGAGGACAGTGTGATGGGACAGAGTCTGTCCCGACTTTACAAGAATAACTAGTATTTGTCATTTTTCCTCAAAAACTTATTCCATTTTGAGTTATGCGATATAGCAAGGTATGCCAAAAAAATGAAAGGAAGAAAGAAACACAGCCAACAGTTGGGGATCATCTCCTACTTCCTGTCTTTATTATGGTTAAGAGAGTGCAAATAATAGGAAGAGCTAGTTTAACACCAAAACAGGAAACCTGCAGGTACTTGCATTTTCAAATTGTATAGAAATTCACAGCCATGTTTTTATGGGAAAGCTAACACATACTAAAATGTAGGAAATCTGCATGTAAGTGTAATTCAGATTCTAAGTCAATGATCACCTGTGAACTAGCACTTTCAGTACACAGTGTCACATACTGATAGGCTGAGGACAAAAAGGAGGAGATGGGAACACCTGCCTTAAAGCACTATAAGCTTTCAAAAACATTACTTAATAGATTTCCAAAGTTACTTTTGCCATGTTCAGAGCACCTTTGAAAGAGAAGGTATATTTCATCCTACAATGTTTGAAGAGCCAAGGTAGTGTAATGTAATGGCCTTCACCTTTAACTTCTTTTGAATTACTGCTCAGGTTGACTACTGTATATACATTTTTGTAGCTTGGGCTTACCATATTTGAACTACAACAATCCATACAATCATTAGATGGCAGAAGAGCTACAGAAAACCCTTAATTCTTTGCTACCCTTAAAGTAGTTTGATCAAATTTGGCTTTGGGTACTGTGTGTTTATTCAATGAACTATAAGGCATGGTTTAGGGTAATGTGCAAACCCATTGTTAGACTGAGTTCACATGTCACACTAAGCCATAATCTGGTTTGCCATACTGTAGTTTAGTTTATGTATGAACTCAGCCATTATGATTTATGAGCCATAGTTTATGGTTCAATATGTTGCATAAACAGTTGTGACTTATTCTGTAAATATTAGCTCTGTACACTGAGCCTCCCTATCTAATTTTAACAGAAATACAGTACATGCAATTAGTTTTTAAACAAATACTGAGTTTGTTAATTGTTTGTTGCTAAAACTTCACCTTAGATTTACTCTTGGATTTGCCTTGTGACTTATTAGTCTTTGAAAACTAAACATGCTTCCCCATCGTTTTTGAACTGGCAATATAATAATTTGAGGCACCTACAGGGATGGTCAATGGTATCCAAATGGCGGGGTGATTGTGTGATCAAAGCACTTCCCCTTTCTCATGTGCACTGCATCATTGATCACCTAGTAGCTCCCACCATTTTGACTTTGCTGACAGCCCCTGCAGATAACCCTGATAATAATTATTTCATTCCTTCCCAATTCCAGAGTTTCTTCTTTTTCCCATTTTATCCTCACAACAGTCCTGCGAGACAGTTAGGATTATGGATTGATTTGCACATCGCACAAAAGCCATTGTGTAGCTTGTCTGGTTTCAGCTTAGCATGCTGTGTGAACCCAGCCACGATAGTTTGTCCATTTATGGGCTTAGTGTAATGCACCGATCTGGTCAGCTGTTGGCCTGATCATTAAATTCATATATGAAATGTACTTTAATATCAGAACTCATTCTTTAAAATCTCTTTAGAGAAACCTGTCACTTGTGGGGGGGGGGGGAACCCACACTGTATATTGTTTGGTTACTGTTGTGAAAGCAGAGAAAAAATAGATGAAGCAATTTTCCCTACCCTCTTCTGCTGCTCAGTTTATTTAATGTGTTTGAGAATGGTCAGATGCTTTCTCAGTAGCTTTCTCTGCTTTTCCAGACTGCAGTTGAAACAACATGCAAAATGGGAGGTAAGTAATAAACAATTGCCTACAAAAAAAAGAATGAATGTTAAACTGAAAAAGACAACTGATGTGACAGTGGCGGAGAAAATATAATCCATTCGGATATCCTTCCGAAAGCCAAACCAAAGGGATTGTGGCAGTAAACAGTTCCCTGTAATTGACAACTGAACTGGATCAATCACATGGTATTATTATTATTATTATTATTATTATTATTATTATTATTATTATCAGTAGTAGTAGTAGTAGTAGTATTGTATCATATATATAATATAGTCAACTCAAGGCGGTGAAACATACCTAATACTCCATACCTCCAATGGTCCTGAAGGGAGGTGCTGAAACTGCTCAGTTGTTAAAAGTAACTGGGTAAAAAAGAAATAATTAAACAAATTGATGGAATTACTGGTTTTATTTTATCTTACTGGCCAGGGATAATTCTGCTGGGAAATGTACTTTTTGGCAAAGCATAAGCTGAAGTTACTTAATGATTTATTATTAACAGCTAAACCACAAATGGCCTCAAGTGGAAGAACAAAGTGCTTCCAAAATTAGCCTGACTGTAGAAGAATTAGCATGATGGGCACAAGAATACATACAGCAACATGCAAGATCTGACTGTTGCTCAACTTCCTCAGGCAGCATGTCTAACAGCCATAGATGATGGGAGTCATCATCTCCTAAATCAAAATCATGACCCGTAAATAAAACAGCCCCAGGCTTTTCGAGCAGGAGGGTTTTAAAGAACATCCCCAATTTTCTTTTGCTCTCATAGGCCCAACTAGTCCATATCTGACCTATTTAACTGCAGGCCTCGTTTTAAGAAAGTGCAGAATATTTGAGGGCAGGGAGAGGGTTAGACAACCATTTCCTTGCTGAAAACAGGGCAATTATTAAATCAGTTCTTGGATACACAGTATATTATCTAAATATGAAACTATGGAGATTTATATTTATATTTATATTTAACTTACACCTCACCACAATTTAATGACTCTCTGTGGCTTACATAGTACATAACAAAAATTAAAACATCCACAGTATGATTGAAATGACAACAAAGAGCATCATAACCTCCCCAGCTAAAAAAAGAAAACAAGTAGATAAAAAACAAAAAAGAAGTAACAGATGACACAGTGCTTAAGGTTAAGAGAATTCCAGACCTCTGAAATAGCTTTGTTCTTAACATTTTCCTAAAAAAACGAGGGCACTAACCTGATCTCCCTCGGGAGACTACTCCAAAACATCAGTACCAACACAGAAAGGCTTCCAGCTTCAGTCTTCGTCACTTCTTGGAAGAGTGGGGCTAGAAGTAGCTTTACCATACAAGATCTAGTGAGTTGGGCTGATTCTGGTGGGAGCAGGCAGTCCCAGGGGCCAAGCCATAATGGGCACCTTAAATTGTACCCAGAAACCAGTTGGCAACCAGTTTAGGTCCTGCAGAATTAGTGTTACCTGTTCCCAGTGCTGGGAGCCCATGAGTAAGTGGGCTGTTGCATTCTGGACCAGTATGCAGTTTCCAAGTAGCCTTTGTCAGAAAATTACTGTGGGTAATTTCCAGTTTAGTCTGTACCCAGTATATGCCTAGTTAATCCCTATATCCAGGTCAGATCAGAGCAAGCACACACACCACTCAACTGAGCTAGCCAAAAATATAACTTCATCAACAATTGGCAAAATGAGATAAAAGGTAGGCAAACGAGAGAGATGAGTAACAGGTAATTATTTACATTATCTATATCTATTTATCTATTCATCAAAAAGCACGGAATTTTCCAGAACAACTGGAAACAGTACTGTTGGTAATTAGCATGGACAGACCCAAAGCGAATGCCCTTTTGTTTTCCTGTTTTAACTGTTTTCTGTATATAACAATAGCAGAATAGAGATGGAAAGTAGGACACTAGGTGATCCATCCTCTATTTTGCAGAATGAAACAATCCAACAGTGTTTAAGGGCAGACCTGTAAAAATTGCATCACAATAGTCTATTTGGGTGGTAATAGCCAGTTTGGTCTAGTGGTTAAGGCTAGAAACCAGAAGGCTGTGAGTTCTAGTCCTGCCTTAGATTTTGATATGGCCTAAGGGCTAATCAATAAACTTTGATTTAGGCATGAGAGCTGGCTGGGTGACCCTGAGCCAATCATATTATCTCAGCCGTAGGAAGGAGCCAATGGCAAACCAGGAGACTCAGAGTTCTAGTCCCGCCTTAGGCATGAAAGCTGGCTGGGTGACCTCGGGCCAGTCACTCTCTCTCAGCCCAACTCACCTCACAGGGTTGTTATTGTGGGGAAAATAGGAGGAGGAAGGAGTATTAGTAGGCTGACCATACATCCTGTTTTGAACGGGACAGTCCCGTTTTTTAAACAATTCCCGACCATCCCATGGTTTTAATAAAAATGTCCATTTTGTCCCGTTTTTTTAAAAAAAATTGAAAGTTCCCGCGAACCTGTCTGTCAGGATGGAGGCCAAGTCAGAAGAGGAAGAGCTGCTGATGACAGATGGTGAAGGCGCGAAATTCAAATCGGAGCCAGAGCCTCCAATTGGAGAAAGTCAGGGGCCAGAACCTCCACCACCTATCAACGTGCGCATTAGGTGAGCTGAGAGGCGGGCCTAACAATGGGAGATGCGATCGGCTGGCCGAGCCAGACCCACCTTCAATCGGAGAGAAGGGGGCTCCCTGGCCCGCCCGCTTGCCCACCGGCACGGCTTGCCTCTGCCCTGCCGGCCAGGCAGTGACCACAGATGGACTGAGCGTGCCCTCCTCCTGGGGCCGCAGCCATGGCTGAGGAGGGGCGAGCTCGCGCTCCCCCCGCCCCCGGCACCCTTCTGCCCGCATTGGGTGACCCTCGTACTCCCCGTGCCTGCTGCAGCAGTGGAGGGCTGCGGGGCTGGAGGTGGCGAGGGAAACAATGAGAGAGCGCCCACCCGCCCCATTTGCCGGGGTGCCGCAGGGACCGTGCTGCCGGCGAGGCTTTGTTAGATGGAGTGCATGCGTGTGTGCGTGCATGCGCATGCATGCACTTTGCATCCACTTTGTCTGGCGAGCCGTCGGTAGGTTAGGGTCCTGTTTTTGTCTCAAGGAAATATGGTCAGCCTAAGTATTAGGTATGTTCGCCGCCTTGAGTTATTTATAAAAATAATAATGGTGGGATTAAACAAACAAACAAACAAACAAACAAATAAAGGCATGAATTACTTTAGCTAGGTCCTCCTGCACCAGGTAAGGTCACAAGTTGAGCACTCTCATCCAGATGTCTTCTTAAAATAATTATCTCTATGATAAATATTACTAGGAAATTTTCTGAGTTTAAGTTAAACCATAATTGAAGTTCATTCAGCTACTAGAAATTATGGGGGGTCTAGTCCAACACACATGGTGGAAGCAACTTTAAGCCATAGGCATCTAGTACAAGCCATAAGGGGGTCACATGCTTCACGATGTCATTGTGCAAATGGCACAAACGACATCATTTACATAATTTGTGCAAAACATCTGGAGGCATGTGACAACCCATGGAGGCATGAGTTGGCCAGTTTTTAAGCAAATGTGTTTATCATTTGTTGTTGTGGTTGTTTTCCTGTGGCTAGTTTTCAATACAGCGAAAAGCCATAACATATTTTTGGCTTTGGCTTGCCTTGTTGTGTGAACCTGGCCATTGTGGTTTGTAAACCATGGTTATATGCTACTTGGGCTTTAGCACTTGGACTGATGTTGATTAGCTCTACATATCACAGTTAGCCAAGCACGGGGAATATGTATGTCTGGATGAGATAATGAAGTTGCGTAGGAGTAGGACTGCGCTGGTAGCTGCCCTTGCCTCTTTCTGTACCTGTTGGATCTTCAGCAGACTCTATTCCCATTGGTTTCTGCATGCAGGATACGTAGGCTGCCTGTTGATTGTGCAGAAAATGCTCCCATGTGCACTTGGGATTTTTGTAGTACAGTGCTACCTTTCTTCAACTGGGAAACCCGAGGATGGGCACAAAGAATTCAAACAGATTCCTCATCTATAGTACTGAGCAGACCTAGATCCATGTAGCTTCAGCAAGGCATGTCTAATGTCCCATCTGACATATGTGTGCCCGTGTGTGTAACTGAAAGGTAAATAGTCATTTTATGGCCAGGGGCTGCAATTTTGGAGAATATTTGCTGAGGTTTGGCAATGAAGAGCTGCATGGGACATGGCACTAAACTGAAGATGTCTTTAATGGGGATGGGTTGTCTTTTTCTGGGGGAATTATGTAAACTTACTGTCAGAGTCTCAGCTCAGCCGTTCTACTTCTTTTAAAAAGCAGAGCCATTTGCCACCCAATTAGGGGAGGTTGGGTGGCAAATGGCACAAGGCCACGGGTTGTGGTCCCAGCACCGACTGATGTTACCAGGGAAAGCAATACATTCCACAAGTTAACAGGATAAGCAACCTCTGGTGGGAGGCATATCTTTGATAAATTCCTAACTGCATAAAATGTCCTAAATGATTCATTAGGAATTATGGCTTTCAAATGCTACATCTTTCAGGGGACATTTCCGGGGCAATTCCAGACATCCATTTCCTGCTGGCAATTGATCCTGCATCATTAATTTACAAAGTGTTTTATAATCTTTTATTGTATTTAAAAAAAAACAAAAAGATTCTTGTGGCCCCTTAAAGCAATTTATTATTGCTTATGTTTTTGTGCCAGAAAACTCTTCGTTGTTTTTGTTGCTGCTAAAAACTTTATCTAAAAATTTATAAAAGCGTTATCTCTCTGGAAACAGTTTTATTGTACTTGTTACGACCTATTCTTCAGCGTTCCAGAATTCCTAGAACAGCTTAGCCCATCAAAAGTATATCCACATAGTTATACTTATGAAGTGACATTTATTTATCTGTTGATTAGAGTTACTATATTCTCCCTTTTTTCTAAGAGCTCAAGGTGGCTTACGTGGAAATCTTTTTCCTTTTCATCCACAAAACAGTCCCAGAAGGTTGCTTGGGTTGACCACCAGCCAGTGACTTCCCAGGATGAGGGTGGACTTGAAGTTGAGTCTCCCCAGCCTTACCTTCTACACCACCACAGGCTTAGTATTTTGAAAACAAACAGAACACCACTAGCAGCAAAAGGAACTTAAACTTTGTAAACCGGACATTTTTAACCCTCTTTAAAAATTGTAAACCGCCCAGAGTCTACCATGGTAGAGATGGGCGGTGATAAATCCAAATGAATGAATGAATGAATGAATGAATGAATGAATGAATGAATGAATGAACTAACTAACTAACTAACTGACTGACTAACTAACTAACTAACTAACTAACTAACTAACTAACTTCTGGGCAAAAGATGAGCCTCTCAGAAGAAGGGATTCATGAACTGGGTCATGAACAAGTCATGTTCAGATGATCTCAAAACTCAGTAGGCATGGATCTTTGTTGCAGCCTTATTCCTGAGCTGGTGTGGTCAAGAGGGGTTGCAAGGACAAGTCTCAACACAATCAACCAGCTAGGTGGGAATTACAGAGGTGGTGATTCTGGATCTCTGGAGGGTATTAGTTTCAGGAAGGCGGTGTCCCTGGGTTCACCCTCCTTGGGCTGAAACTAGTAGTTTGCTAAACATTTATCCCACTGAGTGGGTTTCAGCAGCTGGGAGCACTTGGCTGTGTGGACCTGGATACTAAGCAGGGTCAATCCTATTTTGGGTGTTAGACATCCAGGAAATTCTAGAGCTCTAAGATTGACTACCAAGACTTCCAAGGCCATGGAAACGACAGGAATCCAGTTCAACCGGAGGACATTTTTAACCCTCTAATTCCATTGAAGAAGTGGGGCTGGTTTGCCTTCACTTATATCTGACTGTTATTCAAGCCATACCCTTCAGCAGCACATGATGCAGCCTCACCTCCAAGGCAGCCCCATAATTGTTTTGGGTCCAACTCCGGTGTTCCTGGGCATGCTATCCGAGGTTGATGCATACAAGAGTCCAAAACATGTGATTGCCAGTTCCGCTCCTAGCTATTTACTTTCAGCGGTGTATTGGATTGCAGCCTAAACCACAGCGGCTTTAGGGAAAAAAACCTCCTCCATCAATCCTAGGGAAAAAACAACTCCTAGGAAAAAAACCTCCTCCGTCAATCTTTTTGTACGCTACTTTAAATGCGCGCACCTCTTGTTCCCTTTATGAGCCCGTCTTGCGAGAGGTGTTTTGCTTTAGCTGCCAAACTTTTAAAGCCTCCGCTCCTCTACCTCCCTCCCGTTTTCCTCCTGTTGCCCATTGATGGTGCATTGGCCGACAGCGGCTGCTCGGAATCTGCAGTGACTCCATGCGGTCACGAGGGGGAATACCGCCCGCTTTCTCTTTTCTGCGAGTGCGGGCGTCTCTCCCTGCCTGCCCGCTTCCCTGCCTGCTCCTCCTCACAAAAGATTTGGGCGAATTCCTTTCTCCGGGTTTTCAAGCCATCTTTTAAAAATCCACCCCGCTCTCTCGCGTTGAAAGCTGGAGCTGTGTCGGGAAGCGAGAGACGGGAGACAGAAGGAGGAAGCTTCCAGGGAGCAGGAAAAAGAAGGAAGGAAGGAAGGAGGGAGGGAGGGATTGGGGAAGTAACTGATAAGCAGGCGACGAGGGTGGCCGGGGACGCGGCGCAGTGGCCGCTTTCCGAGAGCGAAAGGATCCAGACGGCGAAGGGGATCACCATGGGGGATAACGCGTCTCCCGATGCCGGCTGTTAGCAAGTGAAGGGGCTTGGGAGAGGAGAAGGCGGCGGAAGCAGCCCCCAATCCCGCAGCCGGGTTGCGCAGAGCCCGGGAGCGGAGGCTCGCTGCTTGGACGGCTGGCTGCTGGGCTTGGAAGGGAAAAGCGGGCTGGGAAGCGGCGACGTCCACATAAGTGCGACGCCCCAGGCTTCGGCCATGCCCTTCGCCAAGAGGATCGTGGAGCCCCAGAGGCTGTGCCGGCGGCAGCACGTCGCCTCGGTGCTGGACGAGAGCTCCGGCTCCGAGCTTCCCCAGCCAGGGAGCCACCGAGAAGAGCCCGGGGAGGCGGTGGACGAGCCGGAGGAAGAGGCTCCGGCTGGGCTGCCTGCCGCGCTCCCCGCCGAGGGGAAGGAGAACCAGGAGGCGGCGGCGGCGGCGGCGCTGATGATGTTGGATCTGTGCTCGGTCAGCAATGTGGCTCTCTCGCGGATCCTCCGGCAGCTCTCCGATGTGGCCAAGCATGCCTGCACCCTCTTCCAAGAGATCGAGAGCGAGATTCAGCTCACTCACCGCAGGGTCCAGGCGCTGCACAGCCGGATTGGCGGCGTCCAAACCATTTTACACAGTTTGGATCCCAAGCAGGAGGCAGTGCGTAAGTGGAAGACGCCGTTCCCTCCTTTGCCTTCCCCTATCGCCCTTAAGGACAGTCTGCGGATGGCTCTTGGCTCTTGGCTCTTTTTCTTCACTTTTTGGGGGGTGGGGAATGGAAGCGGGATTTGCTCTGATGGATGAAGTCGCTGATGCCAAGCGCGGGGGGAAAGGGGGCGAGGAAGGTAAAATGGTGCTGCTTGGGCATCTCAGGGAGGTGTGGCCCTGAATCCATGAACGGGGCTTTTCCCAATATTTTCCCCCGCCGCCCTTCGTTCTGTCTGCTGGAAGGATGCGGCTCCGGCAGACAAAAGTTTTCCCCTCTGCGGGAAGTGCAGAGAGGGGACAGATTCGCCGATGTGGGGGGTAAACGGAGCGGAAGGTTCCGTGGCCGAGCTGAACTGTGCGGAAAGTTGGTTGGGGTGTGCGAGCGCCTTTCATCTGAATGTGCTATTTCTTTCAAAGGGGCTTTAGAGTTGTTTTGGTTTCCCAAGCGATTGCCAGAGAAAACGCGGTGGGTGGCATGGAGATGAGCCGCGGATCGCCTTTCAGGCATCCCCCAGCCCGTCCTCCCACCTGCCTCGAGTCCTTATCCTCGAGCTCTCGGCTCTCCCCTCCACCGCAGAGGGGAGAGCCGCCGTTCCTTGGGCTAGAGGGAGAGCGAGTGATTTCCCCCGTGGAAAACGGAGCGGCGATGCGCGGGAGACGCCTAACGTGATGGGAGGGGGTCAGTCGCTGATCTCATGCGGAAGGTGAAGCGCGGGGGACGGGGAGAGGAGAGACAGAGGAGTCCCCGGCTACAGCTGCAGGATAAGAAAAGGGGGGGGGGTCGGGGGCAGCCTGCGTTCAGCCACCCGAGACTTTGCAGCGATCTGCCTGACCCACTTTTCTGAGGCTGAGGCTGGGAAGTGGGCAGGGGGAGGCCCGCTTGGTGCATGCGTGAGGGAGGCGTGCGGCGCGAGATGGGGGTCCGCCCCCTCCCCCTCCCCCTCCCTCCCCTGAACCGACAAGGTGACCATTCTGCAGTGTTAACAGACGAGCCTCCGTGCCTGCCGCTTCCCGGAGAAAGAAAGAGATGGTTCTGCTGGCCGTGGTGGTGAAGCGTCTAGCGGAGGAAGAAGGAAAGCGTTTTAGCGCCGCTTTTCCCAGCCTGTGTCCGGCAAATGTGTGGGATTCCTAAACCCAAACCAGCACGCCCAATCTCTGGAGGACGCCGACTACCCCCGCCCTTGTCGGTGGCCACTGTAAGGGGGGTTGTAAGTGGTCATCCGCCACTCATCTAATCCATTGCAGAATTTTGCACTGCTTTAAACGGGACCATTAGGGTATAATCTGAAAGGATATACTGTATCTAAAAAGCAGCCTATAAATAAGCAAATAAAAAATGTTAGCTTTGGCTGGGAAAAATGTCAGATGGTTGGGCAGAACTGGATGGCTAGAATCTGTGGATCGCACACTCAGGAATATGAACGATTCCCATATAAAAACATCTAGGTTAGATCAGCCGAAGGGGAATTCTGAAAATTATGCTCCAACAAGTCAGGGCTGTGTGTGTGCACCAGTTTGGGGAAGACTGGAAGGGGATATTTAGTCAGCAATATCAGCCTTCCCTGACATAGTCCCCCTGGATGTATTAGAAAGGAATTTGACTGCTGGCTGGGAATTATGGGAGTTGTTGGCCAACACATCTGGGAGCACTCGACTGGGGGAGGTAGCACTAGAGGGTTCATGGATGTGTCCTGTCTTGTATGTAGTTCTATCTCTCTCTTCAGTCCCTTCACAAAGGGTGTTTATCCATAAGATCGTCACCCTCCAAGTTTATCCTTTGAAGTTCTCAACTGATTTATGGTTACCAGTCACCTAGAACCGATCACCCCCTGCTGCTTAAATAAGCCTTCCCCAGTCTGGTGCTTCCAAATGAACTAGGACTGAACTTGAAATTCCCAACAAATATGGCTATTTCAAAGTACAATCTCAGTCTTGTTTCTGAATGAGCTGATGATGTTCTCTTTCTGCTTCATAATTTTATTTATTATTTAAATTTATATGACCGCCCATCTCCCCCAGTGGGGGACTGGCTGGTTTACAATAGAAAGATTAAAATACAATATAAATAAATAAGACATCATAAATATAAATATAAATATAAAATCCAGTCTGACGAATTAATCTTAAACAGTAAGGAGCTATATAATAATAATTAGCCCATACTGTGTTCTTGCCCTGAATGCAAAAGCTAAGGTGAGCACATGATTTCTAACAGCTGCTAACATCTGCTCTGTATGATGTCCACAGTGATTTATGACACCTTTTTGAGTCTCCATTTCAACAGCTAATGTTCTTTATCTGTTTAAAGCAAGCTTTAAGCTTTGCTTAAAGGTGTCACACACTGATTCTTTTCTTCTCTATAGATAGAGCCCAGCCCCAGAACAATGGCCTAGGTTAGATGGTACTTATTCATTATTTTGTAAATGTGTAACACTACAGTTCTGAAAAATTAGAGGAGGAATTCAGTAGAAAGGTGCAGAATATTGTGGGGATACAGTTGACTTCCAGGGAGTTATGGATTTGATTGTTAGTTTTTTGTTTTAGTTTTTGGATATGGCAGATTGACATTTTGAGCTGTACAGCTGGAAACATCTATCTTCCATAGACTTCTCCTGACCTGAGAGTACATAAGTTCTTGTTATTAATCAGAAGAATATAATAGAGCTTTAAAGTTAGATGAGTAAGCACTGAGTTTAGAATAGTTTTTGTGACGCTAGTGCTCTTCAGGTATATCAGACCATATCTTTCAATATTTCCAGCCACCAATATCTCCAGCCAACTGGAGTTATGGTCTGACATATCTGAAAAATGTGGAAAGCTGGATTAGAACCCCAAACTCTATGGTTGAATTCTAGCTTAAAGAACCATTACAAATATGACAAGTGGGATCTATGAACTTTGTGGTATTCCCCATCTTAGTCCTTGCCTGTATTTCTGTACAACAAGCCATTATGATTCTTTGTTGTTGTTTATTCATTCAGTCACTTCCAACTCTTCGTGACTTCATGGACCAGCCCACGCCAGAGCTTCCTGTCGGCCGTCGCCATCCCCAGCTCCCCACCTCCAAAATATCATCCATCCATCTTGCCCTTGGTCGGCTCCTCTTCCTTTTGCCTTCCACTTCCCCTAGCATCAGCTTCTTCTCCAGGGTATCCTGTCTTCTCATTATGTGGCCAAAGTACTTCAGTTTTGCCTTTAATATCATTCCCTCAAGTGAGCAGTCTGGCTTTATTTCCTCCATACTGGTTTGATCTTCTTGCAGTCCAAGGCACTCTCAGAATTTTCCTCCAACACCACAGTTCAAAAGCATCTATCTTCCTTCGCTCAGCCTTCCTTATGGTCCAGCTCTCGCAGCCATAGGTTACTACGGGGAATACCATTGCTTTAACTATGCAGACTTTTGTTGTCAGTATGATGTCTCTGCTCTTAACTATTTTATTGAGATTTGTCATTGCTCGCCTCCCAAGAAGTAGACGTCTTCTGATTTCCTGGCTGCAGTCAGCATCTGCAGTAATCTTTGCGCCTAGAAATACAAAGTCTGTCACTGCCTCCACTTTTTCTCCCTCTATTTGCCAGTCATCAATCAAGCTCCTTGCCATAATCTTGGTTTTTTTGAGGTTTAACTGCAACCCAGCTTTTGCACTTTCTTCTTTCACCTTCGTCATAAGGCTCCTCAGCTTTCAGCCATCAAAGTGGTATCATCTGCATATCTGAGATTGTTAATGTTTCTTCCAGCGATTTTAACTCCAGCCTTGGATTCATCAAGCCCAGCATGTCGCATGATGTGTTCTGCGTACAGGTTGAATAGGTAGGGTGAGAGTATACAGCCCTGCCGTACTCCTTTCCCAATCTTAAACCAGTCCATTGTTCCGTGGTTTGTTCTTACCGTTGCTACTTGGTCGTTATACAGATTCCTCAGGAGGCAGACAAGATGACTTGGTATCCACATACCACCAAGAACTTGCCACAATTTGTTATGATCCACACAGTCAAAGGCTTTAGAATAGTCAATAAAACAGAAATAGATGTTTTTCTGAAACTCCCTGGCTTTCTCCATTATCCAGCGGAAAATGAATTATGATTCTTTACCTGTTTAATTTTCTTGGCTCCTTTCAAAGAACCTGGTGCTTTGAGTTCAGTAAATTCGGTATATACTAAAGGTATTGAATATTCTCTGCTGAAAGTACCTACCTTTCTCTGCAGGTCTACATTGTGTACACAAAGAGAATGATTAATATACCTGTTTGTTATGTTTATTAGGGGGCGTGGTGGCTCAGCGGGTAAGACCCCAGGCTTGTTGATCGGAAGATCGCAAGTTTTGGAGGTTCGAATCCCTAGTCCCGCATGACAGAGTGAGCTCTCGCACTTGCCCCAGCTCTTGCCAACCTAGCAATTCGAAAGCATGCAAATGCAAGTAGATTAATAGGTACCACTTCGGTGGGTAGGTAACAGCTTTCCGCGTGCATCATGCCAGCCACATGACCGTGGAAGTGTCTTCGGACAACGCTGGCTCTTCGGCTAACAAACGGAGATGAGCACAGGCCCCTAGAGTCGGACACGACTGCACAAATGTGCGGGGGGAAACCTTTACCTTTTTGTTAAGGAAGGAACTGTGATTCAGTAATAGAGGACTTGCTTTTCATTAACTAGGGGAGTTCTTGGTGTTTCTGAGGAGCAGGTTTGATTTCTTTCTACTAATCCTAAAAAGATACTGCCAGTCTGTTCTGGAAAAGGTAAATTTTATTTATTCCTCACATTTACATAGCCACCCATCTCATAAAAAGTGACTCTGTCTTATCTGGCATGTGGCTGTTTATGACAAATATCTAGATTTGGATGCTAAAGTTGTACTGTATCTTCTTGGTGATTTGACTATAGATGGTTCAAAAGGTATACTCTGAAGACACACGATGCAGTGAACTTGCTAAGTGGTTTTGGGCTGCCTAGAGCCTCGATGAGTGGTGAGTTGGAAATCCCACATGTGTTGTCTGTAGTTTGTTTATTTTATTATAAAGCATACAAGAGCAAGCATTCTGTAAGTAGTTAGTATGTCAGCTGTTGAGGTCTGCCATGGAGAAAATGTGGGATTTCAGGAAGAATTTGACAGCAGACTTCTAAGGAAAGTTTATAATTTGGAGATGGAATGAATAATCCAGTGTGATGTTGTGGTGAAGGCCTATATCAGGGAGACCTTGGTTCAAGTCCATCTTCAACCACGGAATTTCACTGGGTAACTTTGCACCTGTGTTACTCTCAGCTCAGACTTGCATTGGTGTTAATAAAAAATTGGAGGAGAGAGTGCTCTCTTGAGTTCCTAGAGGAAAGGTGGGATATAAATCTAACAAATGGCCTGAAAGTTAAGATCCACAGGAGAGGCCCTTTTGAAGATCCCCTAATCTCAGAGGCCAGTCTTTCTTGGATGTGTAGAAGGATCTTCTCCTATATTGCTCCCAGGCTATGAGACCAACTCCTTTGAGGGCGTAATTTGGCCCTCAGATTTGGTCTAGTGGTTAAGGTGCTAGGCTAGAAACCAGGAGCCTGTGAGTTCTAGTCCTGCCTTAGGCATGAAAGCCGGCTGGGTGACCTTGGGCCAGTCACTCTCTCTCAGCCCAACTCACCTCACAGGGTGGTGGTTGTGGGGAAAAGAGGAGGAGGAAGGAGTATTAGGTATGTTCGCCGCCTTGTTGTTGTTGTTTATTCGTTCAGTCGTTTCCGACTCTTCGTGACTTCATGGACCAGTCCACGCCAGAGCTTTCTGTCGGCCGTCACCATCCCCAGCTCCCCAATGGTTGAGTCTGTCACCTCCAGAATATCATCCATCCATCTTGCCCTTGGTCGGCCCCTCTTCCTTTTGCCTTCCACTTTCCCTAGCATCAGCTTCTTCTCCAAGGTATCCTGTCTTCTCATTATGTGGCCAAAGTACTTGAGTTTTGCCTTTAATATCATTCCCTCAAGTGAGCAGTCTGGTTTTATTTCCTGGAGTATGGACTGGTTTGATCTTCTTGCAGTCCAAGGCACTCTCAGAATTTTCCTCCAACACCACAGTTCAAAAGCATCTATCTTCCTTCGCTCAGCCTTCCTTATGGTCCAGCTCTCACAGCCATAGGTTACTACGGGGAATACCATTGCTTTAACTATGCGGACCTTTGTTGTCATCGCCGCCTTGAGTTAATTATAAAAATAATAAAGGCGGGATAGAAAATAAATAAAATAAATAAATAATGTGCAAAGAGTTATCTCCTTTGCAAGGTTTTGATTTTAGTACTTACTTTATTGTCAATTTTAGTCTGCGTTTTAAACTCTTTGATGTTTTGATGGTTAAATATTGTTAGCACCTTTGAGTGTTCAATACAGCTACATAAAGTAGTATAAAGCACATAAATAAATAAACTCATATTTTGTCACTGAGCCCAAACCAAGGGTTTCCAACTCTCTAACTTCCTAATAAGAACCATGTAAAACTCTCCATGGAAGCTGATGAAGAAAGTGGAAGTCAGAACATTCTGGAAAGTAATTCCATTGCAATTTATGCCTTCAGATACATCTACTCTCATTTGTATTGGCTCCTCAGAGTTGGAGGAAGGAGTGATGCCAGCATACTCAAATATATTCACCTATTTCTGTTTATTTTCATATATTTCACATCCTAACCCTTCCAAGAAGGGGTGTGGTGGCTCAGCGGGTAAGACACCAGGCTCGTCGATCTGAAGATCGCAAGTTTGGAGGTTCAAATCCCTAGTCCAGCGTGATGGAGTGAGCTTCCGCACTAGTCCCAGCTCTTGCCAACCTAGCAATTCGAAAGCATGCAAATGCAAGTAGATTAATAGGTACCACTTCGGTGGGTAGGTAACAGGGTTCCGCGTACGTCATGCGGCCACATGACCGTGGAAGCGTCTTCGGACAACGCTGGCTCTTCAGCTAACAAACGGAGATGAGCACCAGCCCCTAGAGTCGGACACAACTGCACAAATGTGCGGGGGAACCTTTACCTTTTTTTTAACCCTTCCAAGACTGTGATATTTATTTATTTATTTAATTTTTATCCCGCCTTTATTATTTTCATAAATAACTCAAGGCGGCAAACATACCTAATACTCCTTCCTCCTCCAATTTTCCCACAACAACAACCCTGTGAGGTGAGTTGGGCTGAGAGAGAGTGACTGGCCCAAGGTCACCCAGCCGGCTTTCATGCCTAAGGCGGGACTAAAACTCTCAGTCTCCTGGTTTCTAGCCTGTTGCCTTAACCACTAGACCAAACTGGCTTAGTTTGGTGTATATTTTCAGTGATATTTTCAGATGTTGCTTTTCTTACACAATAACTCTTCCTCATTCTGTAGTGTCAAGATGTTATCACCTTCCATATGCGACAATATTTTCCTCATCATTATTTTAATCTTTTTCTGACCAGAAAAAAAATCTGCTAGGGAGAAGAAAAATCCCTATAGATCCCATGGTTATAGATCCCTGATGCCTTTTGATCAGTAGTACTAAGACCGTTGTCTGGAAGCCAACAGATTGCCCTTCAGACTACTCCCATTGGTCTCAACTAGCATAGTTGTAGATACTAGTTGTAATCTAAAATATCTGGTGGACACAAAATGGAAAAAAACTACCTAGACCATGTGTTTCTTCAAATCTCCTTAAACACATGTTTTCTGCTGAACTTGCTGCAGCATAATGTGCAGTTATATTTCCAAAAGCCACTGAGAAATAATGTTTTTAATTAATGCTGCAAATTTAGCATGTATAGACACTCATTTTGTAGGGAAAAAAGTGTTGTTTATTAAGTCATTAGATTGCTTTGCAGTTGTGAAGACAATTGGTGCTGTGACATCCCTAATTGCAGCACAGCAAGGATGCTTGTGAAGCTGAGAAGTGCTATATCTGGGCTTTCCCCCTCATTCTGAAAATATACTTAGATTTAATTGGAAATAATTAACTCCATCCCAGCAAAAGAGAAACAACATGAAGATGAATCTACGCGGCATAGGATCATAGAATTGGAAGGGGCCATTGAGTCCAACCTACTGCTTAATGCAAGAATCCAAATTAAAGCTTCCTAACAAATGGCTGCCTAAATTTTGCTTGAAAACATCCTGCGAAAGGATGGGTGGTGGGTTCTGTTCTCAAACTGCTCTTACTGTGAGAACATGTCTTCTATAGTACTGTTCTGTTAGACTATGCCTTCCTATAACTTAAACCTTTTACTCCATGGAATGGTAGAGAACAGCTCCTGACTTCTTATGAATGACACCATTTCAGGTCTTTGAAGAATGCTATCATATCTTCTTCAGTTTTCTCTCCCCAAGGTTAAACATTTCCAGTTCTTTCAATCTCTGCTCATAAGATTTAGTTTCCAGTTCTCTGATCACCCTTGTTGCCTTTCTGTGAACTAGTTCTCGTTTGTCTGAATCATCTTTAAAGTATGGTACCCAATATTCAAGAATACAGAGTCTAATTAATGCAGAATAGGTTGGACCTAAGCATTCTTTTCCCAGTGCCTGCTGCATCTCTAACTACTGCACCATTCTAGGATGGAAGAACATACTGCATAGTTCATTGTGATTCCAAACTGCCACCAAGTTCTTTATCTGATAGTACTTAGTCTGCTGGGTTCACACTGTGCTAGCACACACTAAAGGTTTGGCTTAGACTAGGTGAAGAGCCTGCTATTAATGGCTCTTTGTCCTACAATGGGCCTTATTTAAACTGAGTGTAGTGCAGTGGCAACTGGATTGGGTTGGATCTGAGAAGCTTTCTTTAAAAAGTATTGGTACTGATGCTTCTAAAGCTGAGCTGTGATAAATCTGCACCTATCCTGAGTGCAAAGACAAAAACAGTTTGAGAAATAAACAGGTTTGTTCAGCAATGCTGAGTCCAGAATTCAGATGGCCCTAGAGCAGATATCCTTAACAACTGCTCTTACTATAACAGTTGCCTGAAGCCATCTGATGCTTGTTATTGCCAGCAAGCAATGGCATCTACTGCTCCTTCATCAGTGGGGTATACCAGTGGGTCAGAGTAAGAGAAACATGAGCAAGCAGGTAGCAGTAGTGAATAGATTTAGCACATGGGGAGACTAAGCATGTGTTCAGCCATGCGGTTTGTTGTTGTTGTTGTTGTTGTTGCTGTTGTTCAGTTGTTTAGTCGTGTCCGACTCTTCGTGATCTCATGGACCACAGCACGCCAGGCCTTCCTGTCCTCCACTGTCTCCTGGAGTTTACTGAAATTCATGTTCGTTACATCGGTGATGCTATCTAACCATCTCATCCTCTGCCGTCCCCTTCTCCTTTTGCCTTCAGTCTTTCCCAGCATCAGGGTCTTTTCCAGCGAGTCCTCTCTTCACATTAAGTGGCCAAAGTTGGTCTCTTGGTACCAACATGCAAAACAGAAAACACTAAATAAACCACTAAATTCATGCTAGTATTGTCATGGAAGCTAGTAAGAATGGTCTTGATCTCCCTTTCCAGGTACTAGTGTGTAGGGAGCCATGGAGATGACCTTGGGAAAAATACTCAGAAGGTGTTGCAAAACCAAAAAGTGCAGAAGCATGCCTTGGGGCGCGGTGGCTCAGCAGATTAAACCGCTGAGCCGTTAGTCTGCCGACCACAAGGTTGGCAGTTCGAAACCGCGGGGCGGGGTGAGCTTCCGCCACTAGCCCCAGCTTCTGCCCACCCAGCAGGTCGAAAGCATATGCGAGTAGATAAACGGGTACCACTTCGTGGGTCAATTTGCCGGCATCCAGCGGAGGGTCGTCCTCGAACCGAAAGAAGATCTGGGAACCCCGATAATGGCGGCGGAGAATGACGGATCCAAAATCAACAACTTCCTGGACGTCAGCAGCCGGCGTGGAGCGAGGCATCCTGGGACATGTAGTCCAATGCCTGCAGCTGAAGTGCCGGTTCCCTTACCTCCTTCCCATCACGCGGGTAAAAACATTGTAATGATTGATTGTATAATATAGATATGAATTACATGTATGTAAGCCGCCTAGAGTCCTCCAGTAGGGAGGGGATAGGCGGGGTATAAATAAGATAAATAAAATAAATAAATAAGCCCTGGGAAAGGAAAGAGTAATAGAATAGGCTCAGACTGGCTCTTCCCTGACTCCCTGGGGTCTAAAAGGGAGGGAAGGGAAAACCCAATCAGACTTGCAACATTCTGTTACTATAGCCTGTCTCAATATAGCCTGCCTTCTTGTGGAACCTACTTCTTGATCTGAACAACCTTGAATGCACATAGTGACAATTCTAAACTTTACTTACCTTAGTGGCTGACAGGAAAGTTAGGAGACATTGTTCTTTTTCAGATTATGACTTGGTCTTGTCTCCAGAATATCAAGTAGTGAGAGACAAAATAGTATACAATATTTAAGGTCTTGGACTGGGATCTGAAGATCCAGGTTCAAGACCCTACTTGATCGTTGGGTTGATGGCGTGACTTCAGGCCTCTCAGCACACTCTACTTCACCAGAGATAAAATGAGAGGAGATAAGCCATGTTGAGTTCCCAGAACAAGATGGGAGAATATAGATATAATAGGTGTAAAAATAATAAAAGTGAACAATGGAAAATGTACCCAGTCAGGAGAAAGCGTAGAGTATCTGTGACTCTCTTCTACTGTGGAAAATGTGTCAGGATCATTGCAGAGGACCCTTACATACAGTAGAAAAAACTTTGGGGCTAAATTGACACTGTATGTGATTTTTAAAAAATCTTCAGAATTATTTATAAAATGCAAAAACAGAAAAATGTAAAATAAAGAAGTGTGAATGAATCTACCATATATAATATAGTAGCTGTTCTTCATTTTTCCAATTTTGTGTTTTGCTCCGTTTCAGTATTAGATTATAGTTTTTAAAAAGAAGTCTACATGAAACCAATATAATCACAGCAAAACAATTAAATATCACCATTGATATCAAAGATTGGTAGATAAATACATTTCAATTTCTGTAAGTTTTCAGGAAGTACAAGCTGGATGCATTTGTATTAGATATATCAATTGAACAAATTCTCCATAATCCTTAAATGTGGTAGAATTATAAAAGCAGCATAATACAGTTGGAAAAATAAAAATGGCTCTTTTAAAGCTTGGCAGGCAGAAGGGTCTTTTTTGGTGTCCAAAGTTTGATTAAAAAAAAATTGGCAGGAGCACCCATGGAGTTCCTCCACTGGTGATCTTAATAGGCTCTTCTGGAAATGGGACACCCTTCAGATTCTCTGCTCTTGAGCGTGAGGAGCTTTCAGGGACAACATGAACATTACTGACATTCTAGTTTAGGATTTGAGTAGCCACAATCTGTACACCAGAGCTTTCCAAACTTTTCATGTTGGTGACACACTTTTTAGACATGCATCATTTTGCGACACACTCTTACAGCAGGGCACAAGGCAGGCACTAGGACCTGCGCGGAATCTCAGCAGGTTTGGAGGCAGCCAGGCACAAGGCAGACACTAGGACCTGCGTGGAATCCTGGCAGGGCAGGTTTGGAGGAGGCAGCAGCAGCCGCGACACACTCAGACACTGCAGCCGATACACTAACGTGTCCTAACACACAGTTTGGAAAGCTCTGCTGTACACAGTTCCTGAATATTATTTTTCAAAGCCAGCCCTAAATGAAGCAAATTACAGTAGTCTAGCATGGAAGTTACCAGACCATGAATACCTGAGGCAAGATTTTCCCACAGAAGCGTATCAGCTGGGTGGATCCATGGATAGAAAATTAGGTAATGCCATGAAGTAATAGTGAGATTATGTCATCATGAATTCACATGTAATGCTGATCTATGTGTGAATAAAAAATAAAGCATACAATGGCCTTTTTTTCTTCCAGGACTATAACTCATAAGAGAGCAAAGCAAATGAGGGCAATCCAAATAAATAAATAAAATCTCTGTGCACAGTCATGACATGTCTGAAGAAAAGGCTAAGCAAGAATTGTATTCTCCCTAACATTCTCTACACTTGATTTCAAATGCAAGCAGGAATTATTTATTTATTTATTGCTGGGGTCAAGGTAAAGGATTGTTTTATTTTTTTCTGAAAATGGTTAGCTTCCAAATCTGCTAGAAGGGCTGATGTTACAATGAAGCTGCATTATATCTCTCTGTGTAGATCAGCATTTACTTTTCTCTTCACTCCGTGCCTTACAGAAATATATTCAATTTGGCTTGGGATGACAGTAGTTTGGATCAGAGAAAAGACCTTTGTGGCCTTCACTTAGTGAAGGGTTGAAGAATAAAGGGAAGCAAAAGCACTAATTGCCCTCAGGGTCCAACTAAGCCTTCCTCTGGTTGCCATTCTGAGATGGATTAGGTTTACAGCACATTTTCAGGACACCAGGTTGCGCAAGATTAGTATGTTCTGATGGTGTTGCAGCTTGAGTTTTAAGTATGCCTAGTTGTGTGTGGTTCATGATTCGTTTGTGGGAATGGCTTCCATCCAGCCCAAGTTATTTTGCACCAAATGGAAGAAACACCTGTTGAGAAGCACCTCTCTGTATTGATATTTTCTGACTGATCTGGCAGGATGTTTCCAGGAGAGGGGCATGTTTAATATCACCCTCCAATGGTTAATCCAAATAGAATAACTCTGATCAAGTCAGTTCAGATCAAACAGTGTTCCTTTAGTAAGGTAAAAATCTGTACTTCACCCTGGATAGAGTGACTCATTTGTATATAGAGTTCTCAATGACTATTAGTAAATTATACAGTAGATAAATGATAATCTTAGCATTGGCCTTTTTTTTTTTGCAGAATATTCAAAGTCATGTATGAATTATTTATCCTGTTTCCTGAATGCTACTGTGGTTCTCCTTCTGCCCCACAATAATAGTCTTCTGGGTTAGATTAGGTTGATAGATAGAGACTATGATGTAGCACATGTGTCATGCTAAACCATAGTCTGATTTGTTTAGTTTTGCATTATCATGTTGAATTAACATACTACTGTGATTTGTCAGATGTGGTTTATCACTTAACATATTGTGTTAATTGTGGTTTATACAATAAACTGTGACATAACACAGTATGTGAACCCAGCCAGAATCACAATGTAGATGATTCAGATTCATATGTTTTCCCACAGTAGGACCCTTTTCTTGAGGTTTTGCTCTGTTGTTCCAGAATCTTTCCAACTTCAAATTTAATTTGGTTCTCATGCTGTGTCTGTCATGCTGGCCTGAGGCTGTTTTCGTGCCTATGAAAGTAACTTAAGGATTACTTATCAAACATCGAAGTGAGGAACATAAGGGAGGCCACATTATAGATCTTTATAGGTTGCTTTTAATTTTTAGAACTGACAAGATGAAGTTTCTTATAACATCAGCAATACTACTTCTTCAGTTTTCTTTTTAGCTTAGTCTTTCCTGTAACAGACAGCCTCATATGCTGTTTATTTTTCCATTGAAACTTACACTCGTCTCTTGAACTGCTGCAATTTCCCTTTTTCCTTTTATATAAATGTTTAAAATTTACTACTAAAGAATGAAACCTGAAAGACTTGGAAAAGAACTATTGATCATGGCCAGGAGAAAAATTATTTGATTTCCAGGCCCCTGCAGATTCAAGAATACAAGGTTTGCAGTCTATGAGGTTTTCTGACCAATCACATATTATAGAGTTCTTTCAAAGTTAAGGTTTACGTTTGGCAACATATTGAATCTACTTGTCCCTAGTTTATCACTAATGACTGAATTTGTGATGCCTTGGTTCAATCTGGTTGTGTCTTTTGAGGAATCTTGTTTAAAGAAACTTCATTCTTTTAACATTTCCTGTCTGGTTTCTACAACCAGAGTCAGTCAGCCAGTACATGTGCATGTGCATATCCTAGCTACACATCTTTGGTCTGCATAAATCAAGAATTTGAATAGTTAACAATGACTATTGTTTGAAGGTGACCTGAAGTGGGAATTAGTAATCACATAATGTAGGAATATATTCATTTTAATAGAACAAATAGTGGGAGAAGATATGTCTCCCCTGTAAGTGATCTCAAATTCCTGATGATGAATGCAGCAGCATTCTTGGGTAGGTGGTGTGTGTGTGTGTGTGTGTGTGTGTGTGTGAGAGAGAGAGAGAGAGAGAGAGAGAGAAAATCAGCAAGATGGCAGACAGAGCATTGCAATGCAAGCCTTGCTCCTTTTGTATGTGCATTGACATTGCACACATATTTAAAAAGGATGGGACTTGCATCACGATACTGTCTACTTGATTTTTGACACCCCTCCCATGTCCTGTGTACTATGAAATTTGTGATTATATAGATACATGCATGCACTGCCTATCTATTAGTTCTCCCCCAATAAATATAAATCATTTTCATAGAAAGAGCTGTAATTTCTGATTTTCCGAGATAACTCCTGTTTAGACATAAGTAATCTTCGTGAAGAAAAAAATAATACATTGTCATGTAAGCATTATGTGGTGGCTTCCAAAAATATGCTACTAGAACATTTGGGCAGTTGGATGCTTTTCACATCTAGCTTTTGTGAACTGGAGTTTTCCCACCCTCATCTTCCATCTCTCCATATATAAGGAAAGATGTGACATGAGAGGCTGTCCTTGAGGCCAACAGAATACCTGTTTTTCTATATAAAAGACTTCAGTTTAATTTTTATGGAGAAACTGGAAAAGAGGAACACTGGATTTTTTCCAGAAACATTAGTCTTAATGTAAGTATGCAAAGTGAGAGACGAATGGGAAAACAAATCACCTTGATCTGAAAAAAGATCAAATGATGGGACTAAGGAGAGTTTTTAAAAATATATTTGGATATTTCCAAATTTTGGATATTTCCAAACTCAACGTTGGATCTAAACCATGATATTGCTTCAAAGAAAATGTTTTATGCTCACCCATTGGATGGAACATTTGGCTTCCCCCATTCAAAGGGCAACCTTCCTTGTTCCTTGGATGGCTTACGGCAAGTTAATTTCAACAGCCAAGTGCTTATGAGAAGAAAGCTAAGTCTTGTTCTCACCAAACACAAGGCAGAATTCATTAGATCCTGGCCTATTTATGATCTTTCGAACACATTCCTTATTGCTCCAGAGACTGACAGTGAAAGTCTCCTTGCCCCACCCCAGGATTTATGGCCTGATTGCAAGGCGGTGAAGTACTTGTATCTGACCAGTCTCTAATGAAAAGGCTTCTCATTTTATATACACACTGATCTTTAAACATAATTTTTTTGGACTTGAAGAAGAAACGAAGACAACTGTTTGCCATTTGCTGTAATAAAACATATTAGTTAATAAATGTGATATAAAAGCGCTCCATTGTAACTGTTTCAGGGACATGAGCTCTCTCAGCATAGAGAGGTAGCATACAGGTATCAATATTTCACTTTACACTTGGAGGAATGGACTGAGGTCTGCAAAGTGCATGGGCCCACATCCCTCAGATAGGCTAGCTTCCAGGCTGAGACCACTTCCCAGTGTTCCCAAGTTGTTGTCTATATTAACAGCTGAGATTATTAACTTCTGATTCTGCTGTGATGCAGAAGGAATAGCTGTGGATGAATGTCTATGAAGGTTCTCAGTCATCCAGGTGGAATTGTCTGTAGCTTGAATCATGTCAACTGGATTTCTATTGTCTCAGTGGAAACGTTTCGCTCCTTATCCAAGGAGCTTCTTCAGTCTGAGCAAAGTTGGTAAGGGAATCCTAAATATGTTTCTAGGTAGCTGTGTGACCTACACAGCTACACTGTGTCACACAGCTACCTAGAAACATATTTAGGATTCCCTTACTAACTTTGCTCAGACTGAAGAAGCTCCTTGGATAAGGAGTGAAATGTTTCCACTGAGAAAATAGAAATCCAGTTGACATGATTCAAGCTACAGCTGTGGATGAAGTTGTGCAGCAGGAATGCTGGACTTGATATCTGGTTTCCCATTGGTAACTGCTGGGAACCTTCTTCCATTATGCTGGTCTTTCTAACTGATTAGAGGGGTAGCGTTGCTATTGACTGGTCATGTTTTTTGAGAGTTGCTGAAAAAAATAAATGGAATCCAGACTCACCAAGTGATAGGAGGTGGGTTGCTGGCTGGATCTCAGTTCGTGCACTTTCCTACTGATCAGCTGACCAGAGACAGGTTGGCTCCTGTGAAGCCTTCAGTGTTTAGATGACCCTGGTGGCAAACAGAATTGCACACTATTTTGAAAATAGTCCTGAGGGTTTGAGGAACTTGTGAACTACCTTCAACAAGGCGAGGTAGCCTTCAGCCAAGTTATTTTTTAAAAATGGAATATGATTTCATTTTAAAAGAAATATGCTTTGTTTTAGGTAGCTCCTTTAATCTGTCACTGACTCAGCAATATTTTTCCTATTTAGGGTTATCAGCTTTAAAAATTAACAATAAATCTAAGAACTGTTGTTTTCTTCTTTATAAAATGGTACTGCCTCTCTCGGTGTAGTTCTCCTTCTTTCTCTTCCAGAAGCCGATGTTCAAAATTATTTTTATTAATAATTTTAATATTTTATGCAACTTACAACTTACCTATAGCCAAAGATCTCAGGGTGAGGTATATCATAAAAATTAAACCAGAAATTAAAAAATTAAATCAGTAGCACCCCAATAGATGATAATTAAGCAAAATTAAAAACAATGGTAAAAATGGTTTATTGAGTAGAGAGAAATATAAAAATCAGCAAGTGCTAGAAGTACATAATTGTGAGAAAGAACAATACTGAGAGTCAATTGGCAGAAAAACATATAGTAAATTAAAATGTTTGAGAAGTTTAAAACGGGGTTTTTACTTGGCATATCAAATGAAAAGAATAGATGCCAAGTAGACTTCTCCAGGGAGGTGGTTATTCCACAACTGGTTTTTGTAAGTTTTTGGAAGTGCTAGCACAGTGTTCCACTGAAGATAAAAAGATCCATGCTGAATCAGCTAGAGGTTTGTCTAATCCAGTATTCGGCTCCCATACTTATTTATTTACAGTATTTCTATCCTGTTCCAATCTCAAAGCACTCTGGCGTTCTACAAGTACAAACAAAGAACATTATAAAATCAACAATACAAGTATTTAGACTTTAGATAGGTCCTTATAGAAAGCTCTAGATCCTACTAGCATGTATCAACAACTAGCATGGAATTGTATTGTGCTTCTGCTTCTAAAGTTGGAATATTCCATTTCCTTTTATCCATCAGGAATAGTATTTTCCCCATTACACCTGTGTAGCAAGTCACCCCCCCTACCAGCTTTGCTTTCCATTGAGTCATTCCTCTGCAAATGCTCATGCTGTTAAGTTGATCTGAACACTGGGGTATCTAGACTGATGCTGCTGCTATCCTACAGTAAATCAAGGGAATGCAGGTTCAAGGGGCTAAGATGAAGCTAGAATAGGCTGCTGAGCTCCATATGTAAAAAAAAAAAATCAAATTAACTCCAAACTGGGTTTTAATCTAAATGGAGACTTGCATAATAAATCTTTTTAAAACCAGTTTATTTCCTGTCTTCTAAGGCTGCTGTACTTCATTTGTTTGTAGCAACAGCATGTGACTTTAAAAAGTTGAAGGTTGCCAATTATAAAATGTGGCAGTCAGCAGTAAAAATAAATTGCTGTATTAAAAATTAGACTGAAAGCCATGCAGAGAAATTTTGCAACATAATATAAACGTTTATGGATCCTATGTGTTTATGCAATCTGATAGACAAGCTTAGTTGTTGTTTTTTTTATTTTAATGGTTAAGTTCTTTGGGTGTCAGTTCGAAATATGTTGGCTGATAGGATAAAAGGGCTAAATTTTCATAGGTATACTCCGACAGTTCTTTTAGTTTTCCATGCACAGACACAGCCAGTGGCTTTGGTGTCTGAAGTTCTTTCCTAGGATTGATGTGATCCATTTGGAGAGGTGTGCTCATTTCATATACTGTATGTGATTGACTTGCTTTTGATTGTGCATTGAAGTTATTTATGAAAAGCTGTAGAGCAGGGGTGAACAACCTTCTGGGGTGTTGGGGGTTGCACAGAGGATGGGGCCACAACACACCTGTAGGGAGGATGGTTTGGAGGGAACTTCGAATATTTTCACTGTGTGTGTTTTTACCAAGGACATGCTTATTTTAGAACGTATACACAGTTTTCATTTGTTTCCCATCATAAAATAACTATTTTTAGCAGTCCTATTTAGACGGGGCTCCAGGGGCTCCAAAAAGGGGACCTGAGGCCACGCATAGTCCTGGGACGGCATGGTGTTCCCATCTGCCGTAGAGAGATTAAGTACCATGAACCCGAATTCTGTTTTCTGTGTTGCCTTTTACAAGTAGTCATGTAAACACGTCAACAAAGCTGTCTGCAGTGCAAAAGCCATAAAATGAATGTTAGAAGCTTTGGCAAGTACACATATCCCATTCATTTCAGTGCAATCTGAGTAGCACAAGTTTGCACTATGCAATTTTGCTGATTCTTTGTGGTTTTAGCATGAATAATTTGAAGTCCTTTCCATTATATTATATTCCAGGGAAGAAAGAAAATCAGACATTCAGCTTTCAATTGATGGCTTATTGTCCTTTGGTGATTATCAGCCTTTCTATCACTAACTTATCCTCTGGTTCCTTCTCTCTCTCTCAATCTCCCCCTTCATCTTTGCTTACTCCACCTGTGCCAGCTGCAACTCCATGTTTGGGCAAACCAGCACAGATTCCTCCAACTTCTAACAGTCCCCAGCAATCCCTGACTCAGCTTTTGACCTAGAGGTAAGGTAGGAGCTGAGCCCTGTGATGCAATTGGGAAGCCAGGCCCTGCAACTTACCCAGCCTCCAGATGACCACCCAAAGAGTGGGAGGCGGTAGAGAGGCAACAGTTGGGCCAGCTTGAGCCTGCCAGACCACCCTGGATTAGGCGCTTTTCTTGCATTTTTCTAGGCAGGCCTGTATGTGGTTTCAGATCCTCATTTTCTTAATTATTTTACATTGAAGACATATCCTTTTCTACCATAAAAGGTGCTTATTCTAAATCAGGGGTGGGGAACCTTTTTTCTGCCAAGGGCCATTTGGATATTTATAACCTGGGACCGGGGTAGGTGGGGGGCGGGGTTTCTGGGATTACCGGGAACTGGAGTTTGCAGGCGGGAGCCAATCACAAGCACTGGGGGGCGGGGTTTGCAGGCAGCAGCCAATTGCGTGGAAGGGGCAGGGTTTGCGGGCGGGAGCCCCACGGGCCTTAGGCGGGAGCCCCACGGGCCTTATATGGCCCACGGGCCTAACGTTGCCCACCTCTGTTCTAAATAAATATAATTTATCTGGTTATGCTATTGTGATTTTTAAATAGCATCACAGCATTTATTGTTTTAATCAGGAAGCTCTTTATCTGTGTGTCTGGTGTGTTTGCTATAACACCTACCTACCTACCTTCCTTCCTTCCTTCCTTCCTTCCTTCCTTCCTTCCTTCCTTCCATCCATCCATCCATCCATCCATCCATCCATCCATCCATTGGCATGAATACCTTAGAAATAAGTAATGTGTTAAAGGCTAAGACATACCTTTCCAAACTGTGTGTCGCGACACACTGCTGTGTCGCGTCCAGGGCCCAGGTATGTCATGGGGAAACCTGGAAGAGAAGGCCATGCACCACATGGAGTCCCGCCCAGCCCTTGCCGCACCGCCGGTCCCTGCTCTGTGCCCAGCTCTTGCTGCAGAACCCAGGTAAAGTGCCAGCCCGGCAGGGCTGCAACTGGGGGGTGGGGCAGGGACGCGACTAGGATGCCGCGTTGGGGGGGGCAGGGACACGACTAGGCCGCTGTGCTGGGTGGTGCAGGGATGCGACTTTGCAGGTGGGAGCCAATCGTGTGGGCCTGGGGGCGGGGTTTGGAGCTGGGAGCCAATCGTGTGGGCCGGGGGCGGGGACCCCTCATTACTGTGTCACGAAATTATGCATGGCTAAAAGGCATGTCACCAACATGAAAAGTTTGGAAAGCCCTGGGCTAAGATTTAAATTTTTAATTTTGGGGACGATTAATGGAGTTTAAATTAGTATTCCCTTTCCTTCCTTAATGTCTGTTGCAATCTGTGTGTGTGTGGGTACGTAATCAAGGCAAAATCATAACCAATGTTTAGCATTTTTTTCCTGCTGGATGCAGTGTGGTCTGAGGTAATGTACATCTACCCTTGATGTTTTATAACTCTGGACTGTACTGGGATACACTAAATTAGAGAATCAATATAAATTATACACTATTTAGTATAAATACCCCAAATGTCTCAGGAAATGAATGATTAAAAATAAAGCACTTGGTCAAATGTCTGGGAAGTAATTATTTGTTCAAAAGAAAACATTTGGTCCTTAGAATTAGGTAAATTTGTGAAATATCTATCTTAAGGCAGGTAAGGCACTTAAACTGGGTGTGCAATATGATGCCAGGGACATCTCTCTTAGCTCTGTCAAGCTTCCTCTCCATTGATTTTTACATTAAAAAAGAAAAAAGCAAGCACCAGCATCCAGTATCTTTATTTCCATATCATCTATTGGCTTCCAAATGGGCCCTATAACCTTCTTTAGAAAATAGAGATTATTGGCAGCTACAGCCCAGTGTGCAAAATTGAGCAGACTCACTCAGGTAGAAGCAAAATGTGATGGAATCTGAATGCAATAGGTGTATTTCTTCCTCTTCTTCAGTTTGCAGTCCTAGTATTTACTGGATGAGGGTTGATATGTACAATGTAGTGCTTGTATATTAATGAGTCTGATGATCTTTCTGAGTCTTAAAGTAATTGGAGATAGAATCTCATCTAATCCAGGGGCTGCTAATGTGTAATTATGCTACTGCTTCTGCAGTTAACCAATGCTTAAACTTTGCTTTGTCTGGTTAAATCTGTGCTACATGAGTGAACTTCTTCTATTGTTGATGGGTTTTGACAACTATCTGTAATTCCATGAGTATCAAAGCAGTGCAGTTTAGTGCTTGTATTAATGGAATGAATAAGTTCTCTTTTGAGAAAGTACTTGACCATCACTTTCCAGTCATAAATGTAGCCCCTTTTTCTGATATGTGTTATGCTTATCCTCTCTTCATTTTTGTTTTAATCTCTGGGATTGAAAAAAAATCTGCAATTTTTACGTTTCCATTGCCTTGAGAGAACTGACTGATTTCACTAAACCGGGTAACTATGAAATATGGAGTCTTTCTTCTTTGTGCCATTAGTGAGTGGAAAGATTTCCCCCATGACTTTGCATAATGTTGGGAATAGAGTGGGTGTAGTTGCTTAATAGTCTCTGAGTAGTATTTCCAGAATGGGGATGGGGTGAGAGAAGTAAACCAGCCTACAAAACTTCTGTGTGTATATTTCCATTCAATCGTGTCCGATTCTCGGAGACTGCCTGGACAAGTCCCTGCAGTTTTCTTGGCAAGATTTTCAGAAGTGGTTTGCCATTGCCTCCTTCCTAGGGCTGAGAGAGAGTGACTGGCCCAAGGTCACCCAGCTGGCTTCATGCCTAAGGTGGGACTAGAACTCATGGTCTCCCGGTTCCTAGCCCGGTGCCTTAACCACTACACCAAACTGGCTCTCCTAAAACTTCTACATGCTAAAATACATCCTGGTTTCTCCATCTTTCCACATATGTGCTGAAAGTGCCTGGAGCTGAAATATGTTTTTCAACTATGTGTTGTGTTACAAGATAAGGCATCCAAACAAAAAGCTCTGGATGGTTTTTGTGTGAAGTAAGAAAACAGAATGACATCCCTGAAGGTATATTAATTTGGTATTTGAAAGATTAAGGCTTAAATATTACATCAAAACCAGCAAAAGATCTCTGCATATTTTTAAGGCAGGGAAAGAGAGGTAACTGGTATTTTAGATGACCAGTATATATTATTATTCTGTAATATTTTCAGAGTGGTTCTGAAAAATGAATGAGAGGCAAGATTCTGACCTAATTCTAGCCATCCCCTTTTGCTGTGGACAATACCTGAGAGTGAAATTGTGAGGTCAACTGGGGAAATGAATGCTGGCTCCATTCCCTAAATTCGGGTCTCAAGTACGGCATCTCATGGCACCTGCATACGCAGTGTTTCTTCTAGTGATCCAGTTCTCTGATTCACTGAATTTTTAAAATATTATTTTAATGGAAAGCTAGCAAGCAAAATGCCAGTTTCAACTATGGTGTATTTCCAGCAATGCTCTGTTCCCACCCACCCATTTCTCCGAGAAGCATTCTAACAAAACAAAAATGGTGGTTGCACTCCAATGTTTTGTTTGGAAGGCTGAGTATTTTGCACAGCTAGAAAGGGGTGGGGATGGGAAACAACTATTGTAGTTTGCCTTCTGGTTAATGGGTATTTTGTGATTGACCATGCTTATCATAAAATATTCTCTGGCCCAAAACACTTGGAGACCTCTGCCTTAATGCTTCTTATTGTACCTGCCTCATTACTGTAGACCAAGTCTGAAAGTTGTACCTTATACAATATACAAATGAGTCATTGGAAGTTGGAGTTGTACAATTCTCCATTCTTCTGGAGACATGATAAAGCAAGGTCCTGATTGCACAAAGCATCTGCATTCAAGCAAATACTAAAAACAGCACTGCTTTGGGGGCCTCTGCTTATCAAAGGAAGACTGAGTCTGAGGTGATGGAGAGGACATATCAAGAAGCCCTGGAAGCAGACTCAGCATGTTCGTGTGTGTGCTGATGTTTAGTCTGTACATCTGGTTCTGAACTGAAGAAGGTATCTCACATAGATGGACCATAACAGAGGAAATGAGAAAACCCACAAGACCAATAAAAATATATTTAGATATCTGAGGGTTGGCCTTAGATAACTTCTTACAAGGTTCTTGGTGTGGAGGTAAAAATGCTTGGTAGGCCATCCTCTTTCAAGTGGCAATGATAAAGCTTTAGTTTTTAAATATCCATGACTACACTGTCCTAACAGCTTTGAATATAGAAATGGGACACTGGGATGTGGAGATCTTATTTTTCACAGACAAGCAAGCTTATTTTTATTGATGACAGAAACTACCTTTTGAGGATGAAAAGGTACAGTTGTTTTCACAGCAATGGAACAGAACTCTTCCAATTTCCCTGTTAGGAAGAGTAGAAAGAAAGCTGAAATGGCCTACGCTCTGCAAATATTACAGGCCATGTGTGCGGAATTAATTACAGTCATGTTGAGATGAGGTAATGTCATGGGAGCTGGTTTAATTTAAAAAATAGTGATTAAAAGTTTAATAAAGATCTGCTACGTTAGATAGCTGCTGGGTGCTAGAGTTGCTTTTTAGATCTCGTTGGTGTCCAAAGCAACCATCAGCGTCTACAGTCAGAGACTGGTAGGTGCAAATAACAGAACTGAGAATAGCAGGCTTAAAGTTTTCCTTGCATTTTCCACTTTTTTCCTGTCATGTGCATCACAGATTAAAGAAAAAGACAAGAACAACAACTAAATGTGCTTGTGTTACTTTACCAAATGACCACCCGAAGGTGAATGTTAATGTGATGCATACACCAAGCCCATTTGGTATACCAAAGCTGATAGGGCAGGCAGTTGAAAGAATATTGGTGACTGGAAACCACAACTGAGCACAGCAGGCAGGACAGGCTCTGTTGTAAAAATGGTCTTGCCCTCCAGTATTTCATTGAGTCTGTCCATGATACAGATACATGAAGCAGACACCTCATCTATCGAATGGCAGAGTTGGCTCTTCTTATGGCAATAGTGTTTCCCCATAATTAGGCTGACAATATTTCCTTGAGACAAAAACGGGACATTGGGATGGCAAAATGGGGCAGGGTCTTATGTAATATTCCGTATTCATGAAAAAGACAGGGGTCCCCGCCCCTGGTCCGCGCGATGGGCTCCTGCCTGCAAACCCTGCCCCCGGTCCGCGCGATTGGCTGCTGCCTGCAAACCCTGTCCCCCAGTCCACATGATTGGCTCCCACCTGCAAACCCCACCCCCGGTCCGCGCGATTGGCTCCCGCCTGCAAACCTCCTTTGCCGCGTGCTGATAGGCGGGAGGGCTTCCTCTTCCGGGCTGCCTCCAATCGGCAGCTCCGACTCGGATCCTCCTTCCACGCCATTCCCGCCGGGTTTAAAAAATGGGACAAAATTGAGATTTTTATCAAAACGACGGGACAGTTGAAAAATGCTAAAAAAACGGGACTGTCCCATTCAAAACAGGACATATGGTCAGCCTACCCATAATGCGGATTGGGCCTACACAACACATGGCCTGCCAAGCAGCCTTGTGCAGCCTGATGGCATTCTTTGTAAAAGTCAGTAAATCTACCACCACTGCTACTGCCCTGAAAGACACCCTGCCAAGTGCCTCCAGTGCCACCAGGCCTCACTGCTGCCACCAGCTCCAGCACTGCCGCTGCTTCACTAGCTGCCAAACAGCTGATCGGCATGCCAAGTATTCCTTTGCAGCCTGCCATTATTTTTAATGTATTGGTGTGGCCCTTCTACAAGTTGTGCAGGCTTGATGTGGATGGTTGACAATGTAACCTAACCCTGTCACCAGCTCTATGTCTGCAAAGGGACAGCCACCCTTCTTTTTTTTTTAAGAAACTTTATTAAATTTCAAAATACAAATAAAATATATAAAAATAGAAAGAGATTGAAGGAAGAAAAAACGAACAAAGAACAAACTTAAAAGTGCAAAAATAAAAAGAAAGAGACATAGAAAAAAGAGTGACTTCCGACCATCTTCAGTACAGATAAAAACATAAAAATACATTAACCTCTTACTCTATTTTAATTACAGTACACATCATTTCTATACAGTCCTGATCATCAAATCCCAAAATCAAAACTTCATTTTTTTTCAGTTTCAAGCAAAAAGTCCAAAAGTGGGTTCCAATCAGAAACAAAGTTTGACAAATTATTTTCTTTAATCAATGTAGTCAGTTTCTCCATCTCTGCCAATTCCATTAATTACACCATCCATTCTTCCACTGTAGGAATCTGTAAGTCCTTCACCTTTGTGCATATAAAAGTTTTGCTGCTGTTATTATGTATAAAAACAAAGGCCCAAATTTTCTTTCAAACTGTTTAAAAACTTCTGGCTTCAATTTTACATTCACCTTAAGAATCCTTCGAATTAAGTACATATCTGATCCCAATATTCTTAGCTTTCTTACAAGTCCACCAAAGATGGTAAAAAGTACCTTCACCTTGAGAACACTTCCAACATGTGCGTTGACATTCCCTTATACACCTTCAACAATTTATCAGGAGTTAAGTACCAATGATACATCATCTTATAAAAATTATCTTTCAAGTTGTAATTCAGTGTGAATTTCAGGCCTTTGCTCCACATACTTTCCCATTGAGCTAGCATGATATCATATCCAAAATTCTTTGCCCATTGAGTAATACAATCTTTATCATAATCATCTTCTGTATTCATTTTCAATAAAAGTTTGTACCTCTTAGCAATAGCATGCTCATTATTAGCACACAAATCCAATTCAAACTGAGTTTCCTCATTTGCAAAGCTATAAATCTTATAGGATATAAATGTGATCAATCAATCAATCAATCAGTCTTATCCAAATTAAATCTTTCTGTCAATTGCGCATAAGTAAACCAATGGTAAGCATAACCTTCCGTTTCCAATTCTTCTCTTGTTTTTAGTTTGGGTTCACTGTCAACGAAAGTAGGGACAGCCACCTTTGAGTACCCCTCTTTATTAAGACTAACTAGAATATACACCAAATCATAACTTTGATCATATGTGATTAAAGGCAGGTTCCCCAGTGAGCAGCAAGCTGTAACCGTAAAAACAGAATGCAAATTTGTTTAAAATACAAAGCAATATAATTTGCCATATGGATGAATAAAAATTATACACAGGCCAGCAATGATGCCATTAATTCTTTCTCTGGCCAACAAGTACTGACAAAACTTTTACTGGGTGATAAATTATGCCAGCACAATTAACAACTATGTGAGAAGAGTTTTACAACAATAAAACAAAACAAAAAGAAGTAACCATTAAAAGTGCAATACTGTTAAAGCCAACAGAGTTAGCACCAAATCAACACATACTCCAATAAATACCTGGCTAAAACCAGCGTTAGAAATTTACTTTAATTCTCTTCATCCCTGTATTTAATTGCTTTGCATATCTTCCACTATAATAGTGCCACACTCTTTTTCTAGTGTCCTTTTTATACTACAACTTTTCCCCTCCTTTATTGGTTAATCTGTTAAAACTCTTGGATGTTTTAAAAAATACCATTCAATCTAGCTATTCTTTTCCTAGTAACAAGATCCTGAGAAGTTGCAATCCTCAGAGATGAAACTATCTAGGTAAGAAAATTTCTAGCCCTTCTGTTGTTATTGGGACAAAATGGAAGGTATTATAAAAGGCACAAACATATTTGCAGGTTAAACATCTAGAGCCTAACTATGGATGTGATCTCCCCTTAGTGCATAGCTTTCCAAACTGTGTGTCGCGACACAGTACTGTGTCGCCTGCGGGGCCCAGGTGTGCCGCGCAAAACCTGGAAGCGCTGATGGTGCGCCGCCACCGCACGCGGCAGTGCGCATGGTGGCAGTGGCAGCGGGCCATCAGCGCTTCTGGGTTTTCGTGCGGCACACCAGGACGCCGTCACCGCCGCACGTGAAAACTCAAAAGCGCGCCAGCGCACGAAAACCCGGAAGTGCCGCTGCGGCGGTGCTTCTGGGTTTTCGCGCGCTGCCGTTGGTGTGTCGCCAACTGAAAAGTTTGGAAAGCCCTGCCTTAGTGGGATTAAAGAGTACTGTACTTAATAAGAGCAGAGCCACATTTCCTGCAAGAGGTACAATCCTGGTGCTTGCTTTTCTGTTTTCAGGCTGATAAAGGGTCTTGTGTTTGCCTGAGGTTTCTGTTCATGCGATACCTTAAAGGTAGTCTTCTTAGTGGACTAGAATGTCCTGTCATGAGTCATAGTGGCTGTTTATGGGCCATTGCCACAGTGCTACAGAAAAGCGCTACAAAATAAATTTAAACCAAGTTATTGGAGAAAGTCACAGTTAAGTCCATCACATTTCAAATAACATCCAATTAATCTGGATAAATCTTTGAGATAGTATAAAAATCTTTGTAACATCATACATAGCATTTTAAAGAGAATTAAATGAGAACCATTTTCAATATCTACCCAAAATATCTGAAGCCTACTACAGGAGTACACCCTCAGGTTGTGTGGCTTAGGTGCAAGGGTACAGAAATAACTCACTTTCCCATTTGATTCATCTTCTTTTTCTTTCTTTAGACAAGGCTGGAGAACTGAATCTGGCTCAAGGGATGGATTTTCTGCACACTGCAATGGAACTAGGTCAGGGATGAGGTTTTGGAACGGTGAAGCACCATCCTTTCCCCCAAAGTCCTTACCATTTCCATCTTCTACCTTTTTCTCAAATGGAAAGAATGATCTGTTCACTTGCAGGGTGGGAATACTCTGTCCCTGCATTAGTCCATGCCTTGAACAGTATTAGCTGCAAAATAATAGTGCATTTTGGTGGAATAATGATAACAATAATGGGATGAACTTCATATTGCAAGTTAGAAAGAGAATTATTTGGATTAATGCTCCTACTCTAGATTCAGTTCATTTGCATGTTTAATTCTAAGTATGCATACCTAAGGTGGAACAACATTTCTAGAGGTAAGTATACAGGTCCAGCATTTTACTTGAAAAAAAAACTTCTCTGGGGAAAAGGAGCCATTTGCTGTTCTAGTTTATTACTACATTATTTATTCAATTTATACTCCATCTTTCAATTCTAAAAAGTAAAGCACCAGGTAGGGAAGGCTGACCAATGGTCTTGGATTATTTACAATAAACAAAAGACTCATTTTGAGCATTTGGCTGGTAGCCTGAATATTACTGAAGGATGGAAAAGGCAGTATTAATTCTGGCCACCATTTGAAACACAGTTTAGGTTTACCTTCAACGTAGAAGAGTTTGAGAAAGAATCATTAAAGCGTTAAGTTTATTCAACTTTCCATTCAAAAGATTGTCCTCCTCCTCCATCTACAGTACTTTCTACTTTCTTCCTTCTTCCTTCTCCTTTTGTTAACTTGATCAAAGCATAAATTAGTGTCTACAGGTAGCTTGCAATTTGTCATGAGAGTTCCCTTTTCCCCCTCTAGCATGCATTCTCAGCTTTGTTCCTTCAAAAGAGTATCACGTAGGGCAAAATGGTCAGGATCTTTTTTCACTGAAAAGTATCCTGAAGCAACAATCCAAAAACTGTACCCAGTGAAATATTTGACTTTTTCCCCCTCCCCATTCCTCTGAATAAGAGGACAAAATGTCTTTGAAATGCAATCAAATAACAAAAACAGCTTTTAACATTATGTTTTGTGTGAGATATTGGCTCTCCACACAGTTTAGGAAGCTGGGCAGAGCAGAGCTCTAGGCCTGCTAAGAAGAGAATTGACACAGAGGCTCAGGGGAAGCTAACAAAAATAATTCATAATATTAAAGGTTAAATCCTACATACACATACTCTCCTGAGCCTCTCCCTGTATGATCTAGGGAGACAGGTAGGTAGCTCAGAAGGCAGTCAGGTATTTTATTGATCATTATAAATGCATGTTCTTTCTGCCATTAGGGTGGTATCATCTGCATAATTGAGGTTGTTGATATTTCTTGTGATTCATCCAGCCCGGCATTTCTCATGATGTACTCTGCATATAATCACTTCCTGGCAAATAGAAGGGGAAGAAATGGAAGCAGTGACAGATTTTATTTTCTTGGGCTCCAAGATCACCGCAGACGGTGACTGCAGCCATGAAATTAAAAGACGCTTGCTCCTTGGGAGGAAAGCTATGGCAAACCTAGACAGCATATTAAAAAGCAGAGACATCACCTTGCCGACAAAGGTCCGTATAATTAAAGCTATGGTTTCCCCAGTAGTAATGTATGGCTGTGAGAGTTGGACCATAAGGAAGGCTAAGCGCCAAAGAATGGAGGCTTTCGAACTGTGGTGCTGGAGAAGACTCTTAAGAGTCCCTTGGACTGCAAGGAGGTCAAATCAGTCAATCCTAAAGGAAATCAACCCTGACTGCTCATTGGAAGGACAGATACTGAAGCTGAAGCTCAAATACTTTGGCCACCTAATGCGAAGAGAGGACTCACTGGAAAAGACCCTGATGCTGGGAAAGACTGAAGGCAAAAGGAGAAGGGGACGGCAGAGGATGAGAGGTTAGATAGCATCACCGATGTAACGAACATGAATTTGAGTAAACTCCGAGAGACAGTGGAGGACAGGAAGGCCTGGCGTGCTATGGTCCATGAGGTCACGAAGAGTCGGACACAACTGAACAACAACAACAAAAATAAATGCATGTTATTAGGGTTTTTTTTTTAGAAAGTAACCCATCTGGGAAACAAAGCATGGATAGTAATGGATACCCAAAGTCAAATTATCATCAAACCTGAAAGAACGTTGAATAGAACAAAGCAAACTCCAATCTTTAAAAAAGCATTTAATGAGAAAGGAAAATACTGTTTACTTTGGAAAGATTTATGGGGATGACATAATTTACTTTGCCTTATCTCCTCACCTGTTTTTCCTCAGGGAGACTATCATTTTTAACTAGCTGTCCAGAGGCAACAAGATAATAATGATAGACAAATTCAAAAAAAAAAAAAAAGCTAAAAATGCTGCAAAAACATATGAAAGAGTCAGCCCTTTCATATAATATTGAAACAATTAACAGAAAGCATTTTCATGAGATCTGATAATAAATCCTTGCAGTGTCAAAATTCTTGGTAACTGGATAATTTACAGGATTAGAAAGATACCATCACAGAGTGATTCATTTGAACTCCCAAGATGGGCACCTCCTTACTTCCTTAAATAACCCAAAATCAAGGCACAATAATAATAATACTAATCCCAGTAAAATAAATATTGTGTTCCAAAAATAAACTAAAACTGCAGTTACGTGTTATTTATCACAATATCCTTAATTTAACAGCCGGGCTCAAATTAGTTGCAATTTAACACTATTTAATGTGTAATGTACTGTATGTGTATGTACTCAAGGTAATGATGGTTGAAAAGTAGATTCTTTTAATTATTTCAGATTTGGTAGTAGTTGTGATCTAGGGTGTGGCTATTGCTCTCTACTGTAGATTATAATAATTAGCATTTAAATAGTGTGCCAGAGTGTTCAAAGGGCCTATACCGTATTATCTCTCAATTTTACTTTGAATTGAATACAGTAGTATAGAAATATTACTGTATTGGGAGGAAAGCTGGTTTTGGAGTGGAAGTGAATAACTTAACTTGGGACATCTAATGAATTTATGGCAGTGGTCTAAATTGGACACTTCCTGATTGGCTGATCCTTTTTATGTGTACTTAGGAATAAATCCCCTTGAATGCAATAACATTTTTCACAAATAAGTGTGCCCAGCATTGCCACCTTAAACAGTTTTGCAATCAGCTCGTGCTAGAAAGCCGAAAAGAGAGACTTGTTAGTCTGAACAAGTGCTATCAGATCCTCCTCATTTTTGGTACAGCTTTGTAATTTTAGAATTTGATATTCCCTTTGCATATCTTATGGCTGTGTATTTAGCTATAAAGCAGATGATCTCATTTCTGTTCACACCTCCCCCCTCTGCCCCATCCTGTTATTCTGGGCTCTACTGGACCTTCTACAATCCTTATATGTAAAAGGAGCGACAAAAAGGGGTGACAAATCCCAGATCACCAGCCTAATTACTAATTTAAACAAGGCAGAGCATGTATAGTTTCTGTATTTTAAGTTTATTGAAATCATATTGTGATCATGGCAACATGGTTCTATATTTGAGAAGCACTATTGTTTAAGACATGGATATTACACTTTTACAGTTCAGGTAAAACAGTGGATGCTTGTAAGGTTCATGCCTAACCAGAATTCCCCTAAGTATGAAATATTGTTTTAAAATAGGAAAAATGAATGGGTGCCATCTTTTACTCTTTGATCTGTGTAATTGGAGTTTGGAATTGGAGCCCAACTTAGAGGGAGAAGCAAAAAAGGGCTGTGGAACATAAAGCAGAAAAAAAATGTATAAAAAGAAGAAATTTCACTGAACTAATATGTCAGTGTGTTATTTTATATAAAGAAGGGGAAAGTACTTTTCTTTAACAGTATATACTGGCGTATCTCGTAACTGATTTTGCTTGCCAGAACCTGTTTATAACAACCACGGCATTTTCAGATTAACGCTAAAATTACATATATTGTACTGACATAGGAATGCATACACATGAGAGTTTATTTGCTGTATTAATCTGTGTGGAAAATTCCAAATTGGAGCTGAAGAGGCAAGAATGCAAATTTTTGCATTGCTGTTAGGATACAAATAAGGAAGCTTTATTTTATGCTGATAACAATGCTGACGCCAGGGATTTCTGATGGTTTGTGGAAGTGCTATGATGAAAGCATGTTTGTTTGGGTGTCTGACTGAATTTCCTTTGAAATAAAGATAAATAGCTTTTGGAATGAAAGCAGTTGGACGTTATAGGGAGAGGCATGAAAGATTCATTTAAAAACTGCTATTGGTGATCAGAACCTTGGATGTTTGTGCAAGAAGCAAATGGGAAGGGATGAAAAATATGCAAGAAGGGAAAAAAATTCTATTGCAGCAAGTCATAAAGTGAATTTCCTTTATTATATTGCTTTTGCAATATTGAACAATATCCAGGCCCTCTAAGGATGGAACACTGTTTATGGGATGTCCTCTTGGTGACAAGAAGGCCATTTTTTACTAACTTCCCTGATGACAATCCCTTCCACAGCATGGAAAACCTGGGGACTTTCTGGAACAATATGAAAGATGATGTGGGCAGCTGCAAGGAACAGAAATGGATTGGTGAGCAAAAATGGACTCAACGTTGCTTCAAGGGATATCCTTTATTTCTGGTAATGGGGGGAAAAACCCTTTCTGTTCAAGTTCTGTCTTACCAAGATTTAGGATTGGTTAATTTTGGTATACGTTTTGCATGGAGAAGATGCATTGATTTTAAATCAATGTCTGATGTCAATAATGGATTAATTGAAGGGATTTGAAATTTAATCCAGGCAAGATGGAAGTATTTTTGGCGAGTTGTAAGGAAGATCAAAGAACCAAAATTTCAGACCATATTGGAAAGAATCACACTGTCTTTGAAAATTCAAGTTTTTAGCTCAGGATTTGGCTATGAGCCTGGAAGCCTAAGTTTTGGCAGTCACTCAGAGTGTATTTGCTGATTAACATAGCTGCACCCATTGGGAAGATTTTGCCACCGTGAGGCATGTCAGGATAACATCTTGTTTGGACTACTGTTACATATAGATAGGATTACCTTTGAAAAGTATCTGGAAATTTCAGCTAATCTCAAATGCCTAGCTAGAGTGGGAGTAGTTACAGGTGCATATGATTTCTATGTCATGACAACTTCAGTTTGTTTTGTGGTACAATTCAAAATGTTGACTGTGATCAACAAAGACGTCTTAGTGTTTTGAAGGGAAAAATGTTGTAGACCAGAGCTTTCGAAACTTTTCATGTTGGTGACACACTTTTTAGACATGTATCATTTCGTGACACACTCCTACAGTAGGGCATCATTTCGCGACACACTCTTACAGCAGGGCACAAGGCAGGCACTAGGACCTGCGCGGAATCCTGGCAGGGCAGGTTTGGAGGCAGCAGCAGCCGCAACACACCCAGACACTGCAGCCGACACACTAACGTGTCCCGACACAGTTTGGAAAGCTCTGTTGTAGACAATCTCAATTAGTTGCCGTCCACATGTTTTAGACTGCAACTATTAATATTATGTGCTAAATCCAGCTTTCCTAAGCAGCTGAGAATTTTGGTAGTTGAAGTCTAATATACTGTATTGGAGGATACCAGCGTGAGAAAGCAGGCATAAGAAAGTAAGCAGTGACTTATATGTTTAGAATATTTTTCCCAATAAATGGATCAGCTCACTTGATATTAGTATCAGCATTAGTGTCTGGAAGTGTGGGACTGGGCTGAGATTCCCTTCCAAGGGTAGCCTCGTCTTGTTCACAGTGAAGTCAACAAAGTGGAAGTGGAAGGAGCATGAAAGTCCAGCTTTCTGTGCTCCATATTGAGTTCATAGCAAACCCTTTCAGGGTTAGAGCTGATTACATGTAACTAAACTTTCCCATGAATATGCCAACGAGAACACCTTACAGGAACCTTTCTGAAAAAAACACACCTGAGATTTCTCATGGGTATCATTTCCTTCTCTGATCTCAGTGCTTTAGCTCTGCAGGAAATGACATTCACATCCAGGGTGTCATTTTTCAGTACAGAGTCTAACCGGGGTCCGCCTGTGAGCCCTCCCTGCACTGGTCACCTTTTCAGCAATTAAAAAGTTATTTTGTTAGCGTAGGGATATACTGGCAGGGAGGATGGACTGAACAAAACCTGTTTGGAGTTTTCAATTTCCTTTATGTTTCTCAAGATAATACTTGAAAATAGTCCTTTCAAGGTGATGCCATTAATTCCCAAATCCCTATCCTGTTCCTGCACTTTGTAGAGAGAAGGATCTCTAAAGATTTAGAGCAGTGTTTCTCAACCTTGGCAACTTTAAGATGGGTGGACTTCAACTCCCAGAATTCCCCAGCCAGCCATACTGATTTAGAGACTGGGCAGAAGGGAGCTTGCACTAGGGGTGACAGTTGAAAAGGTGTTATATATACACGGTACATTGTACAGTATGCGGCTTATTGATTCTTAGCTTTCTACGTGTTTGTGGCAAAACAGAGATAAACAAATGATCTCTTGTACATTGTGTATACTGTATGTCAGAAGATAAAATTGCTCTAGTGGGAATATTCTTTAATAAATATTCAAATATTCATTACACTATTTTTGAGAAAGGCTGATTTGGATCTCCAGTTGAGGACAGGCCATTACTAATGTACATGTATACATACAAAGGAATTATTTAAGTGTTTACAGATGGCCTCTCTGGCCATTATGATAATTCTTTATAACCTGGTTGAATATTTTCAGTCTTCCCATAATGGGATGTGCTCAAAACTTTTCAAAGTGTGCATTTAATTACCAGTGGAGCATGCAAAATAGAGGAATAAAAAAAATAGGGTGTTGGTTTTCCGGAGAGCCTCATGGTTAAGGCAATGTGCCTGTCGTTTGTGTGACCTGATTTCCCCTCTGAATCGCAGGGCCTGATTTTAATAAGGACCAAAAAATAAGAAAAAAAAATTAAAAGAGGGCTAGTCTTATATCCACCCTTAATGGCACAGTAGGGGGCCCATGTAAATGTATTAATACGCAGCAGAAAACTGTTACGAACCTTGAACTCTCTTTGTTGTTTAAATGACCATCTACAGAGCTCTTCCAAGGAGAACGGCTGCTCGACAATGGCCTCCTTCATAGGAAAAGCTGCGCCTGTTGAGAAATTTATGTCAGGAATTCTGAAACCAGAGCTGATTTTGTACATACTACAATAGAGGGCACTAATTATAGACCCTGAAGATGTCTAGCCTCCAGAATAGGAATAATAATCAATGCTACTAGAATACAGGAACAGTATTTTCTTTCTCTGGTTAACAATGCTGATCTGTTGGTGGTTTCCTGTTTATATGATAGTGTCGTTTTTAAAAAACCACACTAATTCAGTATGCTTTCCTCCAACTGTGTTCTTGGAGCGAAGTTTCAGGATATTAACTGTCCTATATAAAATCACAGACTGGTGGCAATACTGCTGTAGCCTACCAGAAAGTCTGGACTGTTATTCTTCCTTAATGCAGGTTTATGGCTCAAATAGCCAAAGTCTTATTTAAAGCAAAAATTGATGTAGTAGCTGCCAGCCAAACAGTTGGATGGGAGTAAAGAGACAAATGACTGCAACTCTGGAGGGTCACTATATTAACTCTTTGTTTTTCTGCTAAATCCAGTGGTGATGAATGTTTATGTGCTTATAAAGGGATCGTTTAAAAAGAAGTCTAAGAAAAATTGGTGGCTGCTTGGAAGTTTATTGGGAATGGTGTGGAGTTCTTGGGAAAAGTTCACATGGGCAAAGGGTTCACCCATGCTGGCAATGAAAATGGCTTACCTACTGTTACACATTTCCCCCTGCAAATATGCAGCCATGGGAACATACTGTGTACTCTAGTGCACTGCTGAATCACATGGAGTGAGTGATGTTGGGGGCCCAGAGGCCAAGCCAACCTGTTATATTCATTGAATGGGCACTTTATAATGTTTACTGATGATGTTCATTGTGTTCATGGCCAACAGCCCCATGGAGGTTGAAGTTTGCAGACTGGTCCCTACATGGATTCTTCACTAAGTAGTAGAGCACTTAGAAATAATAAGAGGACTGCATGCAATTTATATGTAATCTACAAATTATCTGACTCAAAGAATAAGAATAATGGAAGCCAATGTCTCTTGACATTCCACTTTTTCCATTAATCTTAGAATCAGAGCTAGGAAATGAACGTGCAGATAGACTCAAGCTAATTTCTGAGGAAGTCAAAGCTCATCTTAAACTATATGGTGCTGCTCCAATAATCTTTTAAGGTACAAGGGCGTCCACAAAAATAGTCAGTCTGGTGGCCATGACTGCACAGTTGAAGCCCCATCCCTTTATAATATATGCATGTGACATATGCAATGTGTGCTATCAGGAGGGAGGGCATCTGTCATGCCCTCACATCCACCATCTTGACCTTTTTAACCCCTATGTAGACAACCCTGAATGGTGCCCCATTCTTCCATCCCAGAAATATTTGACTAGTTTTCTTACAAGCTGATATTTAACATGTTTCAATTAGTGTAAATGCCCCAAACTTCTTGCCATCAAAAATGATCCCAATTGGATGTTATACCTTAACATCTCATGGTTGATATCTATTAAGATTTCCACATATTACTTCTCTTAATATGAAAACCTCAAAAAAAGAAAAGAGTTGCCATTACATCTCTATATGAATGCATTTATTCTTTTCAGATTTTTCCTAAGCATTTAGCTGACCTTGGCAGATCCCAAAAAGCTAAGGAGAGTTGGACCTCATACTTGGGTGGATGAATGGCATGGGACACCATTAGGAAATCCTAGGGCTGGGACTTCCAGGGGGAGGCATGGCGAACTGAAGACGTCTCTGTGAAAGCGGTCGACCACGGCAAAGACCAAAGAACTGGTGAGTAGAGTGGTTGTTCAGAACCTCTCCAGATAAGGAGAGAACAGGAGATTTGTGCTCCGGATGGCTGCTCCACTTGTGCTCCGGATGGCTGCTCCACTTGTGCTCCGGATGGCTGCTCCACTTGTGCTCCGGATGGCTGCTCCACTTGTGCTCCGGATGGCTGCTCCACTTGTGCTCCGGATGGCTGCTCCACTTGTGCTCCGGATGGCTGCTCCACTTGTGCTCCGGATGGCTGCTCCACTTGTGCTCCGGATGGCTGCTCCACTTGTGCTCCGGATGGCTGCTCCACTTGTGCTCCGGATGGCTGCTCCACTTGTGCTCCGGATGGCTGCTCCACTTGTGCTCCGGATGGCTGCTCCTCATGAGGAGACTGCAGGACAGTGGTCTTCCGTGGGTTTGAGTGCCGAGAGACGAAGGGATTAGCCATCTTGCTCGCAACTGCGGCAAAGCCTTTTAAAGGGCACGAAGTTTGCAAGCCTCACTTTCTAATCACTTTCGGAAATTGCCTATTAACAATCTTAAACCTATTAGAGACCTTCGGAATGACAAGTTTGAAAAGTCCTCATTGGGTGAGTTTAGCTACAACTCTGAACAAAAGAAAAAATAATTACAAGTTTAAGAACTTAAATAATTTGAAATAAACAGCAAAAAGCCAAATAAGATTTTGATCTCAGAAAGTTACAAACGGATTAAGGGTCCAGTTAAATTTGGAATATTGACTTTTACTATAAGATTTTAGAATTAACTATAAAAAATTAATAGCTTCTCATGGGAACCAGAGTTATTTTGGCTATCTTGGTTCATAACAAAGATAAGCGACTTTATGATTTTAGAAACTGGACCCTAGAGGGGACTAAAGATTCCAAGTAGAAGGAAAAAAAATACATCCCAGCTTTTGGTGTTGGTTAACTGGGGCTTACAAAATGATACAAAACATCATAATATTGGAAATATTAAAGGAGATCTTTGAAGAATGGAGCCCGAAATTAGTAGCTATAGTATCAACACTGTCAGTAATGATGTCTAATTCTATGGATAGTTTATGTCCAAAAGATATCAATGAGGGAATGACAGATGTGGAGAAAATTTTGTCTGACAAGACAGAGAAGTACCAAAAGTGGAACTACAAATGACAGGCCAAGAGAACAGTTTGGAAAAGCATGCATTGTTGGATATACAAAAGAAACTGGCTGAAGTTTTAAAAATTAAAGGGGAAATACAAATGACAAACCAAGAGAATGACCTGGAAAATGTTTCCTTATTGGATCTACAAAAGAGGCTTGTTAAACCCTTGAAGAAGGCTGTGTGATGGGATAAAGAATAATTGTAAGAAATCAAATCCTATGACAATATTTGAATGAACTAAAGATTAAGACTGCTAGAAGTAAAAGGAAGGGATATCAAGTTGGTTTATTTGATCAAGGTTAAAATAAGACATTTATTTGCCAGTTCTGACAACCTTTTACGGACGTTTTGCTGACACCAGGATTGAAAAGTTGATGTTTTATGGATTTGCTTATAGATAAGAGATAAGAGATGGGATGAAGAGATATCTGTTTGTAACCTTATAGGGGGTGAAGAGTTACTAAATTTCTCTATACTTGTAATGAAAGTTGGAAGTCACTTCTTTATATATTTCTTTTTTTTCTTTATCATATTCTTTCTTTTTCTCTTTTCTTGCACTTTTTATTCTTTTTTACTATTCTTTCTTATTTCTTTAAGTTTAGTTGGTATTAGTTTTTACTATTGTAATCAAAATCCTTAATAAAAATTATATGCAAAAAAAAAAAAGAAATCCTAGGGCTTAGGCAGCAGCATCTTCAAGGGTGGGACAAGGAGGGTCAGAGTGACACATGCAGCATTGCATTGTTGTGGTTAAGGTGCTGGGCTAGAAACCAGGAGACTGAGAGTTCTAGTCCCACCTTAGGCATGAAAGCCGGCTGGGTGACCTTGGGCAGTCACTCTCTCTCAGCCCAACTCACCTCATGGGGTTGTTGTTGTGGGGAAAATAGGAGGAGGAAGGAGTATTAGGTATGTTTGCCGCCTTGAGTTATTTAGAAAAATAATAAAGACGGGATAGAAAATAAATAAATAAAATAAATAAATAAATTACAATATCATTTTGATGAAAGTAGCAAGAGCTGCAGATGCCATTAGCTGTACGATAGCCAGAGAAGTAGTAGTAGTAGTAGTAGTAGTAGTAGTAGTTAATAATAATAATAATAATAATAATAATAATAATAATAATAATAATAATTCATAAGAAGGTAGTGACATCCACTATTGTCAAGAGGCTACAAGGATGTCCCAAGAAAACTACATGGAATCCCAGGAGTCAAGTTCAACTCAAGATTCTTCATCCACATTCTAGCTGTGCTGTCGCTTTCCTATGCAGAAAGGCCTTCTGTATTGGATAGTAGGTGCTAGAAAACTACATGGCCACTTGTCATATTACTGTATTAGTGTATGATGTGCATCTGGGATACTCCCATATAGGAGGCATATATTTCCACATAGAAAGCTTGGAGTAGTATTTGTTGTGGTTCCTGAGCAGTGCTTTTCCATGTACATTATAGTAATATTGGTAATGTACAAGTTCGTCCATCTACCTGTGTAATGTTGTGTTTAGTGGAACTTTAGGTTAAGACAGCATTTCAGTTGGGAATTCTGGAGCCTGATGCATGTGAAAGACACCAGTTAGGCAAAGTGATACTGAAGACTGCAGCCCGGCATGGTACTGATTGGGATTAATATTAATATTCATGCTCTAATTGTTACCTTCTAGACTAAGTAAGTGTGGTTTGTAACATACATCACCCCAATACACATTGTTCTTTGTCCACATTATCTGACTGCTTATGTTCTTTTCTTTTGATCCGTCAGCATTCAATAATCTTGATACTTTGTTCTTAAAATCCCCAAACCAAGCAGCTTTCACATGACTTGTGAACAGTAACTAAGTGTTACTTAGTGTAACTAACTGTTACTAAGTAACAGTAACTATTCTGACATTAGATTGGAACTTTTTACAAAACTACTGTTAGCACTGCTTTTGCACTCTAATAATTTCCCACACCCACGTCTCTCCTAAGCTTTGTTAAGAATGTCAAAATAAAGCCAAACTTTAAAGTACCGATTAATGTACACTATACTTGGCATTAAGCTCAGTATTCTAGGTTTTTAATCACAGCCGTAGCCATAGTTTTAACCCACTGAAATACCTGTAAGGTTTTGTTGAAGCCTTTGGTCTGTGTTTTCACCATCATCTTCAGGGTTATGTAAATTTAACTTTTTTTTTTGAAGTTTTGCTCTATTTGATGTGTAAATGGGTAAGAAGAAAATTAGAAGCTATTAGAATTATTTCTAATGACATTCCCAGGAAGAAATTCAGAATGGTTTTATACATCTTAAGTTCACCTTGCAAGGATGGTGCGATGTGAACAACATCAAATAAGCCCATTGGAATGGGCAGCTTGTGGGGAGCAGCCAGGAGTCACCATGCTCGTTTCAGAGGGAGATATAGAGTGATAGCTAAGTAAGCTTTAGGACAGAGCTTTCCAAACTGTGTGTCGGGACACGTTAGTGTGTCGGCTGCAGTGTCTGGGTGTGTCGCGGCTGCTGCTGCCTCCTGGCTTCCACGCAGGTCCTAGTGCCTGCCTTGTGCCCTGCTGTAAGAGTGTGTCACGAAATGATGCCCTGCTGTAAGAGTGTGTCGCGAAATGATGAATGTCTAAAAAGTGTGTCACCAACATGAAAAGTTTGGAAAGCTCTGCTTTAGAAAGTTCAGCAAGCAGTTGGAGTCAGATGTCACATTATATCACTTTGTAAAAAAGCCAAGTGTCAATTCCAACTGAACTGCCTTGCTCCTGTTGCCAGTGAGGGTGGCTAAGCAGTCTAGGGATGATCCTTCTGTGGTTTGTTGGTGTTCACAGGCAAACGCTGGCTGTTTCCTAAAAAGGTAGTCATAAGCCATGGAAACATTTTAACTCTGGCACATTATGAAATAAATAAGCCAAGGTTCCTGGTTTGTACAGTACATAAGTAAAGGTAAAGGTTCCCCCCGCACAGTTGTGCAGTCGTGTCTGACTCTAGGGGCCGGTGCTCATCTCCATTTGTTAGCCAAAGAGCCAGCGTTGTCCGAAGACACTTCCGTGGTCATGTGGCGAGCATGACGTGCGCAGAACGCTGTTACCTACCCACCGAAGTGGTACCTATTCATCTACTTGCATTTGCATGCTTTCGAATTGCTAGGTTGGCAAGAGCTGGAGCTAGTGCGGGAGCTCACTCCGCACGCAGGGCTAGGGATTCAAACCTCCGAACTTGCGATCTTCTGATTGACAAGCCTGGCGTCTTACCCGCTGAGCCACCACACCCCTATATTATATATATACGCCCCTATATTATGTACAGTACATAATGATTAGGAAACAGTTGATTAAGAGGTGAAGCCATGGTGTTTCCAGTCCTCCAAATTAAATTACTACTACAATAATAATAATTCAAATATTTTAATAAATGGCTGAAACCTTGCAAGACTGCAGAAGCCCTACATATAAAACCTTAGTATTCTTGAATGAGATCTTGGGGTGAGATCTCGTGAGGTTGAGAGTAATGTTATGGGATGCCCTAGTGATTGCACAAGGATGCCTAAGGGTTGAAATAAATGGCTGATCCCTGAAGTGGACACAGTGGAGTCTTAAAAGGAGCAATCAAGTCACAGGTACTACTCTGCTGCCTGCTTGTAATTAGGGCAAAATATTATAGACTTCTGGCCATTGTCTTGATTTGTAGATATTCATCTGTTTCAAAAATCTGCCACTAAAATTTTTTAATGAGAAACCAAAACAAAAAAGTAACACAGTCTCTCAATTAAGATTTAATTTTATCATTCTTGCATGTGATCTTGCAAAATTTTATTTGTTTTTAGCAATGACTAAGATTCAGATAAGACACCAGAAGGAAGCTTTTGAAATCTTTTATCAATGTTATATTTAGAAGGTCTTCTTGAAATTTCAAAGGAAATTGATCTTTTAATAAGTGAGATGATTTCTGGTTTACCACTCAACCAAATGTGTGTAAATATGACCCCCAACTTTCCCACTGCAATTAGAGTTCTTAATTTAGCTCTTTGCCTGTATCTGCCTATAGGGTGAAACTGGAAAGTGGCCTATCACAGCTGACATTCTTTGGTTGCTCAGCACTGGTATTCCAGTGTGAGATGAAGAGACATTTTTAGAATGATGTTGCGATGAGGAACATTTCCACATATTCTCCTTTGATAGCTGCTTTGCTCACTTTATAGCAGCAGCTGTGCTCTCTTACATAGGAGTCACAGATTCAGAAATCCCAGTCTTGAAACCACACCTCCTTTTAATTTAAATACTGTGTCTCTAGAGGAAACAGATTCAGGTTTGTAGATCTAATGTTCTCTGTGTTGTTGTTGTTTATTCGTTCAGTCATTTCTGACTCTTCGTGACATCATGGACCAGCCCACGCCAGAGCTTCCTGTCCGCCGTCCTAATGTTCTGTGTATATAACCCATTCTCCATTATCGCTTTCTGGTTTGGCATGGTTAGGTTTCTTGGGTGTATAATTTTTACACGAATCTCTCTTTAGGGATTTTCTAGTTCCTCTATCAGAATAGTGTGTTAAATAAATTAAAGGAATGTAATATCTTAATTTTGTTATAACTCCACCCAGGTTATGCTGATTGGAAGAAGTATCTGATCTTTGTACCATCTCAAACAGAACTAAAGTGGATTCAACGTTTCTAATCAAGGAATAGTGTGCAAGGCTCTACTCCTTTTAACAGCTATGTAGAAAAGGGAGTTTTAGTTATTGCTGCACTGGTAAAAAATGCTCATCTTTTGAATTTGGAAGCTGCATTGGGTCCAAAATGCAGTGGCATGGGCAGTTATGCCATAGCATGCCCATATAACACCTCAGCTTTGTGAACTGCATTAGTTACCAGTAGGTTTCCAGGTGCAATTCAAGGTGCTGGTTATTCCTATAAAGCCCTTCATGGCATAGGGCCTGGTTATCTGAGGAACCATCTATCTGCCATAGTTATGCCTATCTTATATGATCAGGCAGAGTTGTATGCTCCAGGTCCCTTCCATTAAAGGGTGTCATCTGATGGGGCTCAGGAAGTGTGCCTTCTCTGTCACAACACCTGTCCTTTGGAACAACACCCATCCAGAGATTTGTTTGCTCCCCCCTCCCTGATCTTGTTTAAAACAGCCCTTTTAACCTGGGTTTTTCTCCAGGACTTCGGCTGGAGACCTTGTCTCATGATATGGGTTACTGTTACGCTGTTAACCATCTCTACTTTTGCAGTTAAGGAATCTTTGCTTAGAACTTGGACAAGAATCTAATTCCTACCATGACTTTGACAATCAGACTACCACTGAATTTATAGTGAATAGTAAGAGAATTCCCTTCTCAGCCCCAGTTTACAGAAGTGGAAGCAATCAAACAAACATAAATAAGATTAAAGTTAGGACTATCCTGTGATGACCTTAATGCAACAGAAAGCTGCTTTATATAATAGATTGTAACATTGTCCTCCAGTGAAAATTTAGAAAATGACATTTATCTAACCAACCAGAAGTACTGTATTTGGATATACTAACCAGAAATTTTTATTTCAGAGTGTGGGATACACCATACTCATTAAAATGACTTAATTTCAGAGGCATAATTTTTATTTTTGATTTAAATGGGTTTCCTTTAAAAAATGTTCATTTCTTTAAGGAATAGCTTGGTTTGCCTTGGCTTCATTTTAAATTAACGTTCCTCTGCCTGAAACCCGAAACTCTTATCAATATATTATTTTCCATTATATATAATATGTGTAGAGTTAAGTGTAGAATTTACCCAAGAACTGCATTTTAAAAAAATGAATGCTGTTTGAATGGTGTAATTTAAAGAAGAGGCTGGGTTAGTCTGCTAAAAAAATTCCTTGATGAGCCATTTTAATAGGAAAGTAAAAGTTTGATTCAAAATTAGACCATATTCATTTAGTTTTCAATATCTTTCAAGTGACTGTGCTGAAGATGATTCTATTTTAAATGTGTTTATCCAGAAATATGCCTAGTGAACAGCTTAGAACTGCAGCCTGGATAAACTAAATGCTGTGTTTGAGCAAGCACATACAACACACAATGTACTTAAATAATAATTCAAACTAAAATCTATATTTATTCTGCAACACTTACAGTGTCTCATATACTAAAGGTAGGTCACAGAGGTCATCCCTGCATTGCAGAGTGGGGAGTACAGCCGAGGCTAAAATACAGTGCTAGATATAAACTTTGGACCGAGTCTTCATTTTCTGCAGAACAATTGAGAGCTATTGAGAACTATTGAGAGGGCGTGGTGGCTCAGCGGGTAAAACGCCAGGCTTGTCGATCGGAAGATCGCAAGTTCGGAGGTTCGAATCCCTAGCCCCGTGTGACAGAGTGAGCTCTCGCACTCACCCCAGCTCTTGCCAACCTAGCAATTCGAAAGCATGCAAATGCAAGTAGATGAATAGGTACCACTTTGGTGGGTAGGTAACAGCGTTCCACGCGCGTCATGCTCGCCACATGACCGCGGAAGTGTCTTCGGACAACGCTGGCTCTTCGGCTAACAAATGGAGATGAGCACCGGCCCCTAGAGTCAGACACGACTGCACAAATGTGCAGGGGGAACCTTTACCTTTTTACTGAGAGCTAAAGTCCAGGGTCCTTGCCATTGTAACTACCTACATCTATTATGGTTGGTGATAATGAAATGGAATTGCATTCCTGGATATATTATTTGCATCCCACCACTCCACTCATGTTGAGAGAGGTGCAAATGGCACCAACCATTCAGTTCATTAAGAAATGTGTGAAAAGTACATATATACATCCTTTTGGAAGAGGTAACCCTCTAGTTTATGTCTATGAAGGTTCTCAGTCATCCAGGTGGAATTGTCTGTAGCTTGAATCATGTCAACTGGATTTCTATTTTCTTAATGGAAACGTTTCGCTCCTTGGATAAAATAGAAATCCAGTTGACATGATTCAAGCTACAGTAACCCTCTAGTGTTGTGAATTAAGGACTAGGCCTATGGATGCTTTAAAATGGATTTGGAAGGCGTGCTCCAAAATGCACAGGGTGTGTGAGCATAGCATTCTTTAAAGCAGTCAAGCTTCTTTTTTTCAAGCTTCCTCATGAGCCTGAAAACAGACATAGCTCTTTTAAAAAATCAGCCTTTAAAGTAGCCATCTCTCCTTTCAGATTCATATAGAAATCTCAGGCCAAAGATGTCATCGAAGAGTACTTCAAGTGCAAGAAATAAATAGAATACATTTGAGCTGACAAAAAAAAAAAGAACTCTGGGGAAAAAAGATGGTTATTTTAAGAGATGCTGTATTTCCACTCCGTTGTGTTCTGAAGGCATTTCTGAACCACTTTGGAAGCATGTGCAGCCCTACAAAGCACACCTCTGAATGACTTATCAGCCTTAGTATCTCCTGCTTGTTTGTGGATCTCTTTGACTATAATTCTGTCACAGTTCACCGTTTGCTAAATTTGCTCTTATAAATATTCAGAATTCCTGTTTGTCTACAACAGAAATGGGAATCTGTGGCCTTGTAGATACTGCTGAACTTCAACTCTCAACATTCTTCGCTTGTGGTCATACTGTATGGGTTTTGGGGAGTTTGTAGTTAAAAAAACAAAAACACCAGGTTCCCTATCCCTGGCTTATAATATTCACAAAGCCTTTATTGTACGAAATGCTTGACAACCCTTTCTCGAGAGGATGCTTTCCAGATGTATTGGACTTCTTTCCCCAGAATTCCAGAGATCATGGAAGCTAAAGGATACTTTCACAGGGTCTTCGCATGGTTCCAGAACCAGCTCCTCATTTCTGTAAGGTTAGCTTAGTTGTGGTATGATTGGAAAACCACAGTAACCACACTTTATCTGATATGCTGAGGTTCTGCTGGTGGGCAATGCATTTCCCCATTCTTAGGAACTCTTGTCTTACCTTATCTCCTGAACTTCAGTTGTCCCAACTGGTCTTTCAAGGAGGAAGTCGCTTAATGGCTTTTCAGATCTCTCTCATAGGAACACCATAGTTATGGGTATGTTTATTTTGTTCAGTATGAGGGGAGCTTTGTTACTCCTGGACTTGCTTGGGATGGCGTTCTTTGTTCCTTGTTCTCAACATTTTGAGGTTGGCAGAAGTGAAGATGTTTGTGATCTTCAACCTGCTTTTGAGTAGTTGAGACTAGAAATGGTAATGGTGTGGCAGTTCCCTAAATTCCAACACATCCTGAAAATGCCAGGATGAGGAAAACTCAGCATTTGTTGAATTGTGTTACTTACATGAGAATGGGCCTGGTGTTCCCCTTAGATTGTGTTACTGCTTCCCTTTACTTGAATATGGAAATGTTTGTTCCACTTTTGCTTTCTGATTAGGCTTGATGTTCTTGATAATTACCAGTGATCCAAGAGCATTTCCCTTTTATTTATTTTATTTATTTATATTTCGACTTTTATCACCGCGCCATCTCCCCCAAAGGGGACTCTGGGCGGTTTACAAACACAAGATTAAAATCATACAACAGAAGATATAAAAGTACAATATATAATCAATTATTAGTATAAGTTAAATAAAAAAATAAAAAATCCAAGAGGGCAGACCATGATCTTTAAAAGGGCTCTATGGCACCAGCCATCCCCATGAGGAACTATTCCTGTTCCCATCCCACGCGAGGCGGCAAAACCAGGTCTTTAAGTTCTTTCGGAAGGACAGCAGTGATGGGGCCTGCCTCACCTCCGGGGGCAAAATGTTCCAAAGGGCAGGTGCCACTGCCGAGAAGGCCTTCCTTCTGGACCCCATCAAACGAAACTCCCTTACCGACGGGGTCTGAAGCATGCCCTCTCTACATAATCGAGTGGGATGGTTTGAAGTTATGGGGATGAGGCGGTCCCTCAGATACCCTGGTCCCATGCCATGTAGGGCTTTAAAGGTCATAACCAACACCTTGAATTGCACCCGGAAGCATACCGGCACCCAGTGCAGCTGGCGCAGCAGAGGTGTCACATGGGCTGATCTAGGGACACCAATAACTGTGCGCGCAGCTGCATTCTGGACCAGTTGGAGCTTCCGGATACTCTTCAAGGGTAGCCCCATGTAAAGCGCATTGCAGTAGTCTATGTGGGAGATGACCAGGGCATGAGTGACTGTACGGAGGGACTCTTGATCCAGGAAAGGGCGTAACTGGCGCACAACACAAAGTTGCGCAAAGCCCCTTCTGGCCACGGCTGCCACCTGCTCCTCGAGCAGGAGCCGTGAGTCCAGAAGGACCCCCAGGTTCCGCACTGATTCTGAATGGGGAAGTGCAACCCCATTCAGAACCAAAGATGGTAATTTCCCAGATCCAGAAGAACCATCAATCCACAGCCACTCCGTCTTACCAGGGTTCAGCTGAAGCCTGTTGTTCCCCATCCAGACCCCCACAGCCTCCAGGCACCGAGAAAGGGTGGCCACTGCATCACTTACTTCACCTGGGATGGAGATGTACAACTGTGTATCATCAGCATATTGATGATATCTCATCCCATGGTGATGGATGATCTCACCCAGCGGTTTCATATAGATATTAAATAGGAGAGGTGAGAGAACCGAACCCTGTGGCACCCCACAAACGAGGGGGCGAGAGTTGGATCTCTCATCTCCTATTACTACCGATTGGGACCGGCCCCAGAGGAAGGAGGTGAACCAGCGCAAAACTATGCCAGCCACCCCCAACTCCTCGAGCCGTCCCAAAAGGATACCATGGTCGATGGTATCGAAAGCCGCTGAGAGATCGAGGAGAGCCAGGATGGACGCACTCCCTCCATCCCGCTCTTGCCAGAAATCATCCGTAAGCGCGACCAATGCAGTTTCCACCCCATATCCCGGCCTGAAACCCGACTGAAAGGGGTCCAGATAATCCGTTTCATCCAGAATCCTCTGGAGCTGTAATGCCACCACCTTCTCAACCACCTTCCCCAAAAAGGGGAGGTGGGAGACAGGACGAAAATTGTCCAATATAGTAGGGTCCAGTGATGGTTTCTTGAGTATATGTTTATGGAGTATATTCAGCAAAGCTTGAATTGTTTCTTTTTCCCCAGGCTTCACTCTGTTACCATGTCTAGTCTGGCAGCTGAAATGCTATATTTTATTCATTGGGCTCTTAGGGAAATGCCTTGATCTTACCTTGTTTCAATTATTTTAAAATGCTTTTGATATCAGGAAACAAGGAGTATTTGAAAAATCTGGAAGCTTGCAATACCATAGTTTAAAGCTTTTAGTTCTGACTTTTTCTGCTGCAAGTAGGAGCATTTCCCCGTGGCACGGCTTCTACTTCCGGTCTTCCCCACTATTTGTTTTCATTCCTTCACTCTGTGGAACACTGACAGTGCAAATCTCATGATGATGAGGTGCTCCTGCCAGAAAAAATGTCATGCATTCAGCACCCCACCCTCTGAATCAGTGAGAACACAAACTGCCCACAAGCTCTGTTTGGCAACGGGGTTGCAGATCAAACTCCAGCTTTGTTCTGTTTCAGCTTTCACCATTCAGTTTTCTGTAAATCAATTTTTCAGAAACTTCTATTTGGAGACGGAATGGAACCTGTCTTTTATTCTCTTCTTACAAAATCTGGGTGGTAGTAATTAAAAGAAAAAAATATTTCCCAATTCCCATATAAAAAGGCAAGTGAGGAAGAGAATGAAGAGGTCCCTTTTTATTCTTTCTGAATAGAGGAAACAACCAGATCTGAGTTGTGGGAGGAGTGGCGTTAGTGCTATCGGACTGCCCTGGAGGGCATCTTGCCCAGGGCTTCCTTAACGCTAGTAGAGCAATTGTTTTCCCATGTAATCTGATCCTCATCCCCATAAAAAAACCTGTTCCAATGCTTATCTTTCAGGTAATTTAAATATATACCAGATTTAAAGAGATGGTGCCAATTACTTGGAGACCTTATAAAAGGAAAGCTCTGTTAGTCTATGGTAGCCCCAAATCAGGAGGAGTCTGGTAGCACCTCTTCTGACTAACAGATTTTATTAAAAGGCAGAAACAAATCTTATTGGAAGGCAGAAACTTTTCCAAGCTCTTCAGCTTGTCTTTTCAGGGATCTAAATTGGTTCCTCTTTGCTGGCTCTGGAACACATTTCTCAGGTCTTTGAGCTGCCTTCCTTCCATAGCCCAGGGTTGGGAATTTGGGATACTCATCTCCTTTCAAAGCCAGGTTCGACTCTCCCCTTCTGTGAAACTACTGGCTGCTCAGCCATACTTGACTTTGCTTTCGTTTTATAATCATCCAAGTCTGGCTGAACGGGAGGAAAAATAAGTGGGCAAACGTGTGCACAAACAAAAGAAAGAAGAAAGATCTGAGGCAGAGAAATGAAAGCAGACTGCAGTGCAGAGGAGAAATCTTAGGGTTCTTCTGTCAGTTTTTGCTATTAATGCAGGAAGTAAGATAAAAAGAAATTGAACCTGTGTGCTCTCCTCTAGAATCTTATCTGTACAGGAGAGAGAACATAGAGGCTTAAAAAAAAGCCTACAAGAAAAAGAATAGTGAGAGCATTCACTATATGAGTACATGCCCTTCTTTTGCACATGAATAGTTTTTCCAAAGAACAGTCTGATTCCTAGAAGCAATCTGTTGGCAAACAGGTATGTCCTTAGCCAGGAACCATTTGAAGTTGAGCAGTAAGGTAGAGGTATAGTGAAAATAAGTTTCTAATACATAATTTGTGAATTAGGCTCTATTTATCTAAGAGTAAGCTATTGAACTGAACAGCATTCAGTTATAGTTAATACATAAGTATATATTACATAGGGGCGTGGTGGCTCAGCGGGTAAGATGCCAGGCTTGTCGATCGGAAGATTGCAAGTTTGGAGGTTCGAATCCCTAGCCCTGCGTGACGGAGTGAGCTCCCGCACTCGCCCCAGCTCTTGCCAACCTAGCAATTCGAAAGCATGCAAATGCAAGTAGATTAATAGGTACCACTTCGGTGGGTAGTGTCATGCGGCCACATGACCGTGGAAGCGTCTTCGGACAACGCTGGCTCTTTGGCTAACAAACGGAGATGAGCACCGGCCCCTGGAGTCGGACACGACTGCAGAAATGTGCGGGGGGAACCTTTACCTTACTATATATTACATAGTTTGGCTGCAGCCTTAAACAGAGTAAACTCCATTGAATTGGGGCATGTATTTGTGTAGAACAAATAGGGTTGCTTTCTGTACATGGTTGCTACATGGATATAATTGTAATTTATTCTTGTCTACTCAGACATAAGTTCAGTTGAGTTTAATGGCACAGCCAACTATAATGTTTTAGAATTGCAGCGTTAAAGATAGAATTCAATTTCAATTAATACATGGGAAAATTGCAAAAAAAGAAATGATGGAAAAATACGTAGATTAGTCTATTATGGATTATGTTTCCATTGTATCTTCATCCTTGTACATCAAGCTATTTCAATTCTGCAATGTTATCACAGTGCTTTAATGTTTAATTCACTTTGATTTGGCCCACAAAAGCATCAGGTGTTTCTGCAGGCAAATCCAAGGCATCTGAAAAGACCTGCTGAGAACATTACTCCAAAAAAGATCTGCAGAGAAAATAGTCCGGAATGTTATTGATTTTTATTTCAATCCAGAAATTTAACACATTTTTTTAAAAAAAATTGAAAAACAAATGTACTCATGGAGCGCTTTCTTTCAGGACTAATGTCTGTGTTGCTACACATGTCTTAGGAAAATTAGTGATGTGATAATTTTCCAGGAGAAGTGCAGGAAATCAATCAAAGGCAAGTGAGGCAGAAAGTGCTGAAATGACTGTTCTAAAAGCAGATTTTTAATGAACGTAATGCAAAAATGAGTCTGATCTAGGCTGCAGCCATCAACCCACTTCTGGGGATAGAGCCTTGCTGCAACCAGGTTGGTGGGGCTTACCTATGAGTATACACAAATACTGTAAATTGACTTGTTTTAAAATACATTTGGGTGAAATAAAGAACCTGCATGTATTTTCCCAGAGTCACTAACTCAAATTCTACATTGTGGAATGTGTAGCTCTTCTAAAGTCTTAGGGTCCTTTTTGCCTACATAAACCTTATATTGCCATTAGGTGAGTCGTTGGATATCATAGCTAGGGCCTTTTTATTGGTGACACTATTGAAGTGAATAATGTTGCTCATGTAGTGATTCCTAATGTGATGACTGAAGAAAGCAAATTCCAATGGACTAAAAAAATAACATAGCAATGACCATAATGCCATTACATGTACCTTTGACAGGGCTACTTGTACAATACTGTATACAGTTCTGGTCATCCCAAGAATCTTCCTTCTGAAGAAAGACTAAAGAGTTCAGAGAGGAGTCATGAAATTATGAAAGAGGCCCTGCTCTCATTCGTGATAGACTAATGCTGTCATAACTTACTCATATCCTAACTTGCATGATACCCACACAGCCACTAGCTTGGCTAGTGTTAAAAGGGATTACAGCATACCATGGATTTCAGATGCTGGAATAAGAAATTGGAGATTATGGTGTCTGTGCTATTTTGTTCATTTTCATCTGGACACTGCTAAAATCTAAGGTTGAGCTATATGACCCTTCTATAATGTAAATATTCTTTATGATGGAGATAAATCTGTCTCGTGAAAGTTCTGTTTTATTCTACATAGGAAAAGTTTGGGGTTGGAGTTTTTTGGCTTTTTTTTTTGCAAGTAAGGGTGATTTGAAAATGTGAGTTTTCAACTTATTTCTAAAGTAGTGGGTCCTGAAAAGACCATCCTTTTTGGTATTTCTTGCCTGTAGCTTTCTATTTGGAAGAACTGGGTGGACTACAGTGTATTTGCTAAGAGCCCTAGTGATGAAATTCTACTCTCATGGGAGGATGGCTCCTGGGCCCCTGTTGCCAGGCTTTACTGCCGGCTCGAGGTATTTCATTATTACGGATGAGAAAGAAAAGTTACAGCTTAGCAACACTGACTGATAAGTCATTGATTTATGAAGGAAAATTATTGAACACATTAGCTAGGAGAGAGTTGGCGGACAAGTGCTTTATTATCAAGAGTAAGGCTTTGAAATTACTACTGCGCCTTTTATTAAAACTCACGAAAACCCTGTTTTATTTATGGAACATCAAGAATGTGTTAGATTCCTCTGAAATAAAGCTTCACAGTATGCCAACAGAGGATGCAATTATTTTTGCATGTATTTTGCAGATGAGTAAGCAGCACAAGTGCTTTTTCCATGGTGATACAATCAATTGTAGGCAGTCCTATGATTTCTGCGTAAGAATATTGACTCCCAGGCCAGTTCTCTACATTGTATGATAACAATATCCATTTGTCCAAATAAAGCCCTATTGAAGTTCATGGACTTCTCTCTGATCTAGGATTTTGATTTTTCTCAGCCAGGTCATAAGTAACAAGCCAGTCCTTTTGTTTAGTTCCTCCAAGATGTGCATTGCCAGAAACAGATGAATTAAGAAAATACAGAAACTTATCTTCTCCTTGAGACCTCTTTGTTTCTTTGACATTCTGCACTTAGCATCTCTAACTTGGTCCTTCAGTTCTTCCAACTTGAACCACCCATCATCACTTTATTTGATCCAATTAACTGACTTGTAGTTTTGCCTTGCTGGCAAAAGCCTAGTATGAAACTGGAGCACTCCCAAGAAAGAGCTGCCAAAACTGTAATGGAAGAAAGGGATGGGAGCAAAGGACAAGATTCTGTGGGTGACTCCATTTGTTTATGTGAGAGTCCAACCACCAAGTTCTATTTTTCAGTAAGGAATTTAAAAAAACCTTCCTTTTTCTTTTCTTATGAAATCTGAACTTCAAACTATGGTAAATATTATAGCAGGTGACTATTATGAGCCTGGGGACCATCAGCATTTACTCTGAAAGTTATTTTCAACAGCAAGCTGGGTTCTGGAATATGTCAGGCGGTATCATCATTTCCCGCATATACTGAAATGTTTTCTTTTTGCTTTCCTTGTTTAGTTTAAAAATGCCTTATTTTCCCAACAAGGAATTTACATTTCCCAACATGGCATTTACATTTTATTTTTCCAACATTTCTCAGTGGTAAATCAGGATGAGACATAATTATTGGCCAAATATGTCAATTGAGCATTAACTCCAGCTGTTACTATTACAACACATTTGTCTTTGTCACTAGGACCTAGGTCTTGATTTAATTTCAGCTCTCCCCCCCCCCCCCGCCTTGCTTCTTCTTCTACTTAAAATTCAGGGAATCACTGCTGCCATGTGGCAGTGAAGACATACATTTGCATTCTACTAATACTAAAATTATGGGGAACGTGCAACTTGAATGATTGTTTAGAGACAGATCCACCAAACTATTGCCTGATAAACTGAATTACTGAAAAGCTATGAGAGGGTAACATCAAGACTGAGTTTATCTTCCCTTTGAATTTGTAAAGTCTCCCACTCTACATCCATGTTGCCCCATCTCTGGAAATTACAGTATTATAGATGGAATTTACATGATAAGTGAATTATAGTAATTGTATGATTCCTTATCAGTCTGATTTTTTTTCCAACAAGCTGTCTGTATAATTAGTATGATTATACATGCAGATTGAATAAATGTATGTGCAAATAGGTAAGTATGGTAAATTCCAAATGCAATTAGCAAGTTTCAGTGTGCAATCATAATAATTGCAGGTGCCTAAATTGTTTTTTTTTAAAAAAGAGAAAGCTCCAATAAAACAGATTAGAAAGGGGAAGAGCCTCTATAGCAGACCATGTTTTGCACCTCAAAAGGTGGCATTTCCAGTTAAATGGATCTTAGGTAACTTCAGGAAATACTACAGCCTGTAATTCAGAATAGGAGCTACCAATTGCAGGCTGTGGATCTTAAGATCAGCTGGGTGCTAAGCCATGGAGTGCTTAACTACGGTTTATTGAATAAACCACAATTGTCTGAGTGTACACAATAAGGTAAACCGTAAACCATAATTTATAAGCCACGAAGTGTATCAAAACTCTGCCTATATATGTACGCAGACTTTATATTACCCTTGTATTCCACTCTTTCTCTATCATGGTTTGTGGGTAAATAATTTTAAAAATCATTCATATTTTTAATCTCATCCCACCCCAATCTTATGCCCTACAAACACCTTGGGACTATATACCCTATGCAGGCTGAAAACTCAGGAATTTATGGGAGGGTGGCTTAACCTCATATGTCCTTTTGAAATAAAGGACTTCCATGTACTGTATTATAATTCTGATTCCACAATGACTTGTTTCTGCAAAAAGAGTGTTGCTTCTTAACATCCCTGCATTCTGTTAGAGTGGTTTTCAGCACTTTGATGAATGGAGTGTTGCCTTGACTGGTTTTCCTCTAGCCGTGTATTGAAACTTGATTCCCTAATAGTGATGGTGGTCTGTCAACCCTCTATCTGTTTGGAACACAACCCAGCTGCAAGTTGCAATTAGGAGCTGTCTATTCTTAAATAAATAGCTTTGGTTTCTGTCTCTAAACAGCTGTTTTTTCATAATGTAGGTTTCCATTACCTCTTTAATTAGTTCTGCTCTTATTTTACAGAGCCTGTCATATAGTCAATATTGGGAAAGAGAAGTACTTGAAATCAATAAGTAAGTTGTGTCAGGTATTTTGTAGGTAGGTTTTACATTATGAATGTGGTTTACTGGATGGCTGGATAGAAAATTCTGGGCGTTGAAGTCCACACATCTTTAAGTTGCTGAGGTTGAGAAACACTGGTATAATCTAATAAGAAGGGGATGTCCAGTGCAGAACAAGAAATTTAGAAAACCCTCCAATCAGAGTAAGTGCTTTCAATCTTCTTGGATTACAACGTGAGAAAGTATCATGTTGAAATTATGGTATGATTCTACAGTATGTCTCTCTGCCTGTCTAGAAATTCCTCTAAATTCAGCGGGATTTACTCTATTGCAGCCATGCTGACAAGAAATTTGGGAGTTAGTTTGAAGGGGACAAATTTGGGACCTGAAATAAATGGGGATAAATTTATAACCACATAAGTGTACAACCCCTGATAGGCTGTATTCTTCTAAACCAGAGCTTTCCAAACTGTGTGTCGGGACACATTAGTGTGTCGGCTGCAGTGTCTGGGTGTGTCGCGGCTGCTGCTGCCTCCTGGCTTCCACCCAGGTTCTAGTGCCTGCCTTGTGCCTTGCTGCCTCCAAACCAGTTGTGATTCCGTGCAGGTCCTAGTGCCTGCCTTGTGCCCTGCTGTAAGAGTGTGTCACGAAATTATGCCCTGCTGTAAGAGTGTGTCGTGAAATGATGCATGTCTAAAAAGTGTGTCACCAACATGAAAAGTTTGGAAAGCTCTGTTCTAAACTGACTGGTACTCTGTATATGTGAAATAGGTGATAATTCCACACCAACTGATTTCATCATACACACAAATTACGTGGGAAGTAATGATAAAAAAAAGCAGTTATCATAGGTTGTGTCTTCAAGTAAAGGTGATATTTTCCTTTCTTTTCATGAGTCCTTTGGTACTAATGTGGTATAATGAGAAAGTGATGTGGTTTTAAGGCAAGCTGCTTTATCATAGACTCAAGTTCCCTTTTGTACAGGATACGAGATGGACATTAAACTAAATAACCTTATTGAGCTAAATAATTACATACTTGATAGGTTCTTGGAAGGAATGCAAGGATAATGTATGTGATAAGCACTGGGTTTATCCTATATAACAGTTAACTATGGTTATTTTCAAATTAGTATGCTTTCACTGTAAAAAACAATTTGAGTGGATTGCAGTTCTGCTTTCTAGTTATTGTGTATTGGAGTTTAGCCAGTAGTCAGGTTGTTGTTGTTGTTGTTGTTGTTGTTGTTCAGTCGTTTAGTCGTGTCCGACTCTTCATGACCTCATGGACCATAGCACGCCAGGCCTTCCTGTCCTCCACTGTCACCCGGAGTTTACTCAAATTCATGTTCGTTACATTGGTGATGCTATCTAACCATCTCATCCTCTGCCGTCCCCTTCTCCGTTTGCCTTCAGTCTTTCCCAGCATCAGGGTCTTTTCCAGTGAGTCCTCTCTTCGCATTAGGTGGCCAAAGTATTTGAGCTTCAGCATCTGTCCTTCCAATGAGCAGTCAGGGTTGATTTCCTTTAGGATTGACTGATTTGACCTCCTTGCAGTCCAAGGGACTCTTAAGAGTCTTCTCCAGCACAACAGTTTAAAAGCCTCAATTCTTCACCGCTCAGCCTTCCTTATGGTCCAACTCTCACAGCCATACATTATTACTGGAAAAACCATAGCTTTAACTATATGGACCTTTGTCGGCAAGGTGATGTCTCTGCTTTTTAATACGCTGTCTAGGTTTGCCATAGATTTCCTCCCAAGGAGCAAGCGTCTTTTAATTTCATGGCTGCAGTCACCGTCTGCGGTGATCTTGGAGCCCAAGAAAATAAAATCTGTCACTGCTTCCATTTCTTCCCCTTCTATTTGCCAGGAAGTGATAGGACCAGATGCCATGATCTGAGTTTTTTAATGTTGAGTTTCAAGCCAGCTTTTGCACTCTCCTCTTTCACCCTCATCAAGAGGCTCTTTAGTTCCTCTTCACTTTCTGCCATTAGGGTGGTATCGTCTGCATAACTGAGGTTGTTGATATTTCTCCCGGCAATCTTAACTCCGGCTTGTGATTCATCCAGCCCGGCATTTCTCATGATGTACTCTGCATATAAGTTAAATAAGCAGGGTGATAATATACAGCCTTGTCGTACTCCTTTCCCAATTTTGAACCAGTCGGTTGTTACGTGTCCGGTTCTAACTGTTGCTTCTTGACCTGCATATAGGTTTCTCAGGAGACAGGTAAGGTGGTCTGGTACTCCCATCTCTTTAAGACTTTACCACAGTTTGTTGTGATCCACACAATCAAAGGCTTTAGCGTAGTCAATGAAGCAGAAGTAGATGTTTTTCTGGAACTCTCTTGTTTTTTCCATGATCCAGCGAATGTTAGCAATCTGATCTCTAGTTCCTCTGCCTCTTCGAAACCCAGCTTGCACTTCTGGTAGTTCTCGGTTCACATACTGCTGAAGCCTAGCTTGTAGGATTTTGAGCAGTAGTCAGGTAATAAAGACTAAATGCAAATCCTTTGGCTTTGTATTGAGTTTTAATACTCAGATTGTTGTCTTTTGTTTTTATAAATGCTTTTGCAATAATAAAAAATCATTAGGTGTTTTCAGGTTACTTAGCACAGCTACAAAGAAAGAAAAAATCTGGTTGTGAAATAGGTCAACTGTTCTAAGGGAAAAAAGGGGCCCCTGGCTGTCTTGTTGGCAAACCTTTCTGAGACATCCTTTTCTTGGACAGCTGGTTCTTTTCACCTTGCAATTATAAACATTTTGATAATAGCTTTCCAGCTCCCATTTTAAATAATTATTGTTGCTTGTTGAAGCAGATGCCTCAATGCTGAAGACCATCATTTTTGATCCATAGCTTTTTGAAATCATCATTAGGGTGCAATCTGGTTAAGTTGTCATACTCTTGAGCTGGGAGTAACTGCTTTTCAGTTTAAGGAAGATAAGAATTTGATTAACAGAAAACTCTAGCCCCACCCCACCTCAAAACTTTCCTAATTCCACAGTTTGCTTGTTAAAAAGGAAGACAGAAGGAAAAGCATCCTTATTTGTCTATTTTGGTATAATATTTATTGTTACCTTGGGTCAGGATGTTAGGAGAAAATAACCTCTTAATCTCCTGATTTCTCTTCTCTTCTCTTCTCTTCTCTTCTCTTCTCTTCTCTTCTCTTCTCTTCTCTTCTCTTCTCCTCTCCTCTCCTCTCCTCTCCTCTCCTCTCCTCTCCTCTCCTCTCCTCTCCTCTCCTCTTCTCTTCTCTTCTCCCTGGTAAATGCCACAGGAATTAGGAAAATGCTCACAACCATTGGTATCACACAAGATGAAGGATATATAATGCAAGAGCTTCAAACTGTGTTTGTTGGATTTATATCCTGCCTTCCCACCGATTGATCAAGGCAACCTACAGTATTTCCTCCAATGTGATTGCCACAACTAGAGTTCTCTGAGCTACATTGGGCTGAGATTGGACCAAAGTTTCCCAGTCCCCTTCCATGGCTGAGTGTGGATTTGAATCTCGTTCTCCCTAACTTATACACCACACTCAAGATGCACTGTAAAAAGCAATTCCTTTTGCTGATAACAATGATGTGATGGATGCTAAACACTAGCTTTAAAATGCTGTGGTCCAGTAATGAATAGTTTGCTTCTCCAAATGATGCCAGAATACACTTGAGAAAACTTTCAGTTTTCAAAAGGCAGAAAAGGTATGCTGAGAAGAATGCTATTAGAGTAATGTAGCTAAAAGCTAGCTGAAAGCTAGTGAACAAATGTAATGTAATGCAGGAGATACCCTGGAATCAGCCTGATTCTAGCATGCAATGAGTGTATGCAGCAGAAAAGAGGAATTCTGATAATAAGAAAGCATAAAACTAATGTTATTACTTCATTCATCTAAAGCTCGCAAGCTTCAGCTGCACTTCAGTAAGCATCAAAAATTCAGTGGCTGCACGATTATTAACAAGGCACCACCTCCAGGTAGTTGGTATCACAACTATTATTTACCTTTATGAACATCTAAAAAAAAGGATACCTGGCTTTTCTTGTTTTTGTCTTCTTTTCCAGACCCATTCCTTTGTTTTCCTCCTTTCCCCCCCCTTTTGCATCATGTCTATTATATGGTAATAGACATGATTATGTAGGGTCTTTAATCTTTGAGCAATAATTTAGAAAATGGTAGGTGCTTCATCATTAAGAATATGGTTCCTGTTCATTGTATTAGTTTCTTCATGCAAGTTACAGGAATTCTTTCTTCAATTCCTTGTTTGTTTGGCTGACTATGGTGAGTAAGCATTGGCTTTTAATAAGTAAGCTGGTAAGTTTTACAAAAGAGGATTTGGTTTTTTTCCCCTCTTGCATTCTCTCTTGTGCTGTGTTCCAGCCTTCCAAGTCATTACTGGATGTAAACATATGAAGCTGTGTTATAATGAATTACAATAAGTGAGTATGTAAATAGTGGTGTTTAACAAACTGTAGTCAACTTTTAGGGCTTTTTTTTCCCTCTGGGGCCTAGGCTACACTTTTTATTTTATTTTGTTGGCCTCTGGGAAGTGTGGGGGAGTGGTTGGTGACCTCCTGATATAACTGGAGTGGTGAGGCCAAACGTTTTTTGTTTGGTGAATAGGAATACTTTAAAGCATGAAAGCAATGTCTTACTGTTCACTTGCCTTTTAACCTCCCCAATAGGGAAAAAAGGTCTGGTTTTTAGGGGGTTCTTGCAAGGCTTAAGACATCCATTTTACCTATTAATCCCCCCACCGAAAGAGATGGAGTGAAAATGCTGGCCCACTCTCACTGGAAAGGTCTGGCCAGCTCTTGGGGGCACCGAATGGGCAGCTGCAACCTGCAGATCGTGCAGCTGTGCGCTGGGCACTGGGGCTTTCTCTCCAGCACATTCATCCAAGAACCTTCAACTGGAACTCCTGAGGGTTGTATGCAAAGGTTGTGTTCTGTCACTGACTTGCATCCTTGCCTTGAGGAAAGGAAGTAGATTTTTTTTATTGCTGCAGAGCTTTAGAAGAAATGAACCTCTTCAAGTTAAGAAGAGGTAAGACAGTGAATTCTATCTCTAAGGATCAGTGGGATGGGGATTTGTCCATATACCTGTGGACAATGGTAACTTTGTTTTTGATTATAAAAACAAGTTCTCTTTTTTTAATAGCCATAATGGTACTCTAGTTATGGAATTAACTTGAAGAGGTTCATTTCTGCATTACAGCACATTTGCATTCAATTAAGGCATTTTTATTTTCCTGAGCATTTTAATTTGTTGTATGCATTTAATTGCTACCTCATTTGACAATTCAGTGTTTATTTATGGAGCATGTATAAAGTAAGTTTTTATTTTATAGGTTAATGTTTTCAGTTATTGATATTTGCTGTTTACAGTGTTGGAATCTATTGGTGAAATATGATATGCAAATGCGATGAATAAGAATACATGCAATTCATGCATATGTTGCAGTAAAATAGTTAAATTAACCAATTTGTTATTCCTGAATGTCATTAAATCTAAAAATATACCATTTGTGTCAATATTAGTCATTTGTCACCATTTTGGCAGATGACATAAATCACTATGGATGTTGTAATATTAACATAAATTTAACACCACTGTCTGGACTATTTCAGATCTAATAGGCTTGTCTGTTATGGGGCTGTTTGGCAGAAATTTTCTTCATTGCATCCACTAAATGGGGGTCTGGTAACTCAAGGTTTTACTGTACTTTTTTTGCTATATTTGTCCCAAACACCTAGAAAACTGTTGTGAAAAAATTATCACCCCAAATGCTTCCTGTAATTGGTGATCCATCTCACATTGCACTGTATAGGAATTTTAGCCCAGTCCTCCATGGCAAGCTGCTTCAACTTAGTACTGTAACATTTGAGGATAAGAAATAATTGTTTCAAGTCCTGTCACAACATTTCTATAGGGTTGAGGTGTGGATTTTCACCTGGTTATTCTATAACATTCCATTTGTTCTTCATCCACTGTCTTATAGACTTGTCTGTTTGCTTGGGATTACTGACTTCCTGCATGATCCACTTTCATTTCAGTTTCAGTCCATCGACAGGTGGCTCGATATCCTCCATGGAAGCATGAGTTCTTCCATCAGTGATGGCAATTTGTCCAGATGCTGATCAACAAGGTATCCCCAAACCTTATCACCTCCATGCTTGACAGTGGTATGAGGTTCTTGTTATGGAAAGCTTGTTTTTTGCCAGACATAACAACACCCATCTTACTGCTAGAGGTCCACTTCTGACTCATTATCCACTGGCAAACTTGAGACAAGAATCAATGTTCTTAGGAAGCAATGCTTCCAACTTGCTATTCTCTCATGAATTCCATTTTTATCCAGTGCTGCTGTTGGAATCATCACTGGCATTAGCCAAAGCAGATGTTGTTCTGGGCTTCTTTCTGACTTTCTAGATGATTTTATGCTGATCCGGTAGCGTGATTTTGATTGGACAGCCCCTCTTTGCCAGTGGATAATGAGTCAGAAATGGACCTCTAGCGGTAAGATGGGTGTTATTATGTCTGGCAAAAACCAGAACTGTGTGATTCTTGTTGTTTCATCTTCTGTGTAATTCAAAGTCAACTAAATATTAGGTGGCAGGGCAGGAGGATGTCCGTGAAATGATTCCCAGGATGCAGATCAGCTGATTATTGATTGTAGTTGGACTGATGATCAGATGGCTGTTTAATAATTCTGTGTACCAGAAATGATGGAGGGGGAAGAAAAAAAGAAAAGCATATGCCAGTGAATGCTAATGAATTGCAGCTGGATAATTTAGCTGTGAGTTTTGCTATACCAAAGAACAGTCCTGTGACACCTTGAAGAGTAACAGATGTAATGTAGCAATGGTTGAGCTCATTTCATTAGATGAATAAACTGTTATCCTCACTTGGCAGTTATGTCTCCCCATATATACAAAGGGGGGGGAGAGAGAGAATTTGCAGACAATTAACATTTACACTTGCTTCTGATCTGAAATGCATATATTCACCCTGCCTGGAATGGAGATTCATGTTCTATACTTTGCTTATAGCAATAATTTTAGTTCTTGGGATGGGGTCCATGGCTTGAGAAGTTCTTGGCTTCTCATAGGGTGAGAAGCCAAGAGGGAGCAAAGGATGAATCACAGGTTCAACATTGGGACACAAGTACAAAGAGCGAGGAATTGCATTGTGACATCATGAAATGCATTTTGTCATTTTTATGTCATTGCAACTTGGCCCTGATGCCTATGTTCCTTGGTACTGTATTATGAATTTTGTAAAAAATAAAATTTACCCATTGGAGTACAGTCTTTGCATCTCCCACATATCCTTTTAGTATATCTTTAAAAAGACAGGTGTGTGGTTAATTTTATTACCGGATTGGGATGTTCTTTTAAAAATGTTTTGATGTTCGATGGTTTCTAAATTTTGTTTAGAAACTAGGTGGAGTAAACCATTTATTTATTATTCTGTCACTATATTTGAGTTCTAATAAATCTGTGTGGTTTACAATATATCACATTTTTAAAAAATCTAAACAGACTTACCAAAGATTCAAACTATAGTAGTTGAGCTTGAGATTATAGTGTCTTTCTCAAGCTCAACGACTATAGTTTGAATCTTTGGTAAGTCTGTTTAGATTTTTTTAAAATGTGATATATTGTAAACCACATAGATTTAACAACAAGCTGCTACTCTCTCATTATATACATGGAAGAGTAAGGATGCAGTAAAGCTTTGGAGTTATTCAGCAAGTTCTTAGCTAAGGTGGAAAGAATATTTAAAAATCATTATATGGGATATGAATCTGCTTGTTTTTCATATCTGTATGAAGCAAAATACAAAAACCCTCTTTCTTCAACTTTGCTGCCTTTCCTCAAAGCAGCATTTCTCAACCTTGGCAGCTTTCAGGTGGTGGATGTCAACTCCCAGAATTCTGGGAGTTGGAGTCCACCCATCTGAAAGCTGCCAAGGTTGAGAAACACTGACTCAAAGCATTTCTTTCTGTATTGCCGTCCTTTGTGACCTCACAAAGCCACTCATGTTGGAAGATAGAAATATAGGATCACTCTGTAAGATCTCTAGATGGTAACTTCTGAAAAGTTTTGGACTCAGAAAGTACAAGCATATAAATGCAGGGGCGGTATTTATCTTTTGCACTGTTGTGACGAAATAAAGCCTAAGTAGCCTCACCACGTTAGCCTGGTTATGTAACAGTGAATTACATGTTCAAGGGAAAAAGAAACAAGGCACAGTCTGCTCAGCTATCAATGTGGAAAACCCCTGAAAAAGGTCTGGCAGAAGTAACTATTGTCAAAAGTGTATGTAGGTTTTACTGTAAGTCACCAGTCTCTAAGCAGGGCTGACTGAAGGAAAGTGAAACAGTCACTCCATGGGAAGACACTGATAGCTTTCTGTTTGTTTATTAGATTGATACACTGCCTTTCCTCCATGAATTCATGTAACATAATACTCCCTCCAATTTTTGCCTGTAGCAGCTCTGTGAAGTTGGTGGAACTCAGAAGCTGTGAGTGGCCCAAACTCACCCAGTGAGTTTCCACAATTGAGGTTCTTAGTCCATGTTAGGATGGCAGGAAAGAGTTTCAGATTTCTGTATCACAATGCTGCCATCCAGGGGTCACCTGGAGTTTTGCAATTCAGGTATGGCAACTCTATGCTAGTCCCAACATCTTTAACCACTACGTCACACTGGTTCTCAGTTCTTCTTGTATTTCTTGACCTTTCCCCTCTTTGGAGGAGCAAGCTGCTTATATCTCATGGCTTGGCCTGAATCCCTAAATTAGCCTAAAATAGGATTGCTGTGTTGAGGTAAGAGTTAGTTGTCAACCTAGCTGGTGCATCTTCATGACACTGAAGAGTGAGAGATCAGCACATCTGGGGCAAGAAAAATCTGGTATTGTGAGAGGAAGCTAGGCTGAATTTAGTGGGATGCTACTTATCTATTCTGGTGAAGGCTACATTAATGCAAGCCCCTCTGTTGCAAGAGTTACCTATTTGAAGAGCTCTCTTAGCTCTCTTTTTTACTTTTAAAAGAAAGTACCATTATTGTTCAACAATTAACATTTAAACAGAAGTCCCTTGGTCAGAGTCTTCCCCACCATCTTCTGGTGCATTGCATTTTTCTGTATGTAAACTAGGATGGTTGTTTTGAAATGTGCAGGTATAATTAGTATATGCAGTTTTTATTCAAATTGGTTTCCTCCTTTTGTTTCTTCCCCTTTTTCTTGAATGATTACTTTGGTAACTTATTTCCCAGCCATCTGATAAAAAATAAGAGGACTATCCTAGCTGTGGTGCCTGGATTACAGAAATCCCTCCCAAGGAGACATGCCTGCTGGCTCCGTCACTGAGTGCAAAGGGGAACATGAAGTCCTGCTTTTACAGAAGTAATTTGAGGCAACAGTTGTTGTTATCTACTTAATCTCATTCTCTTGCTGCTTGTCCAGTGACTTGTGTATTGTTTTGTTACACTTTTGTTCAACTGGTCTGGCCAATCCTTTTGGATAAAAAAGATAAAAGTATATGAAGTTGACCATATTCGTTCAGGTCTCTCATTTTCTCCTGTGTCATGGCTCATAATGTTGCAAGATTGAAACATGTCCCAGCCTGTTGAAGAGATGAAGCACTGTTGTTGTTGTTGCTGTTGTTATCTGCCTTTATTTTGTACAACTCAAGGCAGTGGTGTGCAAGTGTTTTGCTATATTGAACTACAAAATCCTGCAGCACATTTTCTTCTCTGGCAAGCGTTCTGTTTTTCCATTTTAAATATTATTCTTCTCTACAGAAACCAGTGCCTGCCTTTCTTCATTCTGGGTGTCAAAGGGCCAAATATTGCACATTATGTTCTGTTCGCAAAGAGACCTCTCCCTTACTTGGGAGAGTGGGGTGTGTGCTGCATATTTAAGGCTGTATTTCCTTGTAGGAAAGCAACTCGTGGGACAATCACGGCTTTGCCACCTTCAGCCTGGATCAGCAGAGTCAATTATATAGTGTAAAGTCTGTCATCCTAGCACTGAGCTACATTAGTTTTATGCTGAGCCAACAAGGGATTTGCAGTTAAGTGGTAAGCAAAGTAGATGAGCAGACTGCTTTTGACAGAGCTTCTGCTGATGGCACATTCCACTGAAGAATGGATGGTAGGAAAATAAAGAAAGCAGAGTTCCTCTCTGTTGAGAATTTGGAATAAATATAAACCAACTTTATGTTATAAGAGACCTTTATGGATTTCCACGCAAGAAGCCTTTTACAGAACAGAAGTAAGAAATAAAGATAAGTGGTTGACATATAAGGATCTTTTGAAAAAAGAACAAGGACATTATGTAATAAAATCAAAAGAAGAACTTGCTCAAGAAGGATATACTTTTCAATGGCTCTCCTATATGCAACTTATAGAGAAATTTAAATTAGATAAAAAAAAAATGGAATTTGAACAAACTAAATCAGAATTTGAAATACAATTATGTGAAACTGATGAACATTTAATTGCTAAAATGTATAAATTATTGTTAAAAGGAGAAATGGTGGAGGAACAAGTTAAAGACTGTATGACTCAATGGGCAAAAAATATCGGCCACAATATACAACTTCAACAATGGGAAGACATGTGGACTAAAGGATTAAAATATACATTATGTTACAACTTAAAAGAAAACTTTTATAAGATGATGTACCGATGGTATTTGACCCCACAAAAACTTTCAAAAATGTACGGGAATATTTCCAACTTATGTTGGAAATGTAAAAAACAAGAAGGGTCTTTTTATCATATGTGGTGGACATGTAAAATTGCAAAAGAATTTTGGACTGAGATACATTCATTGATGCAAAATATACTACAGATACGAATACCATTTAAACCAGATTTTTTTTTACTTGGAATTTGGGATGTACAAATAGAAAAACATTTCTTTAGAATAATACAATACATGATTACAGCAGCAAGACTTTTATATGCACAAAATTGGAAAAACCAAAGTGTACCAACGGTACAGGAATGGATGTTGAAATTATTAGAGATGGCAGAAAATGACAAACTGACTTGCTTATTAAAAGAAAACTCAAACCATTTCTTTCTTAAAGAGTGGAAGCCTTTGATGGACTATTTGCAAAAAGCAGGAGTAAAGCTTGCATGGGGTTTTGACGATTAGAATATATATAAATAGTATATATTAGACAAGAAATATATATGAATGTTATATGAATAGCCAGCATGTAAGAACAAACTATCTATTTTACTTTTATGACCATAGATAGATCGGAAGTTATCTAATTTCTATGTTTGTTTGTTTTTTTTCTTTCTTTCTTTTACTTTACTACACTTTTCTTTTTAATTTGTATTTGTATTTCTGTTTCTTTTTCAACTTTCAACTTTGTATATTTAAAACTTTAATAAAACTTTATTAAAAAAAAGAAAGAAAGCTTCCAACTTCAGGAGCCACACATATTTATAGCCATAGAAGAAAAGATCTAATATAGTCACCATTTCAGTCATCCGATGCATAGAAGTAGAATTCCATTCCCAAGTACCACAGTGCCATGATGTCAGCCGAATACATAAAGTTCGTAATTTATCAGAAACAGCATTACAAACTAGTTGAGCCAATATCAGGAACAGCAAAGAGATGATCTAAGTAATGCAATAAACACAGTCCATAAAAATGTAGTCATTGTTAAGAGCTTGCTTATGCACAGATGCCCATGGCCTTAAATGATCATTTGTTTGTGTGAATAAAGAACACTATGTTAATCACCAATGAAAGAATGACTTATACCTGAAACACAGTATATCAACAGTTTTCCATTCAGTTTGCATAAGTTGTTGGATGATGAATAATTTGAATATTCCAAGACTAAGTGGTGGCTACATCTATGCAGGGTCTGTATTATAGTCTAAGCTGTGGTGGGATACGAAGCTGACCTCTTCCTTGTTACAGTTGAGCTAGTGACTTTTTACCCATGTTTTCTGAAGTTATATGTTATCCATCCTGTGTGCTGACTATGTGGTTTTAATATTATGCTTTTTAAATAAGCCACTCAGGCCCATTTGGGAATTGAACAGCATATACATTTGTTCAAATGAATAATAAAAGATAAAATAAACTATAGTGTGAAGTCCATGGAATTAAGCATGTATTCAAAATATGGAATATGCTTTGGAAGATATTACACAGTCCAGTCCAATCTTACACATATCTAAATCAGAACATGTGTGTTCTAAACACCCTCCAGAAATTTCAATCTCCAGCATGGCTTGTGGCAAAGGAGTATGGGAGATGTAGTACAAACATCAGGAGGCACCAGAATGCCTTCTTCTGATTTGAAAGTAGGACCCCAGGGAGTTAAGTGAGACTTTTCCATTTTTAGGATTGTAACCTTAGCTTTCAGTTGCTTTGCTGGATTGTGCTTAATGCAATAAGCTGGAGTTCAAACTTTGTTTTTATTTCCTGGACACACAGAGAACTATTTGAGTGCCATTCATGTTCCCTGCATTTGTTTCAGTTGCACAATTGATTGCTTAATGTTCTCACATGTAAGAATGGCTGCATCACATTTTGCTCCTCTGCTTTGGAATCAATTCCCTCTTGAATTATGTTTGGAGTCTGATCTCCAGTGGTGGAATGAGACTGTTAAAACATTTCTTTTTGCAGGAGCTTTATGAAACTACAAGTAATATTATTGATTGCAATACCTGATACCAGTATAAATTATGGTGGTGCTGGGTTTAGATGATGTTTATAAAATGACTTGTTTTGCAGCCTAACAAAACTAAGGGCAGCTGACATGACCCACAATTAAATCAAATGATCTATGGCAATTATAAGATTCTAAATTAAACCCATCAAAACTGAACAAGCCTCTATCAAAGGCTAGCCATGTAATTGTTTTAAAGATAAAACACATTATTTTGATCCCCCAGATGTTGAATTCCTTGTAAAACTCGGCTTATTTCTTTCTCCATCCTGTTCTTCCTTTCTCTCCTCAGGTGATGCATTTTCGGTGATTCAAACCACATTTTTATATGTGTCAAAATTAGTTCACCAGTTAGAAGAAATCATAATATAGATTGGATCCTATTTCCTAACTGGTTGTCATCAGCTAATTCCTTTGTTATAGCATTTAGCTACACAGGATTATGGGTGTGTTTATCATTAAGTAGTTACATATGGGTCTTATTATTTGCACACACTGGCATGGCTTTTGACAAATATCTTGTCAAACAGGTTAACATTTAGAAGTGGCTTTAAACCACTGAACTTCAGAGATATATTCTTAATGAGAAAGAAAGTTTTTTTTCTTAAGCGTTCACTGAAGAATTTTGGGAATTACTGCTGTATTTAGATTTGAAACACTTTAATTTTACAATTGATTGCTTTTAAAGTATTGTCTAAAATTCTCCATATTTTTAATTGGAGTTGAAGAAGGCATACAAGAAGAAATGTTCGAGACTTTGTGTATGCGTATGTAGAAACTAGTTAATTTTAGATGAAAATAATCAGCATTGTCCTACTGAGAACTTTCTTCCCTAGAAAGTGCAGCTCTGTCTTTTTGCATCTGGAGTAGACTCTTTCCTTTTAGCATTTTAATTTAAGAAAGGTTTCAAGAGCCTGTGCAAATGGTTCTTTCATCTCAGGTTTTACACTGCCTTATGGTGTTCCTTTGATTCATTTGTTTGGCTATTTGGGATGCTAAGTGGCAGTAGAATTATAAGAAATGTAGAGATGGCAGGAAAGGTTGTTGTTTGTTTGTAAAATGTGCATTATGTCTTTTCTCTAGGACGGGTGGGGAACCTTTTTTCTGCCAAGGGCCATTTGGATATTTATAACCGGGGACTGGGTGGGGGGGGCGGGGGCGGGTTTTCTGGGATTTCCACGGACCGGGGGGCCAGAGTTTGCGGGCGGGAGCCAATCACAAGCACTGGGGGGCGGGGTTTGCGGGCGGGAGCCAATCGTGTGGAAGGGGCGGGGTTTGCGGGCTGGAGCCCTGCGGGACTTAGGCAGGAGCCCCGTGAGCCTTATACGGCCCGCGGGCCTGACGTTGCCCACCCCTGCTCTAGGAGATAAAGGTGGCATACATAGCAATTCTCCCTTCAGTTTCCTCACTACAGCAGCCTTGTAGTCTGACTGGTATAAAATCACACGGTGAGCTTTTGTGGCTGAGGGTGGCCTTGATCCTTGGTCTTCACAATCCCAGTCAAAAACTGTAACTACTACATAACACTGGAAAAATGGTTCTTGAGGGGGATGCCAAGGAAGAGCAGAGTTGCCATTTAGAGAGGACAACAGTAATTACTCTCCCTTTGTCCCTTGTCCACAATGTTTCGAGCCATCTGGATTGTTGTTCCAGAGCCTCTTTCTAGACAGATCATGTTTTCTATACATTGACTTATATTATAAAGAGTTTATACCCATGAACTAAGTATTCTAAGTAGAGTCCCCTGTCGGGGAGATGGCGCGGTGATAAAAGTCTAATAAATAAATAAAAAAATAAATAAATATTCTGTGTCAAAATAATGCATCATTTTGTTGTATGACCTGCATGAAAATAAGGTTGCTATAGTTTTAAAAATCTATTAAACACTCTATTTTGGTGTGATATGAAAGACAATCCAAATATATGCTTACTTAGAAATAAGCTCCACCTAGTTCAACAGGACTTACTTCCAATGTCGTTTGCATTGTGTGGAAGGATAAGAATTTTGCTTTGAACAGTTCTCATTCTCTCACACTCTGCATCTCTGACAGAGAGAGACAGGGCTTGATAATGGTAATTGGAAGGATGTTCAGTGAGAGACACTGTCTTGCTGGCGGAAAAAGAGCAATAGAGGTTGGGCACGACACCAGCTACGAGTGAGAAAATGGCTCTTTTATGGGTGCAAGTTTACAGAGTGGGTGGGTGGGGCTTAACACTCACCTTTGGAAGACAGGCTGAGTCAGGTTGGTGAAGCAGAGAGCAGGGTTTGAAGACAGCACCAACAAAATGAGCCGAAATATGAGACACTCAAAAAACTTGGTAGCAGAGGTGGATCAAAGAGAAGAACGGCTAAACCAAAGCCTGAAGCAGAAGAAAAACCTTGGAAAGATAAACTTTATATTCAAGGAAAAGGGCCAGAAAGCAAGAGAGTAGAAAAAAGCAATAGAATTAGGGGGTGCTGTGCTGTTGATCAAAGACCCCAAACAATTATCTATTTAATGCATATGCTAACTATGGTTTGCTTAACTATGCTTTAGCTAGATTTACACAACAGATTATCGTAAATCACATTTCATTAACCACCATGACTGGACTCACACAGCATGTTAAATCAAATCAAATAATCCACATTATGATTTAATGTGTGGTGTAAAACTACGCAGTGTTTGTAATCCATATTTTTATATCTGATTAAGGTAACCAAGAACCATTTCCTACCCGTATATGTGTAAGGCCAGTAATGAGTGTTTCTGGAAGGTCCATGGAGAGCTTTGCCTCCTGAATGAATACTACTAGAAAATTGCCCTTCTCCACCCATGATTGGTCTTTAGTTTTCAATTCTCCATTATCATAAGAGAATAACGATGTCCCCTGCTTCCACTGGACCAGCATTTGCTTTCTTCTTTGCCATGTTTTACTTCTAAATGCTGACATTTGGAAAGCAAGTTTGAAAGGATAAGGGAGTTTTGATGTCCAAAGCTGGTCAATGAAGATAGATGCTTGGAGCATTTCTTGTTATATATGCTTTTTTTAAAAGAACTAGTTAATAAAAGGATAAATTTCCTCTCTTCCAAGCTCTAAATATTTCCTGGAAAATAACTCTGTGGCTTTGAAAAGATCTCCAGAATCTTGCACTCCTTGTTTTTTCTGTCCCACCATGAGTTAGTCACTGGATTACAGGAATGCCCCAAGATAAAAACTGATTTGCAAGAATTGTTTGTCCAACAAAGATTTTATGGAAGGGAAGCCTTTCCTTAATTGGAGTACCTTCTTGGATTCACTGTTGATTATAGACTGTTGAAGGTTTACTGGAACCAGAAATGTGTTTTGGCTACAGTGAGAGTCAAAGTTCAGTGGAACACTGCATAAACTTGGCACGTTACTTCGGCTGAAAACATGCAAGCAAGCTACCTCCCCAACGCTGCCCAGCTCCAAGCAATCAGTAATACGTTACTTATTCAGTTTTGACTTCATGGCACTGAAAACTTATGAAACTTTTCAAAGAAGCATAGAGGAAATAATTTACAAAGGGAGTCTGACACTGTTTCAAACAGTTCAGTGTACCACTGTGTTCTGAAACCACATCTTATCCCTTCTATTGCTACTGCTGTTATATAATAAAGGATTGTGGCTGCACAGTTAGCAGAAATTACCCACAGATGAAACATTTCTCAGCCAACCACATCCCTGGTACACTGTGTAGCCACTGGCTTGGGAACCTTACACTGTGCAAATCCCGGTGCTAGGTACGCATTTGGTCTCTGCCTCTCCTCACTCTATGCAAATATAGCTGTAATGAGGTTGCACCAATGCCCAACTGAGACAGGGAAGGTGTGGCATCAGCACCTGTTGCTAGCTGTAGCAGCCTCGCAAAACAAAAAGAGCAAAAAAAAGACTGGATAGAGTTGGAATACAGCTGCCAGATACAAAGTGCAAAAATACAGACAACCACTAGGTGGGAACAAAGAGTTAGAGACTTCTGTGTTTCTTTGCTGCCATCTAGTGGTTGTCTGAATTTATGCAACTCTGATTTTACAGCCTTAGAATAACTTGATTGACGCAAGTCAGGATTGGGTCTGGTTGCGGCCTGGTTGGGTGACTAGTTGGAAGCCTCACCATTGCCTTCCTGAACTCTATGGCTGAAAAACAGGATATGGGCATTAATGATTAGTAAAATAGCACGCTATCCAATAGCATGTTGAATAGACTGACTGAATAGGGAGAAAATGTAGCAACTGGAAGGAATGGTGGCAGAGAGTAAATGTGGTCTACCACATTAAATGACAGCATGTCTACTGACAGAACTTACAGAAAGAAGTTATTCTAGAAAAAAAGATTAAATAGAGTCTCCCAGGCCTTGGGATAGGATAGTAGTGAACCCCTATAAGATTTGGCTTTATTTTGGCATAGTCTCTGGAGACAGATCTCTTGTTCTAGCTTTCACTTTGTTTTAGCTTTTTATAGTGTAAAGCACCCAGAGGCACTGGGAGATAGGCATTTTTAAAATGTATGCATAAATAAGGTGGTGAGAGAGAGATTTAAGAGTGCACTTATAGCACCAGATTTGATTTGAAAACTGAATCCAACCTGTCTTGCCTTGGACTGATTTACAAGGCCCACAATTTGAACTAAGACCCAAATCCAAATCTCAATCTTGAAATCCCGATTCCTGAATCTCACATTTACTGTAAGTGGAAATATAATAATATTTTTCTGTTTGCCTAAACTGAATAGGTTTTCAGAAATAATTCTACTTTATGATAATATGACATGATTTAATTTAGACCACTTATAAAGAAGCCTGCATTGGTTCCCTTGGAGATTATAATTATAATTATTATTATTGACATGTCTCTTACCTTCCATGTTTTGATAAGATGCCTAAATTAATCATGGCTACACAGCTGCAGGAAGGAAGTAGATTATCTCGATCTATTTCAAACTGGTTTCAGAATGGACTATAAAAGAGACTGCCTTGGTTGTCCTTGTGTATGTGATTCTTAGTTCTTTTGACTTTTCAGAGTTTTTAATATTATTGACCATGGTATCTTTCTGGATTGTCTCAGAGATAGGAGAATCAGAAGCACTGATTTGCAATTGTTCAGTTTCGATCTCTCAGGCAGATTTCAAATAGTCTTCCCTGGAGGCAATTATTTCTGAAAATGAGAACAATAATATGGTATATCTCAGGGCCATGGTATCTTTGGAATGCTTTTCAATATCTGTACTACACCGCTAGGAGAGATCCTCAGAAAAATTGGGCTGAGTGCTATAAGTATGCTGATGATTTTTTCCCCCTGTTCAATCATGTCCGATTCCCAGAGACTGCCTGGACAAGTCCCTGCAGTTTTCTTGGCAAGGTTTTTCAGAAGTGGTTTGCCATTGTCTCCTTCCTAGGGCCTAGAGAGAGTGACTGGCCCAAGGTCACCCAGCTGGTTTTGTGCCTAAGGTGGGACTAGAACTCATGGTCTCCCAGTTTCTAGCCTGCTGCCTTAACCACTACACCAAACTGGCTCTATGCTGATGATACCCTAATCCATTTCTCTATATCATCTTTGAATAATGGTTTGGCTTCCTTGAATGCCTGCTTCCAGAAGGTAATGGCATAAATGAGGATAATAAATCAAAATTGAGTCCAGAGAAGTTGGAGGGTCATAGTTCTAGAGGGATAACAGATCTCCATGTTCTGAGTGGTGTCACGCTTTCCCAAAATAGGCAGTTAACACATTCTACATGCTGGCTGGGGAATTCTGGGAGTTGAAGTCCACACATCTTAAAGTTGCTGAGGTTGGGAAACACTGTTATAGATCCAAATCTCACACTGGTTTCAAAGACTGAAACGATGACCAGGAACACATTTTATTAACTTTAGTTGAGATGCTAACTTCATCACTTTCTGGAAGAAAGGGACCTTAAAGCTGTCATGTAAATCAGGGGTCCCCAACCTCTGGCGCGGCCTGTTAGGAAGTGGGCCGCAGAGCAGGAGGTGAGCGGTGGTGTCAGGAATGAGCCTGTCCCTGCCGCCATGAGACGGAGGAAGAGCATCCGGTAGCAGGAAGAAGCTGGGAAGGCGCAAAGACAGAGCCTGAGCTGTAGCAGTTGATTGGTGGAGACCCTGAAGGGGAAACACTTCCACCTATGAGCACGTGGCAAAGAAGGGTGGCGAGACGGGCCAAGGAGTGCGAGGCCCAATTGGCCCCCGCTCGCAAACCCCGCCCCCGTCTGCGAGATTGGCTCCCGCTTGCAAACCTTGCCCCCGTTTGTGAGATTGGCTCCCGCCTACAAACCCCGCCCCCTGTCCGCGCGATTGGCTCCCGCCTGCAAACCCCGCCCCCCGTCTGCACGATTGGCTCCTGCCTGCAAACCCTGCCCCCCGGTTCGTGCGATTGGCTCCTGCCTGCAAAGCCGCCCCCCCATCCACGCGATTCGGTACCGCCTGCAAACCCCGCCCCCACCCGCAAGATTGGCTCCCACCTGCAAAGCCCACCCCCAAGTCCATGGAAAAATTGTCTTCCACGGAACCGGTCCCTGGTGCCAAAAAGGTTGGGGACCCCTGAAAATATTGGCAACCTCCATGCTTGACAACCTAGACATGAAGTACATGGATCTGCCTTAATATCAAGTCCAGGTATTTCACTTTGTAAAGAACTCAGCAACCAGGTTGGTCCTGCAAGAACTCAGAAAACGCACAAGTATGCATTGTGCTAGCTGCCAATTTGTTTTTGAGTGAGATACAGAGTACTAGTTATTGCCTTAAATCCCTACTAGCTTGGGTGCAGGTTACTCAAGAGAATACTTTCTATAGAATTCCTCCCGCTTCCTCCTTGCTCACTGATGTCATCTGGAACCCTTGCTTTATATCAGGACAATGCACAAAAGGAAGCAAACAACCTTTGGTCCAAAGAAAAATTACTCAAGGCATCTGTGCTTTTTGCTGATTAATTTGCTACATATGCCTTGTGCAGGCAGATTCTTTTCTGTGGTGACTGTCTCTCAGATTCTACTTTAACCAGTGTTTGATAATTGATTACCTTTCCTCATTCATGGCATCTGTTGAGGTTCTAAATCCATTATGTCTTTGTGAAATCTGCCTTTCACTCTCTCTCAGATTGGCACAAACCCTATAGATGAGCTTGGCAAATGCAAAGTTATCTTTTCATTCAAATATAATTTTGCTCTCACCAGGAAGTTCAGTTTGCTTTATATTCTGTCCAAAGTTCAATCGAGGCTTTATAGTGCAGTACAGAGAGCTGGGGTGTGAGGAGATAAATGACCTGGGAAGGTCCAAATTAGACTGCATATCAGTAACTAGTACTCTTGGGGTAGTTGTCAAAGGGAAGGCAGGAAATAATTTGTAGATTCCCAGGCAGTCTTTTCTGAAATGGCGTTCAAGACTGGAGATTAACTTTATCTTAACCCTACTCCTTTAAGGGAGCCCCCTTTTTCCCCTTGCAGGGGTTGACTGAGTGAAAACTGATTTCTATGTACATTGCCTGTTGTTGCTACCCCTGAGTAGGGGTTGCAACCCTACTCAGAGCCCTCTAGGCAGTAGTGAAACTGGCAGAAATTAGGTCATTTTTAAGGACGTTGTCGCTTGGGAGAGCAGCAGCAGCAGCAGCAGCAGCAGCAGCAGCAGGCACTGGAACCCTTTGTCGTGGGGAAACACCACAGGGAGACACAATTTTTGTCATGTACACAATCCAGTATGCTTTATCAACTGCAAGGGGCTCCTATCTTAGACTGCGGCAGACATACCTTTTCTCCTCCACTCCCTAGGCACTCCCCTCCATTGCCATTTTGGTCTAGCTGTGAAAGAGACTGGAGACCTGGCTGCTGCAGGGCAGTTGGCTTTCATTATGCCTGCCTGACCCCTGCTTTCCAAGGGCTTGCCAACTCCTATAAACACTGCTTTCTTGAGTCCAGTGCTACATTGGAGATCAATTTAAACCTTCCCTTAAATGTTGCCACCCAGCAGGACCTAGGCAGTGTGCCCTCTTGGTGGTTGGCCCTGCCCTTTGGAAAGCCACCTCCCTGAGATCTGGCAGGTCCCTGCCCTCCTAGCCTTCCGAAAAGCTCTGAATGCCTGGCTTTTTCCCACAAGCCTCGAGGCTGTGTGAGGCTGAAGCCTGGTGAAGCTCTAGAGTTGGTTCCCCCCCCCCCCCCGATGTGTGGGGATGTGCTGTGTTTGGGAGAGCCAGGAGGTTTTTTTGGGTTGGTTTTTATGTTTTCATTGCTTTATTATGGCTTGTGAACTGCCCCACCCACCTTAAGGAGAATGGCCTAACCTGCTGGCAGTTGACACTCAGTCGGAGGAAATAAAGCCAGGGAAATCCCCCAGTCACTTTCCTTAACTGGTCCCACATTATAAAAGTTAGCACCACTCACTGGCCTTGATTCTGGTGGAAAGACGGGGAGATTGCACTTGAACCAGCCACCTGGCTGTGCCTAAAAATGAAGAGAAAAACGGAAAGATGCTTGGCTATCAGGGTGAGGAAAAACAAAAACAAAATCCCTGTAGAAGGATGTGAAAAAGGTTCAGGAGCATTATAGCACTAGATGACTGGGTGATTTGGTGTAGTGGGAGCTCCATTCCAAACTAAATTATACAATTAATCATTACTCTCATATACAGTATATCAGAGCTTTCCAAACTTTTCATGTTGGTGACACACTTTTTAGACATGCATCATTTTGCGACACACTCTTACAGCAGGGCACAAGGCAGGCACTAGGACCTGCACGGAATCACAGCAGGTTTGGAGGCAGCAAGGCACAAGGCAGGCACTAGGACCTGCACGGAATCACAGCAGGTTTGGAGGCAGCAAGGCACAAGGCAGGCACTAGGACCTGCGCGGAATCCTGGCAAGGTTCGGAGGCAGCAGCAGCCGCGACACACCCAGACACTGCAGCCGACACACTAACGTGTCCCGACACACAGTTTGGAAAGCTCTGCAGTATATGGACATCCACAGGGGGCAATGGGGCAAATGACACAGGTGATGACACCATCTTACAAATGCTACTATGTATTTGCATCAGAAGCCATGATACATCACAACAGTTGTGTGATGAAATCATTTTGACATCATCACAGTTTGTTACAAAAGCTGCCACCCATATATTTAAAGATTTCACCCTTGCATCACATTAAAAATTACAGTTCAGCAGAACTTCTGGAGTAGCTGTTAATCACACCTAAACATGGGAAAACTGCAAGTTACACATTGGATCACCCTAGCAAACTTCAGATGCATGAGCTACAGAGCCCTTTATCTTTGCAGTCAGATGAGGAGTGATAGGCATTGGAGTACTACTCATGAGAAAGAAGCACACTCTACATATCTCTTCAGGGTGAGGAAGATAAGGTATTAAGGTATTTTGGATAAGGAATTTTGGATATATTTGCAGCTTGGTCTGTTCTGACATTCTTAGTTGGCAAAGGGCTATAGCAACTGTGCCAACATACAACAAGAAGCCAACTCAGCCATCCTTAACTGGCAGCATTAAGTTAATTATTGGAGAGGCTTGATCAACAGTGTCTTGTTTTCGGCCTGTGTCTGGGACACGCCGTTGTTGTTGTTGTTTGTTGTGAGCTTTGCCTAGCCAGTCCTGCCAGCTGCTCGCCTGAAATGCAGTTACATCCAAGTCATTACCTCCCAAAAGGATAACAAGTAGAGCTGAGTAGAGCTGAATAGGACAGCCTTCTGCCAGGCTGGGCCTGGATTTAGGCCACGCTAAGAAACAAGTCAAGCCATTGTCTACTTGAATGAGTTGACTGGCAGGGAGAAAGAAGGGAAAGCAACCTTTTTAAAGGGGTGGTGGTGGATTGGTCTGCCAGGAAAAATCCCACTATTTCACATTTGCTTTAGGAAGACAGTTTCTTGGGAATGCTACAGAGACCTAGCACATGGAGGCAAACGACTCAACCTATTAGATAGTGCTACCATTTCAAGAATCAAGATGACTGTTGTCCAAGGTGTCTGCAGCAGAGGGCAGTGATGGTGATTGCTTCAGAAGGCTTTTGCTTGGTTGCTTTCTGTCCAATATTAAAGCAGCATGTCTCACTCAATATTTCATTCAGGGAATATGCTGGAGGTGACAGCTGGGTTACTGGCAATTTTGCATAGGCATTCATTAACAACCCTATACTATACATCCTGTTTAGTAGGGCTTACTTCTTAGTAAGTAGCTGTATCATTATGGCCTCAATAAAATAATATGCAAATAATCGATACAGGTAGTCCTCATTTAGCGACCACAATCGGGAGTAGCTCGGTCATTAAGCGAAGTAGTTGCTAAGTGAAACTGCAACTGTGCTTATGATCTTACTTCAGCTTTCCTTTGCTTTACAGACCTGTGAAGGTCATAAATGTGAGGATTGATCGTAAAAGTACTTTTTCATCACCATTGTAACTGCAGTCATTAAACGAGGCAGTCTCTAAACAAGGACTACCTATAGTGGAAAAAGCTGGCCAGTGAGATCAGAATCGCATATCTGCCAATATTGAAGAGATGCACCTTTATCAACCTGGTGTCTTCCTAATATTTTTGACTAGACTTCTCAAAAGTCCTTTCACCATGGAATGTTGGGAGTAGTATTCATTAAGAAATTTGAAGCTGCAACCCAACTCACACTTGTTAGGGATAACTGCTACTGAATTCAATAGTCATTTTTCACAGAGCCAGCTTTTTATAGACTCATACTGTACAGGTAGTCCTCACTTAACAACCATTCATTTAGTGATGGTTTGGACTTACAATGGTGTTGAAAAAAACAACTTATGACTGGTTGTACTTATGACCGTCACAGTGTCCCCACGATCACATGATCACAATTTGGGCACTTGGCAACCGGTTTGCATTTATGACTGTCACAGCATCCCATGGTCATGTGATCACCATTTTCGACCTTCCCGGCCGGCTTCTGGCAAGCAAAATCAATGGGGAACCAGGTGATTTGCTTAACAACCACGTGGTTCGCTTAATGCCTGCTGCAAAATATCGGGTCAGATTTGCTTAATGACCACTTCGCTTAGCAACCAAAATTCAGGTCCCAATTGTGGTCGTTAAGCAGGGTTTACCTGTAGGTGAAATCCTCATTACTTGGATCTTAAATTCCTTATGAAACTGGATTTGCATAACTGTATAAGAATAAACAATTTTGCAAAACAAAAGTCTTTGTACAAAATGCCCTTCTTAGGAAAGTCATTCTGAATCCCCCCTTTTTTCTTACCACATGAGAGAGAAAGCCTCTTGTAAAATGAAATTGTCCAGCTATAGATCTTATTCCGTGTCTTTAAAAAATACTCTGCTCCTTGTTTAATTAGTAAGACCACTTTTAATCAAAGTTTTAATTGATATGGTTAATATAATTACATATAGATGCTCCAGTAGAAAAAAATGATTCTGAAAGGAGTGGAAAGCATCAATTGCCTCTGTTGATTTGATATGAAGATTATTTAGATGGATATTTTGTGGTTTGTTAGGTGGCCCACCCCACGTTTTAATTTTAAAACACACAAGCATTGAATTGCATGCAGTAACTGGCCACTAGTATTCCAAATAGAGTTGGCCCAAGGTGTTTCCCCTTGTGAGGTGTAGTACAGAGTAATACCCCTTTCCATTTCCACAGACGGAAGGTGACTGGGCTGCCAGCAGACTACCTCCACACTGGAATCAGGATTACTGATTCAGAATTACTACACCTGAGAACAGGTAGGTCATGTGGGCTATATACAGCCCTGTCCTCCAAATAGCTGTCACTTCCTGCCCCTTCCTTTTCTACTGCCTAAGACAGATGCTTTGTTCTGCCTAAGGATAGACTGACCATATGTCCCGTTTTGAATGGAACAGTCCCGTTTTTTTAGCATTTTTCAACCATCCCGTTGTTTTCATAAAAATCTCAATTTTATCCCATTTTTCAAACGCAGCGGGAATGGCGTGGAAGGAGGATCCAAGCCGGAGCGTGGACTGGGGGGCGGGGTTTGCAGGCGGGAGCCAATCGCGTGGACCAGGGGCGGGGTTTGCAGGCGGGAGCCAATCGCACGGATGGGGGGGCAAGGTTTGCAAGCGGGAGCCAATCTCGCGGACGGGGGCGGGGTTTGCGAGCGGGGGCCAATCGGGCCTCCCGCTCCTCAGCCTGCCTCTCCACCCTTCTTTGCCGCATGCTGATAGGTGGAGGTGTTTCCCCTTCAGGGTCTCCACCAATCAACTGCTCCGGCTCCGGCTCTTTCTTTGCGTCTTCCCAGCTTCTTCCTGCTACCAGATGCTCTTCCTCCGACTCATGGCAGCAGGGACAGGCTCATTCCTGACACCACCGCTCACCTCCTGCTCTGCGGCCCACTTCCTAACAGGCCGCGCCAGAGGTTGGGGACCCCTGATTTACATGACAGCTTTAAGGTCCCTTTCTTCCAGAAAGTGATGAAGTTAGCATCTCAACCAAAGTTAATAAAATGTGTTCCTGGTCATCATTTCAGTCTTTGAAACCAGTGTGAGATTTGGATCTAGAACAGTGTTTCCCAACCTCAGCAACTTTAAGATGTGTGGACTTCAACTCCCAGAATTCCCCAGCCAGCATGTAGAATGTGTTAACTGCCTATTTTGGGAAAGCGTGACACCACTCAGAACATGGAGATCTGTTATCCCTCTAGAATTATGACCCTCCAACTTCTCTGGATTCAATTTTGATTTATTATCCTCATTTATGCCATTACCTTCTGGAAGCAGGCATTCAAGGAAGCCAAACCATTATTCAAATTTGATATAGAGAAATGGATTAGGGCATCATCAGCATAGAGCCAGTTTGGTGTAGTGGTGTAGTGGTTAAGGCTGAGCTTTCCAAACTGTGTGTCGGGACACGTTAGTGTGTCGGCTGCAGTGTCTGGGTGTGTTGCGGCTGCTGCCGCCTCTGAGCCCTGCCAGATTTCCACGTAGGTCCTAGTGCCTGCCTTGTGCCTTGCTGCCTCCAAACCTGCCCTGCCATGATTCTGCGCAGGTCCTAGTGTCTGCCTTGTGCCTGGCTGCCTCCAAACCTGCTGTGATTCCATGCAGGTCCTAGTGCCTGCCTTGTGCCCTGCTGTAAGAGTGTGTCATGAAATGATGCCCTGCTGTAAGAGTGTGTCGCGAAATGATGCATGTCTAAAAAGTGTGTCACCAACATAAAAAGTTTGGAAAGCTCTGGGTTAAGGCATCAGGCTAGAAACTGGGAGACCATGAGTTCTAGTCCCATGCTTCAGACCATGCTTACCATGCTTACCATGCTTCAGACCATGCTTACCTGTAATTCCAGGTGTTATTTGACTACCCACCTTAGCATTCCAGTCTCCTGTAATGAAAATCACATCTCTTTTTGGCGTATTATCCAGTAGGTGCTGCAGATCCTCATAGAACTGATCTACTTCTGCTTCTTCAGCATCTGTAGTTGGGGTGTATATTTGGATCACTGTGATGTTAAATGGCTTGCCCTGAATTCGAATTGAGATCATTCTATCGTTTTTTGGATTGTATCCAAGCCCTGCTTTAGCCACTTTATTATTAATTATGAAGGCTACTCCATTTCGTCTGTGGTCCTCTTGTCCACAGTAGTAGATCTGGTGGTCATCTGACGTGAAGTGGCCCATTCCAGTCCATTTCAGTTCACTGACACCCTAAATGTCTATATTTAATCTTGACATCTCACCAATAACCACATCCAATTTGCCCTGGCTCATAGATCTTACATTCCAGGTTCCTATGGTGTGTTGATCTTTAGAACATCGGATTTGTCGTTCACCACCAGCACCGTCGGGCGCTAGCCGTCCTTTCGGCTTTGAGCTAGCTGCGTCATCACATCTGGGGCTAGTTTAACTTATCCTCTGTTCCTCCCCAGTAGCATTTTAACCATCTTCCGACCTGGGAGTCCCATCTTCCGATGGTATACCGACATATCTCTGGTTGTACTGATCCATTTAGTTTTCACAGCAAGAATACTGGGGTGGGTTGCCGTTACCTTCCCCAGGGATCGTATTTAGTCTGACCTCTCTGCCATGACCTTCCCGTCTTGGGTGTCCCTTCATGGTGTAGCTCATGGCGTCATTGAGGTGCTCAAGCTCCAGCACCATGACAAGGTAACAATCTCCTTTGCTGGAGATAAGATAGGTTACCTCAACTGTATTCTTCTGTCTTTTCTGTTTCTGCAGATTGGACAAAACCACTTGAGGACCCTAAAAATTCTGTAATTCCGAAATTTAGATCATGTCTTTTTGCCTTATAGTCTGTGTGCATCTTTCATACTGAAATACTGAATAAAATAAAAGTATAGCAAAATTGGAATATAATAGTTTTTTTAAGCTAATGATTTGTTTTTCAAACTGTGAAATTATAGTTGGAACTTTGAGAAGGCTTAGATATGGTTGGAAATTAGACTAGGGTTACATAGGTGGGCTGCAAAAATCTGGACAGCTGTTGGATGGCAGCACATACTTAATGTTTTCCAAATTTCTTTGCTGCCTTCTGCTTGTCCAGATTTTTGCATCTCAGATAAGGTAGCCCTAAATTAGATTGAAGGGGCATGGTGGCTCAGCAGGTAAGACGCCAGGCTTGTCGATCGGAAGATCGCAAGTTCAGAGATTCGAATTCCTAACCCCGCGTGACGGAGTGAGCTCCCGCACTAGCCCCAGCTCTTGCCAACCTAGCAATTTGAAAGCATGCAAATGCAAGTAACTTAATAGGTACCACTTTGGTGGGTAGGTAACAGCGTTCCGCATGCGTCATGCCGGCCACATGACCGTGGAAGCGTCTTCGGACAACGCTGGCTCTTCGGCTAACAAACGGAGATGAGCACCAGCCCCTAGAGTCGGACACGACTGCACAAATGTCTGGGGGTAACCTTTTTAAATTAGATTGAATGTTTGGGGAAAGACAATTTATTAAAACTACACACACATGTTAATCCATGGAAAGGACTAATCATGTTTATACCGGAGCTCTTGAATCTAGGTATGTATAGGAAAGAAAATTATCTCTGTGCTCTTGGCCATATGTCTCCTCTGTATGTATGTTTAAGCATATGAATATTTGAGATTCTTCTACTAATCTGGATAGCTTCAGATGAAACTAATTGATTATAGCAAAAATGGAACCTTGTGGAAATGGTTGGAAAACAGATGAGAAAGATCTTCTCACTTTTTTTCATGCTGGGTGGGTAAGGTTAAGGAAAAGTAGAACTGGATGTCATCTATTATTTCTTGTTGTAGAGCCCCTTGCTGAAAGGAAAGATAGACTTTTGCACTTAAAATTAATAAATGATGGAAAGTGAAATAAAGCTGATTTCCAAGTTGTTAAAAGTGAATGAGCCTAGCAATAGACAAATTAATGGTTAGAAAGTAATTTCATAGAGTCAGGATGGGAGAGTGAATAAAATGTCAGACTATGTCTGGGGAGACCTAGGATCAAACTCTAATTCAGTATGAGGTTGTACATGATTTTGAACTACTCTCACTTAGGCTAGCATACTTCATGGGCTGGTTATGACAATCAAATGTGAGCATACTTTACTCTGAATTCTTAGAGAAGCAGCAGGATAGAAATGTAATAAATAATTAAACAAATTTCTATCACCAAAGAGATTGGTTGCCTTACCAGTGATTTGAAACTCACTCTACCTATGGGCCTGGGGCCTAAAAAGATTACTGATCATAGAATAGGCAGACCACTGTCAGCCATTTTGGAATTTGCTGTCACCTTCATATGAGTTGAAATCATGCCTGTTGGACAAAGCAGTGACAATGGCTAAGGATTGTTGATGAAATCATGCCTGTTGGACAAAGCAGTGACAACGGCTAAGTGACCTGTTAGAATAGCTTGACGCTGTTAATCACACATTATCTGTTGGACTCCAGATTCTCCCTATGAAAACAGTTTAAAACATCCTGGCCTCAAGAGAACATTCATCTCTGCTGAGGTTGATAAACAGGCCTCTGTGCATCTAAATAAAGGTGCAAATCAATTATTTCCTGATTTGTTTACAGAATTTATTGCCATTTTTAAAGTTAAAATTCATTTCTAATTGAAACCTTTCTTACATATGCCATAATTAAATTTAAGTTGTTTCTAAAATGTCCAAAATGTCCATGATTGCAAGTTTGTCTGTAGCTAAATGGCTATTAATGAGCTGTAGTTGTGGCAGCATCCAATACAGACATAAAATCCATACAGATAATTAAGAAATTATCCTTTGGGGAAAGCTCAGGTATCTGCCGCCTTTTTAGCTGTGAAAAGAAAAACAAGTGACTTCTATGAGGATAACTTCCTCCACTTCCCTTCCTGCACATAAAATTATATTAACGGTAACACCAAATCTGGATCTGTCTTGAATACACCATTTGGCTTATTGCAGAATTTCCTGCAGAATCTGAAAACGTAGTATGAAATCTAGAACTGGGATGGGGTTACTGTGTGTGAAAGAAAGGAATTAGAGGAGCTTTTTCATCTAGAGGTAAGGAATTCTTGTGCCAAGGGCACATTTAGCATTTTGAGAATTTGTGGTGGGCACACTCACAAAATGCCTATCACGGGAGACATATTCACAAAATGGTAGCCTAGTGGGCATGGCCAGTCCCAAAGACCCATTGACTAGAAATGAACTTGATCCCCAGGGTACTGTCTACCATCCCAGTAGGACTTGGGAAGCTCAAAACATTCCTACAAATAATTATGATGCTAGATGCTACTGGATTAAAGAATTCTTTTAAAGTCAGGAGGCAGGGAACCAGATGAACAGACTGTAAAGGGATGTCCCTGGCCTATGTTGTGTAGAACATAAAATGAGGGGAAATATGCATCTTAATGAGGTTCGGAAGATTGATGAATAGATATCGATACAGTTTGAACTGTAACATTTTTTCTCAGTACTAGCCTCCGCATTGTCCAGTTAATTATTTTCAACAGCCTATGTACAGAAAGGGGCGTGGTGGCTCAGCGGGTAAGACGCCAGGCTTGTTGATCGAAAGATTGCAAGTTCGGAGGTTCGAATCCCTAGCCCTGTGTGCAGAGTGAGCTCCTGCACTAGCTCCAGCTCTTGCCAACCTAGCAATTCGAAAGCATGCAAATGCAAGTAGATTAATAGGTACCACTTCAGTGGGTAGGTAACAGCGTTCCACGCGTGTCATGCGGCCACATGACCGTGGAAGCGTCTTCGGACAACGCTGGCTCTTTGGCTAACAAACGGAGATGAGCACCGGCCCCTAGAGTCGGACACGACTGCACAAATGTGCGGGGGGAACCTTTACCTTTTTATGTACAGAAAGCTGCATAGATACAACATGCACTTATAAATGATAAGCTTGCAGAAACTGTATACTGATAGAACTGATCTACAACTTGGGCTGCATATAAGTACAGTATTATTCAAATTCTGGAAAAATAGTGCTCCTGCAAGATAAAATTAAGTAGTAACCTATGGCTGTGAGAGCTGGACCATAAGGAAGGCTGAGCGAAGGAAGATAGATGCTTTTGAACCGTGGTGCTGGAGGAAAATTCTGAGAGTGCCTTGGACTGCAAGAAGATCAAACCAGTCCATACTCCAGGAAATAAAGCCAGACTGCTCACTTGAGGGAATGATATTAAAGGCAAAACTGAAGTACTTTGGCCATGTAATGAGAAGACAGGATACCCTGGAGAAGATGCTGATGCTAGGGAAAGTGGAAGGCAAAAGGAAGAGGGGCCGACCAAGGGCAAGATGGATGGATGATATTCTGGAGGTGACGGACTCGACCTTGGGGGAGCTGGGGGTGGCGACGGCCAACAGGAAGCTCTGGCGTGGGCTGGTCCATGAAGTCACAAAGAGTTGGAAGCGACTGAACAAATAAACAACAAAAAAGATAAAATTGGAAGTAATATATAGTTCTAGGGATGTGAAATCCTCTGGGCAGCATTTTCTCTATTATTCTTTTTCTCTGTTTGAGTGGACTACATTCAGATCCAAGATGCATTTCTATATGTGGAGAGTGCTGCCATTTGAATGAATAGAGTTGATAGGGCTTTCATTGCTTATTTTTTTTCTGATGACTTTAATCTAGTATGGTATACCATACCTCCTGTCCTGTTGATCAGGGTCTTCCATTATTGTCAACTTAAAGCTTCTCAAAAAATTTAATTATGGGAAGCTCAAACTATTAAAGCAATGAAAAATATTTTCACCAAATTCCAAGATAGAGTGGGACAGATGTTTTAAAGATAGATGCTTGACAGAAAGGTTCTCCTAGTGGTGGATAACATTGTACAGTAGGGAAAGCTAGCCTAAAATGTAGTTTGAAAATCTTATGTTTTATTATAAAATTCAACTTACAAAATTGCATCTTAGAAATCATGGCAATCCAGAATTGCTGTCTGTCTCCCAGTTCATAAGATTAAAAAATACTGAGTTTAGTTTATTTACGTACCTGATTTTTAGTCTGTTAGGCTACAACTGCCCATGTACACTCAAATTTGGTTAAACTAGGTTTGAAAATTAGTTTCACTCTAAATAACACAACTGTATTAATATTATGGGAGTGCCAAAGTATATAGTATTGTTGTATTGTTGAAACTGTTATACATCACTGTGAAAATTTAAGATGCTTGGGTTTTTTATTAATATTGTCATTTTATTTCAACTGATAATGACTAAGCATACATGCATGTAAGAAGATCTATAAAACAAACCGTAATACATCCTGAGTGCATGTCACTATATTATCATTGGACAGGACTTTGATAGTACTCACAGCAAAGAGTAGCAAATACTGTCCAAAATGCCCTAAAACTGACCAGTATTGCCCTTATTGTTAACAGAGAATGCTGCAAGTAGTACAGGTATACTGTAACTCAGGCTGCCTAGTCTACACGTTCTCTAATTAAAAAAAACTTTATATGAAAAACCCTTGATTTATCAAAGTCAGGATGGATGATGGAGGTTGATATCTTTGGGTCCATCTGGTGACAACCATGGCATATGTACAATTGTGACTTGGAATCTGGGAGGAGTAAATGGTAAAGAATATGAATAAATGAAATGAAATAAATAAAAATAATGTTATATATCTGTGAAACTAAGAGAAAGGGTAAGGATGTAATAGATCTGAACAAAGTTGGTCTGCTCTTGTGGAATAGAGTTGATGAATACTGTACATGCAAGATACTAAAGGGTGTCGATTTAATAATGAATGAAAAGGCTAAAATGTCACCAAGTATGAATTAGTATAATCTAGGCTGTTATGGGTATGTTATGAAAGTAGGAAACCATATATTGTTATAAGTGCATGTTATGTTCTAATTAATTGAGGTAATGGAAGATTCAGAGAGGAGTTTGGAGAAAAATTATGTAACATTCTGAACATGGTCCGGGGGGGGGGGAAATCTGCTACTCATGGGTGGATAAAAAAGAGATGAGACAACAGGAAAAAAGTGATTGGACCATTTGGAAACCCAACAATAAATGAGAATGGTGATTGTTTGGTGAGTAATTGCTTAGAAAAAACATTTCTTTCGAATACAGGGTTTTAAGCATGTTTATGGCAAAGGAATATATATAAAAGCATGATTGATTTGACCATTTATTATAAAGGCCTTTATTATCAGAACATTGTTTTATTTTCAAGAACTTCGTAAGTACCCAAGCAAGGATTCTTCTTGCCCAAAATTGTATGTTATTCTAAGGCTTGCTTTGAAATTAGAGTTTGTTCTTCATCCGGAACAATTTTATTTATTTATTTATTTATTTATTTATTTATTTATTTATTTATTATTCGAATTTATCACCGCCCATTTCCATGACAGTAGACTCTGGGCGGTTTACAAACATTTCAATTTCAAAAAATTACAATTACAAATATTTCAATTTCAAAAAAAGCTTAAGTATTCTAAGCAAGGACTTTGCTTATCTAGAACAGCAGTCCAGTTAGGAATTTTGTTTATCCAAAACAGTATTTTTTTTTCCAACTATTTATTGTTCCAATATACTCAAATAGAAATCCACACAACAACAATATGAAATTATATTTCATGATTTATATTCTGCAGAGAGCAAGGGATTTATGAAGCCACCTGGGAAAAGCAAATGTATGCCTTTAACGAAACGAGCTCGTGAGTTCTCGGTATCCCATGGTGTGATCTGCTATAGAAGGGGCCTGTAGGTAGTGTCAAGCATAGGTCAGCTGTGGAAGATCCAAAGAGTTGGAAATGTTCCTGAGGACTGCTAAGCAAAGAGTCCAATCTGCACAACAGTAACAGATATAGTAATGAGTGCAGAATTACTTTTCCAGTTTGACTGTTTTCGTTTTACTGTTTAATTTGCCCTTTGCTATGAATGACAGCTTTGGTAAACTGGAAGGCAGAATGTTTCCAGAGAGGGAAATAGCTAGGAGACATGCATGAAGTCACACAAAAGCCAGTCATCTTATCCACTGCATTGGAAAAGAGACCATTAAGTGCCATCCAAAAGCAATGATCACTAAGCTTTGCTGATTTAAAAAATGCACACAGTAATGATGGCAGTTTTGACAAGGTTTTCTCGGTCTGGGCAAAGGGGAAGATTGCTGTTATAGTGGCAAACACTGTGTCAGTCCTAGTTAACTCTTGCTCGTTATTTAGGGTTATTTCTTTATTCAGGTTAGGGTTATTTGAGGGAAGACTGCTAAAATGGTTTATTTAAATTATTTTGGTTTAAATCAATCAATAGAAGTTTGTGTGGTGCAGTGAACAAACCATGTCCCTATTTCTGAACATGATAAGGCAGGTAAGCAACTTCGTGCCCCCCGTATCTTATGTCATATTTCTTTGCAAGTCAGCATGCCCAGTATGTGCCCATGTTGATCTCTGTAAGAATAATTTGGGAGAGACATATTTGCATGAGTGGAATATTACACCAGAGCACAGGAACAGTGTGTTTTGTATCTTGACTAGGCTGTTTTGCCAGAAAGGCACGCTAATACATTATCTTGGGATTGTATGGTTGGAAAAAATAAACTGCATAGTGGCATAAATAGTAATTCTCTTTGTACTTAATTTTCTGAGCCTCTTGGAAGTAGACAGGTAGCAATTTTTTATTGGGATTTAGGCAACTACAGGGTATTTTCCAGGTCAGCTGGTTCACCTAATTCTTGCTTCTTAAAATAAATAAAATATTTTGTTTTGGAAAATAACAAGATAGGATAAGCATGGCTTCTGAGATATGTCTATGAAGGTTCTCAGTCATCCAGGTGGAATTGTCTGTAGCTTGAATCATGTCAACTGGATTTCTATTTTCTCAGTGGAAACGTTTCGCTCCTTATCCAAGGAGCTTCTTCAGTCTGACTATCCTCCTTAACTATCTATCTTTCTTAACTAACTATCCTCCTTTAGATGATAAAAGGACTTAAAAATAACATCTCAATATAACCATGACCTAGCCCCAGGGTAAGGTCACACAGCTACCTAGAAACATATTTAGGATTCCCTTACCAACTTTGCTGTATGGTAAGGACCTAACAGAAGCAGAAGAGATCAAGAAAAGGTGGCAAGAATATACGGAAGATCTGTATAGGAAGGATAATAATATTGGAGATAGCTTTGACGGTGTGGTCAGTGAGTTAGAGCCAGACATCCTGAAGAGTGAGGTTGAATGGGCCTTAAGAAGCATTGCTAATAACAAGGCAGCAGGAGATGACGGTATCCCAGCTGAACTGTTTAAAATCTTGCAAGATGATGCTGTCAAGGTGATGCATGCCATATGCCAGCAAATTTGGAAAACACAAGAATGGCCATCAGATTGGAAAAAATCAACTTATATCCCCATACCAAAAAAGGGAAGCACTAAAGAATGTTCAAACTATCGAACAGTGGCACTTATTTCACATGCCAGTAAGGTAATGCTCAAGATCTTGCAAGGTAGACTCCAGCAATTCATGGAGCGAGAATTGCCAGATGTACAAGCTGGGTTTAGAAAAGGCAGAGGAACTAGAGACCAAATTGCCAATATCCGCTGGATAATGGAGAAAGCCAGGGAATTTCAGAAAAACATCTATTTCTGTTTTATTGACTATTCTAAAGCCTTTGACTGTGTGGATCATAACAAATTGTGGCAAGTTCTTGGTGGTATGGGGATACCAAGTCATCTTGTCTTCCTCCTGAGGAATCTGTATAACGACCAAGTAGCAACGGTAAGAACAGAGCACGGAACAACGGACTGGTTTAAGATTGGGAAAGGAGTACGGCAGGGTTGTATACTCTCACCCTACCTATTCAACCTGTACGCAGAACACATCATGCGACATGCTGGGCTTGAGGAATCCAAGGCTGGAGTTAAAATCGCTGGAAGAAACATTAACAATCTCAGATATGCAGATGATACCACTTTGATGGCTGAAAGCGAGGAGGAGTTGAGGAGCCTTATGACGAAGGTGAAAGAAGAATGTGCAAAAGCTGGGTTGCAGTTAAACCTCAAAAAAACCAAGATTATGGCAACGAGCTTGATTGATGACTGGCAAATAGAGGGAGAAAAAGTGGAGGCAGTGACAGACTTTGTATTTCTAGGCGCAAAGATTACTGCAGACGCTGACTGCAGCCAGGAAATCAGAAGACGTCTACTTCTTGGGAGGAGAGCAATGGCAAATCTTGATAAAATAGTTAAGAGCAGAGACATCACACTGACAACAAAGGTCCGCATAGTTAAAGCAATGGTATTCCCTGTAGTAACCTATGGCTGCGAGAGCTGGACCATAAGGAAGGCTGAGCGAAGGAAGATAGATGCTTTTGAACTGTGGTGTTGGAGGAAAATTCTGAGAGTGCCTTGGACTGCAAGAAGATCAAACCAGTCCATACTCCAGGAAATCAAGCCAGACTGCTCACTTGAGGGAATGATATTAAAGGCAAAACTGAAGTACTTTGGCCACATAATGAGAAGACAGGATACCCTGGAGAAGAAGCTGATGCTAGGAAAAGTGGAAGGCAAAAGGAAGAGGGGCCGACCAAGGGCAAGATGGATGGATGGTATTCTGGAGGTGACGGACTCAACCATTGGGGAGCTGGGGATGGTGACAGCCGACAGAAAGCTCTGGCGTGGACTGGTCCATGAAGTCACGAAGAGTCGGAAACGACTGAACGAATAAACAACAACCAACTTTGCTCAGACTGAAGAAGCTCCTTGGATAAGGAGCGAAACGTTTCCACTGAGAAAATAGAAATCCAGTTGACATGATTCAAGCTACAGACATGGCTTCTGAGAAGAATTCTTTTCAACTGCTTTAAAAGTAGTAACAATAAATTTGCTCATGACTTAATCTAGCTCACTCTCAAGCCTGACTTGATCGTTCTTTGGCCAGCTTCTTTTCCCACACTACATTTGGTCCTATTTTGTTCAGTTTCAGAAAGTTATCTTCTGAGTGACTTTGGATAAGGTTAGTAGGACCAACATATTTGATAAGCACCAGAGTGCACAGCTACATGTATGCGACTTCTGTGCCTAGTTCACATTTCTTAACATTTACTTTCTGAATGTGTGACATGATCTGTCCCACTAATTTAGCTGCAAATGTCATGGAACGGAAACAGGAAACACTTGAAGAGACCATGTCATATAAGCCTACTTCAGGCACTATACAAGCTATTTACCAGACTATGAAAATGAGGGGGATAAGAATGTGCATGTTAACTTCCCTCCCTCCAACCTGGGTTTCATCACCTGCTGTATGTGCAAGATGAAGTTCTGAAGCAGGCAGTCTGCTTTGTCTATGGAGGGAAGATAATGGAAAAATAAAGATTACAAATCATACAGGGAGATTGCATGGACCAAAGAGGTTCCCTATTTCAAAAGTTCATCCTGCACATGAGAATAGTGTTGAAAATGGGATTCGTGGAGAAACAGTTAGTACAATCATTCTCTTTCCATTTGCATGTTGTAACTTTTAGAATGCCTATTAGGGCTATACTAGGTAGATTTACATGTTGCATTAAGATATGATTTGTTCATTCATAAGGGCTGGGTTCACAGATATGCTACACCAAAATCAAACAAACTATATCTTGGCTTAGAATATCTGTTTCAGAACTCAAGCACAATGGGAACCCCGGAAACTGAATTTCTAGTTTTGACAACATCCAGTAGCTTTGGATGTGTGTGGTTCTAAATTAGAGACTGCTTGCCCGTCTGGTCAGAACATTGAGAGAAGACCTGCTAAGGATTCTATTTAAGGGGCTTGGACCTAGAGGCAGACTGTCTCAAAGGTAGGCCTACATGAAGGAACATTTTGTCTCAGTGGTGTGATAGGTCTCTTTTATTAAGGGACATTCTGGTTCAATTGACTGTTGGACCATAGGATGAGTGGGGATAGCCATCTATTATTATTTATTATGAATGTTGGATGAATTATTGCATTGTTTTTAAATTATGGAGATACTCTGTCCTTTGGAGATTTTCATGGAGTTCTATCTATCTAAGTGGTCACTAGGAGTCGAAAACGACTTGATGGCACACAATCAATAATCAATCAATCTGTCTTTTGGTTTGCTCTTGTATACTGCCCAGAGTCAGTCAGAGTAGAGCAGTCAATTATCTTGTTCAATGCATAAATGCATAAATAACCCATATACATTTAGCTGCTATTCCCTGAAACTTTCTTCCCCTGCCTGCTCTCCCTCCTTTCACCAACAGATCAAGAGATACCCACTTATGTGGATCTTCACAAAGCAAGTTGGAATCAGGCAGAGTTGCAAACCTCATTCCGTTTCATATATATGACAAATTGGACTAGATTGGGGCAGGTTAAGTGAACCTTGAAATATTGTCTGAGCTTGTTTTCTTGCTGAGTTTTAATTTTTTAATTATTATTATTATTTTTGGTAAGCGATTAGGATGGTACTGAATTGCCTTGAAATGAATACTTCCAGTCAGTATGCTGGGTTTTGGTCTGGTTGTAGTGAGCTTGCTTTGCATGGCTGGCCTTCCTTCAAATGGTTGAAATGACATGCGGCAAACTGACAGTTGAGGGACATGCAGGCGAGACAGTTTCTGCAGTGCAGCTGCTCCATTGGACACTGCTAAGGTAAAACTTGGAATCTGCTCTCATGCCATTGGCTGTTCCTGATGCAGTGAAGAGGAATTAATTCATGGATACCAAGGCTTCAGCCTCTGAAAGGCTCTCTGGTATTGCTGTTTATATATCTTCAGAATGCCTCGATTCATTTTACAAGCACACTATCAGCCTTTTTCCCTTTATTCATTTAAAATATTTATAGATTATTTTGAGCCACACACAGGTCTCTCCAGGTGTCGATTGCAGCACAATTATATTTAAATATTACAAAATAGGAACATCTTTTGAAACATAAGATTACCATGAAAGCTACAAACCATAGTTATTTTTAAGAAGGCCATTATCTGCATGACAGATTTGAACCAGTTTAATTCTCTTTAAATATTGTAATCTGGCTCTTTGTCTTCAAAATGCTAGGAGTTGTATGAAGCTTGATGAAAATTCTGCGGAGATGGATCTCAGACTAAAATTCCCAGTGTAACCTTTTTAAAATATCTAAAGAAAGAATCAAAACAAACAAAATTCTAAACATGCCTTATGGTCCAGAAAGATTGCCAACAATTGCTATGCAATTGAAAGTGGGCTGAAAATAATTTGGAGTTTTGTCTCTGCAGGAAAGTCAACTCACCAGAGTTGATTAGTTTGTCATATAATCAAATAAACAAGAGTTTCTGGTGACATGTTTCCCAGTCTTTTTCTTAAAAAGTCAATAAAGTCTCTGCAGCCCAGATCATCTGTCATGCAAAGGACACTCCCGTAAGCTAAGTTAACATAATTAAGGAACAATCTTATTTCCTGTCATTCATTCTATTTGTACTTTTCTTGGCACAGTGATAATGTCATAGCTTATCTGTTTTCTGAAGTGCGTATCTAAAGTATATTGGGATTTGTGGTTTGTTACATGGTTCTTCTCTATGCTATACACAGAATACAGAAGCAGTCAATAATCTGCTTCCTCAACTATATTTTCCAATATTTTGATGCAAACATTTAATCCACAACAGTAGAAGCAGATGTACTTTCACATTAGTTTGAAGTAGGCTTATTTGATTGGATTCATTTTATAAATAACTATGGAAGTGAAGCTCTTTGCTTTGACATTAAGCAGAAATATTTGGCTTCTTTTAATTGCAAGAGTATACTGTAGACCAGGGCTTTCCAAAGTTTTCCCGCGGTGACACACCAACCGCCATTGGTGTGTCGCTGTGGGAAAACCCGGAAGTGCCACCGTTGCGGCAGCGCGCAAAAACCCGGAAGCGCTGCTGCCGTTTTCGGATTTTTGCGTGCCGCCGTTGGTGTGTCGCCGCGAGAAAACCCGGAAGCGCTGATCATCATCAGCGCTTCCGGGTTGTGTGGCGACACACCAGACTGTGTGTGGCGACACACTTTTGTGTCGCGACACACAGTTTGGAAAGCTCTGCTGTAGACCTTTCAGCTCTCTCTTCATAAACCTAAGTGGAAAAGTGGCACTGCACTCACATCCTTCAGCATGTTGAGTAATGTGTGAACCAAGTACTGGGCCAGAACTAGATGTTCCTTTGGCCTGATCTAGGACAGGTCTTACCAGATTTTGTACATGTTCATTCAAGCATCCTACTGAATTGAATAGGACTATCTTTTCCTACTATACACACTGTGTTTTAGACCTAAATAGAACTGCAGAGAAAGTAAAAAGCTCTCTATAAAATTAAGCCGATAGAATTACTGATGTAGTTAAGAGAGTAGACATACTGTAATTGTTGAACTGTGTTCTCCTAGATTTATGGTTCCTTCTCTGCATTAGGTACCAGATTAATAGCTTTTGTTTCTTTTAAGTGATGATGACAGAAAATGCAGGAATCATGCATTATTAAGTTTTTAAAGCTGAAATAAAGTGTGATTTCTTTGGATATGAAAATGTCTGCTCCCCTCCAAAACTTTAAAATAGCTCTAGTGACAAATCACATTAGACTACTGAAATCCATTTCCCAGTAAATGTACGATCATTTGTTATCACTCTATAAATAAAGGGGTGTGGTAGCTCAGCGGGTTAAACCGCTGAGCTGGTAGTCTGCCGACCATAAGGTCGGCAGTTCGAATCCGCGTGGCGAGGTGAGCTCTCGTCACTAGCCCCAGCTCTCTGCCAACCCAGCGATTCGAAAGCTAAATAAGCAAGTAGATAAATGGGTACCACTCACGTGGGGCAATATGCTGGCATCCTGTTGGGGAGTCGCCTCGGATCCGAAGACGGAGACGGAGATCTGGAGAAGCCGGAATGGTGGCTGAGGACGGCGGCAGAGGACGACGGATCCCAGTTACAACTTCCAGGATGTCAGCAGCTGGCTCCAAAAGCGAGGCATTCTGGGACTTGTAGTTCCGATGCCTGGAAAAGAAGAGCCGGTTCCCTCACCCCCTCCCTAATCGCGCGGGTATGATATGATTGTATAAAATTGAAGTACATGATTGTAAGCCGCCTAGAGCCCTCCATTAGGGAGGGGATAGGCGGGGTATAAATAAGATAGATAGATAGATAGATAGATAGATAGATAGATAGATAGATAGATAGATAGATGCTGTCATGGCGTTGTCAGCAAATACCACTTTATTAACACCTTCAAAATTCCATATGAGTGCATCCTTTCAACTTCACTCCAAACTCAGTGATGGACGGAGCCTGAACTGTTAATCTTTTGCAACAAATCCAAAAGGTTCAGTGGTACCTTAAAAGCTAGCTGTTACTATTGCACAAGTTTTCACTGAAGTAGACTTTGTTCATTTATTTACAGGGCTATAAGCCACTCCAATCTGCTGACTTTGAGTTGCATACAACTCCTCAATATGTATATGTATGACTTTAAGATGCCTCAAGACTCTTTGTGGTGCCTAATATCAAAAGGAGAACAGTATTTTCTTTGGAAATGTCCCAAGTATTTATCTTGAAACAGTCATTCCTAATGTGCATCTACTGTATATGTAAGAGAACCTATGATTACAATAATCATCAGTGCTGTCTAAAATGTATTTCAATTCAGTTACTAAAGAGAAATAAGGGTGGATTGCTCATGAATATGAAAGCAGTTTATATTCAGTATATTATAACAATCTGATCTGCTAGCTTTCTTTAGGGTGGCCTATTTCTCCTTCTCTTCTTTGACAACTAATTTTCACTTAGAGTCTTCTCTACTTTTGCTGAATCTTAACACTGAATTTCTAGCTGACACCAAGCCAGTTCTGTAGAAGTCTACTTTACAGTTTGTTCCAACTTTATTTTATTTCCATTTTATGCAGCCTTGTCATAAAAGCAGAATTAGTGTAGATCAAAACTTAAAATTCCACTATTTAAATCTAAATGGAGGCTGTTAAAAATGTTGCTGTTAAAGAACTAAGCCAGAATGTGTATGAATATCCTAAGATCACCCATTATCAGTTTTAGCTATCAGTCCATTGGACTCATTCTCATCTTCATTGCTTTAACAAGGCTAAAGAATGTTCCCTAATTTTTATATTAGTAAATAACATAATAATAGGCATAGTCAAGAAAAATTAGTGGGAAGTGGTTAGCCAGTCATAGAGAAATTAACAAGAAATCTCTGTTCTACCATTCGAAGGTGCAAACTAATACTGTAGATTACATTTACAAGAAGAATATCTCTTAAATATGTTCTTGTTCCCTAATAGTGAATCACATTTTAAAAAATATTTGGAAACATGCAAGAGGGAGAAGGACCATTTGTAGCTTTTTAAGGGATTCCCTGTTGTGAAAGGAGCTTGAAACAAGATACTCCTTTCTTTTACCGCAACAGTTTAAGCAGATTCACAATAGGGGTTGACAGTGCATGCCCATTAAAGTGAAACATTCAACCTATTGGTATAATTATGCTTTATGGAAACACTAATCATTTCATTGTTTCTGTACACCAATTTTGTTCCCACTAATACTAGTTCATCTCAGAAATATGTCCTTTAGCAAATGGTATCTCTTGCTCTGCTATCAGTGTGTCTATGCCAAAAAACTCAATTTTTTTATATGAGTTTGTACAGTACATACTGTATTTTGTTAATGCAAACATCTTTTTGTTAATTTAAAACTTTTGCTATTAATCTGAAATTGGTATACTGTACTGTATGTGTAAAATCATAAAATTAGAGAGTCTAATGTGAGTTTGAAAGTAATATAATCCACCAGCACTAATAGAAGATAGTAGAAGATGCAACTCAGCATTCTCAACCAACAACCATCTAACATTTATTTGAATACAAAGAGCCAATGAAGTCCACTGCCTCCCAAGTAGTCTATTTCATTGTAAAATATAAGTTTCAATGTGGTAAAATGAGAGCAAGTTGTTATGAATAATCTGAATGAATGAATGAATGAATGAATGAATGAATGAATGAATGAATGATCAGACTTCTGGTGTGAGATTTCACTGGTTTCATATGACTCTAATTTCCAACCAGTGAGTTCCAGTAAATGAGAACAGTTGTGCAGAATCTAACTCATTGGACAGGATCTAACGCATTGGGAGAGCACCTTATCTGCATGCAAAGTCCGAGATTCAGTCTGTGGCATCTTCAGTGTCAGCCCTTTGAGGTAGGCTAGGTCAATAGACAGACACTGTAGGGATTTCAAGAATGCTACTTCATTGTTGTAGGGTATATTAATAGAATCTTGAAAGCCTAACCAAGTTTCTCTCCGTCCTAAACAAAATCAAGGCAGGGTTATTTTGAATTTCTTTCTCATGGTTCCTTCTATCTCTGAACTGTATATTCTCTTTCCCAAGGCCCTCCTTAACTGCTCTCCCATACCTTCTCCAAATTCAGCTCTAAATTCCTTTACATCCACTCAATAGGTGATGTGAAAGGTTCTCTGTGTGAGACCTGGAGACCTGCTTCCAATCTTTGAAAACAATGCTAGGTTACATGGACAAATAATCTGATGCCCTTCCTGTGCATTTGACTCCACAAAGCAGAAGTTCCTTTGTCCTTCCATAACTAGGACTTTCAGATGGATCAGAGTGGGAGCGATGTTAATAGAGCTTAGAACCGTGTGAGACATCTTTGGTCAGCTTCAAATGCACAATGTGCACAATGGTGGTGAATATAAATCTGGAGCACTATGAAATATCTCAAAAAATATATCATGAAAATCTTTACAGAGTCCCATCTTCAGCAGCACTGGATGCTTGTAGAAAATAAATGACTCCTTTTTAAAAAAAAGTGGAGGGGGGACTTTCTGATTCAAAAGATGAAAGTGTAGAAACTTTATATGATCCTCATATTATCAGTTTGACTCTGTGTAAGGCAGAAGTAGGCAATAACCTCCACAATTCATTGCTATTGATTACATTGGCTAGGACTGCCCTGAAGTCTAAGGTATCCTTCAATAAACTGGTTCAGTCTATGTGTTTTGTGACTACGACATAATTATTCTGTAGATTGGGCCTTTTGGGAGCCAGAGGACACATCAGAATGGAAATGCAGATTTAAAGGCAAGTTTACTCCACCGTAAGTCAAAAAAAGAATGAGGATGGTTCAGGACATTTTGCTACTTTAGGCAGTACAACTGTGACCTACTTCAAACCATCCACCTACTGTATGTCAGTGTATGTGGTACCCCAACTAGGCAAACTATTTTGCTACACAAAGTAAAAAAAAAAATCGTAAGTATCTTTCCCAAACCTTAGCAGGAAAAATTCAACCATAACCCAGAAGACAACTAAAATAGCAAGTAAATGGCTAATAATTTTGCAATTCCTAAATTTGCTGCCGAAAGCAACTGCTTTACTTTGCCTAATGATAAGCATGGCCACGAGAGGGATAGTTTTAAGAGCAAAGTGAGTGCCTAAGTTTAATATATGGAAACAAGCCCTTCTCAATTTGGCTTACATTCTAGGCATTTATTTCATGCTGGTGCTATCGTGTGGCACTGAAACCCAGTGACGAATAATCATCTCAGATTCCAGAAGGAATACAGTATAGTCTTTTTGGGATTGAAGTTTGCCCCCTTCTTGATCCATGATAATGGGTTGTCTCCCCTAGTGGGATTATGGTGGCTGTGATTGTGTGATCCCACCCCACTTTTTCATGAGTTACAACCCATAAAAAGGGAAAGGGCTTTGCGCTCACAGTCATGGCTGTCATCTTGACTTTTTTGAATGCCCCCCACCCCATGGACACCCCTGTTTACCACCACAGTAAATTTGGCCCTTCCTTAGAGTTTCGTGGATGTGCCTGAATATTAAGCAGAGCAGCTCTCCCCACTTGCTAAGAAGGGATATTTCTTTATTCAGGACTAGACGTGTGTGTCACAGACAGAGAATAGATTTGGCCAGCAGCTCTGAACAGACTGTCTGTCTTTGATTGCTGCTTGTTTCTTTTTCTAGTAAAAATAATGCTCTGCTACATTGTTGATGGCTTTTTCTTCCTTTTTAATAGAACTAGTCTGACCAGTTAATGCTCTTCCTTTTAGTGAACAAAGAAGACATAAATAGAAAAGCAACCAAGCCCTATTTTTACTGTGGAAGGGAAATGCCATCATCTCTTCTTCCCTGGTGATTTTTTTTTCTTTTAAAGCTGTATCTTTCTGCCATGAGGTTTATAAAGTACGATGTAGAATAGTGTTTTCTTTTGTCCTCAGTTGTCCAGATGTTTGGAAATGAGAAGACAAAATCAAGAAAATCTGATTTTTTTCCATGTTCCAGTTATGCCAGGCATATGCCAGGTGGGAAAATAAGGCTTATAACTCCATTGGATGGCCACTACCTAATACATGATCAGTCTGAAGAAAAGGTATATATACCAAATCTCAACTAGAAAATAAAAACAAAACAAAACCAGCAGCCCTGGAATAAAACAGTGATTCCAACATGCAACAGGTGGAAGCCTGTATCTCTTGGTAAGGGAGATGTGTCTTTAGCACATGCTCGCACATACAGTATGTGTCCATGTGCAGACAAATACACATCCTTCATTGCCGTATGCACAGCATCTCTAATCTATGATTGCCAGCAGCAGAGCAACTTAGTTAAGCTTTGGGATGCTGAGTATTTCAAAATTCTCTGTAAATTCTTCTTTCAATTCCTAAAATAAGCTCTCTTTTTCCATTGTCATGGAATCTCTACATTTGTACATGCTGTGATTAAAAATAAAGATCTGTTGGACCAGCTGTTCCCACACGAGTCTGATTCCAAGAGTTGGTTTACTACTAAGGCTAAGGGTGTAATCTAAGATTTTCCCCATTTGCTTGTAGATAAGCCTCTTTTATTTAACCTCCTTGATTTCCCTTATAATTTGAGGATGATGGTAAGAATTGTCTGCTTTATATGACTGCTGAAGCCTCAATTTGATAACTTGGGTAAAGGCTCAAAAGTGCATAGAAGAAGAAAGTAGAAAAGGAACAGATACACAAGTTTCTCTCAGATCTCTTTAGCAGTGTGTGTTTAAGATACACTCTTAAGGATAATTTGGACTGCTTTATTTGGTAGCCGAACCAGCTATTGAAAGTATTGTCCTCAGCTGGTGATTGGTCTGGCTGAATACAGGGTGGTCTAGTTCTGCTGCCTTGGAACAGAATTGCACCAGATGGCATGCTGAATTAACTGTGCGTGCCTCTCCCTTCTTTCATTATGCTATAAAAGAAAACTGTCGTTTCACTGTTCTGTAAACTGACTCAGCCCTTAATGAGAATCCCTGATTGCTAGTTAGTTCCTTCCTGCGTCTTTCCATCCCTAAGCAATTTCATGTAATTTAACAGATGTCAATCTCCAGGGACAGGACCAGCCCATGATCTCAAGCATCTTTGGCCTACTTCTTCTGGCTGAGCTGGTAAGCTTGTATCCAGACTATACTATTTCAGAATACAAGGGATTTGCAGGACTGATGGTCCTCCATTGGGGTTGGAGTGGGGGGAGGAAAGAACCCTGCATACAAAAAAACCCCAACAACCCTAGAGATCACACACACTATTTGTCTAGATCACATTCTTGCTGACACTGAGTTTTTAACGTTTAGGGAATGGTTTTGATTGGGGAGGAAATCATGTGAACCTCACCTGCAATCTGAATGGGATATCCCAAAGATTTGCCTACTCATGAATATGTAGCTGGGTTTAGCTTGGGTTTGGCCTAAGCTTCCCACTTAAAAAATTTACAAGATGACAAGGCAGCCTGATTAGCATAAATTGAAGCATTTGCAGCCTTCATTAATTTTTTTTGAAAAAGAACTTTATTAATTTTCAAAGTATAGCTAAAATACAAAATAGAAAATACAGAAAAGCTAGAAAATAGAGCTAAAGAAAAAAGAAAAAAACTATAAAAGTGCAAATAGACAGAAAGCAAAAAAAGTGACTTCCGACTTCTCCAATACAGATATAGATAAATTTACAAGTATAATCTCTTACCATTAATTAACCCATAGTAACATTGTTTCTATTAAAACAAACCATTTAATCAGCAGCCTTCATGAAATTTAACTGGTCAAGATACCTATAATTTTTCCAGGATGGTAAAAAGCTTTCCATGAGGCTGCCTCATGGAAAGGATAATTTTGGCCAAAATCACGCGCACGTGAGTCTTGCTACCCAGAAATAGGTGGCGCCATTATCAATAATGCAGTTAATGGTAAAGCCAACTTTACTGATTTATTGATTGATTGATTGATTGATTGATTCATTGATTCATTCATTCATTCATTCATTCATTCATTCATTCATTCATTCATTTATTTTATATGGCTGCCCATCTCATATACATGACTCTGGGTGTCTAACAATTAAAACAAAATAAAAACAGAACAACCAATACTTAAAAATATAAACAACATAGCACAGCATAAAATAGCAGCCGGGAATAATCAAACACCTCACAGTCAATATAACCAAAAAAAAAAAAAAAAAAAGCTCACCCACACTGTCAGGGATGCTTCTGCAACAGGGCATTTCACTTTCGTTTCCCATCTTTTTGAAATTAGTGACATGCTGCTGTACTATTCTGTTCTCAGTGCAGGTTATATAAACAAAACAACAAAATATATAGAAATAAAAGCTAGCTAAAGAAAACATTCATGATGGATCACATCAAATGAGCTTAAAAGAGAAACACATTAAAAAATTTTAATGATTCTGTGAAACTGGTGTTTGGAAGGAGCTTTTTTTGATAATAGTACAGGTACAAACACAGTCGATAGCCAGATTCTGCTTGAAACCTGCAGTACTATTTTCCTCACCCATCTAAAATTTGATATTGGGATGGAATAGATAAGTTTGAACTGAGGATTTTCTTTCTTTATATCCGCCTTCTCAGTAGCTTCTCTGCTGTTAACTGAGGTTTGCAACTATGTTAATGTCAAACTATTTCCATAGGACCTTTCAGGTCTTTATTTTTATTTTTACTATGCTAAAAAATAATGAGCTTTTCACATGTAGGCCCATTCAAGAGGTTGCCTTTACTGTTAATCTTCTTCCCCTTTCTTCAAATAGGCGAAGTCTTATAAATTGTAATGCTACACCAGATTGTAATCTGCAATATGCAGAAAGGGCCCACAATTTTCCCTTGGTGAAGACAGGTAGAGCGCAATGTGGAGAAGACATCATAATGGTACATCATATATGTTCATTCTCTGGGTGACAGTATACTCACCAAAGCCCGAACTAGCATCAGCTAGACACCAAGTTACCTTAAGATGACACAAAATATGGATGGTGTCAGCAGGCTCTCATTTTGGATGCATAAACGAGTCCAGGCTGACAGGAGCAGGAGGGAGATCAAGAAGATTAGCAATAAATCCACAGGGATTTCTTTCTCCCAGTGGTTTAAGAACAGCAACAATAAAAGCACCCGGTTTTCTTTCTTAATTAAGTTGTGAAACGAAAATGTCTTTGTGTGGAAAACAGAATTATATTTATGTGTGATCTGATTTTTATGGTAGCACAATTTCTAATATTGAAACAAATTTCTGGGTTGAAAATTCCTTTCTCTGCAATTCTTTGTCTGTCGTCCTCAATCATTCTTTTGCATCTGATTCCATTCAGGGGACTTTGGTCTGCCTTCTTGGGCATGACCTTGGAGGCAGCCCAGAAGTTCATGGCCACCATGGCAACCATGGACCTGACCCATCTTATCGTGGCCTGACACACAAGGGGGACAGGTCTCATGTTAGACCAAGGTTTTTATTCAGGGCAGTAGAAACATGATCTGGAGTTGAGGAATGCTACTATCAGTCCCTGCTCATGGATGGATCATTCCCTATTAACCACAGAATTTACTATGGCTCCCCCCTGCCTCAGGAATGCTGGATCTATTCAGGTTGCCCCAAGCACCTAATGGATCTGATTGGGTTTCAGAGAGAACTTGTGGTTGTCCCTGAGGCTTAGATCATGGTTCAACTGAGGCCTTAGGCACTGCTAGGAATGAGAGGTGACAGTGGCCTTGGATTGGATTGCACCTGGGTAAGCTCTTTCTGTGCACAGATCCTGAGGGCTCCCATGGTTTACAGAGGATCTCTGGAGAATACATTGGCAGAAGAGCCTTCACCAATTCATACACACAAAAACACACAACCTATTGTAATACATGACTTCATCTGTTCAATAAGGTCGTTTTGGGTGCAACTTTCCCAAATACACATTGTGCAAATTTTTGAGCAGAGGTCAGTATGAGTGACCCTATTATTTGCTTCTTGCCTGTGACTGAGTCCACTTTATAGTTGGTATCATTTTACCCCTAATGAATTCTGTAGCAGATTTCTTTTGCATCCCTATAAGACAATCAGCCCAACAAAGGAGATTTTTGTATTCTGTACTTGTTAGTACCTTTCCCTCCATATCTTCCCAGCAAAGTGCAACTGCAGTTTCACAATTTGTTATCCTTTTTTATAACAATAAATATATTCCACTTTTATTCTTTTTTGGTGCAGTGTTGCAATGCACACTCCTTTTTCTAAATGTGAGAAACAACAAAAAGGCAGATTCTTGTTAAATGCATTTTCTCAGCTCTACAACTGAGAAGCAAATTAATACAGCAAATTAACTGTATTACTTTGCAGCAAATAATACAGAGCCTGTCCTTATTACTGTTACTTTCGCACAATGATGGTTGGATGGCTCTAGAAGATGCTACACAGGGAAATTTCCCGAGTGACAGTTATAGTAGTGTTTCCGTAAATGACTTAATGTCTTAAGCCGTTAGACTGCCGACCATAAGGTTGGCAGTTCGAAACCGCGTGGCGAGGTGAGCTCTCGTCACTAGCCCTAGCTCTCTGCCAACCCAGCGATTCGAAAGCTAATATAGCAAGTAGATGAATGGGTACCACTCACGTGGGGCAATTTGCGGCGTCCAGCGGAGGGTCGTCCTCAATCCAAAAAGAAGACCTGGAGAATCCCGGCGGAGACCTGGAGATGACGACGGAGGACGACGGATCCGAAAGAACAGCTTCCTGGACGTCAGCAGCCGGCGCGGAAGCGAGGCATGCTGGGGCATGTAGTCCGATGCCTGCAGCTGAAGAGCCGGTTCCCTGTCCTCTTCCCTATCGTGCGGTTAAATTCTAGATATGATATATGATGTATAAATTTATATATATATATATATATATATATATATATATATATATATATACATACATACATACATACATACATACATACATACATACATACACATACTGATGTTGTAAGCCGTCTAGAGCCCTCCAGTAGGGAGGGGATAGGCGGGGTATAAATAAGATAAAAAAAATAAAATAAATAAATGTGGTGTCCATAAATGTTTGGCCATGAATAATTAAGAATTGTGGGAACTTAACAATAACATTCCATAAAATGTCTGCTTTGATTTTGTTTACCAAGTCTACTGGTGACCTCAAGACTTTTTAGGATGGCCACCAGGCCCTGTATATTGTCACTTTCTAATCTTAAGTCTTGTTTTATCTTACTAGAGATGACAGACTAGAACTTGCTTTCATGCTTTTAGCATACCTTTTTAAGCCCTCCCCCCCTCCCTCCCTCTCTTCTTTCTGTTTGCCATTTCTACCCCAAGCAATTATGTTGGTTTAACATGGAAGGCCCCAGCAACCACTGCCATCTGGCATGTGGTTGACTTTTGTCACGGATGTTAGTGATGGATAAGGTTATAAGTAAGGCTGATTGGGTCATTGCTTTTCTGACAGGTCCCTGTTGGAAAGGCACAGAAGATATGACTTTCAGATTTAGTCCTTCATAACCTTGGGGACCTCTGTGCTTCAATAACCACTGCAGAGAAAGAAAGCTACTAGTGAATGCTCCCCTGGGGGAAGGGGAGATTGGGGATGTTTTTCCTAGCATTACAAGCCTACAAAAATATTTAGAGAGTGCTAGCTGGCAATGAATAGGAATGATCTGGTATCCTTTTACAAACCAAACATTACAAAGAACCTAAATTTGGAAAACACAAGAATGGCCATCAGATTGGAAAAAATCAACTTATATCCCCATACCAAAAAAGGAAAATGTTAAAGAATGTTCAAACTATCGAACAGTGGCACTTATTTGACATGCCAGTAAGGTAATGCTCAAGATCCTGCAAGGTAGACTCCAGCAATTCATGGAGTGAGAATTGCCTGATGTACAAGCTGGGTTTAGAAAAGGCAGAGGAACTAGAGACCAAATTGCCAATATACACTGGATAATGGAGAAAGCTAGGGAGTTTCAGAAAAACATCTATTTCTGTTTTATTGACTATTCTAAAGCCTTTGACTGTGTGGATCATAACAAATTGTGGCAAGTTCTTGGTGGTATGGGGATACCAAGTCATCTTGTCTGCCTCCTGAGGAATCTGTATAACGACCAAATAGCAACGGTAAGAACAGACCACGGAACAACGGACTGGTTTAAGGTTGGGAAAGGAGTACGGCAGGGTTGTATACTCTCACCCTACCTATTCAACTTGTGCGCAGAACACATCATGCGACGTGCTGGGCTTGATGAATCCAAGGCTGGAGTTAAAATCGCTGGAAGAAACATTAATAATCTCAGATATGCAGATGATACCACTTTGATGGCTGAAAGCGAGGAGGAGCTGAGGAGCCTTATGACGAAGGTGAAAGAAGAAAGTGCAAAAGCTGGGTTGAAATTAAACCTCAAAAATACCAAGATTATGGCAACCAGCTTGATTGATAACTGGCAAATAGAGGGAGAAAGTGTGGAGGCAGTGACAGACTTTGTATTTCTAGGCGCAAAGATTACTGCAGACGCTGACTGCAGTCAGGAAATCAGAAGACGTCTACTTGGGAGGAGAGCAATGACAAATCTCAATAAAATAGTTAAGAGCAGAGTCATCACACTGACAACAAAGGTCCACATAGTTAAAGCAATGGTATTCCCCGTAGTAACCTATGGCTGTGAGAGCTGGACCATAAGGAAGGCTGAGCGAAGGAAGATAGATGCTTTTGAACTGTGGTGTTGGAGGAAAATTCTGAGAGTGCCTTGGACTGCAAGAAGATCAAACCAGTCCATACTGGAGGAAATAAAGCCAGACTGCTCACTTGAGGGAATGATATTAAAGGCAAAACTGAAGTACTTTGGCCATGTAATGAGAAGACAGGATACCCTGGAGAAGATGCTGATGCTAGGGAAAGTGGAAGGCAAAAGGAAGAGGGGCCGACCAAGGGCAAGATGGATGGATGGTATTCTGGAGGTGACAGACTTGACCTTGGGGGAGCTGGGGGTGGTGACAGCCGACAGGAAGCTCTGGTATGGGCTGGTCCATGAAGTCACAAAGAGTCGGAAGCGACTGAACGAATAAACAACAAACAGTTATTATGTGTAGTTTTCTTACCTGTTATTAAGCTCCCATTTTGTTGATATATTTAAAATATTTTTATTTTTTCTATTATAACTAGAAATTTAATTTAAGCGTACTAGGGATAGAGGTTGAATAATATTTATATTGTGTGACTTACATTGTGTTTTCTGTTGATTTATTTATTTATGAATTATAGTGTGACATGGAATTTATTTTCATAATAGCAGTGGGAGGACTAGATGGCTTACTTTGAAAACGAGGAAGAAGGTATGGGTGACTTGAGCCTGAAATTCACACTCTTAATAGAAATACCCACATTTCTCTCCCTAGTCTCCCAAATGTTTAGTCTTTGTCACTCCTGCTCCTTGCACTGGACTTGTTTTAAAAAAAACCCTGCTATATTCATTACATGTAATATTATTAAAGACTAAAAGATTCATTATCAAAAACCACAACTGTGCAAGTTCAGTTTATAAATACATTGGCCTGCATGTGTCATAAGACACTACTGATTATAGAGGTGATCTTAGTGGGAGAAAACATTAAATATAGAGCCAGAGAAAGGTCTTGGGGGGATCTGGCCTAATAGACTACAATGACCTTCCTAGTCTAGTGTCAGGTTTAAACTTGGATACATGACATCACATATACACAAAAACCTCCAGACAAATCTGTGTTATGTACAAGGATGCAAAGAAAATTCATATGTAATGGTCCTTCACCTGTTAAGTGTGTAAAACGTAGGCTGATCATATTTCCTTGAGAGAAAAATGGGACATTGGGATGGCAGAACGGGATGTGGTCTTATGTAATATTCCGTATTCATGAAAAAGACAGGGGTCCCTGCCCCCCGGTCCATGCGATTGGCTCCTGTCTGCAAACCCCACACCCCCGGTCCACGCAATTGGCTCCTGCCTGCAAACCCCGCCCCCGGTCCACCCTCCTCTCCACCTCTCCGCCCTCCTTTGCCGCACGCTGATAGGCGGGAGGGCTTCCTCTTCCAGGCTTCCTCCAATCAGCAGCTCCGGCTCAGATCCACCTTCCACGCCATTCCCACCAGGTTTAAAAAATGGGACAAAATTGAGATTTTTATCAAAACGACGGGACGGTTGAAAAATGCTAAAAAAAGCGTCTGTCCCGTTCAAAATGGGACATATGGTCAGCCTAGTAAAATGGATCATGCATTAAGTCTACCTTTTGGTTTCAAGCTACTTCCTTGGCCTTGCCCTGACATCAATGGTATCTCCAGGCTGGGACTGCCAGAATGATGAAAGCACTGCAAGGTCTGTCCCTTTGGGGCATGCATGTGACATCACAGTGCACATAGAAACTCTCCTTGCCCTTGTCCCCCCTGTGGATACTGCTGCCCAACATGTACCTACTGCCTAAGTACATGTACATGTCTGCTTATCTTTAAAAAAAATCCCAGAGCTTTTAAGCAAGGCAAATGTTTTGTTTAAGGCCTTCACAGATGCCCCTCCGCCTCACAGATACTTTCTTGCCAAGGGTTCTACTACTGTCCCAACAAGAAAAAAAGCACCTAAGGGTTTTTGTTTGTTTGTTGACTTTGTTTTTTTAACATGGCATCTGTCTTGACCCTTAGGGATGAAAACCACAGAGAGAAATTGTATTGGCTCACAGAATATGAATCTGTGGATGGCACAGACTCATTGCTGATGGCAGGAAGGGTTTTTCTTCAGCTGGAGTGGAAGGATGGATTAGAAGTCAGGGTTTTTTACATCCCGGTTCCAAATCAATGAATGAATGTGCTTTCAAACTTGAATCGTGGAAGACCTATGATATTCCTTTCATCAGTCACAAACTGAATGAGAGTAATAATGCTGTCCATGCTTGGTAATTGATGAGGAATTCCTTTGTTTGCCATCTCTGTGCACAGATGAATGAAGGAATTACAGTTGGAAATAACTCACTGTTTTTAAGCCATTTCTTGTTAGTAATTTTGATGTCAAGGTTGAATTTATTCTTTTCTTTTTCTTTCTTTTTTTTGCAAAATTATATAAAAGGCTCTGAAATTGCTATGTTCCTGGGTGTGTGTGTGTGTGTGTCTGCACCTGACATGTATGCAACTGTCAAAGGACATATTTAAAATAATACCTTGCTTTTTAATATTAATCACTTTAATTTATGGCTAAATGTGATTCATTTGATTACTGGTGAAAATGAGAGGCAAGTGGTTTTCATTTTGGCATGCGGAGGGAGAACGTGTATGCCAGCATGTTGAAAGATTCCTCCCAAATGCCTTCTTCTATGGCCTTTTATCTCCCAGAGACATGAAACAGGAATTAATGCAAGTACAATTTTTGTGCTTTTCTTTAAACTGCCTGCCTATTGATCAAGCTTTCTTTTCCTTAGGCCTTATTAGCTTAAATAGCTGAGATCAGTAAAAGGTTTACTATCTACCACAAGGCTTTCCAAAGTTTTCCCACGGCGACACACCAACCGCCGTTGCAGCAGCGCGCAAAAACCTGGAAGCACTGCTGCCGCTTTCGGTTTTTGCGTGTGGTTGGTGTCTTGCCGCAGGAAAACCCGGAAGCACTGATGATGATCAGCGCTTCCGGGTTGTGTGGCGACACACCAGACTGTGTGTGGCGACACAAAAGTGTGTCGCCACACACAGTTTGGAAAGCTCTGATCTACCACAAGAAGCAGTTTTCTGAGAAATTGCGAGTAACCGTAACATTGTTCCATGCTATTCTTAACCTTTTTGTGTTCTGCATAACCCCTAGTTTATGCTTCCTAGGTAAATATGAATGTTCCAGTATCCAAGAAGCTTCTGTATGCTAGGAATGTTATAGAAGCTTGGGATAATATTAATTTTTCATCTTACAGTGCAAATGTATCTTTTATTTCCTGTCATGCACTTTCAGTGTAGGAAGTAGACCTATATAAGAGTAGGCAGGGCTCCTAAGCTGGAACATCCAGTTGGGTTACAATGAGAATAGATTGGTAAAGTAAAATAACATGCACCCAAACCCTCCCCAAGACCAGAGGGGAGAAGACGCTGGCAAGTGGTTGCTAATATTCCTATTTCTGCCAATATGCGAAACTGACAGTGAACAACAAAAGGTCTGCTTACTGAGTTCTATTAACAATTCTTCTGAAGCATCCATGACCAATAATAGTGATGTACATAATAATGAGGGGCGTGGTGGCTCAGTGGGTAAGACACCAGGCTTGTCGATCGGAAGATCGCAAGTTCGAAGGTTCGAATCCCTAGCCCTGCATGCAGAGTGAGCTCCTGCACTAGCTCCAGCTCTTGCCAACCTAGCAATTCGAAAGCATGCAAATGCAAGTAGATGAATAGGTACCACTTCAGTGGGTAGGTAACAGCGTTCCGCGCATGTCATGCGGCCACATGACCGTGGAAGCGTCTTCGGACAACGCTGGCTCTTTGGCTAACAAACGGAGATGAGCACCGGCCCCTAGAGTCGGACACGACTGCACAAATGTGCGGTGGGAACCTTTACCTTACATAATACTGGGCTAAGGAGGTTCAATATTGTTCAGCCACTCTCACTGAAAAGAGCACCGTTGGCCATTCTCATTCAATATGATTACTGCCATAATTTGATTTGCACAAGGTCCATACACATTAGTGAACATGATGGACTTAACGTAGCCATCCTATCTCTCTATATGAACCTGCATAGTGAATAATAGACTTGTTTAGTCATTTGCCTCTGCATTTCCCGAATACACCTTGGGGAAAATCTGAAGTGAAATTCTTCATGTGTCTGGCTGCATCTACTTCAGATCCTCCATTTAGTTAGGAACGCAGTTGTATGGATTCTTATTCACCTGCAATTAGATGAATCCACACACAAGGCTTCCAAATGAAGCAAGTGAGAATGGAAACCTGGGCATACATGAGACTTTTCTCTTTCTTCAGTGGGTTTTGAGGGAGGCAAATATGCATTTAGCTCCTCTAGTTATGTGAATGTGAGTTTTCTTTAGCTTGAAATGCACGGTGAATTAAATCAGCTTTGCTTTACCTGCCCAGGTGGAGCATAGCATAGTTACTGAATGTGACTCTGTGTTTGTCTTTGATTACTTATTGCTGAACTGAGTTGTGAATTTCTCTCTTCCATAGAGGTAATGTGCATAGGGGTGAACCTTGCAAAAAGAGGCAAAGTACATCATTAGCAACCATTCTTGTAGAAACAGTGTATAGTATACAGGATTCATAAGCAGAAAAGGGGGAATTTTTCACCAGATGCTTTTATGATCTATGCATATGTGTAGTGAAAATTGCTGTGGAAACAAATTAGGTCCTTTATTCAGTTTCTATTTTTATGCAGGAATTAGCAGTACGAAGTTTAAACATTAAATCTGGGGCACTGTAAATTGTAGTGTGTTGTAAGATACAGAGTCATAAATCATTAGAAGTGAGAAAGAAAAAAGGAGGAAACCTCCTTGGCCCCCATCACTTAGATATCGAATACAAAATGACTATTTTAGTCATAGGGAAATGGCTTCAGCTCCTCCCCCAACTGAATTAATGTGGTGTGAGCATTCGTGGGGGAGGGGGAGCAATAAAACTTGTGTCACAGTGCAAACTCCATCCCTCACGTCACAGGACACATTTGGGCATTTAGGCATCATTGTGGTTAGGTATGGATGCCTATGAAGATGTGAAACATCTAATTATGTAGAATGGATAATAACATAGACTTTCTAAGGCACTTCTGCCTGGCACTGTGTCCACTGTTACTGTCCTCCAATCTTGCACAAAACATCTTGAAGCCAACATGTATCGTTTTTGCTTCTGCTGGCCTTGCAATGCTAGGATCAGGCAGAAAACACCATGAGCCAATCAGGACTCCCTCCAGTGACTCCATAAGAAAATACAGAAAGCACCATTCTGCCCCAACCTCAGCCTCCATCAGTCCTGGAGTAGCAAAAGTCTTCTCACCTCCACTACACCCAAATTAAGCAAAGCAAATTAAACAAACTGATAGACACCGTCCCCCTACATTTTCTGTACAAGTTGTATGCTTTTGTCAGGGCGTTTGCTGAAAAATCTGAGCAGTTGACATGATAGGAAGCTGCCCTGCTGTAAAAACCACCATTACTTTGTGGTATGTAAAATATATCATGAGCTCTGATGGTGAAATAAAAGCATGTCAGCACTTTTTGCAACCAGGCACTTTTCTCAATAGCTGTATCCATGGCTTCAGTGATTCAAGTGAGAGAGAGGATGATGCACTCTAGGAACAGTTACTAAAAACTGGGTGCTGAAGCCGGAGGGATAGGTTGGGGAAGAGAGTAACTTGTCCAGAAAACAGGATGAAGCTCGAGTTCCTACCAGTCAGTTAACAGATCATCAGCAAGACAAACAGAACTTTAGTGCGCGCGCGCGCACACACACACACACACACACACAAAACCAAACATCTTTGAATCAGTTTCAGATAATTGGGCTTCTAGGTCCAGTTCAGAGTGCTGGTTATGACTTTAAAGTGTAGTAGATGGATACATCAGGAGCCACCTTGTCAAATTCAATCTGTCCATCCAGTCCAAACATCTAGAGAGGGCCTGCTGAGCCTCCCCCTCGTCTGGAGGTACTTGGGTTGTGGGCTGGGCCAGAAGGCAATCGTCCTCAATAGTGGCCCCCATGATATGGAAATTGCCCTCCTCCAGAAATACATGTAGCCCCCAATCTTTTTGCTGTTTACAATGCTGTGAAGATGCTTCTATTTCAGTATGTCTTTGGCCTGGGCAACCATAATATTAGATATCACTATTATGTGAAGGATTTGGTTATTTGATTTTTGCTGTTGTGTTTTTGGATTACTGTAGACCTCAGCGTTTGGGACAGTTTATAAATAAGTTTATGTCCTCAAATGGAAAGTAAATGTATTGATTAGAACATCATAGGAATTGTGCTATTTTCTACTGTGGGTTTGCTCACCTTCCATGATCTCTCTTGGAGGCTCAATTTATTTACCAGGCAATATACAAAATATACTATGCAACTCACCTTTATTTAAATGTGCACAGTTGACCATAGTCATGTTCTTCCATCACACAATTGTCATTAGTTTTGAGAGTACCAATGTCACAGCATCAACAGTCTTGCTATTTTTTTAAAAGTGTATATGTAAGAAGCAACAGTGGTATGTGTTGATAGCTGAGCTTATCCTCCTGTTGCTTGTATGCTTAGTTCTGGAAATTGCAGCCATTTTATTCAGTGCAGATCCCAAATGCTTATTGTGCTCCCCAGGTGTACCGGAGAGATTCTGTCCAGATTGTATGAAGGAGCAATGAGACAAGCCACTGCTCTTGCTATCTCTGGAGCTGCCACCGAACTGAATAGCAGCACCGGCTGCAGTTCCTTTGAGTTTTTTAATGCCAGCTAGAAAACCTGAATTGGACTGCTTGAATAAGGCAAGCACTGCAAAAGCAGATGCTTTCAGAGATGAAGGGCTTAAAACCTGCCTCTGTGCCCTATTTCTGCATGGCATGGATGAACACACCAAATGTTTTAATTATATGGCCTGAAGATAATTACTTGCACAATGGCTCCGTTGTAGCTCTGCTTGTTTGTTTTATTTTTGCTTTTGTCAGATTCTCAGCCTTTTAATTCTCTTGATATAACATGTCACATATCCTAGATTCCTGAAAATAGTGAATGGACTGGATGCCAAAGCAATGCACACCATTATTTTGATAGCGGAAGCATATATTTTCTCCTAAATTGTTGGGTGCTAACGGCTATATTCTCTCTAATAACTAATGGTTATCTTCATTGTAATAATGCATATAGAAATTGGCATGCACAGAGAAGCAGACACAGGCAGGCCTAACACCGTCTGTATTATCTAATGCAGAGCTTTCCAAACTTTTCATGTTGGTGACACACTTTTTAGACATGCATCATTTCGAGACACACTCTTACAGCAGGGCATCATTTCGCGACACACTCTTACAGCAGGGCATAAGGCAGGCACTAGGACCTGTGTGGAATCACAGCTGGTTTGGAGGCAGCAAGGCACAAGGCAGGCACTAGAACCTGCATGGAAGCCAGGAGGCAGCAGCAGCCGCAACACACCCAGACACTGCAGCCGACACACTAACGTGTCCTGACACAGAGTTTGGAAAGCTCTGATCTAATGCATTCTGGTTATTTATTTTTATATGTAGAAAATGGTTGATAGCAAGTATATGTTGCAAAGTATTTTTGTGGGGGTGGATTGAGTCCTGTAATGGTATGCGGGAATGACCTTGGGAGACGGGGTGAAGAAATGCTGCCCAGGGAATGGTCAGATAAGAGACAGCATACCCTGCAGCAGCATAGTGGGTGGAGGAAGAGGCTCAGAAGGGACCCTCCCTAAGTTTTCAGGCTCTAAAGGGGACGGCGGGAGAATTGTACTTTCAGACTTGCAAGGTTCTGTTAATGTAGCTTTACAATAAAGTAGAATTAGTTTATCTGGCGTGTTCCCTGTCTGGTCTACCTGGTAAGGCTGACAAGTCCTCAACATGTTGAAGACTTCTTGTGGCCTCCAAACCATATTTTTTAAAAACGAAGGACTAGAAATTACAGTATATATTTAAACTGATTGAAATATGTCACTTTATTAAGACCTTTAGAAGTAGCTCAAGAATCTCAGGGTTGATTCAGGGCTTACAGCTGGCTAGGGATTTTGTCCTGGGTGTGCAACTCAGCATATTGTACCAGTGCATTGTCCATACCTTTATGTCCCATCTTTAGTTTGTGTTCTTGCTTGACATCCTGTTAACCTTTCTCCTTGTTTGTTTCCACGACCCCATCAGAAAACTTCTCTTAATTTCTATGGTGATTGCAATCTGTGTCCAGACATCCAGTCCGTGTCAGGACTGCCAGAGGAAGTGAGGGCCTTGCCCAGGAGTGTCCACAGGGTATGGTGAGAAAAGTCAAGATGTCGTCTGTGATGGTGTGATCAAAGCTCTGTCTGTGTTTTATGTGCATTGCACCCAGAACTCACATTAAAAACAACAACAGGTAGAGCTTCAACCACATTGTCACAGCCACCATCTTGACATTTCTACCATACTCTGCAAAAACCATATCCTTCCTCATTTGTGTTCAAAATCCCATTAGTTCCTGTTTTGAATGACTCCTTGCAGCCTTAGCATCTCTGAATCAGTGGACAGGGATTTTGCATTTTATTTAGACTACCTATCTCCTCTTGAATAAATGGAGTAGATGAATCTTCCCTCTCATATCATGCTAAATAATTATATGTTCCAACAAGAGCAAGGCACTTCATGTGGACTAGGGAAATAACTTCATCTGTTTCAACAATGAGTCACAGCTTTTGCTTCGGTGGGAAATCGAAGGCCAATTTTCCTCAGTTGCTAAGCATCCTAACTTGGGAAAATAGTTCTTCCTGCCACAATGTGCAGTAAGTTAGAACCCTAAACATGAAGTGAAACACATACACTCTACAGTGTCCCTTTAATTTTAAAATGTTGATCTTTTGAGGAAGTGACTCAGCATGAAATTGGTTATTAGGCACACACTTTCTGTTTTATGTAGGAGTTCTGTTTAATGATTACCAGTTGCTGTTCATTTGGCAATATGTTTTTTGCTTTCTTTTTTAAATATATGGGTTTTTAAATCTTTTTTAAATCTGGGTTTTTTTTGCTTGGTTTTTTTTTAAGTAGAATTGGAAGAACAAGAAAGGAAACTGCTTATGGCTTCCAGTTTGTATGGATTTGTGTATATTTATATTTGTAATTAAACCCCAAATAAAAATTGCTGCTGTTGAACTCTTATAAGAATGTGGTTTAGCACTAATAATAAAACCACTAGTGTAGGATTTCTTAACCAGGGTTCTGTGGAACCCCAAGGTTCCTCCAGAGGTCACTAGGAGTTCCCTGGAAGACCACGATTAATTAAAAAAAGTATTTCAAATTTGGGCAACTTCACATTAAAGAGGTAAGTTTCATTCTTTGTCTTTAGTTTAAGAACACTGTTAATGCATATATACAGGCCTACACCTGAAACAAATATAATTTTGTAACTTCTGGCCTGTATTTGAGCCTGAATGTTCAGGGGTTCCCCAAGGCCTGAAAAATATTTCAAGGGTTCCTCCAGAGTCAAAAAGTTGAGAAACCTAGGGTTTTCAATCTTTAATTCATAATGCTTGAGTTATATCATAAACTGATGGAACTTTCCCCCCCATTACCCATATCTAGATTGCAAATGGGTTAATTTTCTTTTCCTACAGAACTGCAATTAAAGAGGAAAGGAACTAACAATATTTTCTTTGTTCAAAGAGTTCTTTGATGTTCTGATGTTCTTTCTCAGGAGTTGTTGTGTATTACAGTGCTCAATCAGTGCAAGCTATAAAACTATGCAGCCCAAATGGAGGTTGTCCATTGTTCTGAACAAAGTAAAAAAGAAAATAAAAAGTTAACAATTAACTTATGTTGGCACTCTTCAGCTAACTTTTAATTAATCATCTTATCTGAAGGCATTCTTGTTGGGCATTAAATGTTTCCCACTCATCTCTTTTTGCTGGTTTATGCTTTGGGATCACAAGTAGCTGGACAGAAGCTTTAGCTGGCTTGGTCTCCACTCAGAATGAAAACGGTGGGTTGCTTATCAGCACCACAAGGAGCAATAAATCCTCATCACTGGTTTCCCCATGAGGCCTGCATGGGTCTGCCAGACAGGAATTCTGCAATTTGTAGTCCCAATGCATCTTCAGAGCACCAGTTAGGGGAAGCTGCCTGATCAGGCTTGTTCATAAGGCTTGCAGAGTTCAAGGGGTAGGGCAGAGATAAATAAGTTATAAGTTTCTAAGGCCTTGCCCTGCTTGCGCCCAACCACAGCACAACTGGCAACATATTTTTGTAATGTCCCCATGACATTGCCTTCATTTTGGTCCATGAGTGAGACAAGCTTAATTCCTTAGTTATACAGGTATTAATGTAATTGTTTCCCCTTAAGTTGATAATATCCAGTGTCAAAGTAAGTAAAATGTGTTATGTTTTGCCATTTATTCACAAGTGGGAAAATCAGATAGTCCCATAGGTGGACACCGAGCGGTGTTCATTGGCTATTTCAGGCTAATACAGCTGCAGCCTTTCCCTTTCAACCCTGGATCAGCTTCCTCTGCTGCTATTCTGCTGTTATCTCCTAAAATGCTGGTCACAGAATTTCCGGGTCAGTAGGCAATCAGCATTGCACTGTAGTGCTAATCTGCTCAGCAAACAGGACTTTCAGTGCTTTGACTCTATGGCCCTCACTAATTTCAGGAAAGGTTGCAATAATGGAAAGATGGGACCAATCCCACCCTTCCTGATGCTTCCCAAATGATGCATGGAGGAATCCAGAAGCTGGTATTTGATGCCCTATATAAAGAAAAAGGAAAGGAAAGGAAAGGAAAGGAAAGGAAAGGAAAGGAAAGGAAAGGAAAGGAAAGGAAAGGAAAGGAAAGGAAAGGAAAGGAAAGGAAAGGAATACTACCTAGAAGTGCTGCTTGTGATTCAGCTTTCTTTATGACTACTGTCTCTGTGTTGTTGTTTTTAACTTCATTCAACTCAGGTTATGGCAGATGAGGGAAGGAGGGAGAGGATGTTGGAGATGTCCTATGTCCTGCAGTCACAGCTTCCCCATTCTTGTTGCAGCAGTGACTGCTGGGTATTTTTTTCTGTTGGCTGATAACCTGCTGAAGAAGGACTGCAGCAAAGCCAAAGCATTCAACCACTTCCTTTGCCTATTGTGTGCTGCACACATAACGAGGGCACCACCATTCATGCCAGTGAGTCGGAACAGAGGCAACAGAGGCAGGACAGGGATCAGCAATGGCAGGAAACAATTTCATGCAATTATAATTTTCTACAGACTCAAACAGAGGCGGATAGTACTGTAATTCAATTCTGTGGAAAGGTCCCATGGCACTTCCATTTATCCTATCTAGGAATTTTGTCTCATTACCATCATCTAACTAAAAAGTTACTTCAATCAGCATTTAGATAATTGAAATCACTCATTTCTCAAGTTTTTTTTTTTTTTTTTTTACTAATTTCCGATTTCTTTTTCTGATTCCAAATTATTACACTGCTTTTCATTGAAGAAAAGACAATATGTCCATTGTATTAATTTTTTGGTCTGATTTCTACTTCATCTGAGATAGATTTGTTCTACATTTTTAAAATTCATTCCATTCAGTGTTATTATGAACATAAATAATACCATTCTCAATGCTACTACCTACTGTTTCATCAGATTTTGATTCTGCCACTGTATCTACATTTTCTTCTCATACCATCATTTTATAGCACTGATTTTGAGGCTCTCCTGAGAACTGTACTCCCCAACAGCCCTGCAGGATTGTTCTTCTAATCCATAGCTTTCCAAAGTGTGTGTTGCAACACACTACTGTGTCGCCTGCGGTGTCCTGGTGTGTTGTGCAAAAACCCGGAAGCGCTGATGGGGGAACCGAAAGAAGCGGCACCCCCGCCAATCAGTGCCGCCGCCGCCGGTAGCGTGGCAGCAGCAGCGCTGATTGGCGGGGGTGCCGGTTCTTTCGGTTCCCCCATCAGCGCTTCTGGGTTTTTTGCATGACAGACCAGGACATCGCAGGCCGCGCCGCCGCTGCCGCCGTTGGTGTGTGTCACCAACATAGAAAGTTTGGAAAGCTCTGTTCTAATTGTTGGAAACCAATAACTTGTGCAATGCATACAAACTGCACTAAGGGGCTAGGTGCCATACTAAGGAATATATATGTGCAGTCAATAGTATTTCCCACTATTGGTAAACAGCATAGAAGTCTTCATTCTCCATTCTTACCCTTTGTCATTCCTCTGATGCTGCATGTGAACATAATCCGAGATGTGTGTCTGAGAAAGAGATGATCTTTATTTTCATTGTAGTTGATTTGAACATTGTGACCTATTTCTCAAAAATGCTTATAAAGATGAATGTGGCATCAGCTGTAAATTCATTTTTAGTTTCAAGGTATCAGATAAATTAATATCTGAATGGGGGAACTGCGAGAAGCCAGTGCATGTTTTTCCTTCTAGTGTTTAGTGCCTGGTCAGCACTGTTTTCAGCTCACAGGTCTTATCACTTGGGCTTTCCTTCTAATTACCTTAGTTGAGTGAATAGAGCGCTGAATGTGGGATAAGCTTCACATCTTCTGACCCTTCCTTGTATCTGCTCTGAAAAGAATTCAGCAAACTGATTGGAAATGAAGCCTAGCACAGTAAAAGCTTCCCCAGGATGTTTGTTCTGCTTTTCTTTTGACTCCTATCTTGCCTTTAATCTTTGTTTATGTGAACTCTCTTGTGCCACTCCTGTACCTGGATTGCAGAAGCAAACATCTTTTGTCCTCAAAGCCATAATGAATCTCCAGAATGGCTTTCTCAAATGTGCATCTTTCTTTCAGGTCCTTAAGTCAGTTATCTTAATTATTCTCCTTTCCCCTGTGATTTGGTGCCTTAGATTATATCAGCTGTCAGCAGTTAATAGTCAGGCTTTGTTGTCATTTTGTTTTTCTTTGGAACATTAGCTTGGGGTTTGGGTGGGAAGAAAGTTTGCATCTGCCATGATACATATCAGACTGACTCGGTTTAAAATACCAGATACAACTTTGCCCATGTTTTAGAAGCAGGAGAACTGAACTCTTATATTGTCTTGATCACTAGAGAAAGTCAGGCATGACTGACCTTACATAATGTTTACACCTAGAGGATAAGATAATAGGTCTTACAAGAAGTAAATGCCCATTGAATACAGTAAGCATGAACAAATTTGGGTTTTTAAGATGATTTTCATTCTTCATATTGCTGTATGTTAATTAAGAACTCAGAAGAGAGTTGATAAAATCTGAAATTTTTCTGACAGAATGTTGTGTTCCTTGATTGTAGAGAGTGGAGTGAAACTGGTTTCTTGAAGTCAACTGTATCTAGGACTGGTTCAATTGTTAGGCAGAGTGAGGCAATAGTTCCTCAAGGACTTGAGAAATTAAACAACAGAACTATCCTGGGCATCCTTACTTAGCCCATGCTACCCTCAAATGATTTGCTTGATTGAGCTTTTGGTAGCTGCCAAACTTATACTAGAGTTACAGGAAACTGTAAGCACACTCACATCATGCCTCATCTCTTGCTTGAATTGACTCTCCATTCCTTTGCTTTCTCTGCAGCAGAAGTAGCTTGTGTTCTAATGCAACCTTTAAAAATAATACTTCTATCCTTGATGGGGCAAAAATAATATTTTTCATCAAGTAGGGGCGTGGTGGCTCAGTGGGTAAGACGCCAGGCTTGTCGATCACAAGTTCAGAGGTTCGAATCCCTAGCCCCGCGTGACGGAGTGAGCTCCCGCACTTGCCCCAGCTATTGCCAACCTAGCAATTCGAAAGCATGCAAATGCAAGTAGATTAATAGGTACCACTTCGGTGGATAGGTAACAGCGTTCCGCATGCGTCATGCCGGCCACAAGACCGCGGAAGCATCTTCGGAGAACGCTGGCTCTTCGGCTAACAAACGGAGATGAGCACCGGCCCCTAGAGTCAGACACGACTGCACAAATGTGTGGGGAGAACCTTTACCTTTACCTATCACCTTAGGTAGCTGTCTTGGTCAGCTGATTGTAAAATTATCTATGTGGGACCTCTTCCAGAAAATGTTTAACAAAGACCAAGAGATTCTGTCCGCCAATTTAAGGTATGCAAATATTTATTTATTCATTATATCAATTTATATAGCCACCCATCTCACCAGTTGTGACTCTGGGTAGTGAAAATAAGATTAAAAACTAACAGAACAAAATAAAACAAAAAATACAAGAACATGATGGTACCCAAAGTCAATCTAACTAAATAGAGTAAATAAAACTAAATAGAGATAACAACAATCATGCAAAATAAATCACATTGACAGGCTCACCAAACCTCCAGACCCCTGTCTAAGGGAACATTCAGGTCTTCAAGGATTTACAAAATGCCAGCAGGGTCAGGCCAAGCAAATTTCAGGAGGTATGGTGTTCCAAAGGGCAGATGCTACAATGGGGAAGGCATACTTCCTGGGTCTTACCAGATGGTACTGTTTAATAGATGGGATCCTGCCAAATCTAGTGGAATGGGCAGAAACTATTGGAGGAAGGCAGTCCCACAAATAAACTGGTCTCATGCCATGAAGGGTTTATAGGTGGTTAATAGCACCTTGAATTGCGCCCAGAAGCCTATTGGGAGCCTGTACAGCTAACAGAGCACTGGTGTAATATGGGTGTGCCACAGTGTGCCCATAACTGTCCTCACCGCTGCATTCTGGACCATTAGCAGTTTCTGAGTGGTCTTCAGGGACAGCTGCATGAACAGCACATTGCAGGGATCCATTTGAGTCTTGATCAAGGCATGAGTCACCATGATTAGTGCCTCCTGATCCAGGAAAGGATGCAATTGGTATCCAAGACAAATATGTGCAAAGACTCCCCTGGCCACAGCTGCCACCTGTTCTTCGAACAAAAGCTGTGAGCCTAGGATAACCCTCAATCTGTGCGCTGGTTCTGTCTGGGGCAGTGTGACCTGACTCAGAGATGGTTAAAAAAAAAGCATCCTTTAATATGTTGAAAAAATTGTTTCACTATATTTCTTCCTTAAACAATCCAGACAAGTAAAGCCAAGCATGAAGATTGTGTTAGTCAAACATGTCCAGGAACCATCAGTATTAGTTTTACTAATTACTTGTCACTCATGGTAACATTATATACTTACACATTTATTACACATTCCTATATAGAAACAGAAATACAGAATGGGAAAGGGTGATTCCTTAACTTTCTCAACCCAGCTGAATATTGTCTACAAAAGTCCACTCCTTTGCAGTCCTAAAGTCTCTAACTCAGCTAAAAATAGAAAATACTTGGAGTATTGCAAGGGATATTTGGAGCAGGAACGTCAAGGTAAATCATCCCCTCTCACTTGTCAATGATTCCCAGCAACTGTCTCCTTTCTTCCCTGACCAGCCTACAGAAACATATGTAATCTGTAGTTGTATCCATTAGCAGCTGAATTCCTTTTGGAGGTGAAGATCTCTAACCTGGACTGTAAAAACTCTTTAATAAACATACATAGGGCATGGTATTTCAAATTGCACTCTGCTTTAACCTTGGCAGCTTGTCTCTCCATATGTGTTTCTAGTGATTTCCTAAATACCTCCTTATGAAGTGCCTTTCACTAGATACCACCGCAGCAGCACAGGTGATTAGATGTGCTACCAGGAGTGAAACTAGGAGGAAAGATAATCAGTTTTCTTTCAAAGCCATCCTAGAACTGCTGCTTCTTCCGCTTCTCCTTCTCCTCCTTTTTCTCCAAACATATTAGAATTATTTTACACAGCTCTGCGTATTGTCATTTACGCTGGGCTGCTTGTCAAGGAGGGTGAGATATGTACTGTAAGCTGATACAGTGTTTGCTTTTTTCTATGACTCTTATTGCAAAAGTAGGGACTTAATTAGGACAGGCACTACTTGGTGCTTTCGATAGGATGCAGTGTTGTCCAAAGGCATGGCTTGGTGGTGTGAAATTATGGTCTTTAGTGCAGAAAGGAACAAATTGTTAAGAAATGTGGATTCAGTGGCTCAAATCCAGTTAAAAATGAGGGCCTCATCTTGTTAAGTCTTGGTCCATATGTGGCTGTGATTTATCAGTCACTTCATTGCAACTGCTGCCATAAAAGGGTAAACTAGCCAGTTGTTTTTTTCTCCCAAGAAAAGGGACTGCTATTTCTATAAGATTTTTAAAAATATGGTCTAGTCTCTCTTAATTCTGTTTGTACAAAAGAATTCATCTATTTCAACACAGAATATCAAAAGGCATGAATACAAACTGGGGAAACTTGGTTTGTAAGCAATACTGTATATATCAAAATGTCTAGATTTTTCCATATATCAAATGAAACAATTATTTTGTAATAGATTCCTAGCAATTTCCAAACAATTAAAACACAATGCAATAAAATCCAGATATAAAGGCAATGCTCAATAAAATATAAAAATGTGTAACTCTCACACCAACTCAAACTCAATAGTAGCAACGGTTGAACCTCAAAGGCCCAACAGAAAAGGTCTGTCTTCACAGATTCAAAGGTAGGTGCCAAGTGGACATTTGGGGACAATTTGGTCCACACCTCTTGCCACCCATATGTGAGGAACTATGATCTCATTATAGAGCTGGACACAAATGACTTTCAAAATACTCCACCACATTTTCAGACAGAGAGAGCGAGTTGGTGAATTCTTCAAATTCTCCAGAGGAAGAAGAAATTCCCTAACAATTCTGTAAAGGTAGGCCTTCCCCTTGCCAGTGATAGCAGTACCTCTCCTAAAAAGCTCTACGGCAGGCATCAAATGACTTCCCAGGAGATTTAATTAAAATGTTGGGTGGCAGGGAGACCATAGACATGAAACAAGATATTTATGAACGTGCCTTGGGTAGCTCATAGTTCAACAGGATCAGACTCCACCCATGAGAATTTTATCAGAATTACCTTCTAGAAAGAATTTCCAAAGTAGATTTATTTCATCAAGCTGAATGGAAACTAATGGGGGAAAACACACAGATTTTCTCTGTCCAGCACTGGTTGGTGAGGCTGCCTGTGGCACACAGAACTCTGCATGGGGCCTTACTAACCCAGAATAGAAGTCCTATGCCCAATTTTTCAGGACTTTGACAAACTTGAACGCATGCCAAGAAAGATGTAGAAATCTTCTCCTGGCAGAAACAATTTAAAATGCTAATGACATTTAACCTGACAAAGAAAAGATTAATGGAAAACATGATAGCCATATTCAAAATTCTGAAATGCTGTTGTGCAGAGGCTAAAGCTGATTGCTCAGGGCAGAATTAAAATCATAGGATGGAAACATGATTTTGATTAAATAGGAAGAGAAGCTTCCCAACAAGGGGGAACACTTTGCCTGAGGAACTTATGGGTCCCCTTCACTTAGGGGTCTTAATGTTGAAGCCAAACTGTCAGGATTGTGGTAGCTCCATCCTTCATTGAATCAGAGGATTGGATTGCATGTTGTCTAAGGTACTTTTCAACTTTAGGATTTGAGGACCAGATAATAAGCATGGAGGTTTAATTGTGATGTAAGCCTTGTGTTTATGGATGATATTTTCATTTTCATGCAGTCTATTGCAGGAATAGATACCAAAATTCCTATGGTATGTCAGCAAAGTATTCTTTTTTAATTGCCCACATTTCCAGAATATGTTATCCCTTGCTAAGGCATGACTATGATTAGGCCAAGCTATGGGTCTTTTTGTTGTTGTTGTAGCTGTTACTTTTCAACTAAAAATATGCCTCGCCTGAAATATAGAAACATACAGGGAGCTTTCTTTGAGTTATGATATTTTCTTCTGCTTTTTTTTTTAAACTGAAAATCAAATTGATTCAGGTTCCATCTAAGGAAAGGGTCTAAAAACAGAAGTTCCTCACAGGAGGTATACCGAGATCTGGAACAGGATTTCTCTTAGGTTATTGGAATAGAGGAGGGGTAAATTATAAAGATTCCTTCCAGTTTGACTACATGGTCATTTGTTTTGATTGTCCAGTTTAGCCCAGGAATCCCTGGTGGTCTTCCTTCAAAGAACTAAGCAGATCACCCTACTCCACTTTTTGAATTCAAACAGGATTGGCTCAGTGTTGCTACCTAGAATGTATTTAAAGAGAGAATGCACTGATAATTCATCGAGTTTGAATACAATGGAACTATATGTGTATTTTTTTTACTTACCAGCAGCAGGAAGTATGGAGAAAATCTTCCGTGTAATGTAAGGACCTAGACCAGTGTTTCTCAACCTTGGCAACTTCAAGCTGTGTGGACTTCAACTCCCAGAATTCCCCAGCCAGCCAAGTCCACACAGCTTGAAGTTGCCAAGGTTGAGAAACACTGACCTAGACAGTTGCTCATTACAACAGAGGAAGAGGAATTGAGACGGAACTGTAACACGTAACATCCTGAGAAGCAACTTTTTCAGCTCAGGATATTCTTCATTGAGTTGCGTATGCCAAGATATTATACACAGACATACTGAAGCGTAGGCTGTCCAAGAGCTCAAGAATGCACAAGGCAAACAATCTCTGAGAAGGGAGGTAAAACAAGACGGCAGCTGTGAGTTCAGTGGGAAGAACAAACTGAGGTCTGGCTAATGATGAAAAGCAAAGCAAAGCACTGGAGCCTAAAAGGCTGTGAAGAGAGGAGGGGTACATGGGCACATTTGAAAGGATGGGGAGAGAAATGTGGAGAAGTCCAAGCAGCAAGAAAACAAATGGCCATGGCAATGGTCCAGAGAAGATTCAGAAAAGTAAATGGAGATTATCTATAATCTAGAGAATAAGCAAGGGTGCTTTCATTAACAATTACTTATAGTACACCCACTCTGTTCCTTTCAGCAATACAAGAAGTGATCACATAGGTGTTGGGAGTGCAAGACCTCTGTGTACCAAGAGTTTGAAGGTAAAAAATTCTATCTGTATCTTGGATTGATTGATTGATTGATTGATTGATCTAACAAGGTTCAAAGGCCTGTAAACCAATCAGAACTGAGCAGTACAAGTCTTCATCCGTAAGTCAGGATATAAACAATTATACATACTGTATAATCAATAGAATCACCTATCCAAGACCCAGGAATAAGATACAATCAGCAAAACACAATTAACAACTTCAATAGCTTGGGGGGGGGGGAAGCCTACAATAATTCAACTAACCCCCATCCCACCCTACCCCACCTCCACCCTGGGCCTGTTTCAATAGCCAGGTCTTGATAGACTTCCTAAATGCCCAAAGGAAGGGGCCATTTGAATGTCTGGGGAAATGCTGTTCCAAGAAGGAAAGCAGCAATAAAGAGGGCATTTCTGTGGCTCCTATACTGGCCTTCTTTGAGGAAGGGAACCCAGAGAGAGTCCACCCTACCTGATCTTATAAGGCAGGCAGATATTATTGAAAGAAACAGCCCTGCAGATATCAGGCCTTGGATCAGGAAGGGCTTTAAAAGGAAAGATAACCTGCACCTTGAATGGCACCTGGATGCCAACTGATGTTATATGAGTGCAGTGAGGAGTGCCCATGACTACTCAGGTTGCTGCATTCAGGACCACATTTACTTGCCAGCAGTAACATTCTTTCAGAAATGAAGCCAAATTACAAACTCAGATAGCTTGGGAAGGGCTGAGAGAGAGAATTACAAACACTATTGGTAGGACCTCTCCTGTTTCATCTTATCTTTCATGCTAGGAACATCCCAGTTTTTCACTCTAATCCTCCTGCCTTAAATATATGTTTGTGTATAAATCTCAGTTTCATCCAACCCAGTTAGAATAAGGACTCCACCATGGATCAGTCATGGTATCTGCCTTCAGTGATAGAAACTGGTTTCTGAGTATGTGCCAAATGCATTTGTTCCTGATAGAGAGTCCTAAACAGACTTCCTGGGTCAAATCCACATGACACCAAAGGGGCTGATGGCAATTAGGGCAGCTAAAGTCACGTTTGGGTGCATCTCAGTGAATGAGCTAAAGTCTTCCTTCCATGCTGCAATCCTGAGGAAAATACACCATAACGTGAGTAATACTTGAAATATTTCAAAGATGGAAAAGAATCTCATGACCCTCAGGATGAATGGGAGATGTCCTTACTTTTAAGTCTTATTGTTACTGGCAAGCACACACTTCATTGAGGGTAGCAATAGCATTCCTATTCCAATCAAACAGGGAGGTTCCAAGAACTTGTGTTCCTGATAGGAAAAGTGTGGGATATATCCCTAAGAGCCAGGTCAATAGGAACTAAGAAAGGTTTAGCAGTATATGTTTAATGGAAGAAATGTTTCAAGTGATTCTTTGCCCACAAACAAATCAGCCTTTGTCTTATTAAATCTGCTCTGAGCTTCTAGGAAGTCTTCAAATATTTCCTGGAAACAAAGCAGGCAATGCTCAGTGAACCTGTAAAAATTGAAAAGGCCTGTGCAGTCTTTGTTTGTAAAGCCAAGATAGTAGTGGATTTCCCATTATATCTTCTTTTTCAGGAAGACCACCCCCCTGCAAACTTTCAGTTGATTGGAACACCCTTTCTCAACCTGGTTCCTTCAAGTGTATAAAAGATAATGTGCAGGAAGGTTCTCTGTATGTTCAGGATTCTAGTTTAAAAAATTAGGTGTTATTTAAAATAGATTTTCTATTTCAGAAGAAGATCAACAAGTATTTGCTTTTTTCTTCCAAGCAAGCTATGGGGACTTCAAGTTAACTGTGATCAATGTAGATATGGTTTAAACAGGGTTTGCAACTTGCATGCAGGCTCCATTGGTGACCCCCTAGTATCCCAAAGGTTATATCACTAAAATTGGTGGAAAATTGTGTGAACCAATTTTTGCTCAAGTTTGGCAGTATTAAGGTTTAGGGAATAGGGTTAGCATTAACGTTTTTAGTCCTGTCGCTTCCCGTAACCTCACAGAGGGCTTTCTATGGCCTGCTGGGAAGTTGCACACTATTTTAAAAATCTTGATTTGCCCTAATAAAGATATCACCTGAATATGGGTTTTGAATTTCCCCCCACCCCTTATGGCCACCAGAGCTGGTTTGGCTTTCCTCTAATGTCCTTTATCAGCTTAAATCAGGCATGCTTTAAGGTAATCGGCTATTGTTGTTTTAGAAAAACTCCAGATTTTCTAAATGTAGCACAATTAACAATAATTGCTTAAGACAGGTTCTTGGCCAGGACAAACTAGCTTCCTGTACAATTAGTGAATTACAATTAACTGAACTGGTAAGGCAACCATGTGTTAAAATTATGACCAGCATCTGTTCTCTGTTATTGCAGCTTGAAATAGGAGTAAACAAACATACACTTGATCTTGCATAGTACTGTCTTACTGTTCTTGTTATTCAATATTTCTTCTTTCTTCAGCAAACTATCCAAGATGATGGCTCTCTGTTAGGTATTGAGAAATAATGTCCTCCAGGTTAACAATACCAGTACAACCCTGTATGTTTCTCCACTTAAGTTACCAGCATCTTTATTTTTTCTTTGATGTTGGCCAACTGAGGTCCTTCCTCTCTCATGCACACACAGACATGAAACGTAATCTCTCTCACACATACCCATTGCCGATGTGAGATGGCTGCTCTCTGAGTGCCCTACTCTTATACTCTTCACTTACTTTACACACATCTTCTGAAGTTGCCATTTGCCCTTGCCCAAGCTAATCTCTTCCCTGGTGGACAACACAGAAGACTTGACTACAAAAGAAGAAAATTCCAAAAAAAATGAGGGATCTGGTAAAATAGAATCTGAAAAGAAAAGTCAAATAAGCCAAATCTCATAAGAATCCCTAGAGGTTATTTAAAACCATTTTAATAAAGCCTCAACTGGAATGTATTCTGCAATGCAAGAAAGGTCAACAAGTCCAGGAAAACATGGCTACCTAGTAGTGTCCAGGAAGCTGGACAAGTTAAGGCATCCTTGAGGAAATAAGAAGCTTGTCCTAATAAGGTGAATCAAAAGGAACATAAACTCTGGCAGAATTAGTGTCAGATGATAAGAAAAAATGCAAAATAGAATGTGAAAAATGTGTGGCAAAAACATTCATTAAGGGAAACAATAAGAACTTTAAATTATTCAAAGCAGATAATCAGCCAGAGAAAGTCTGGACCACAAGATGTCAAAGAAGTAAGTGAAAGGGAAGCTCCAGAAGGATATAGAGATTTCAGAGAAATTGCATTCTTTTTGTCAAAGAAACTGAGATCTTTACAAAATGAATTCTTTGCAACCGTATATAGAACAGATATCTGAGCCTGCATTGATTTTCTCAGGAATGGAATTGGAACAAGTAGAGCAAATTGAGATAACAAGAGAAGATGTTCTGGGACATTTAGAGAGACTACCCGGTAACAAACACCTGAAGGCATCCACCCAAGAGATTTTTTAAAACTGAACTGTGAAAAGCTGACCACCTGGCAAAAATATGTAATTTATCAATCAAATTGGACTAAAAGGACTGGAAGCTAGCCAGTGAATAAAAAGGGACCCAGGAGAGAAACAAGAAATTATAGGCTGATCAGTTTAACATCTATTCCAGCCAAATTGGTAGAAACAATGATCAATGAAAAAACAACTGAGCACGTTTTTGAGAATGCCAACAGCACATGAACTGAGGTGATCCTGTTGACATTGGATAGACTTTTAAAAAGCCTTTGAGATTCCTTATCAAACACTCTTGACTAGAGGTGTGCATGAAACAGAAAACATACAGTATGTTGTGCAATGCACAGAACATGTTATGGCTCAGGGGACCAGCTCCAGGTGGGTCACAATCCGGCCAAACCAAAACCCAGAACCTGTTGGTTGTTCTGGGTTTCAGGTGAGGCAAATTCTGGATGATCTTACGTGGTGAGTAGGGCAAGACTGGTGAACTGCATCCCTCTCTCCCCTTCTCTACATCCACCCAATGAAGCACGAGAAGTTTGGTACTAGGAAAACTATTATGGTCTTACAGTATGATGGGGTATATGCTGGCTTAAAGGGGAAAAACCGAGGCGTGAGAATAAACAGACAAGAATGCAGCTTGTTAGGGCCAACAGTGTTTACTGTTTAGCATAGGGCAATAATGCAGATACAATTACATTATCGCAATAATGAAAAAGATGAATATACAGGATACATCATTGTAAAAGGAAAAACAAAACAAACTTATAAGCAGAGTTCCTTGTATTGATCCCAGGGCCAGAGTTCCTGCCATGGCCTATACCCAAAGCCAGGCATAGCTCACTCTGCCCAGTCCACGGGAAGTGAACACGTGAAGAACTACATGGCTAAAAGACACTAGAAATCAAGAAGACTTAGAACACCATTTTGCATGGTTGTATATTCAGTTCTTCTAGCATTCTGATTGGCTGGAAGTTAGCTGTGACACACACTAGGCCTCAAAGCACACAGCATGACCTGCTATTGGTTAGCAGTGCTGCATCTACGCACTGAATTCCGCCCCTCCTTACTCAGGGGGGGCTTGAGCAAGTCTTCCCATGGAAGGATATCAGGAGACCTTGTTCCCATGCAATCTAGTCAAAACAATACACACGTGATTGTTGCTATCTTGCACCTGCACTTCACATCACCATGAGAAGCTTGGCTTTGTTTTGTATAGGAATAATTCGCCAGGGCAACACAAGAACTCTAACACAGTATGTGTTATCAGCCCTGTGATGGGGGATTCAAAAAGAGCTGGAGATGGGCTCGCTATAAGATCCTAGCAGCTTTTACAATTAGGTGGACCTGTATTGTAGCTGAGGCCCATGTTTCTCATATCAGCCTTAATTTCCCATGTCAGCTGAAGCTATTGTTTCCATCCTCGCTCACAGTAGGTTTGATACTACTCACTATCTTTGTTGCAATTTGAATAGCTTCTTTTTGTTGTTCATTTATATGAAGTTTGTGTTTGGTTCCTACTGCTTGCATTTGATTTTTCTATTTCAGAAGAAGAAAAAGAAATAGCAGCAACATTAACGCCCTCATTGGTGACTTATTTTTATTTGAGTGCTATATACACTTCAGACAGTTCTGGAGCAGTGTGTAACAATATAGACTGGCCGTGTCTTTTGGCTGCCTGTGTATACAGTATCACACATTTGTAACTGATGCCCTCCCAACTGCACTCAGGTACAGTTATGTCACTGCCCCTATAGTAATGTGCATAAAAGTAGGGTGGTGGTGCTCAGGCCAATTAATTTCTGCTGGAGAAAGGTAAACAGCTTCCCGGTCTCATTGCCAAATGGTCTACCTGTAACATCTCAGTCAGGACTCTTGCTATATGTCCCTGTGAATGAAAAGCCAACACCAAACCACCAGAGTGAAGTGGGAGGGAGGAGAAATCCCGTGTCAGCCTCAAAAAAAACACCCTGTGTGCTTCCTTTTTTGATTACAGGTCAGCAAGCTGTTACCATTATTGTTGTGGAGGGGTTTTATTTGTAAAGAGAGAAAAAGAAAGAAAAAGGCCAAGTTCAGCTCCTTTCACTGTCTGACTAATGTCAGAAGGATTTACCGGCTCTGGGGGGTTTGTTTAGGGGGATTGACTGATTTGTGAGAGACAATGATTGGGCGGTACTGTGGTGTAGAGCAGCAGGAGGCAGGAATATGACTGGTGAATTGATGCAGTCATGAGCAGATGGAGGGATCAGCCAAGGAAACAAAAATAAAGCTGCTACTAGCGCATTATTATTACCTGGGAGGTGGGGTGGGGGGGAGGAATGGAAATCAGTGCAGGGCCTGGGGAAAACTTCCAGGCTACAACTCTAGAGAGTTTACCTCCGTGTGTGTGTGTTAGGGGGAGGGAATGCAGTCCTAAGCATACCCAGATGGCAGAATTTGCAGAAATTAAACAAAGATTTAGAACTTGTATGTATGATTGTTGGGGACCGGTGGTATAATTTTTCTTCAATGATATTGTGACAAACCTGAAATCTTACTACTAGCAGAGAAATCTTGATGGGCTCCAGAAAGGTCCTTCAGAGGTAGCTTCTAATATACGGTGAAGGTTATACAAGGGGCATGGTGGCTCAGTGGGTAAGAGGCCAGGCTTGTCGATCGGAAGATCGCAAGTTCGGAGGTTCGAATCCCTAGCCCCGCATGACGGAGTGAGCTCCCGCACTTGCCCCAGCTCTTGCCAACCTAGCAATTCGAAAGCATGCAAATGCAAGTAGATTAATAGGTACCACTTCCATGGGATGGTAACAGCGTTCCGCGTGTGTCATGTGGCCACATGACCGTGGAAGCATCTTCAGACAACGCTGGCTCTTCGGCTAAGAAATGGAGATGAGCACCGCCCCCTAGAGTCGGACACGACTGCACAAATGTGCGGGGGGGACCTTTACCTTTACCTAAGCTGTGAGCATGAGGGGCATTTTAGATCATTAATGTAAGCCAATAACCCTATATTGTCATTAAAAGGAGGGGGAAGAGGTTTAAATCCTAGCCATACTGTGCCCATGGCTGGTATTATAGCACTATACCACTGGAAATCTGTTTGATAATTCTTTTCCATTCAAAAAGGGCTCTTCAAATCCTGCTCAAAGTTTGTAATGTTGTATAGGATTTCAGTCTGATTTTAGGGATATTATCCTGGCTTTTTCAGAATCGTTGGGCTTTTTTCAGTAGAGGAGATGTTACACTGGCTTTATTTTCTCTACCTGAAAAAGTACTGTTGTCCACCAATTTACTAATTTGTAGCTAATTCTTGAACAAGTTTGATTGAGCCTGTAAAATACATGTTCCTGCCTATTTTTATGGGATACTTCTTTTCCCTATCATGAAAATGCTTTGTAGAAAATAATAGAAACATAGATATAAGATATAAAGCCCTTCATAATTCTCAGCTCTGAGACCTCTTCCTTCAGTATTTGTGGATGGCAAATGGATACAACTCTGTTAGCCAAGGAACATCTGGAAAGAGAGTTATGAAAGAATGTGATGGCGGTTTTGAGTTGTGCAATATAGCTCATGGACTGGAATGCCTCCAAAGCCATTAATTGCTCTTCATTTTATTTGAATGTTTGCCTTTCTGTTCTTCAATGAACTCCAAATGTAAAAATATTATGTGCTGGGTGGGACTGCAAATGGATGCTTATCAACCATGTCCAAAGGAACAAACCATATTATGTCATAAGAGGCAAGCTGTAGTGCATTGAACAGCAAGGAATGGAATTTATCTGGAAGCTGGAGAAAAACAGCAGAGAAAAAAATGAGCTTTATATATCTGGCTCATATAGAAAGAATACCACTTTTCTATTTCCTCATTTCTCTTTGTTAGGGTGCACTAAATGCCAGATGAATAAATGCAAACTCACTCTCTCTATACCTCTCACACATAAGACATCCCACTGTTGCTAGCTATATTGTCTGCCAATTTCAATTTTCTCTGAAGTGTGAAATTTCAGAATTTTTAAAACGTGTATCCTAATGAAACCCATGACAGCTTTTGATATTTTTTTAATGCTTTAATGTGACTTATGACCTATTTCTAAGCTGTCTATGCACTTGGAAGCCCAGCATTAGTCTGGCCTTGGCTGATGTCAATAAGAAAGCAGGCACAGACCAGGATACTAATTGGATACTAGACCACCAGAAAATACTAGGTTGTAGCTAGACTGGAAAGTTGAAAAACATTCCAGAAGAAAGCAATGGCAAACCACCTCTATATTGTTGCCAAGAAAATTACATGGATGTGTCTATGAAGACACCAGGATTCAAGCTCAACTCAACTTTATGCAGTAAAAGGAGTCATAGAAAGGAGAAAATCTCTCTGATTTCAGCTAGATTCATAGTTGGGCTACACTATATGAATCAGACTTAGTGCCCAAGTTTTAAACATTTGAGTTCATTGGGGTTATAACCTTACCTCTGATGTAGGCTGACCATACATCCCATTTTGAACGGGACTGTCCCGTTATTTCACCATTTCTGGAGCGTCCCGTCGTTATAGTCAAAATCTTGATTTTGTCCCGTTTTTCAAAAATCTGAGTCAGGAGAAAGCCTGACAGGAGTGGGTCAGCCCCCGCCGCCATGCCAGATTCCTGAGTCGGAGGAAGATGAGCCGATCTCCGGAAGAAGCTGGCATGGTCCGAACCAGAGCTGCCGATTGGAGGCAGCCTGGAACAAGAAGCCCCTCTACCAATCAGCGTGCTGCTTGGCCAATTGGGTCCCAGCCGCAAACGGTGCGAGATTCCAACCTTAAAAGGCCGAGATCCTGCCTCAGAATTCTGCCCACAAGACGCTCCAGGTCTCGCCTCGCCGATGTCAAAATGGATGGCGGCCAAGCCAGGTGGTGGGGTGGCGTTCTGTGAGGGGCTTGGCAGCGCTGCATGAGAGGTGGGGCAGAGACACTGCGCCGGCCGCTGCGGGGTCCATGGGGCTGGGATGGGTGCACCTGCTGGGCTGCAGTCTGAACCATGTCCGGAGGAGAGTTAGTCAGGCGCCATGGCAGAGGAGGGAGAGGAGGGCCCGGTGGAGCCATGGTGCTGCCTTTCCCTGTGAGGGGCCCGAGGAACTGCTTTCCCCGCCCGGCAGCAGCCCCTCCGTGAGCGCCTCTGCCTGGAACCGTCCCTCTCCCCGCTGCCTCCACCGCTCTCTCAGGAGGCAACACAACCTCATCATGCTGCCGCCCGCCTCCTGCTTCTCTTGTTCATTGGTGGTGGTGGCAGCGGCAGCAACGACTCTCCTCCCTCCATCAGCCAAGCCTGAGGGGGCCGGGGCAAGGGGGGACGTGGTGCAGCTGAAGCCCCCCAGCGCAGCCGGCTCCTGCTTCTGCGCAGTGGCGGCGGCAGTGGCAGTGGCAGCAGCGACTCTCTTCCCTCCCTCGGCCAAGCCCGAGGGGGCTCGGGTGGTGGTGGGCCTCTGTCCTCGGCAGGAGCCGGCTGCCCTGGGGGGCTTAAGCCATACCACTCTGCCCTTTGATACCTGCTGAAGCCCCCCAGGGTGGCCGGCTCCTGCCGAGAGCAGTCTGTCCTGTGAGTGTGTGTGTGTGCATCTGATTGGGCTTGGCCGAGGGAGGAGAGTTGCCACCGCCACCGAGCAGGAGAAGCAGGAGCTGGCCACGCTAGAGGGCCTCAGCCACACCACTCCACCCCTTGCTGCCCGGTGAAGTCCCCCAGGGCGGCCGGCTCCTGCTTTTCCTGCTTGGCGCCATGACAACTCTCCTCCCTCAGCCAAGCCCGATCAAATGCACACACACACACTCACACACTCACAGGACAGACTGCCCTCGGCAGGAGCCGGCCGTGCTGGGGGGCTTCAGCTGCACCATGCCGCCCCTTGCCGCCCGCCGGACTGTGGGAGCTCCCGCATCCCCGCAGGCGCCAAGGGTCGAAGTGGTGCGGCTGAAGCCCCCCAGCACGGCCAGCTCCTGCTTCTTCTGTTCTGCGGCGGCAGCAGCAGCAGCGACTCTCCTCCCTCCCTCGGCCAAGACCGCTGCCGAGCGGCGCTCAGCTGTTCTGCGGGGAGAATTTCCACCCCGGCCCCAGAACAGCTGTGCCGGGAATCCCGGGAGCGTGCGCATGCAGGGAGGGGAGACTTTTAGCCTCCCTGCCAGAACCGAGGGCATTTTCGGAGTCCCCAGAGCTTGCCCTTTCGAAGGGGCAGCAGCTGCCGCCGTGACAGCAACCCGAAAGCACCGCCGCCGGCATTTCCGGTTTTTGTGCTGCTGGCACTTCCGGGTTTTTGTGGGCCGGCCGTTGGTGTGTCGCACACAGCAAAAGTTTGGAAAGCACTGATTTACTGCTAGAAGAAAAAAAAACCTTTAAAAATCGAAAAAAAATATTAAAATCCGAGCCAATCACACTGATGGGGGCGGGGTTTGCAGGCGGGAGCCAATCGTGTGGGGCGGGGGCGGGGTTTGCAGGCGGGAGCCAATTGCGTGGACTGGTGGGCGGGGTTTGGAGGCCGGCATGGTGGCATAAGACCCTGTCCCGTTTTGCCATCCCAAAAGTCCTGTTTTTGTCTGAAGGAAATATGGTCAGCCTACTCTGATGGGACTCAGAGTTCATATGAGAACAGCCCTATGTGAGTCCAGCAAATACATTTAAATTTAATGGGAGATTTTTCTCTAGTTTCTCCATTCCAGTAGTGTGGGCTAGAACTCCCATCATTCTTAGCCAGCAATAAGGACTCTGGATTTGAGGAAAGCTGTGTGATTGAAATATTAAGTTGTAGACTGCAGCTGACACCCTGCTTTTCTGCGGAATGCCTTTCATGAGATAAAAACAAGCTCTTTACTTTCCACCATGGAAACTCAAATTATGAGTCCCTTCTTTGGTGCCCAGTCAGTGTGTGATCGTGGGTTCTTGATTAAACTACATCTATGAATGCTGGGGCCTAAAACAGGCATGGGCAACCCGTGGCACGGGGGCTGCATGCAGATCCAAACTCATTTATTTTTTTTGCAGCATGCCCTGACCATGGTTGCTGAAAATGCAAGGCATAATTTCCTGCTGTGTTTTGTTTTTATTTATTCGATTTGATCCCACTTTTATTTTGTACAACTCAGAAGAATGATGATGTAAGCTCTAAAATAGATATAGGACAGTTAAAAATAATAGAAAAAAATCCCAAACCAAGCCCCACTCCCATGTGTTCTGTAGCCACCTCCACATCTGTTTTACAACCCTCAGCCTTCCCACCAAATGTTGAGCACAGTCTGAGCTTGAAAAGTTTGCCCACCCCCTCTCATCAAAATGTGGAAATCTTTCTAGGCAGGCAAGATCCCCTGAAAACTATCCTTTTTTTAGCTCCCATTTTTGGGTCTCCCCAAATCTTATTGGGCTACACTGTGGCAGAGAACAATATCTTGCTTCTTAATCTTGGGTGTGCAGAGGACTTTCTTTTCAGGGTCTTTCAATACATGCTTCTTCCTTCATTCCTAGTTGCAAACACACTAAAATATAAATATCTTTTTAAAGATGTTTGGTATTTACTTGTTTATGCTATGTCCCCTATTTTCACACAATGCAGCTGCCTCTCTAGGATTCCTCATTAACTGCTAATTCTTCATAGCTCAACTTGGGGGGGGGGGAGAATCCCATATTCTATTAATAGTCAAGCTACTTTGTTTCCTGTAAAAACTTATTTTTTCTTAGACAGGATTCTCAAAATTTGATGCTGTTATGGTAAGTGCTGTTCAAATTCTTCTTATATGGTTTCTTCCAATGTTCAGATTTGATAGATTACAACCCCTGTGATAACCAGTCAGTAGGCTACATTTTCCACCAATCCCAGCCAACAGCCAATGGTTGTCTTACAATGAAGGGTTTACCATGTTTACATTCCTTTTCCCCATGCTACTTTGGAAAGGGAAGCTTAGTTGTCATAGCAGTAAAAGTCCGACTCTAGGGGCCGGTGCTCATCTCCGTTTGTTAGCCGAAGAGCCAGCGTTGTCCAAAGACGCTTCCGCAGTCATATGGCCGGCATGACACACGCGAAACGCTGTTACCTACCCACTGAAGTGGTACCTATTAATTTTCTTGCATTTGCATGCTTTAGAATTGCTAGGTTGGCAAGAGCTGGGGCACGTGCAGGAACTCACTCCACATGGGGATAGGGCAAGGGTTGGAAATGGCGGCTCGCCACATGCGGCTCTTTGGCCCCTTGAGTGTGGCTCTTCCGCAGCTGAACTAACCCCCACCCCTTCCACGCGATTGGATCCCGCCCCCAAACTCTTACGCTCTTACGCGCTCTCGCTCTCCAAGGCTGGAGCCACCCGCAGCCGCCCACACCTCACTCACAGCCCGCGGGGCTCTCTGCCGCTCCCTTTGACGGAGGAGGGACCGGCGTGCCTTGGGAGCTGCTGCTGCTGCTGCTGGCGGCATGTCTGGGCAAGGCGCGCGGGCGGAGCTGCCTGCCTGGCACTCGGGCGCTCCGGCTGGGGTGCAGCGGGACGGGAGCATCGCTGGTGGCCCGCGAAGACCGGCCAGGGAAAGTGCGCGGGCGGAGCTGCCCGCCTGGCACTCAGGCGCTCCGGCTGGGGTGCAGCGGGACGGGAGCTCCGCCCACGCGCCTTCCCTGGCCGGTCCTCACGGGCCGCCGGTGATGCTCCCGTCCCGCTGCACCCCAGCCGGAGCGCCCGAGTGCCAGGCAGGCAGCTCCGCCCGCGCGCCTTCCCTGGCCAGTCCTCGTGGGCCGCCGGTGACGGGAGGAGCTCTGCCGGGGGATTTTGCAGAGGGGAGATTTCCAAGGGGCGCTCTCCACCTCAGCCGCCCCTGCAGGCGGCGGCGGGAGCAGCGAGGATGGAGGAGAAGGTCTTCACGAAGGACCCCGGGGGAGGAGGTGGGGCGACGCTTCGCTCGCCGCCCGCCCGTCGCGGCTTACTCGGACCCCGGGGGAGGTGCAGTGGCGGGGCACGCGTGGCAGCGGGCATGGTGTGCGTGGTGGCGGCGGGCACTGCACTGGGTGTGGCAGGCATGGTGGCAGCAGGCCCTAAGTGTGCGCGATTGGCCCCCGCCCGCAAACCCCGCCCCCTTCCATGCGATTGGCCCCCGCCCGCAAACCCCGTCCCCTTCCACGAGATTGGCCCCTGCCCGCAAACCCCGCCCCCTGGCTCTCGAGCATGCAAAATGCACTCGAGCATGTCAAAATGGCCCCTGGCATAAAAAAGTTTGCCGACCCCTGGGCTAGGGTCTCAAACCTACGAACTTGCGACCTTCTGATTGAGACCTTCTGATCGACAAGCCTGGCGTCTTAACCACTGAGCCATCGCACCCCCTGTCATAGCAGTAGGAAGAGCTTTTGCAGTGTGAAATCAGTGGGAGGAAAAAAATGGGACTCTGGAGTTGTGGTTCAAGGACCCTGGAGAGGTGATTTCTAGGAAGGGCAGCTCTGCTTCTGATGCTCTTTGCTTTTCCTGATGAGAGGAGATGTGGGGCAAATTAAGGCAATTCAGAAGGCGGATCTTCCTGTATGCTTTGAAGCAGCTCTTTCCTGTGACCCAGATGATATCCAAAGGGGTGGGATCTGGGTATTGGAATCATATAAATTCAATTCACTTGAGGGAGAGTGGGGTAGATATGTCCCTTGGATGTGATCGTGTTCCTCATCTTATTAAGTATGCAGAGTAGTTTTTATGTACACATCCTCAGTAAATAGGAGCAGTGATGGGTTTGATTTCACATCTGTTGAGTTTTCTCAGTGGTCTATATCTTCATTTTGAGAGGAACAAAAATAAAGATAATCTTAGAATTTCATTGCTTTTCGTATTAAAAAAAACTGACTGACTTTTACCATTTGAATAATAGGGGAGAATTTACAAGATCTCTCTTCACCATATTTTATGGTGTTCTTTTTCCATTTCAGCTCTATTTTAAAAAAATTAGCCTTTTGGGTTTAATATGGTTTTCTTACAGTTTTCTGAATGAAGAAATATAATAAGTTTCCTTCTGCCTTTTTTGTCTCCCCCTCTATCCCTTCCACAACATCTACCCCATGTCTCAGGATTCCTTAACTCTGCTCTTGGGACTGATTCTCATCACCAGCTCCTCACTCTTAATAATTTGGGTCACTGAAATCACATACCAAAGCCACTCATGGATAGGCTATCAATGTGTAAGATACCTTTGTATGCATTGATTTTTTTAAGTTTGTTTGTCTGTTTGGTATTCTGGACAAGCAGGACTTTTCAAGCACTCACAAAAGCAAAGGAGGAAATAATGCATGCCATTATTTCTGTGCATGCCATAGACCCAAATACGACCCCACCAAGTGCAGCAAAAAGTTAGAAATCTGCTGCTAGGAGAGAAATGGTAGTTATATGCAGACTATGATCAACAGATGAATTAAGTCTCAAAGCATAGTTATCCTTAAGAGTTACTGCTTCTGTGTCTTAAAAGGTATTACTTTTTGTCCCTTAAGATTAGAAACGGTTATGTCACCTCTCTTCCCCCATAGAGTTTTTCTTTTCCCTTAGAACTATAGTACAAACTGCCCTGCAGTTTATTTATTCAGGTGTACTGGATTGCCATGACCAGCCTTCACAGTACAGTGATATTGAACTTGAATGTGCTTTGAGTTAAGAGTGATGACATGAAAAATTAACTCTTTCCTCCTACCCACACCCTTTCTTTCTTTCTTTTTCTTTTTGCTTAACCCATAAGCATCCACACAGGACACATTTCTAGTTACTCAGTTTTATGGTTATAACCTGATTGCCAAGCACAACAGGAATCAGAATAACTGCTGTGGACTAGAGTGGCAAAAACATTCCATTATTTTGAACTCTTCCCGTAGTCTTGCAGCTTCCATAGTTACCCGGTTACTGCAAAGTCCATGTACTGTATAGAAGGAAGATCTTAACAATCTGGGATTCAAGCAGTAGCAAAGACTGGCTGGTAAAGGCGGCACATACATGTGTATGTCGTCTAAAATCTAGGAGTCAAAGAGGTCTGACATACCACCACTCTTTCCACTTGCCAGTTATTCTCAGTGCACTTCAGAACCAAGCCATGATTACCCCACGTTATCCTCACCATCCTCAATTTTCGAACACTTTCATCATTGTTCATATGCTTGCAAGTTTGGAACACATAGAAAGCACTTGCAGCTAATTGTTGCTTAGGTTGAACTGGCCAATAGTTGAAGCAAAACACACCAGCCAATCGATATTCATTCTTTCTCTTTCAAACTGGCCAATCCTTGAGTGTAGTCCCCTAAGAGAATTTCAGTGCTCCATGAATCCCTTCACAAAAAGAGAAGTCATACCTTTCTAACATTTCCTACCCCTGTACACCATCCCTGCACGTGTCCACATATCTTTGTGTATATTTATTTGGCAGTTGCAAAATATTCCTCCCAATAAACTGCTGTGGGGATGGTTGCATCGGAACAGTGATTTTTAAAATCATTAGCATATGACAGGTAGGTCTCCCTAACCTTATATTCACTGTAATGCCACATTTGTATTGCACAGCTGTCCCTACAAAGACATATGTCCCTGCAAGCCCTATGAAAGGAGTATGTCAGCAAAAATCCATTCAAGCACTTTTCTCCAATAGCAAAGGTCATGGTTGCATATTACTAAACTAAGGGATCTGGGAATTCCAGTAGAGGCTGTAGTAGTAATTCCAGTAGAGGCTGGTAGGCAATGTTCACGACACACAATTAACTTGCTGGAAAGCAAGTTTTATCTGTCTCCAAAGTGAGGGCAAAAAAAAGCAAGTTTTTTTTTACTGTTTTGTTTTTCCAAGGATAATGAGGAAACAGAGTTTTGTATCAGTAATGGTTGAAAGACAATATTGCACAATCCAAAGAGGTTGAATGCTACCAAATATAGGAAAAATCACAATCCATAAGTGCCTAGTTATTGTTTCTCTTGGTTTGGTGAGCCTGCTTCATTCTGGCTGCAAATGACGGGTATGAGTGTTTTTGAATGAAATGCTGATTTTCATGTGCAGTTTTACTCTCAGATGCCTTAGACAGAGTTATGTAAAATGCATTCATGAACAAATGTGATATACCTTCAAAATATATTCTGTGCAACAACCAATCACTTTGGTTAATTGAAGATAGATTCCTAGTATTATGGACATTAGCATTACAGGGTTTTTTTTTTAATGTATTAAATATTTCAAGTCTACACTAAGTTTTTTTTTTAATTTTCTGTCTAAAATTAAAATTTTCACCACTGATATTCAGTAGAAAGGACTGGACTTCGGTGGTATGGTAAGATGGGCTCCTGCAATAAAATTAAATAAAAAATGGAAGGGTACACACAGCCTCTGGGCAGAGGATGCCACCACTAGTATAATGTGATAATATAAAAATCAAATTTTTAGATGCACATACTGTGATTTATGATCCTATCTGTCTCACCCATGCAGTCTGGCAATTAGATTAGGGGGCACTGATGTTTGCAAATATCTTTCTGAACTTCAAGGGCTTGCCCATTCAAGTTAGCAAAAGAGATAATTTAATGTCTTCAGGAAGCACAAGCACAGTTGAATGGCAAGTATCTCTCACTCGCCATTTCTAGCATCAATCTAGAAAGGCTGTTATCTGCCCCTAGAAAAGAAGAAGGCTGAGCCTTAGTGATTGAGAAAGGTTGCATTCTATAATAGCCAAAACTCCTCCAGGAAATGGGCTTGGGATGAGTCCGGGGAGAAGAGTAATAAGAGGGAGTAATAGTGGTCCTGAGAGAGAAGCTAGCTTGGTCTCATTCAAGATGCTGGATTGTTTTAACCACTACAAAAAAATAGATGGAACTATTTTTGCTTGGTTGTCTCCCAAGAGATTACTGCTACACAGCTTTCATTCCATTAGGACGAGATGGGGACTTTTTTCAGCCCAAGGGCAGAATTCCAGTATCAAAAAGATCTTGGAGGGAGACACATTCCAGCCCTGATAAAATGAGCAGTGACAACAAATGGGCTTCTTATTTTAAATAGAATCTGTTTCCATCTTGCAATCACACCTGCCAGTTAGAAGCACACAGATTCCTTCCAAGCATGCTTTTGAAGCAGGGTCCTATGCATATTTGCTCAGAGACACATTCTGCTGAATTAAGTGGAACATACTTCCTGGTAAGTGTGAAAAGGACTTTAGAATAGAATTCCAAAGTCCAACCAGTAAATCTAATTCAAAATCTCACTTTCAGTTTTATGAAAACTCCCCCCCTCATCAACCAACAATTCATGTCTACTCAGAAGCAACATTTTTGGAGCAGTAAACCAAGGCAGACAATGCAGTTTTGAAGTCGCACAGATAACATATAGAAATCATTTCTTAATCATGCCTATTTACAAGTACCATTTCTGTTTTCTACAGCACAGCCTGCCTTCATGGGAAAATCGGGAAAGGTTTCTAAAATTTATCTGGGGGTGGTCCTTCAGTCAGTTTTGATGCCTAGTGACTACAGTTTTCTTGGCAACATTTTCAAAGAGGTTTGCTGGACCTTTTTTCTAGGGCTGACAGACAGTCTTTGGTCAAAAGTCACCCAACTGATTTGTGTCTAAGTAAAGGCTAGAATTCAGATTTCCCTGCTCCTGGTTCAGCACCTTTAAGCACTACATCAAATGGGCTCAACTAAAACTCTCAACTAAAATTTAGCTGTGACCACATGGGACTTCCACAGAGAGAATTTAGAATGGAGCAGTTCCAGAAAACTGAATAGGCCAAGGAGCTTCACATAATTACAGTATGGAGAGTAGTGGAGAATTGTGGAAAATGATAAACACTTCTGAAACTGGACCATATTCACATAAAGGGCTCTGGAAGTATGAGAAAACATCTGGAAAATCAGCAGCAAACCAGAACCTTTAGAAGGGGAATAAAGTAAATAGGGAGAAAAAAAGTGAGGTATCATATTCAAGGAGAATGATGGAGGAATTTTATAGAGTGGATTGAATTGGATCCAGCCCATAGGCTAGAGGCAACTCCTGCACCAGAAATCAAATAAGGCACATTTTTCTAACAACTGACAAAGAATGTATATTACAATATGTGTGAGGATAAAAGAGTTTACTTTATATAATTCAATATGGATAAAGAGCATACTGTATGCTAGTTTTTGCTGGTGTTTTGCTCATCATGACACTGCAAATTTAAACTCCAGTAGAGTGAAGAAAGAACAATATAGGTATTACTGTCCTCATTGAATTGATGATCAAGGCTTTTTTTCTGTATCAGATACAATCCGTTTTGAATGAGATGCAAACATATTTATTTCACCTAATCTAGTCAAATTAGTGTATAATACTCAAGGCATGGTCAACTTAGCACAAATTATTTCAGACATTTTATCTATTTGGATCCGCTTATAGGTCTAATTATCCTTGATTAGACCATTTTTTAAATGAAGACTGATTATTTTAAAATTTCAGTATTTTTCTCTCCTTGAGTTCCTTATCCTATGGCAAAGCAACCATGGGAATGCACAAGGAAGATCCCTGTTAGAACTTCCTGTGTTTGATATATATCATCCTGTAGTAACCATCATTCTAATTCCATCATATCATTATCTTCTCATAAATATATCTCTAATATATCTGCACCACTTTTTGCTGAGTCACCTCACAGAAACTGAACACTTACTGTAACTCTGAATTACATTTCCAAATGGATCCTTGCCATGACCACCACAAAAATATGCTCTACAAACAGATGCCAGAAGTCAAGACTGCCTGTGAACCATTCCAATGAGTGCCTATTCTGTCCTGCCAGTCTGGATCCCAAACACTAGATCAAATATACTCGTTTGCTGAATGTTACTGCTGAAGAATAGACTTGATGATCCCCCCCAATTAATATTTGATTTATTTCTACACGCATTACACCAATCTGCTGTCACATATTTTTAAGTAATAGTATTAGCTACCTTTTATCTTTCCATCTGTGGTTTTCATTTCTTTTAAAGGTCTGTGAAATGTGGAAATCTTCCAGTAATACTTTAAAATGTTCAAGTTAAAGACCTATCTTAGTTAGGGAGCTTTCTTGTGTTTTCATGCGTGTAGCCCCACTCAACAACTCTTTTGAGATCAAAATCAGCATAAAAATGCTAATACTCTTTCTCTTCCATTGAAACACATCATGTAGACTTCTGGCATAAATATAGATACATGACAAAAATTATGTACAGATCTGAATATTTTTTTCACATCACTGATTTTGAATTACAATATTAAGAAAGTTCTTAGAATGGTATCTATATTAGTCTCTGGTAGCACTATCAATAAATAATCTGTAGCACTATTGTATTTAATATGGCATAAGCTTTGGTGCATCATAGTCTACTTTGGTGTTTCTCAACCTTGACAACTCTAAGATGTGTGGACTTCAACTCCCAGAATTCCCCAGCCAACACTGGTCTGCTTCCACCAGATCTAAAGATTCATTGGAAGAGCAGGTGAAAGCCATGGCCAAGAGGCCATTTGTCCACCTTTAGCTGGTATACCAATTGTGGATTCCTTTCAAATCAAATTCAAATTTATCAAATGTATAAGGCTGCCTGACTCCGTAAAGCAGAGCTTTCCAAACTGTGTGTCGCAACACAAAAGTGTGTCGCCTGCGGGGCCCAGATGTGTCGTGTCAAAACCCGGAAGCACTGATGGCGCGCCACCGGGCCATCAGTGCTTCCAGGTTTTCCTGCGGCGACACACCAACGGCGGCGCGCAAAAATCCGAAAGCGCCGCAGTCACGGCGGCGCTTCCCGGTTTTCCCACGGCGACACACGAAAATCCGAATGCGCCGCAGCCACGGCGGCGCGCAAAAACCGAAAGTGGCAGCAGCGCTTCCGGGCTTTTGCACACTGCCGCAACGGCGGCACTTCCGGGTTTTCCCGTGGAGACACACCAACGGCGGTTGGTGTGTCGCCGCGGGAAAACTTTGGAAAGCCCTGCCATAAGGACTCGGGAATAGGAGACTGAATATTGTCACTCATTCTCTTATTGCCTCTTTATTGGATATCTCACTTTACCCAGGACTCCCTTAAAGGCTACTCAGAAGCTTTAGCTGGTGCCGTGTTGCTGTTTGTTTGATGATGGGCCAGACTTAGTACTGTCATATAATACCAATATTATGGGAGCTGCACTGGCTATCAGTACACTTCCAGATGCTATTCAAAGGGCTGCCTATCATCTATAAAGCTGTACATGGCTTGAGCCTGGGGACATTTGAGTAACCCGTTCCAGGTAGAATCTGCCTGTTCTCTGCATGCAAGCAGAGTATAAAAGGTAAAGGTTCCCCCCACACATTTGTGCAGTCGTGTCCGACTCTAGGGGCCGGTGCTCATCTGCGTTTGTTAGCCGAAGAGCCAGCGCTGTCCGAAGATGCTTCCGAGGTCATGTGGCCGGCATGACACGCGCGGAACGCTGTTACCATCCCACCGAAGTGGTACCTATTAATCTACTTGCATTTGCATGCTTTCGAATTGCTAGGTTGGCAAGAGCTGGGGCTAGTGCAGGAGCTCACTCCATCACGCGGGGCTAGGGATTCAAACCTCCAAACTTGCGATCTTCCGATTGACAAGCCTGGCGTCTTACCTGCTGAGCCACCACGCCCCATTCACGCCCCATACATATATGTATGTACCTCTATTTTAATGTATGCATGCAAGGTCGCTACCTGGATTGCATTGGATTAGGCCAGAATCAAGGCCATGCTATTCCATGTTTTTGAAGATGAGACTGGCTTGCTTCCAAGATTCTCTATGCTTAGGACTCCTTATGCTCAGGATAGAAGAAAAGCATAACTTGCTATATACTGAGTAACAAAAAATAGGTGCTTATAATCAATATGGAGTAAGGCAAGTTTTTGCGGACTTTGACTTTTAAACTTGCACATCAGTATTTGAATAGCTCGGCTCTACCTGAGCCACTTATCTAAAGCAGATTATTATAGGGGTAGAGGTCTTGGCAACTATTGTCACACTGTTCAGAACAGTGGCCGGCATGATGCACGTGGAACGCTGTTACCATCCCACCGAAGTGGTACCTATTAATTTACTTGCATTTGCATGCTTTCGAATTGCTAGGTTGGCAAGAGCTGGAGCTAGTGCGGGAGCTCACTCCGCATGCAGGGCTAGGGATTCGAACCTCCGAACTTGCGATCTTCCGATCGACAAGCCTGGCGTCTTACCCGCTGAGCCACCACGCCCCTAAGCAGAGTATACCTGATGACAATTCCTCCCATCAAGGTCTTCCACAGAGGGGCACAGAAGTGAGCATTCTCTGTAGGAACTCCCCTTCGCCTGGCCCCAGAGGTGGGAGTGGTCTCTTCCCTCATGATTTTCCAGAAGATAGCTAAAACCTGGTGGTTCTGGAAACCCTCATGGAATAGAATAGAATAAAATACACAGCGGTACTGTATGTTCTCTCAGTAAGTATGGCGCCACCTACTGTATTATATTTATTACTGTATTTATACTCATATTTGTATATGTATGCTTATACTTAGAAATGATAATATGTAATTGAGATGCTTATATTATATAATTACTGTATTATTATAATTATGCTTATAATGCTTGGAATCTAGTGGGATTGAAGCACTGTGTAAGTTTCATAAATAAAGGTAGAATGTTGGCTATCTAAAAAGATAAAGTTCAGTGATATTAGAATGTGGCTTTTGTGGCATTAAGGTCATCCCATATGGATAATATAGTATATGTGCATATTCTCCACTTGCTTCAGCCAAGGCTGCTCTGAACTAGTTGTCAACAAGTTCTCAAGAATTTTTAAAAGTTGCTGTCTATTTTGACTTTGAAAAACTAAATAAAGAACAGAAATTTTTAATGAGATGGTTTCTGAAAATCTACAAATTTGAGAATGAGAAATGGCCTTGAGAAAGTCTGGTTTCGACCTCTAAAACAACAGTGCACTCAACCACAGAAGTTTCATAATATATGAAGACATTTTTTTTCTCCGAGCCAGACTGCTTTTTGAAGTTTGTTTACATGTCTACTCAGCTGACAAGTTATGCGATTTCTTTCACCCTATTATTATGTTCTTTAGTACACAACATCTTAATTATTGGACAATCTCCAAAGTCTTTTTCTTTTGAAGAGCCTTCCATCAATGAGAAACACTGCAGATAATAGTCCTTAAGCACAGCTAAAGGCAACATAATGTCTGCAAATGCATACTTGTGGCTTAAGTCTTGGATGGTTTCATTTAGTGTTAAAAACATTGTATTGAAAAACAGAGGCCATTTTGCACCACTGGTAAGACATCCCCAAACTAAATCTCAGATGCATCCATAGTGATTTGAAGCAGAGAGGTGGTTATCCTAATTTCTGCCAACTTTGAAAAATCTACAAACTAGAGTTAAGGTTTGCATCCTTTCTTGGTTTACACAGATATCTGAATTTTGATCAGTGTTTTGTAGGCTATAATTTGGCAGTTGAGGTAATAGTTATATGATAGCCATGCACACTCGCATCAGCTAGATGAACTGTGGCCAAACACATATTGGGAAAGCTGACATCCAGCATTTGTGGGAAGCCAGTTGAGGTAGCATGACCTTAAAAGTGGTTGGCACAACATTTATGTAGCTTCTCCCTTCCACTGTTCCCCAGGTTTCAAAGTTTGTTCTCATATAGCATCTTAGCCTAACAAGCTCATAGGTGACTACAAGAATTCTGTTTTTCTCAGCTTTCGAGTTGATTCACGTTGAAACTGAAAGAGGCTGAGCCTGAGTGTCATGCTCTCCCACTGATTTATAGTTTCTGGAGAATTGCTAAATTACTGTGAGGAAAAGATATCTTGATTAAAAGGATGAAGGAGAAGCAGATGACATCTTCACCCCATGACTCTCTCTCTCACACACACATTGTGTCTAGGTGAAACTGTAATCTTCTCTTTTTTCTAAGTGAGAAGGACAGTAAATGGATTCCAAAGCAGAAACAACCAATTAGTTGTTGCATTTTTCTTATGAGTGAGGATTGTTTAGAGAATTTATATTCTGGCCTTTTTCATACAATCAGGGCTAAGCTATTGTTACTCCCCCAAAACAAGCTCCCATACAAAGCATTACTTAAGATGGTTTAGCCACACAACAAGATTACTGACCAGAACTAGTCTTGAGGGATATATAAACCAAAAACTACCCTAACTTTTCCAGATTATCAGAAGATCTTTAGATGTGCTTAACTTAATTAATTAATTTAAATGTGGACTGTGCCTAATAGTTCGTGGCTCATTGTTTCTCAGTGTGTCTTAAGAAATGTTCATATTTCTTATGAACATCTCAAACTCTAACATGATACCTTAGGGCAGATAAAACCCTGCACTTTTAATAAGCCTGTAGAATATGCAGAAGAATTGAGTTGAGTCCACAAGGTGAACACAAACAAATGGGAATTGCATAATGGCACAAATGACACTGAAAAGTTTATTCTTTGGTCACTTGATAGTTGTGATTATATGGAGAGCATTCACCCATGGATCCTGTCAAGATCATATCTGAGTATTCTACTCCCACCAGGCAGTATTCGAAATGGCACACATTTTACAAAGTCCACATCGTGTTTGTATTTCCCTTATAAAAACCTGCCAAAAAGGCATCTGAAAAGAAGGTACATTAATGAAAGTTACATTCAAAGAGCAGTAAAAAAAAAAGAAAAAAAAAAGCTAACATTAAAGAAATTTACATTAAAAAAAATGTGTTAGAGAAATGTGTATATGAAAGACCGAAGCAGGGTAATATGTATTTAAAATTTTTTTTTTCAGGCTATTTACAGTATATTGACCGTGATGTATTTCATATGAAGATACAAACAAAGCCTCATATTCACTCCGAAAGTAAACAATTTGGGCTGGGCAGAGCTCTGGATTCCAGAATGCCAGTGTCACACCTGTCAGTATCTCCTTAAGTCAAATGCACTTCTTTGGGGTTCACAACACTGGAGCTGTATGAACACAGCTAAAAATGCAGCTTTTTAAAGGAGCTGATGACAGGTACAATGTGCATATCTATGCATGCTCTGAATCGCTTTTCCCTTCTCATATCTGGGTCATCACACAGCCCTGTGATGATTACAACTTGTTCTAAAGAGCCGCCAAGAGTTGTTTAAGATGGGTGGCCATATAAATCTTTTAAAGAAATAAATAAAATAAAATAAAATAGCCATTCAGGAGCCCTAATGATTTAATTGGTAATTAAGTTCAAGCGACACAATTGCTGGGATAGATATTACACGGCCCCACCCCTTGCAGATTCTGGCACCACAGAATAAGCACTCTTTACATAGCTTTCTTCTTCTGTCATCTGTTCTGGCCTCAAGTTATGCTGAGAATTACAAACTAAAGGCTGAAATTGGCTTGCTGGAGTGGTGTAGACCATTCTTCATCCTGAAAATGGTTCTCCTTTGAGCTAGTCTATCCTGCCCACCAGCTTCTTTTCAAAAATTCATTTTCTCTTGCTCTTCAGCTTGTCATTTACAATTATGACCTGCATGGAAATGTTTTTCTTATTCTGCCTCTGAGTGATTTCTGTTGTCTTAGTCTTGCTTGTTTTTTCAGCCTGAACATTTTCTCTTTGCAGTAGTTGGGAATCTCTCTTTCTCTCTCTCTGCCTTTCTCCCTCTACATATATGAGATTAATGTTTGCCTGTTGCCAAGCAGCAATATTTCACCACATAGGATGTCGGGCTTTTAACAGAACTGACATTAATATCAATGATTTTGGCTGCATCTGTATTATGATACAGCTTGCATGGAACTCACAAGATAAAGCTTTTTCAAAAGCCAAATGCATAAGAGTTCAGGAACTCCCCCCCCCTTCTTTCTCCCTCATCTAACCTTAGGGAGGGCAGGTTTAAACTACCATGTTATTAAAACCTCCTGAGCTTTGGATAACAACACTACAATTTGCATTCATTGGAAACAGACTGGTTAAAATTCCCTCAGGGAAACAATGCTTTTTGTACCAGCATAACCGAGAGATGCTGTAGGTAGGATTGGCTTAGAAATTGTTCATGGTGCCAGAATATTGGGATTCAACCAACACAGAGGACAATGAAATGCTACAGATACATGACTACTTTTTAAATTTAATTTGAAAGAGCAATATATAAGAATCTGTTAACTTCATCTGGGGGATAAAGGGATACAAAGTGGACCAGTTTGAGAGAACACTGGGTTATATGTTACTGCTACTATTATTTCCCTCTATGTAGAAACAGAACTCCTGTGATATAATAGTTAAGTCTGTAGCTTGAATCATGTCAACTGGATTTCTATTTTCTTAATGGAAACGTTTCGCTCCTTATCCAAGGGGCTTCTTCAGTCTGAGCAAAGTTGGTAAGGGAATCCTAAATATGTTCCTAGGTAGCTGTGTGACCTTACACCTGGGGCTAGGTCATGGTTATATTGAGATGTAATTTTTAAGTCCTTTTATCATCTAATGGAGGGTCGTTAAAAACACCATGCTGCTGTTGAGCTTCTGAAATGGTCTTAATCTTCCTAGGCACAGAAGACAACACGGGGAGGAAGATGGGGGAGAGTTTGTGCCTGAGGCCCCCACCTCTATTCAAGGAAGGATTTTCCAAGTTGGCATAAATGGATTCCTTGACCCCTCTCTCAAACCACCTATCTTCTCTGTCTAAAATGTGAACATTAATGTCCTCAAATGAGTGTCCTTTTTCTTTTAGATGAAGATAAACTGCTGACTCTGGTCCTGTGGTGTTATTTCTCCTGTGTTGTGCCATCCTCCTGTACATAGGTTGTTTGGTTTCTCCAATGTAGAGTTCAGAGCACTCCTCCAAACGTTTCCATTAAGAAAATAGAAATCCAGTTGACATGATTCAAGCTACAGACAATTCCACCTGGATGACTGAGAACCTTCATAGACATATAATAGTTAAGGTATTGGAGCATATAAGAATCTGTTAAATTCATCTGGAGGAAAAAAGAGATACAGGATGGATCTCCAGAAGTACAATCCTGTATGGACAATATGCTTTAGAGCAGAGCTTTCCAAACTGTGTGTCGTGACACAAAAGTGTGTCGCCACACACAGTCTGGTGTGTCACTACACAACCCGGAAGCGCTGATCATCATCAGCGCTTCCGGGTTTTCCCGCGGCGACACACCAACGGCGGCGTGCAAAAACCTGAAAGCGGCAGCAGCGCTTCCGGGTTTTTGCGCGCTGCTGCAATGGCGGCACTTCTGGGTTTTCCCGCGGCGACACACCAACAGCGGTTGGTGTGTCGCCGTGGGAAAACTTTGGAAAGCCCTGCTTTAGAGCATAGTAAGATTTGAGCCCCATGTCTAGAGCAGCAATGATGGGATTGCTGGCTGTGTCAGTTGATCTGATAGAGTGATAATCCTGGCATCATCTTGTGCATTATTGGCATAGTAATGAAAATGGTGTGCAGGAGTCATACCCATGTTATTGTGAGTGGCCAACATTGTCAGCACAGTCTGTGATTGTGTTTCAGGGATCCTGGGTGGCCTATATGTTCTTTTTTATTTTTGGTTGTGCTAAGCATAAATTGGATACGGCAGTGATACTATTGGAGTATCTCCATCCTGTCAGAGCAGGTGGTGGCATCTAGCTGGCCTTTGCTAATTTCAGAAAAGTTAAGCAAGTCTAGACCTAGTTAGTACTTGGATGGAGTGTTCTGGACATCCCAGGACTCAGGGGGGGGAAAAAACACCACTGGAAGAAGGAAGTGGCAAACCACTTCCATACTATTGACAAGAAACAACATGGACATGTCCATTTAGTGACTAAGAGTCAAGCTCTGCTCAAAGGAGATTTTGCCTTTATCTCAGCTCAGTATATTTATTTATTTATTTATTTATGTTTCAATTTATATACCGCTCCATCTCCCCGCAAGGGAACTCTGGGTGGTTTACAAAACACAAAAATTAAAATCCGACAATTAAAACAACCCAATAAAACACTCTAATATATTAAAATTAAATATAAAAATCCAAGATGCGGTGGTATGATGTTTGGATGTTTAAAAGGGCCCTATGGCACCAGCCATCCCCAAGAGGAACTGTTCCCCCCCTCCCCCCACGCAAGGCGGCAGAACCAGGTCTTTAAGTTCTTTCTGAAGGCTGGGAGCGATGAGGCCTGCCTCACCTCCGGGGGTAGCATATTCCAAAGGGTGGGCGCCGTTATCGAGAAGGCACGCCTCCTAGACCCCGTCAGGTGACATTCCTTTACGGACGGGATCCGTAGCATACCCTCTCTGAATGACCGAGTGGGACGGTTCGACGTTATGGGGATGAGACGGTCCCTCAGGTAACCTGGCCCCATGCCATGTAGGGCTTTAAAGGTGATAACCAACACCTTGAATTGGACCCGGAAGCACACAGGCACCCAGTGCAGCTGTCGCAACAGAGGTGTCACATGCGCTGATCTAGGCGCACCAATAACTGCGCGAGCAGCCGCATTCTGGACCAATTGAAGCTTCCGGATACTCCTCAAGGGTAGCCCCATGTAGAGCGCGTTGCAATAGTCTATATGGGAGATGACCAGGGCATGAGTGACTGTACGGAGGGCTTCCCGATCCAGGAAAGGGCGTAACTGACGCACAACACGAAGTTGTGCAAAAGCCCTCCTGGCCACGGCTACCACCTGCTCTTCGAGCAGGAGCCGTGAGTCCAGAAGAACCCCCAAATTACGCACTTGGTCTGAATGGGGTAGTGCAACCCCATCCAGAACTAGAGATGACAACTTCCTGGATCCACGGGAGCCATCAATCCACAGCCACTCCGTCTTACCAGGGTTCAGTCGAAGCCTGTTGTTCCCCATCCAGACCCCCACAGCCTCCAGGCACTGAGAAAGGGTAGCCACTGCATCACTTATCTCACCAGGGATGGAAATATATAATTGAGTATCGTCTGCATATTGATGGTATCTCATCCCATGGTGACGGATGATCTCACCCAGCGGTTTCATGTAGATGTTAAATAGGAGAGGGGAAAGAACCGAACCCTGCGGTACCCCACAGACGAGGGGGCGAGGGTCGGACCTTTCCTCTCCTATTACCACCGATTGGGAACGGCCCTGGAGGAAGGAGGTGAACCAACGCAGAACTACGCCTCCCACCCCCAACTCCCTGAGCCGTCCCAAAAGGATACCATGGTCGATGGTATCGAATGCCGCTGAGAGGTCAAGAAGAGCTAGGATGGATGCACTCCCTCCATCCCGCTCCCGCCAGAGATCATCTGTAAGCGCGACCAATGCAGTTTCCACCCCATATCCCGGCCTGAAACCCGACTGGAAGGGGTCCAGATAATCCGTATCATCCAGGATCCTCTGGAGTTGCAACGCCACCGCTTTCTCAACCACCTTCCCTAAAAAGGGGAGGTGGGAGACAGGACGAAAATTGTCCAATATAGTAGGGTCCAGTGATGGTTTCTTGAGGAGGGGGTGCACCAAAGCCCCTTTAAAAGCAGCTGGGAACACCCCCTCCCCCAGAGATGCATTAACCATCACCTGGACCCAACCACATGTCACCTCCCGGGCTGCCTGTACCAGCCAGGAAGGGCATGGGTCCAGATGACATGTGGTGGCCCTTACAACCCGAAGGATCCTGTCCACTTCCTTAGGTCCAACAGGATCGAACTGTTCCCAGATAACCGGGCAAAGACGTTCCCTCGGCATCTCCCCAGACTGTGCTACACGCTTAGAGTCCAACTTAGACCGAATCTGAGCGACTTTATCCTGCAGATGCTCAGAAAATTCTTCCGCACGGCCCTGTAGGTGGGTCACAGACTCCACCTTTCCCAACAGAGATCTTGTTATCTTAAACAGGGTCGTCGGGCGGCATTCTGCGGACGCAATAAGAGCGGAGAAATATTGACGTTTCGCCGCTCTTACCGCCACAAGGTAGGTCTTAACAGCGACTCTAGCTTGTGTTCGGTCAGATTCAGACCTTGTCTTTCTCCAGCGGCGCTCTAGGCGTCTCTTAACCCTCTTCAAGACCCTCAACTCCTCCGTATACCAAGGGGAGTATCGGGTCAAGTGTGGCAAGAGAGGCCGCATAGGCGCGATCCTGTCCAAGGCCCCGGCCGCCTCCCTATTCCAGGTTGCGGCCAGGACCTCCGCTGGAGCGTGCAGTAGATCCTGAGGTACAGCCCCCAGCTCCCTCTGAAACCCTATTGGGTCCATTAGTCGCCGGGGGCGGACCAATCGATTGGGTCCTGCCTCCCTGTGGAGTGGGGCGGCATAAGAGAATCTCAAGGTCACCAGGGCATGATCTGACCATGACAAAGGGGAAAGATGTAACTCTCCCCTCAGAGCATACTGCCACTGCTCCGACAAGAAAACTAAGTCCGGGGTGAGTCCACTGTCTCGAGTTGGGTCTCGAATAATCTGGAACAGGCCCATGGCTGCCATGGTAGTCATGAACTCCCGAGCTGCCTCCGAGGCACGTCCCAGGGACGGCAGATTGAAATCCCCCAGAACCATAAGCCTAGGGAATTCCACTGCCAGCCCCAAGACGGCCTCCAGCAGCTCAGGCAGGGATGTCGCTATGCAGCAGGGAGGCTGGTACAGCAGCAACACTCCCAACTGTTCTCGAGAACCCAACTTGAAAAACAGGGTCTCACAACCGGCTACTTGCGGAGCAGTGCCCCTGAAGGCCACTAGAGACTCTCGAATTACAACCGCCACCCCTCCTCCCCTGCCCCTGAGTCTCGGCTGGTGCCACACTTGAAACCCAGCTGGGCATATTTCAGAGAGGGCTACCCCCCCCCTCCGAGCTCAGCCAGGTCTCGGTGATACATGCCAGGTCTGCCCCCTCTTCCGTGATCAAATCACATATGAGGGGGCCCTTGTTGTTAACAGACCTGGCATTAAGCAGCAGCAGCCGGAAACCGGGGCCCTGAAGGATCTGCTGACCAGGACCTGGGTATGAACGTGGAGGGCCGGAACACGCCACCAGTAATAAACACCGGGGGCGTCTTCCCCAACGATGGCCCGCCCTCCAGTTCCCATCATAACATCCCCGGCCCGTCACCACTTCGATAGGGCAGCCCACTCCATAACCCCCAGAGCTTCCAGGTCCAGATGCCTCCACTCCCAGACCTTCAAAGACCCTAGGTTGAAACATGGGTCCCCTCCCACACGCACACATCTCTCAAACTCAGTCAACTTCTAGTGATGGTAGGCCCCCCCCAGCGCACCAGCCTAAGCTCTCGGCACTGAAAGGGCCTAACCACCACAACCACACCTACAATGTCCCCCCCACAACCACTCTCACTGGTCGCAGAGAGATATCATCCACTCCTGCCCACCACCTGCCTCTCACTCAGGTGTGGGCACTCATACATACTATCACACAATCTTGGACTCCCCCCTGACTCTCTCACATCCAGGGGGGGCCACATTCACACTACAGGGACCCTAAAAAATCTCTGCCGCCTATAAATAAATGTGGGTACAGATGGGGGCTTCCTCTTAGTTGTTAAACTAAAGTTAAAAGTCCAATAAAAACCTTCCACCGTTGTTGATTTCCGGGGGATATTATGGCTGGTCCCCCATTCCTGAACCCGTCGTCCCCCCTTAGACCCCCGCCCCCACAATTAAAGACCACCAGGCCCACCAAAAGATCGTCCAAATCGGCGTGCCCCAAGACCTAGCACGCTCCGCTGCTCTGCTCTCCCGTCTTGTTGTAGTGCCAAGGTCTCACAAGCCTCCAGTGTATATTAAATCTCTGGGGCTCGCCAGGTCCATTAATAGTTGCGGGGGTTTGTCAAAGTCCGTTTTGGCCCCAAGTTCCCATAAATATAGTGGAGTACTTGTCCACAAGGTCCACAGGCTTCTGATTACACTCCGCCACTCCGCCGTTTCCTCCGCTACACCAGAGGGCCGCCAAGGGGCCGTGCGTCCTTGACCGAATAGTAAGAAGTCACCAGGGATCACTGGGAGTCCGCCCAGTCCGCAATGGGCTCGCCCGAGCCCCCAAAGCCCGCAGGGAAAAGCACCGCGTTTCGCCGTTTTCCAACTCTCCTCCTCCAAACGGCCATCGCGTTTTGCTGCCCCGCTTCGCCGCCTCGTCGCCTGCTGTTCCACCCGGGGGGGTCCAGCCATCTCCCCACCTCGGTCTAGAGATGAAAGCCGAGGGAACCTCACAAAATCCCCTACCCACACCTCCAGGTAACAAAAAGGCAGGTAGGGTGGGATTCAGGAGACCAGGAACCCCTCTCCCGGAGCAGCGCTCAGCGGCGGCCACTCCCGATCGCCATATTGTGAGTGAGCATAGGATTGTTTGAACAAGCAAGAGATAACCCACTGATTGGACAGAAATCTTAGGATGCCAGGCAAAAAGTGGGAAGGGGACACATTTGACATCATTCTGTAATTTATCTCTCTGGTTCCATTCTTATTCCCAAAGGAAGGAATAATGACTTGACACAAGAAATATCTTAAATAACTTGGTTCATTTGAGTGGTTCAGTCTTAAAATACAGGCTGGTTTTAGTGGCACATTACTAGTGTAGCTTTGCAGCTGCTCCTTTAAAACAAAGGAATGGGATGGGGGAGGGCGCATTTCTTATGTTGGTATCAAACACTGGTTCTTTGCCAGAACATTGGGGGTGCCAGGAAGGTTTGGCAGGGGGTGAGTCACCATTTACTTTTGAGATGGCTTTGGTTTCTTCAAGAGTTCTGAAAGAATCTGGACTTAGGGGCATAACTTTTTCATATGAGAGATTTTCTAATGTCTTCTTAACTAATTGACTTGATTTTTTTGTTGGAAGACAGCCAGAGGCTGAAAGGGATTAAAGCTGTTAAAAATGAGATACTTTGATGTGGCTGAAATCCTATTAAATTTTGGATACAAGATTTCTTTAGCAATGTTATATTTTAACCACAAAAGCCGCTCACAGAGAACTGTTCACAAATTCTGCTAGATTTTTTTTTCCTGTTAAGGAAGAAAGGCACCTGCCATGGAAGATACTATTAGAACAGGCAAAATCCTACATGTTGAAAGGATATGGTAGGCATGTTTTCTTCCTATACTGTTAAGAAAAGATTTATGGGAATGGTGTATTTGACTATTAAGACCAGTGTGGAATCTTCCAGGTGCCTTTCTGGAAGCCAGCAGTATCAATTGACCTATTCTAGTTTTTTGGTAGGAAGAAAACTTAGGGATGTAATTTGTTTTCCTCCTCCTCCTACATTATTTTCTGCCTAGCTATGCCTTTTAAACAGTGCACCACAAATGGAAAGTCAAAATTGTTCTTTCCTGACCCAGCCAGGGACAACCGCCCTTTGGGGGAGATGGCATGGTGATAAAAGTCTAATTAATTAATTAATTAATTAATAATAAATAAATAAATAAAACATTTTAATCTTGCTGCATCATTCACATATCAGTTCCTGCATCCCAAGAGTTCTGCCTAAAGTAGATATCTTCATGGGTGATCCTACACACAGAATTCTTTGTCATGCATCAAAGGTTGTCTTCTCATGAAGTTAAATATGTGTCAAGTGACTATATTTAAATACTTTTGTAACTGAAACATGTATAGCTGACCAGTTGGTCTGTGCATTTCTAAGGGAACCTATAATAATAATGAGATAAATTCTGCTACTTTCTAAAGGCTTTTTGCTCCAACATCCATCTTGTGTTGTGACCTAAATGGCAGAGACAGTTATTTCCTGATCAGATGAGTCACTGGACAACTGTGCAAAATTGTATTATGTCAATGAAACTTTTTGTAGCATAAACATTAAAAAATTATACAGTCTCTGTGTGAAATGAAAGTGAGTTCCAAAGATCATTTCTCCACCTAATAACACAGTTAATTAACTGAAAGATTAAATATCAATTTTGTGAAGAGATAGATTACAAGGGTTAAGAAATACATGAGCTCGAGTGGGTTAGTGTGACCCACAAGGCATTCATGCTGCTGAAATTCCTTTCTGCCAACTGAAACCATTTTCTGTTGGCTGACTCTAAGATTTGCTGACAGAACAGAGAGTCATACTAACAGAAGAGCTGAAATCACAGTGAAAAAGAGGTTAAGGCAATAGAGGAACTGCATTATAGCATATTGAAACCCAATAGACTGCACTATAGAAAAGTGTAGATGGGATTTCTAAATAGAATAATCAAATAGAAAATAAAATGGAACCACCGTATTTTCCTAAGCATGTGTTCTATCAGAAATGTAACAATCTTATTTTTTTACTTGTGTTTTGTATCACAAAATTGAGATTTAATACTATGATTGAGATACTAAAATTGAGATTTTAATACTATTAAAATTGAATTTTAATACATAATAATTCTATGTTAATATGTGTAAGTACATTTCAAAGTGACAATGAGCAAAATTTGGGAAGGGTATTGGCCTTTATCCTAGACAGGAGCCGGGCAAGACAGATTATTTCTCTTCAGCAAGTGATTGACAAATGTATAAATGTGAAAAAGAAACGTTATTGTGCACCTCTTGATTTAGAGAAAGTATAGGATAAAGTGAATTGGCTTGAGGGCATGTTTTGCATAAATATGGGTTTGACAGTTGGTTGATGGGAATATGATGGGAATAACTCGTGTGTGAGAATAACTGTAAAAAGGTAAAGGTTCCCCCCGCATATTTGTGCAGTCGTGTCCGACTCTAGGGGCCAGTGCTCATCTCCGTTTGTTAGCCGAAGAGCCAGCGCTGTCTGAAGACGCTTCCACGGTCATGTGGCCGCATGACGCACGCGGAACGCTGTTACCTACCCACCGAAGTGGTACCTATTCATCTACTTGCATTTGCATGCTTTCGAATTGCTAGGTTGGCAAGAGCTGGGGCGAGTGCGGGAGCTCACTCCGTCACGTGGGAGCAAATGTTTCAGCAAGGTGTAAGTCAAGGATGTGTGATGACCCATTGATTGTTAATATACTTATGGATAAATGTGTAAAGAATGCTAATGGTGACATTAGGATTATGTTAGTCAGAGTTGCAAATGTGTGTGTATTTTTGTGTGTAGGCAATGCCGTGTTGTGGCTGAGTATGCAGAAGTTTTGTGACAAATATTAGATTGTATGTTTCAATGATGAATATGGAACTGAAAATTAATGTATCAAAGGCTAAGGTGTGTGTCTGCAAAGAAAATGGAGTGAATAATTGCAACTTTTACATAAATGGTAAAAAGCTAGAGCAAGTGGATGAATGAATGTTCCTTGGTAGAATTTTTGTGAAGTTGGAAAATGGATAGAGAAAATTTAGTACCTGCAAATACTAGTAGAAAAGTAGTAATGGGCAATATGTGGTATGTTGCAAGAAATGTTTTTTTTAATAAGTAAAAAGACTGTATTAGGAGCATGTTTATGCTCACTTTGTTATATGGAAGTAAGAGTTGGGTATGTCAAGAAATCATAAAAGTAATTTTAATGCAATGGAAACGAGGTACTTAAGAAGTCTGTGTGGCAAGTCAGGAAGAGAGAGCGGCAAGAATGCTTGTGGATTGAAAACAGTGACACTACAAATGACAAACATTATGGTGATTTGACCATATAAAGACATCAATGATAGATCAACTTGCAAAACAAAATAAATGAAGAGTGGATGGAGTTGGATGGAATTGAAGAGATCCACCAGTTGGGAGAGGGGTGAAGTTTAACAAACAAGAAACACTCTTTGAACTGGCATATGGAATAGAATCAAGAATGGTTTGCAAAACCAGGAAGATATAGAGAGGCATGAATGATATCGCTGTAGATATGTATGTGTGCATTCTACAAGCTGTACAATTTGTATTTTTTTTTAATGTTGGACAGTTTCATTCATTCATAAACCACTTATTTTGGTTTTTATTGATTTGAATATCTTAGATATGTAAGGAAAAGCTGCATCCTTGGGTAACTGCCGTTGATTTTGACAATTGCTTAAAATAATATTTGAAGTGTGTATGTGGCTCATAAATTAATCCTAATATAAAAATGCTATTCCATTAGTGTGTAGTGAAGGAGCTACATGGATTACAGAATAATGAACTTCAACTATATGTATATTACAGACTGCAAGCCTGCCCCCACTTTTTCTTTTTAAGGAATAGTTGGGTTAAATAATTTATTCATCATAGTGTAATATTCTAAAAAAAAAACCTTTGAATTCTTATAATTAAACTGCATTTCTTAAAGGAATGGAAGATACTGTTTTCAATTATGAGGTATGTAATTGCTTTTTTAAAAAGGATTCTTTCTCTTGTTGCTACAATTAATGATACCAAAGTACTAATAAACAGACTCTTATCTAGGATATTGGATCAGGATCATGCATTTTTCTGTTTGGAAGTCCTTTAAATTGCTTTCAGGTCAGCCGTATACCTGTTTTCCTAACTTTGCAGATAACATTTCATCTGATACTGGCTAATCAGCATTGAGATGCAGAAACTGGGGGCCTTCAGATGTTGCTGAACTACATAGCTAACATCTAGATGGCCACATATTCCTCCTCCCCGCTGCTATAAATGATTGCAAGAAGAACTAGAATATATACATTTTAATTACAATGCAAACATAATAAGTATAACCTAGGAAGAATACAATAGACTTCCATATTGCTGCCAAGAAAGTTGCTGCTCAACTTAAAAGCAATCTCATTCAAGAAACAAAACAGCTTATTAAAATTGTTAAATACTGGATTAGATTCTACTCAGCTGAGACCGTTTCAGGTCTCCTTGGTTTCACTGACAGAATTAAGCATTTAACTCTGTCCCATTAAAGTTAATTGTGTCGCTTTAGTAATGTTGGATTGCATCCACTAAGCAGAATTTCAGACTTCCTGGGGGGCAATCACTCAGTGCTTTCACTTGTCACAAGGATGGGGACATGTCAGGGTTCTTTGTTTTCCAAGGACTGGACCCACCACAGCATAGAAGATAAGTGTACAAGATAGTTTATTGTAGCACACACCTTTCCTGTTGCCCTGGGTTAACTCCACCCTCCTAAGCTTTGCAAGTTGATGGCATGTAGCCATGTATGGTAAATAAGTCTTTGATGGTTAGTCCTTATAAGAAATAAAAGTCTTAAAGTCTGTAAAGTGGCATACAACCTTTGCCTCCCTCGAAAAGTTCTTGCACTTGTTGGGATTAGGTGCTGCCTCAGTGTGGTTGCTCCTCTTCTGGTTGCTACCGAGCTCCAGGCCAAGCTCCAGGCAGGAATCACACCACAATGGGCTGCTTAATGTAGCCTGTGGTCCTGGCAGTTGACTGCCTGTAATAGTCGTACATTCCAGATGTCGCTTCCCGCTTCCTCGTCTGCTTGTTGTCTTCTTCTCTTTCTCCTACACACCCACTCTTTTGTAGGCTAAGGGCCTGGGTGGGGTGAGGCAGCCTATGGACATCAGCAAGTTCCTAAAAACACCAGGGTGTAGCTCAATTAACCAGACAACTGGAACGCAGGAGTGGATGCTTGTGAGTAAACTGTGAGTGGGGAATGAATGAACGAATGAGCCCATCTCCTCTCAGGTTTCTGGGGCTGTATCCTTTGACTGCCCTTTGGGAGAAGGAATGAGCTGAGCCTATCCTTCTGGAAGTGGGGGCGGGAAGCGTTTCTGCCTGGCTGCAGCTGCTTTTCGCAAATGCAGACAGTAACCCCAGCTTCATTCCCTCACAGGACAATATTTCCTCTTGTCAGCAGCCTTTTCTGCTTCTCTGACCTTGTTTTTCTGAAGAAGAGAAATCCCTAAATAACATCTGGGTATTGTTTTGAATCCTGTCCAAAACGAGCTTCTAAACTCAAAGAAAAATCTACTGGTTTTGCACATTATGACTAAAATTCTTGAAATAAATATATACTTACCTAGTTGGTGAATTAATGCCAGGCAGAGGTTTTATATTTTCATATCTTAAATTAAGTCATTAATTTTTCTTTCTAAGAAACAGGGAAAAAATCCTAATTGGAGGATTATAGTCTTGCTTAATAGAAGAAAAGTGCTGTGTTTGCACTTGCTCAAGGTCTGGAGTCCTTTTTCTGAACAATTTTCAAAGCTTGAGCAACTCTAATAAATGGTAAGCTATTGAATAAATACACTGTTTCCCAACCTATGGAGTATACCATTTTGTGTTTGGGTATAAGTATCTATGGGTGCGTGGTGGCTCAGCAGGTAAGATGCCAGGCTTGTCGATCGGAAGATCACAAGTTCGGAGGTTCGAATCCCTAGCCCTGCGTACGGAGTGAGCTCCCGCACTAGCCCCAGCTCTTGCCAACCTAGCAATTCGAAATCATGCAAATGCAAGTAGATGAATAGGTACCACTTTGGTGGGATGGTAACAGCGTTCCGCATGCATCATGCCGGCCACATGACCGTGGAAGCGTCTTGGACAACGCTGGCTCTTTGGCTAATAAACAGAGATGAGCACCGGCCCCTAGAGTCGGACACGACTGCACAACTGTGCGGGGGGAACCTTTACCTTTACTATAAGTATCTACAGTACCAGGAATTAATAGTAGGTGAAGGCACCACCCTTCAGATTAACTGGGGCTGCTGGGGCTTGATTTCATAAACAGTTCTTTGTGGTTTAAAGATACTATTCTTAGCCGTTTTACGTAATTGATTATGTTTTGTTCCTATTTTAATTTAAACTGATTTTAATTGTTCTCTGCTTTGTGATATACTTTTCACTGTTGAAGTGGATCTAAAATTGTACAAGTAAAAGAAATAAGAGATGAAGTGAGACTTTTTTTTTAGTGTTCCAGTTTACATCTCTTATATCCTTTTATAACCGCCCAGAGTCCCTCTTTCGGGGGGAGATGGGCAGTGGCAAAATTTGATAAATAAATAAAATATTACTTAATGTATATTTATTAAAATATTTATATCCCTCTTATCACTAGATTTTTCCTATTACAGCTTTGTATACTGCAGTTTAATATGTCTTGTTGATACTTCATGCCCCAGTTATTATCTGCATGGTCATCCCTCCAGTTCAAAGCCAGGTTTTCTCTCTGATCTCATAGGATTTTTTTTTCTTTTGAGGTTGTGCATTTAATCTGCATGTTTGGATGTAGGCATGGACAACTTTGTGGAGAGGAAGATGTATGTTTGCTTTTTTTCCATAACAATAAAAGTACTGTTCTTTGAAGTGTGATCTAAATTCCAGCATTCTTTAACCTCATACCAACAACCTTGTAAAATCAGGTCTGCTGAGTACATGAAAGCACTTTGGACAAGTGTACTGGGTTGGAACATGATCTGAATTCAGACACCTCTTGAGTTTGGTTATAAAGTAAGTGCAGAAATTTAGAAATAGGATTAATGCATAAGATTCTGTTTGCCCTCAATTTATAGAAACCGTTGCATCCAAACGGAGGCCACACCCAAGCCAGGAATCAGCCAAATATTTTCTTGTAGCTCTAACCCCATGACTGTGTCTTTAATTCATCATTTAAATGAATTGTGTTTGTATGAATTACAGTAAGGCTCTGATCCAGACTGAGTGTTGTTAAGCAGACTAATCATGTATATCTCAAAATAAATAATATATAAGGAACCCTTTTTACATAAATATGTGAATCAGCTCCAGCTCCCTAAATAAATGTGAACCTTGACATGAAGTTTGTAACAGATTAGCTTCATGGATTGCTGTACTGAAATAAATACAAAGCTGTGTCACATATCTAAAATTTGTTGCATATTTGATATCCATAGAGTGAAATGGAATGAGATGGATATGCATACTGTAAAACACTTATTTTTGAAATACATTTGCTTAGGATTTAGAATAAGCAGATTTTAACCTGAAATTGAAAACTTTTTAAATTGCACTATTGCTTACCTTTACAATGATCAGTCTATTACTCTAGAGCTCTTAGTCTGTAATTTTGGTTTTCACTAAGGGTATTGGATTAGCATCTGTAGCACAATGGTTAGTTCAAAGTGTTTGTACAAAGATTTTGCTGACTCAGAGAGCTACACATTTCAATACCATTTTATTTGTTTATCTGTATGGTTTAAGCTGCAGTGCCTAAACTAGGAATCACCAACATTTTGGAAGCACTGAATATATTTTGAATTTTGAGAGCACACCATGGAAACCTGTCATGAAACATTCTTTACCGGAAAAAAAAATAAGTGATGCAACTTCTGCTATTTGCTCTAGGACCCCAGGACACTTCTTACTACTTCATTTCTCAGCATATTGTTGCCTTTTCTATAGGTTGGTGGCTGCATTTCCAACCCCCCCCCCCCATTTTTATTTTCTAAATTTTATTTTAGGGCCCTAAAATATTATTGAAAAAAAGCAGGATATTAGAGACTAATGAGTTTAGTGTGCCGGCTTCCTATTTCATTTTTTATTTCATTAACACAGTCTTTAAAAAGCATTTAAAAAGTCAATTGGGAAGGAAGGCTGCATGTGCCAAGAAAGAGATTCATGGGTACCACATTGGGAATACCAAGGTTAAACCAAGTATCAAGAGTCCCATTTTCAGATAATTGACTGGCACTTTCATATTTGAATGAAAATCCATTTTTATTTACCCACATTAGAAATCCTTTTGCTTTGGACTAATGGGCACTCTACCGCATGTGTTAAGTATCTAGTTTAAATTTTGAAATGACTGAAAGTGGTTACTAGCTGTGAAAACATGTTTTGTACCTACTAATCCATTTTTATGGTCTGGACAGGCTTTAGGAACAGCGCAAGGGCAATTAAAGAGAGACGGTGCCTTTTACAGATGTTGCTATTAAGTGCCTAGTGTTCCAATGGACTGTTCAAATCATATTTACAGTATTATATAGTGAAAACACAATTTTATATTCTTTATCTGTCTTGCGCCTTTGTTAGACTTGTTTGTGTCCAGGATAAAGTGTCTTTAAGACCCCAACCCTTCTTATACTGCCAGTCAGAACTTGAAACCTTCATAAATGTAATCAGAAGAACTGTGGACTGAAGCTCACTCATGATTTTGCTTATCAGTCTACAGAAACCTGGAAAGATTAAGATTTAGAAATACCATATCTTAGGAAATCTGTATGGATCCATATAAATAAAAGAATTGCAGTTTCAATGGCTAATTCTTCTCTTTAGTACATTTCAAACCATAAAACTAAGTAAGAAACAATATAGAAAATAAATTCAATGGGGAAATATTCATATCCACAGGAGAAGTCTAATGTCCCAAGCCCATTCCTTGGTTCTACAAGACATAAAGAGCAGTATTTTCTGTCCAGTTCAAAACCAGACTCAAAAATATTTTTTAATGCATAGGAATACTTCTGATCTTGGAATTTTTTTCTTGAAAGAAAGAGAACACTTGAAAACCCTTAGTCAGAGTTTTCCAAACTTTTCATGTTGGTGACACACTTTTTAGACATGCATCATTTCACAACACACTCTTACAGCAGGGCATCATTTCGCGACACACTCTTACAGCAGGGCACAAGGCAGGCACCAGGACCTGCGCGGAATCACAGCAGGTTTGGAGGCAGCAAGGCACAAGGCAGGCACTAGGACCTGTGTGGAATCCTGGCAGGGCTCGGAGGCAGCAGCAGCTGCGACTCACCCAGACACTGCAGCCGACACACTAACGTGTCGCGACACACACTTTGGAAAGCTCTGCCTTAGTCTTATCTATACTTAAGTAAACATTCACAAAGATGGATACTGATTCAGCCAAATTATGGAGGTGGGGAAATGGGGGACAATATAGGATTAAAAATTCAAGTATGTATGTTGAAATAATTCTTATAATGTATGTTGTGGGACTCTGTGTCTGTGTCTTTATTCTATTAAAATATAGTTAATACTTTAATGGATTAGGATCGTATGACTTTTACAGTAGCACAAAAAGACTGCATGGTGCCAAGGAATGCTACAGATATGGTAGGATAACAATAATGTTCTGACAGTCATCTGGCCATCTGTCAGCATAAAAAACATAGTATAAAGAAAATCCTTATTAAAATTTAAATTCTAGACTACTATATGGCTGTGTTTTTGCATAACACAGTTACTGAATTACCTGATTTTCTGGGTTTGCACAGTACAGTGACCCATAGATGAACCAAACAGACTTGGTTTACTGCTAAAAAGAAAACCAAGGTTCTACACATTGCAGCCAACATTGGTTAAAGGTGTTGTGTGATACAATCTGTCAGTAATAATGCTGGAGGGAGATGTTGCTAGGGATGTACAGGCTGTGGTGATAGGAAAGGCACATCTCATTGGCTCACTCCCAATATTGTATCAGAACAATGAATGGATTTGGCAAACCTAGACATTGCTGGACTCCATACATCACACTAAGTGAACCACCATTAGGATTTGTGAACAAACCTTGGTTAAGTAAACAATAGTTTAAGGCAATCAGTCAGTCTGTGTAAAGGAGCATGTTCAGTCCTGCTTGACCTTTAATCCAGGATGGGCTTTAGGGAGATTTCTGATATTTTGGCAAGAAGAAATAATTGACCATGTTGTACATTTTGTAACTGCATTTTTTTTTTTAAAAAAAAATGGTGGCTGTATCACACATTTACAACAGGAAATACTTTTTTAAAAAAATTAGCACATACCAGTCTTGTACTACTGTTTAATGATAGCAGCAACAAAGTGAGTTTTTCTCCAGAAAATTTAGGGAGCAAACCAGGAACAAACCTCTATGAAAAGATTATGTGGTGAGTTCGTCTCAACGACTCAAAACAAATTATTAGACTCAGTATTTGCTTAGAAGCATTAATGTTAACGATGAGTGTTTGTCACTTAGCTCTCGCAGGTTGCTTCTGAGGACTGAGTTTAAAAACAAAGTAAATCGAAGAACCTCAGGCCTGCATAACCTCACCAAAGCTCTGCCTGGAGTCTCTGTATCTATCACTTGATAAGGAAGCAATTCAGGAAACTCATCCTACTTAGATGGTGATTATTATATCAAAGGATAACACTTTCCTTCTGTGCAAGGTTTTATGCTCGGTTTTATTCAACCTGCGGAGAATCTATAAGATGGCCTGCAACAGCACTGGCCCCTGTCCCAGCAGACTTTGAACATAAAATCTGAAAGGCAATTGTATTTACAGTATGACTGAATGCAGTGGCCGTGTTGTCAGATTTCCCATATGAAAAGTGTTTTGGCAAATTGCATCCTTTACCAGCGAAGCTTTCTCATGATGACGTGACGCCAGGTGGCTAGATAATAAAAAGCCTTCCCATAACTTTGAATGGCTTTGTTTACATCTTCATTAGATATGAAGCTAGAAGGCACCATGTGATGTATTGTTATGGCTAGTGCCTACACAAGCAATGGGACCTTCCCATGAGAACAAGTCCTCCTGATTCCGTCTGTGGGAAGCCTTGCTCTGTTTAGAGCAAGGGAAGGGGGGGGATCACATGCTTGCTTAGATGCAGCACTGCTATGGCCTATGCTTTAGGCCTGGTGTGTGTCACACCTAACTTCCAGCCAATCAGAAAGCTGGAAGAACTGAATATCTAACCATGCAAAATGGTGTTCTATGCTTCTTGACTTTTTGTGTCTTTTAGCCATGTTCGTGTGTGTATTCTACTTCTGAGGGCTGGGCAGTGCGTAGCTATGCCTGGCTGTGTGTTTAGGCCATGGCGTGAGCTCTGGCCCTGGAAACAATACACGAAATTCTGCTTGTAGGTTTGTTTTTCTTTTTGCAATAATGTAACTATATATGCATTATTGCCTTACAAGTAAACATTTAGCCATAAAAGCTGCACTCTATTCTCAAGCCTCGATTTTTCCCTATAAGCCAGCGTACATCCTATCACATGTAGGGGACTCAGGCACAATGGCAGCCCTGGGTTTCACCAAAAGCGATTAAGATTCTCCTTCACTCTTTTAGACTTGCCTTGATGTAAGGAGGGCAAAGCGGGGCTGACCCATGCAGACCTGCAGTTCTTCCACAGAAATATTTAAGGAACTCTGGAACTCAGTTTATAGAAATCATCTGCCAACCTGGCTCCTTCCAAATATATTGGGCATATGACACCTATGATGCAAAATTTGTGCTGTCTTAGAATGATAGGAATGTATATTTAGCACATTTGGACTGTAGTAAGTTGACTAGAGCTTGATTAATTGAATTAAGTTAATGTAAGCTATATGTATGTATGTACACACACACACACACACACACACACACAGAGTTGGCCAGGGCTATCAAACTCTGGATGGCCAGTAGATGACAGTGAAGAGATACAGAAAATCTAAATCTTTGCTGCTACCTAATGGACATATGAATTTTTGCATCCCAGATCTGGTAGCCTTAAAGTCGCAGCAGGCTAACAGCATCACACTACAGCAGTGCTTTCCAAAGTCCCGCCATTGGCGACACTCCAACGGCGGCGGTGGCAGCCTCGTGTGGTGCACTAAAACCCGGAAGCATTGATGGCGCGCCGCTTCCACCGCCACCACACGCACCACTGCCACACGTGCCGCCGCAGGGGCAGCGGCAACGTGCCATCAGCACTTCCGGGTTTTGTTGCGACACACTAATGTGTCACGACACACAGTTCGGAAAGCTATGCACTACAGGAATGTAAAAATGTACAAGAAGTCAACTAAAATATCCAAGTTAAATAATGCATCAGTTCCTGGGGAGGAAAAAACATAGTACAACTACTGACAAATAATATTCCAAAATGCCAAGGATTCCAAAATAACCACCGACAAGGGCTCAGCTGACTGTAAATAAAATTACTAGTAGGGAGCATAAGATTTGCCTGTGTTAATGCTTGTTGCCAGAGGATAGGATGACAAGAAGTAATCTGGCAAATTGGTATCTTGTCATTGTTTTTTTTTTAAAAAAATCTGATAGCCGTTAAGTTTAAAAAGTTTAAAAGATATACTGGTATATACCAATCCTTGCCATAGTGAGTTTTAACAAAATATTTATAAAATTTGCCATGACGTTGCAATGAGCTACCAACCCTCGTATGCTTTCTGGGGTTCATTCTCCCTTTCCTGCCGTGTGACGTCTAAAGTGACTATACTTGGAAGAGAAAGTGTAGTGTCTCTCTGGTGCATTGGTTTGGTTGCTTGAATCCTGTTTGCAGTGTCAACTGCTTTTCCTTTAAAACATTTCTACTCTTCTCCATTATTTCTGGGAAAAAGAGTATTTATACAAGACAGTATTCGAAGCCATTTCGTTGCAAAAGTTTTTATAGTTCACTAGCCATTCCTGTCTGCTCAGGGTAATATATTTTCCACTTACAATGGAAAAACAAATGCTAGATATACATCTTAGTGAGAGGAAGCACAAGCTTTGAACAATTTATTATTGTTATGTATACTTTTATAGATAGCCGATGTATTATTAAGCCACCATTACATTGTCCACAGGTCTTGCAGATATAAATATGCCCTCCAAGAGTACAGGCTTGCATTTCGAAAGTAATGTTGAAGGCAGTGGAATCCAGTTGTTTTCTTCTACTAGCAGGAGCAATTTCTGCTGAATCCTTCTTGTTTGATCATCAGAATTTCCTCTTCCCCCTGCTGCCCCCTCATCCACCTTCAAAATCTGCTTTCAAATTTCTAGGGTATAAGGAAGCCGTTCAAAATATTTCTGCTTGTTGAAGTGGCTGTTGCAGGTTTTCCTCTCCGTATTGGTGGTTAGAAAATCCAAGATCGTTTATGACAACCTAGTGTGGAGAAGAGGTACTGTACTGCAGGGGTCCCCAACCTGTGGGCCACAGCCCACTAGTGGGCCGCAGCCTGTTAGGAACTGGGCCGCAGGGCTCCCGCCTGCAAACCCTGCCCCCTTCTGCACGATTGGCTCCTGCCTGCAAACCCCACCCCCCAGTGCTTGTGATTGGCTCCCGCCTGCAAACCCCGCCCCCCAGTGCACGTGATTGGCTCCCGGCTGCAAACCCTGCCCCCCCGGTCCACGTAGATCCTGGAAACCCCACCCCCCAGTCCACGTAAATCCTGGAAACCCCGCCCCCCCAGTCCATGGAAAAATTGTCTTTTGAAACCGGTCCCTGGCGCCAAAAAGGTTGGGGACCCCTGTTGTACTGTATATGTGAGCATAAGAGCTCATGAAAGCCTCGGAGAAAGTAATTTGCACTTCTGAAATGAGTTTAAGTCTTTCTGAGGATCTCCCCTGCACCTCCCCACATAAACACCCAGCCAGACTCCCCCTTTCTCTGTAACTAAATGCAGCCCAAGATTTTTCTTCCTTTTCACAGTTAAGTTCGATACTGATATGTTGATTGAAGGTGGTTTCCCCGAAAATTACAAAATAGAATATATCATATTTCTAATGTTTTTCTGAATTCCAGAAGCAACAGTAGAGCAGCTTTCAGTAGCTGGAAACTAATGATTGCACAAGGAGGATTCATCATTTGAAGGAGAATCTAAGAAGCATGTCTTCGGGACTCTATAGCATACCACCTGGGCTGCAAGTTTAAACAGCTTATGTGACCCCTGGTAATTTGTTCTTCCCAGGAAGGTTGCAAAGAACAATAGTCAATACTCCTAAGGGCTGGGAGATAGGAAAGACATTTGGCTGTGTAGTAGGGTGACTCTGGCTCACAAGGTGAGTCAACTTGCTATCTCCCTTCCAGGAAACTACATTCTATTTCCCCCAGTTATCTGTCTTGCTTTAACAGATACTCAAGTTCAGTGCTCATTTTGTGTGTCTGTGTGTCTCTGTGTGTGTGTGTGTGTGTGTGTGTGTGTGTGTGTGTGTGTGTGTGTGTACATATACTGTGAACTCTTTGGAATGCTGACATCACACCACTGTTTTTCTCAGTTCTGATTTCACTATGTAGGCATGAGTCTGACCAAACTCCATTGGTTTGAAGAAGTACTCTTACAGCAGATGAATTCCCTTCTTTTCTTCAATATTATATTTCATGTATAACGGAGAGGTTGCTTTTACTGAAGGACAGACTCTTTGCTCCATGGAATTCATATATATATGAATATGTATGTATGTATGTATGTATATGTATATATATATATATGAATATATATGTATATGTATATATATATGAATATGTGAACATATGAATATATATTCATATATATATGAATTCCATGGAGCAAAGAGTCTGTCCTTCAGTAAAAGCAGCCTCTCTATTATACATGATATATATATATATATATATATATATATATATATATATGTATGTATGTATGTTTGTTTGTTTGTTTGTTTTATACTTAGCATTTGAAGCTATTAATGAACCCTGTGATTTTTAAAGCATTTTTCTCCAATTTGGCCCCTTACAATTATACTGTTGTTGTTATTTACAACTCCTGCCTTATTAACATTCACAGTTCCCATCAGGAATAGTTATTTGTCATGCTGGGTGGGAAGTATGGGTACTATAGTCATGCTGGCCACATGGCCACAGAAGCGTCTATGGACAATGCTGGCTCCCTCGGCCGAGAATTGGAGATGAGCACCGCCCCCTAGAGCCGGATACGAGTGGAAGGGGAAACCTTACCTTACCTATAGTCAGCACTGCTAGAGGATGCCAGCTTGGGAACTGACAGTTCTCTTGCTGATGCTGCCACTCCTTCCTGCAGTGAGGAATTCTCTCCAATATGGTATTAAAATATTGAGACAGATCTTGATAAATGAGCCTTCAGAACAGAATATAATAATAAACAAGCTCTCTCTCAAAAAAATGGCAAAATTAGAAAAATAACAAAAGGATTCTCTTACAGTGTTGGCCTTTGTTATAAAACGTTGTTTTGTGGCCAAGCATGCTATAAGTACAGATTTGAAAGCGAAATGTCACTTTTGGTATCCAGTAGCAAGAAAATGAAAACTAACATGATCGCTTAGAAGGAGGCAGGCATAATTGGACAGAGTGGGACTGGCTGATCCAGTTGTTAAGGCACCCTGCCTACCTCAGGGGTTAAGTAGCAGGGCTTTTAAACAGCAGTCAAGCTAGGGATTGGCTCCATTCCACCCCTGCTGTCCACTGTCTTAAATTATTCGAAATGTAGTGCCAGATTATCTACCTACGCAGGCAGGCAAGGAAATAGCTAAGTAGGAGAAGGTGAGGACCAACCAGGAGAAGACATAGGCAGAAGGAAGAGGAAGTTGGCGGGGAAGGAGCTGAACAGTAGCGGACAGGAGGGGAGAAGGAGCAAGCAAGAGAAAGCCACTGGGAGTCTTTCCAATTTGGCAGCCATATAAGTCAAATGAATTGGTGGAAATTACCAAGAGAACAAGGAGGAGCACATGTAATAAAGCACCTCTTTAGAAGGGCTTGACCAGCCCTAATGGATGGACACAAGTGACTGGTCTTTCTGAGCTGTATGTTGTGATGTGTGGTCAACTGAAGGCCACTGTTAATATTCCATTGGTGGAATATACATTCATTTTAATAAGAATTTTATTAAGTGTAAGAAAAGGATAAAAACTACAGAAAAACAAAAGAACTACAAAAGAAGAAAACTAAAAAAGTGAGAAACACAAGAAAAAGAATTTTAAAGATTACAAATAAAGGTGACTTCCAACTTTGAACAGCAAGAATATACAGCAATTTCTGTAATCAGTCTCTTACTCTATATCAAACCAAGATCACATCATTTCTATAAATCTTTCCATTAGTACATATACAAGTCACTAATGCAATTTCTCCTTCCCCTTATATAAAGAAAATGTGTATATATATGTATATATACATTTCTAAATCAACTTCCCTCCCCCAGAAGTCAACATCCATTTAGTTATATCCCTCCTATCACTATTCTCTATATTTCTATCCACTATAATAAAAATCAAATTATAAATACATATAAATTGTCTGCTTTTATAATCAATAATACTACAATAATCTTTATTAAACCTAAAAATCAAACAATTATTATTATATCTTATAAATCTCTAATAAATCTTGCAAATTAAACAAATCTTAAAATAACTTCAATATATCTTAATCCAAATCATTAAAAGAAAGCAAAATCATCATAACCTCATTATCAATCCAATTATACATTCTTGAATTTTTACCCTACTTCAAAATAAACTAAGACAGTTACATATCTCCCAATTATGCCCAAGGCATTTTTCTTGTGGAAATCAAAAGGTCCAACTGCCCCCCTAAAAAATTCAAACCTCTAAGTAAAAAAGCTCCCACATAACGTATTTTTCTTTCTCATAACAATCCTTCAGAAAGACATAACATTTCCCCAGAAAAACAAAACTCTTTATAATCTGCAGTTCAGACTGTCGTTGTAACCCCTTCAGTTCCAAGATGTAGTCTTCGCCTGGCATAGCTTCAACATCACCGACCACAAAACTATCTTCCTCTTTGCCAAAATCTTCATGTTCCTCTAAACCATCTTCAGCCAGATTACATAGTTTAAAAATAATCTCTTCCCCAATATCCCGTATATTCTGCAGAATAACTTGACTGTACTCTGAAAGAATCTATTTAAAGGACTGCTTATACTCATAACAAAACTCCAAAAAGATCTCTTTAAAATCTTCCATTTTTCAGGCAGTAGATTATGACGCCTCCTAGCTGCTTAACTCACAGTAGATAGGAGTTAACAAGTTAATAAATTGATACAAAGTTTCCACATGAAATTGAATCAGTACTAACAAGCAGATCTCAAGAAAAGTGAACAGAAAACTAAGAATTAAAAACGAGAAATCCAACATGTCAGAGAATATTCAATCTTTCAAATTCAGTACAGAAATAATAACAGGAAGGCAATTATTTATTCTTAATCTTCCTTAATCCTTAAATGGGAAAGCAAGCCAAAACTTAAAAAGATTTTTAAAAGTAATCCAGAAATAATGATATGCACCAAGAGAGTCCATTTCTTCTTATTGTAGAAAGCCTCTCTTAGGGTTCAAAACTTAAAAAATATAACTTGGATATTTTAGAAATGAGAAGGCAGGATTTACTGTCCCTTTAAAAGGGGCTGCAGTGTGGCTTGGAAATGGTGAAATCCCAGCCTCCCGGCGAAGTCTTTACCCGTTGATTGTGCACTGTGTCCACGATTTTCTGGCTACAACTCGCTGTCTGGAGGAAGAATGGGTCAATTCCAAGCTTTTTCCTTAATCTGGAAAAAAGCTCTGGGCTACAGGAGAAACCAACCTCAGCCCGAAAAAACTGCCATGAAGCCAGTTCTGCCCACAGATCTTGCGGGCACAGCTGCTCAGTCCACCATATTCTCACCAGAAGTCCTGGTGGAATATAAATTCTGAGACAAGTATGAAGATAATGATTGCTTAAATGTCTTACCCTTTTTGTCTGGGGTATGATTGCAGGGATTTCTAATTAAAACTGCAAGGTTATAATTTTTTTTTATTAAAAAAGGCTTTTCACTATTTAAAAAATGCAGTTTAGTAATTGAAAGGTAGAAGAAACACCTAAAAGAACCTGGAGAGAGCACTTTAAAACTATTCTTTAAAACTATACCATGTTGGTTGTCATGTTAGTATTGTATCCCATTGTTGTAGATGTCGTGCCATGTGGAGACCATCAACTTGAGAAAGGCCAGTAGTGTATACGTGAACACATCCATTACAGCCCAAAGAAATTATACACAATTAGCAGAATAATAAATAGTAGGTCCAGTGCTTTCCCATAAACAGCCATCCTTTAATCACAGGCAGGAAGCCAATCGGAAACTTGAAACATAAGCAAAGGTCAAAAGTTAAAGGTCTCCTCCGTAATAGTTGAATTAATAGGCCAAGTAAGGTTGAAGGCAGTGGTTAGAAACAGCTGTCTCCCAGCTATGAGAGGAGCTAGAGAGATCAAAGGCAGCTGCTTTACAGCTGGTGGTTTCATGAAAGTCCTGAGGCAATCAAGATAAGTTAAATACTAGTAAAAGTTCTACAATCTTCATAGTTGCCTTCCAGAGAAATAATAGCTCACCAGAGTGGGGAGGTTGTTTAGGAAACATAAATCCAAATGACTTTATATGGATCATACATTTTGTTACGGTACTTGCTTTAAGGTCAAACTGCATATTATTGCTTAACTAAATGTAGGTGTGAGGAAGGTGAAATAATTTGACTGGGGAGGAAGGATGGAAATCCAGGAGGGGGTATGCCTTATCTAGACTCTTGCCCTGATCTAAATTACACACTTCCTATATTTCCTATGCAAAGCAAATAATTTGAGAAAAGAGATTTCGATCAGGAAAATGGTATGAAGAAAAAACTACGCATCATTCTTATCCGCCTCTCCATGATGTTGAATTTAGTTAAATTTCCTACTGTGGAAAACTGAAAATAGACATGTATCATCAACTGTTGATTCAAAATTAGCTTATAATCTACATTTACAGTATGTTAACATACATTTCCAGAAAGGGATTGCAATGGCAAACACATGCTTTTATCTTTTTAATGCTACTTATGAAGAAGTAATTTTTTTAAGTTCTTGCCTTGGGTTATCAGATCTGGGCTGCAGAAATTTTTTGCAGCCCAGATCTGGTAGCACAACTTTTGTTGCCTTTGAGCTTCAAGAGCTGAATTGTGAAGAAGAAAATATTCTTAAGTCCTTGAAGTGGGGTGCTATCTGGGATACTCTGAAAATACCCTCCTCCTGGAAATACCCTCCTCCTTTCTGTGCTAGTCCCCTAACTAGAAATGGCTCCATCTGATTAAAATAAAAAGCTATTGAAGAAACGCTACTCAAAGAATTATGATTATAGCATTACAGCTAAGGTTCTGCTGCCTAAGTTACAGGCTGAGTCTGCACCTTCATGTCCATTTCACCTACAGAAGCCAACTAGAAGAGTAATCTTATTACAGTTATGATGGAACAATGTAACAACAAAACGATGTTGGCAGAGGGCTGTCATGACCTTTATTATGTCCACACCAGCCCCCTTTCATTTTTATGGGGATTTCATTCACTCCAGGAGCTTTCCTATTTGCCAGTCATTTCAGGGCCCATATAACTTCCACCTCAAGCGCCCTTGGCTCCTTTTCACCTGCTTGTCTCTCAAATACAGTTGTGCAGGTTTTCCATGTACTTCCAGATTTTTTTTTTACATTGTGTTCCATTGTTAACTTCTTTCTTGTTCCTTATGACATTGAAACAGGATTGGAACGGTCACATGATGTTTCTGTTTTTCTTAAATAGATTCCTTGTTCTTTCCATTCTGGTTATCCCCTCTGAGGTTCATGATCTTTATGATCTAAATCCAGTAACTTACAACACAAGCCACGAGGGATATGTGTAGCTCTTTATTAGATCAGTATCATGCTCCATTAAAACCACGAATGGGTTCTACTTCCTCCTGCTCCCTCCTTTAAGCATTCCTTCCTCCCTTTCTGTCCCGCCCCTTCCTCTCAGCTTCTTCAATGGCTTTCGTCTGGCCTTGTGTCTGCCAGCGCTGACAGTTCTTTTGTCACTGGCTTCTCTTGTTTTCTGCATCGGATGGGTACGTTGCTGTTTGTTTTCTTGGGGCTTCTGTTTCCCTCCAGTCTTCTGTCCCTCTTCTGTCTCTCCTCCTTCCTTCATTCTCAACCCTGTGTAAGGTTGGAGCACCCAGTTGCAATTAGCCATTGCTTCTGGGTTTTCCATCCTTACATCCCCTTCTACTTGTCTGTACTCTGAATTCAGATGTACTACTTAAGTTATCTAGTTTTTCCCAGATATCCTCTGGCTTTTGACAGTCTTCTTTCTTTAACTATTTTGGTCTAGTGGTTAAGGCGCTGGGCTAGAAACCAGGAGTCTGTGAGTTCTAGTCCCGCCTGAGGCATGAAAGCCGGCTGGGTGACCTTGGGCCAGTCACTCTCTCTCAGCCCAACCCACATCACAGGGTTATTGTTGTGGGGAAAATAGGAGGAGGAAGGAGTATTAGGTATGTTCACTGCCTTGAGTTACTTATAAAAATAATAAAGGCGGGATGAAAATAAAATAAATAATAATAAATATTTCTATGGCTTTGTTTGATAGCTTGTGTGTTCTTCATTTTTTTTCTGGCTCTTGTCATGTGCTTTCCAGCTTCCTCTTTTACAATAATTTTAGCTTCTTCCCACAATTCCTTGGGTTTTCTGTCCACTAGGTATAGGTCTTTGAATAGGTCTTTGAAACCTCAATTTTATATTCTCTGAAATAGGTTCTAGGTTATATCTCATTGGGATGGGATATTTTCTAGTCTTTTTCAGTCTGACTTGTATTTCTGTGATTAGTAGCCCTTCGTAGCCCTGATCCACAGTGAGCCCACAGCAGTGTTTTGCAATTCAATGTAGAATTTTTCCATCTGTTGCTACATAAGATGTTTGGAGACATCCAGCTGTAGACATCCAGCTGTCTTGTGTGTTGAGATAATGTATTAGTGAGCCACAACCCATTTTCTGTACAGAAATCTATCATCCTGCATAATTAAGGTTTCCTAGTCCACATTTACCAGTTGTTTTCCATACAGGTTCCTCTCCAACCTTTGCATTAAAATCACCAATTATTAAAATATCCTTCTTTGGTGCTTGATCTTGTTACATTCTTCCATAGAATTCATCAACAACTTCTTCAGCATCCATCATGGGTACATATACCTGTATAATCATGAAATTAATCATGAAATTAAAGTAGCCATCCTTGAATCCTAATGAACATTAGGGTTTCCATAGGATAATATACTGCATTTAAAATTGGGGTGCGGGTGTAAAACATGTGCTTTGTTTTTACAATTTCTCTCTCTTTCTCTCTCTCTCTCTCTCTTTCTTTCTTTCTTTCTTTCTTTCTTTCTTTCTTTCTTTCTTTCTTTCTGCCATTTCTGCAGTATATTTAAAATGTCACACCTTTAAATATTAAACATATTTTGCATTTTTAATTGTTGTGATTCACTTTGATTGTTAACACAAACAGGGAAGTACAGTATTAATTCAGTAGTAATAATTAGATAACGTAAGTGTAGTGCCCCATTAACTGGGGCTGCAGTTAGTGTTGGAGGGGGAGTAGATAGAAAGGTAGAAACTGAATAGTCTATAACACACATATATGCCCACACACCGAGTCCATGTGCTGGGAATTTCCCTTTATCCTAGGCTTTTTTAAAATGGTTTTCTTTAGTGTAAACCTACTAACTGCTAACATGCATTATATATTCATGTATTTCCCATGACCAAATAGTTAAAAACTGTAGTACTGTACCAATTTTTGGTAATCATGCTATTGAAAGTCAGCAGCATATTTGGAGTGGTCTCTGAGTAATTTGGGGATCAGACATAGCCTGCCCATAACTAATTTTTCAACACCCAATTTGTAACCTCCAGCTGGAAGTTTTCTGTTTAGTGAAAAGATCTTTGCCAAATGCCTTGTTGTCTGGTTTGTTTGAATCTCTAGTCAGTAGGCTACACTCTACCAACCAATAACATTTTACTGCAAATAGGTTTGATGTAAGTACTTAAAAAGGCTCTAGGGCTGCTGTGTTTTGCATCTTCAATAAAAAAAAGATTACCCTCCCCACCTCCCACTCAGTCCATTATGCTACCCAGAACATCCAATGTGCAGCAAATTAGCAGTCCTCCCCATTCCACCTCGGCCTTATCATACTTGTAGAAGGAAAGATGTCATGCCTACCAAGGCATATGCACAGGCTTTCTTTCTGCACAGATGGCATTTGAACAATGAAGGTGGGGCAGCGGGAGGATTTAATACCTGAACAGGGCTATATAGATGACAGGAAGCAATAATTAAGGTGAGACAAGAGATGGAGGAAAATACAGAAACAATGGACAATGCAGGACATCTCCCTCTGTGAGATCACCTGTATGGATTAGTGAAGCCAAGCGTTGTACACTCGAGTTCTGGAATGACTAAGGAAGAGTGGAATCTACAGGGAGATCTATGATGAACCAAAAGAATTACCTTTACCTTTCACCCTCACTGCACCTTCTTAATGGGGGGACTAATTCTAACCAGTCATTTCTTCCCTCATGCCTTCTGTAGTGGAAGAAGCCCCTGGCCATGCTTGCAATCTGTAATCCAAAGAGACTTTAAGTGATTTTGGTTTCTGCTTTATGTAATCCCAGACGTCAGCACAAGAAATTTCAACAATTAATTTACACTGATCGAAATTGCTTACATTATCTCAGTTTGATGATGATCTCATCTGTTTGGCCAACTATTGCTTGGTACAAAGAACACATGCTTCATATAATTGTCCCTAATGGCTGGATTTATATTTGATAAGTTCCTTCGTGTTACACTATTAAATTTACATTTACAGTATCCCTGCTTTAATTTCACTGAGTTCATGATTCCCACCTTCTTGCATTATCCTTACATCAATCATCTAGCATAGACTGACTAGATAAATGCTAACTGGCTGAGGTTGATGTCAGACTGGATACTAGAACTTGAGCTTTTCTAGTCCAACTCTCTAACAACTGCACCAAATTTTCATCAGTACACATACACACATACACACCAACTCTTCTAGTCCAACAACTGTTTTTGGAATGGGATAAAGACTATTGAATGAAAAAGTGGTAGCATGCCTATTACATACAGTACCTTAGCTTTCTTCAACCAATCAAAACCCCTAGATAACATCATCCTCTACCAGCAGATTAATGCCTTGCTTGTTGAAGATGATGGATTTGTAGTATGCTATCACTGGAGTACACCCACTTCAGAAAGTATAGCTGAACAGAATCTCTAACACAAAATGTGAATTGAAATGCTGGGCTTATCGCTTGGTCTTGATCCAAAGGGACATTTTTTCTTAATCTGTAGATACGGCTCAGGACAAGAGAGTACATTGGAAACTAATTTTTCCCATTCACTCAAATTTATTTATCCATCCATTTATTTTTATTTGATCACAGAATTTGTAACAAAACAAGTCAGTGTTAAGATTCACGTTCTCATTCGCATAGAATCAGTATCTGTAGAAATTGTAGTTGATCACATACTTTCTGGTAATCTTTCACAGTAGTCTCACCCTCAACCCTATCTCTTTCTAATTGGTTATTTATCATTTGTACATCAAAATGTAAGAATGCACCAAGAAAATTGAAGCAAGACAGAATGCAAAGGATGTCTCTAAGTAGTATCATTTTCAAGTAATTGTGGCTTTGAAAAGGAAACATTTAGATATCATTTACTCCACTGACCTGCTCTCATAAAGAGAACAGCTAATGAAAGACCCCTTTGTGTGTTAATACAGTAAGTACAGACTACTAAAAGATTTTATGACATAACCGTAAAAAGATCTTGTAGACCAAAACGGATCTTGCTATAACTATTTTCTGCTGCATAGCTGGGAGCACCTGTTTTGTCACAATGTCTTTTAAAAGGCTATTATCTACTTATTCTTTTATTTGCACCCCAAGGGACTTCTTGTAATGATGTGCTGCATTCTATTCATTTGTACATATGAAAAACTATTACAAATTTCCAAATCATTAGTTGTATAGATACTTAAAATACGGTGAATGAGACTGCTCTGTTTATTTCACAAAATGAGATAGACATAAATATAAAGAAAGCCTTTGCCTCAGCTAGAGAAAAAAGAGGCATCTGTGAGTGTTGTGAGTATTAAAAGTTATACCTGAAGGACTATAGCTTATTGGAACTAACACACACCTTTTTGAGTGTTAGCCTCAGTGAGTACTTATTTTTATAGTGAATTGGTCCCTTTGTGGGATCAATGATATCAAGGTGGTAAAAAGTATGGACAACCAGTTAGCCCATTCTGTTTCTCTTTGCTGCCATCCACTGGTCATCTGGAGTTTTGCAGTCCAGGGATGGTAAACCTAGTGGAATAGAAAACAAGGGCATCAAGTTAGGCAGGGTTTGTAGAACACTTGGAAGTTGAGAACAGCATGTGATGGAATTCTCAGGATGGGAATCCAGTCTCTGTGACAATTAAACAATAAAAAGAAAAGAGTTTATAGGAGTCTTCCCCTCCATAATTCCAGTCACTCTCACACAGCACGATCAATGATCATGCTTCACTAGGACGAGCCTAACACATCTCGAGGGCACTAGGTGGGAGACAGCTGGATTTTATCATTTATACTATATAGAAACAGAAGATGTCTGCCTTTTATATTTTCCACTGTTCTAGTGTACTTTGTAAGGCTGTTTTCACCCTCAGTAAGTACGTTCTGAAGCATGTTGCTTTCCTGTTTGTATTTATTTGTTTTGACAATTTTGCCAACATGAAATGTTTGTGTTTGACTTTCTAAGCATTTAGTAAAACTTGATATGTAATTGAAATGTACAAACTACAGCCAAGAGGAAAAGATTGCACAATTTAGTTCAAGACTGTATAAATAAGTAATGAAATTGGTAGCCAAAGCAAATTTCAAAAATTGGCTATGCATTTTGTGTTTCATAAATTACTCTTGACTTTTTTAGAAAAATTCCACAAATACAGATTAATAAAATTTTAACTTAAGGCAAAAACTCTTCCTTAGCTATTGGGGGAAAGTTTTTTGTCAGTTAAACATAGTTCCTGGGTTTCCTATTGTAATGATATGTGGGAATGGCCTTGAGGACGAGGGGAAGAGATGCTGCCTAGGAACAATCAGATAAACGAGGGAGGAGCCCGCAGCAGCTTAAGGATCAGTGAAAGAAACTTAGGAAGGATCTGCCCTAATTGATCAGGCTGTAAATGGTGGGAGAGTTGTACTTCCAGACTTGCAAGATACTGTTAATATAGCCTTACAATAAAGTAGAATTAGCTCATCTGGTCCTGTTTCCTGTCTGGTTACCTGGGAGGCTGACACATATGGACAGAAAGGCTGGATGATGGTGATGATGATGATGATGATGATAATTTGTCACATATTGCACTAAGTCATGGTTTGTTTAATCATGGTTAGCTGAATAAGCTAAAATAATCTGGTTAGAATAATACATTAGGGATGTGAAAAGTGTTGAAAGGGGCACTTGAGTCCTCTTGAAGGCACAATTCCAAGGGCATGACATTTCTATTGGGGCTGCCAGTGAAAGTAGCATATACTGTATATACACACATGCAGAAACCATCTAGGAAAGCTCTTGAAGAATTTCTAATCATTGTAGGATAACATTCACAGAATCATCAGACAGGCAACTGCAAAGATGGAACATCAATAGATATTTTATATCAGTTCCTCTACTGGAAGGACATGTCTACGGGAGGCATAGTTCAGCCACAGGTTTTATACCATTGATTAGTCACTAAAGTAGAATGGAATTTAATGGTGATTCTGCATTCTGCCTGCAAGCCATAGGCCTCTTGATCCGATCCTGAAGATTGCTCTGTTGTAACACATATTGTCTGTTGAAAATTTGAATCATTTTCAGGAGATTGCAGCTCTTGCACCAGATATATTTATTTATTGTTCAACTAAAAGTATAAGAGGTATGCCCTGAAAAGTAAAACTTAAAGACAGCATGCTTGCACATATTTCTGATCATTTAAATTGTCATATTTATGCTTTTTTTCCTATAATGTACTAGGATTTCCTGGTTTAACAGAGTGTCTTTAACCAGTAGAGGGCACTTCTTTTCATTTTGATACAGCATAGGTATTTGATTAGGTTTTCTATCTTTTAATACTTAAAACAGCCAAACATTATTTATGCTCAAACTGGCTTTTTTGTTTGTTTTAATTTTCCAAATGAAATAATAGAATTTTCCTTACAATATTGTAGAAGTTGAAACAAAATACTATCTTACAATTTGATGGAAACGGATCACTTTTTGAAAATCTGGAGGTATGAAATATTTCCCTTGATGTAAATGTAAATGTACACAGTATGTAAAGAGAACAAACTAAGAAGAAATGGGCTTTTCCTGTTTTCTGCTTTAAAAAGGAAGGCAAGCGGGAAAAGCCTACATTTGATGGTTATTTTTAAAGATCGGTTCCACATTTCACAGTAGTTTTCAGATGGCTGTCAACATTGTGAGATTGTTTTTTCTCACTTACGAGTTGATGGAAGCAATGCCAAAAAGCAAAAATGAACATATTTACTATACAATCCTGCACAGCAAGATGAATTGGGCTGTGGAATACAGTTTTGTTATTATCATGCAGAAGACTGGAAAGAATAATTTTAATGACCGCTTTTCATCTCTAGGAGCATTTGGTTAAATTAACTGCTGATTGTGTGAAAGCTTTTAATGACAGCAGCTACTAGAGGAACTGGGTAGCCTTGAGATAATTAAGGAGCTTTAGGCTTCCCGAGACTGTTTCTTTCTCTATATATGCTTCCTTGGTGACCTGTCTCACTTTCCATGTCCTGTATCTGTCATTCCCCCCCCCTTTTTTTTTTTACATTCACTAAGCTTTTGTGTACCACTGGCTTAATCTATCCTTCAGTTTTTTTCTCATTAGAATTGTTTGCAGGAGTGTCCCCAGAGTACAGTTAAAGAAGTCAAGATGGTGGCAACAATGGTGTAAACAATGCTCCACCTGCTTTTTATGGACACTGCACACAAGATGCACATAACAGAGAGAGAGAGAGAGAGAGGAAGGGAGAGGGAAGGAGAGAGAGGGAGAGAGATATATTTTAATAGTTTGATAGTTTGTTTTTCAGGATCTCCTATCCATCTTGAACTTCTTTTCCCATTAGATTTTCCTATGGGGATTCTCATTACTCTGAATTTATTAAAATCTACTTTTTAACATTCCAAAATATGCTTTATTATACTTTTCTTTAGTTTCATTTAAAGTCAAACTTTGGGACATTTTCTTCCAGGGGATTTTCATTTCCTTGACTAAGTCAAGGCTAGTTGATACTTGTGTGCCTTCCTCCATCATCTAAAGGAGAAGCAAGACAAGTAGGGAATTTCCTGGAAAAACCATATTTGGCAGAATTTCCTAGGAGATGCCAGGTTAATTACAGTTCTCAATATTACTACTTCATGACTCTTTCAAAGATCTGTGATTTGTTTTTTTGAAAACATTATCCACAGCATCCCCTTAGTTGCGAGAGTGATATTGGAGAGAAAAGTAATATTGCTTTTATTAGTTCCTCCAGTTATTTTATCCCAAATGGTCTCTACAGCAGAGCTTTCCAAACTGTGTGTCGCGACACAAAAGTGTGTCGCCACACACAGTGTGGTGTGTCGCCACACCACCTGGAAGCGGCGGCGCGTGCACGGTGGCAGAGGCAGCCGCTGCCACCGCCACCATACACACACGCACCGCCGCACACACCCCGCGCCGCCACCGTGCACGCGCGCGCCACTGCACGCCCCCCTGCGCCGCTGCCGTGCATGTGCGCCCCCCTGCGCCGCCATCGTGCGCGCGCGCACCACCGCCGCACTGCCGCCGCCACCACCACTGGTGTGTCACCAGCAGCGGCACTTTGGAAAGCCCTGCTTTACAGTATAGCCAAATTCATTCATTTGGATTTCTCAGTAGGTGTGGATATTTTTTAACTTGTAATACAAATCTTCCTCCCTTTATGTTGCTTCTGGTTTTGTGAACAAATTTTATCCTTCAGTTGCTGCATTACAATCACAGCAACCATTCCATTATTTCTTATTATATCTATTAAATATACCTATTAAATCATATTTGTCTTTCTGTATTAAAAGTAAAAACTCACCTTGTTTATTTCTTATCTTCTGAGTATTATTAGTGTATGGAAAACAAAGGTGATGAACTTGATGTGCCATTTCCTTTCCTTTCCTTTCCTTTCCTTTCCTTTCCCTTCCTTTCCTTTCCTTTCCTTTCCTTTCCTTTCCTTTCCTTTCCTTTCCTTTCCTTTCCTTTCCTTCCCTTCCCTTCCCTTCCCTTCCCTTCCCTTCCCTTCCCTTTCCCTTTCCCTTTCCCTTTCCCTTTCCCTTCCCTTCCCTTTCCCTTTCCCTTTCCCTTTCCCTTTCCCTTTCCCTTTCCCTTTCCCATCTTTTCTTTTTTTATCCTCTCTTTTCAACATTCTAGATACAGTTTTGCATTTTTAGGGGGTTGGTTTTGTCCTAACTGCCATCTAGGCATCCCTCCATGTCATTTTCAGGACTATTCACCAAGTTTCATAAGCAGAACATGAACATTCTTTCCATTTACTTTACCTGCAAAAGGGGCATATCATTGCCAACCGCATCTGGTAACAAACCTTACACTATAGACAATACCTACCACACTTACAGGTAGTGCTTTCCTCCATGACAGTGGAGGAATGTTTGCCTTGCTCAGTCTTCTACTGTTTCTTCTAAGCCATCTGCAATGTCCTCACTGACAGTGGTTGAGCTGTCACACAGTAGTACTATTTTCTGGTCTAATTTCCTTTATATTAACTACCTTTATTCTGCTGCAATGCAGGAAATCATTTGAGTTCCTGTACTGGACTAACCCAGCTGTATCCTGTGCTGTTCCTGGTTCAACAATTTGGATTGGAAAAAGATGAGTTTGGTTTTAAAATGGAGGAATAAGCATCAATAACCTGCATTATGCTGTTGACGCCACTCTGATAGCAAAAACACGAGGGTTCTGCAATAAAAGTCAAGGAACGCAGTGAAAAAAAAGGTTAATATTAAATATAAAGAAGACCAGATTAAAGGTAGTCCTTGCTTAGGACGGTAACTGGGACTGGAATTTCCATCGCTAAGCAACGCAATCGTAAAGTGCAACATCACGTAACCACATCGCTTAGCAACGGCAATCCCAGCAGTCCCCGTTGCCCTTAAGCAAGGACTGCTTGGGTTATTAAGTGAAGGCTTCACATGACCACAAAGTGGGAAGAGGCAGGAATCCAGAAGTGCTTGCTTACACCACTGAAACTGCACCCCAGACAATCAGGCTGGTGGGTGAGAGCTACGGGTGGGCAGGTGCTACAGGTGGGCACTGTGGAGTATGGGCAGGCAGGTACTATGGCAGGGCTTTCCAAACTTTTCCCGTTGGCAACACACCAATGGCGGCATGCGAGAAAACCCGGAAGTGCTGTGGCGGCAGCGTGCAAAATCCTGGAAGCGCCACTGCCGCGGGGCTTCCGGATTTACACGTGCCGCGGTGGTGGCGGTGGCGCTTCTGGGTTTTTGTGTGCCGCCGCAGCGCTTTCAGATTTTTGCGTGCCGCAGCAGTGGTGGCAGTGGTGTCCTGGTGTGCCGTGCAAAAACCCAGAAGCACTGATGGCTTGCTGCCGCCATGCGCGCGGCCGTGCATGGCGGTGGTGGCGCGTGACCAGTGCTTCTGGGTTTTGATGCGACACACCTGGGCCCCGCAGGCGACACAGTATTGTGTCGCGACACACAGTTTGGAAAGCTATGTGCTATGGAGTATGAGATTCCCATGCTGCCTAAGGGCTCCTCAGGAAAAAAAGCAGTGGGAGCAACTTGTGGGAGCAATTTGCGACCTCCTGTTGGCTTCCCCATTGACTCTGAAGGTCGCAAATAGCGATCACGTAACTGCAGGACACTGCAACCATTGTAATTGTGAGCCAGTTGCCAAGCACTGAATCACAATCATGACTTGATGGCACATAATTAGTCAATCAAAGTATTGTATTATGATCCCAGATGTACTGTAAGTAACCTGCCCATGTGCCAACGTAGATCAGTATCTTCACTATCATATAGGGCTTTCCTAGATTTGGGTGCTTAGATCATTGTAAAATCTATTTCTACAAATAAGACTGTAACTCAATAACTTTCCAACTTAATAAATGTGTATCATTACTAACAGAAAGATCTTGATTCAATTTCAGCCAGAGGTAGATACAGGCACAATACTTTGGCAGCTTCAAGAAAATTCTTGCTCATCTGTTCTCTTTGCAACAACACAAATCATTTCAATTGAGAGTTCTTAATTTGACCTTAATTAACTGAACCAGAGAAGAAATCCCATGTTTGGAAGTACTCTGGCATATTTTCTCTATTCTTTGGAGTTTCTCAACTCATTTCCACCTGACTATTGATGGTTAGTTGGATGGAAGCAAAAAACATTTGCCCCTGCCCTCCCCCTCCCCCATGGGCACTCTACCCTTTCCACATTAGCTTATCTTGTCCCAAGTTTCCTCATGGTATGCTTACTTGTTTTTCCTCATTAACAGAGCTTGGATGCATTTGCAGCAATCCTATAATTGTACCCAGCATCTTCACTTCTCCAGATGGCCTCTAAAGCAGGTAGAAGGAAAGGATATGGCAGATCCTCTCCTTTTTCCTTTTCAGTATATGGATGGTATGGCTCCTAAGCATATGCTTAGTGGATTAGGAGGAGTACCACTGGTGATTGTGAAGCGTGGCTATTAGTAACTGTTGATTGATTACTTTGTTTTCCTCATCTGCTGAAGCTTGCAGACAATAGGGGCAGGAGTCAAAAACAGCCCTATGTAAATGCCTTATTTATTTATTTATTTATTTATTTATTTATTTATTTATTATTTCTAACTTATATCACCGCCCATCTCCCCCCACAAGGGGACTCTGGGCGGTTCACAATCAAGTCAGCAATTAAAAACATATAAAATACTTTATACAATTATTAAAAATATAAAAATATAAAATCCAAGAGGCTGTATGTGATGTTTACGAACCTAACTTATTGCTATTAGTCCAAGGTAAGAAACAATATAATGGAATAATACAGTGAAACCTCAATTCAATAGACCAGTGGGAGGAGGGGCGCATGGTCCATTCAAATACCGGTTGATTGCATATTATGTCATTTGTGGTCATTTACATCACTTGGTTAATATTGCACAAATTGATCATTTCAGACAATTTATGTCACTAGCAAATGATGTAAAACACTGTGAATGATGTAAAATTACACAAGAAATGTGTTTATAAAGCGACAAAAATTACGCAAATGATATAAATCACTGCAAATGACATAGGTTGCCCACTGCTGCAAATCTAACTTCTTGTCCATACTATTTTAGATACAACATACAGTATGTGTTTGTTATTTTGGGGGGAACTTCCAGACAGATATTGCATTTGTTGCGTCTGAAGTCTGCTAAATGAGCATCTGTTAAATTAAGATTTCATTGGAGGATTTAACTATTTCACAAGCTAGGTTGTCATCCAGTGGTCATCTTTGAGGTGGTAGAGAAGGAAATTAAAATAACTGCTCTCTTCAACAGAAAAATCCAAATTAAAACAGCTTGACAAATGGCTGTCCATCCTCTGTTAGATCACATCCTTCCACCTTCCTAGGTAATTTCTTCAACTGTTTGAATGTTCTTACCTGCTCTCCTATGTTTGCCAATTCTCCAGCCCTGATCTACTCTAAAGCTGGAAGTAATGAGGAATGTTATTGTCCCTGTGGTCAATTTATTATTTAAGAGAAACAATTCTTGCAATCACATTTCAAGGATTTGCTAGCTTATGTCAGATCTAACGTGAGTTAATTAATTTTACTTAGTTTTCTGATCAGCACAATTTTTTTCCTGAGGCCTAGTCAGGCAATGACATATCTACTGCTGTTCCATTTCTAAACCAACAAACAAATCAACATATAATAAATTTTATCATGCAAATACATTGTAACTTTTTAAAAACAAAGTCTGTTTTGTATGCTTGCCCATTATTTCTGTCTTTGCAAAGCTACCATTGAATTATTGTAAATTATTCTCCATAAATCCTTCATCCTGAGCCTTGTGATCTGACCTCTTTGCTTTATAAGAGTTCAGTGGTTTGCTGTTTTTACACCATTCTGATCCTTCCTTCCTCCTTCCTTATCACCACTGGAAGCTGCATTCAGTACTGTTAAATGTAGATAAGTCACCTACATTTAACAGATGTAGCTTTGCAGCTGGATTGTAGAAGTAAAATATTTTGGCTTCCTGTGATCATAAGTCTTGGGGGGGGGTGTCAAGTCTTAAAGTGCTACCTTAATTCTCTTAAAACCAAAGATTTGATACATACAACATATGCAATTGGTTTATTATGTTCAGTTCCTGTGATGTTTCTATTCCAGTGTAACAGAAGTAGAATTTGGGTTGAACGTCATAAAGGCAGGTTTAGGCATAAGATCAGAAATGGAAACTTGACCCTGATAGCAGGTACAGTGTTCACTGCAAACAGAGCCTTGCAACTTTTCTTAGGTTTTTCAATAGCATGGCAGAGACAGGATAGCAACTATGTTTTGATTGAATGAAAATCTATTTTGGCGTATTAGATTATTCCCTATATATCTAATATTTTTCCTTCTCTCACAGTAAAAATTACCATTCTGCTTAAATTCTTCCAAAGGTTTCGGGGGCCTGACCAAGTCTTTGGGGGACTCCATGAGGCGTGGTGGCTCAGCGGTAAGACGCCAGGCTTGTCGATCGGAAGTTCGCAAGTTCGGAGGTTCGAATCCCTAGTCCCGCGTGACGGAATGAGCTCCCGCACTCGCCCCAGCTCTTGCCAACCTAGCAATTCGAAAGCATGCAAATGCAAGTAGATAAATAGGTACCACTTCGGTGGGATGGTAACAGCGTTCCACGCACGTCATGCCGGCCACATGACCGTGGAAGCATCTTCGGACAACGCCAGCTCTTTGGCTAACAAACGGAGATGAGCACCGGCCCCTGGAGTTGGACACGACTGCACAACTGTGCGGGGGGAACCTTTTTACCTTTATGAGGCCCTGGGTCCCCAAAGTGTATCCCTTCCTCTAAACAATGAGAACAAGTTGTAGCAAGCCCCAAGCTTCTATGCTCCCACCCCCATCCCTCTGAGTATTAGCAAGGAATTCAGAAGCTTTTTGCTCCAATTTCTAATCATCAAATCATGTCATTTAACTCAGTTAATTGTAAAAATAGTAGGATTAATTAAAGTTGGTCAGAGGGATGATAGATTTCTCCCAGCAATCTGGACTGAAAACAGATAAACAGGCACTCAAAGATATAAGAACTTCTAATGAGCACATTTATTGTGGAAAAACTAATGAAACCATTACAAAATAATCCTAGCAACTGCTATATATAAAATGCAAGAGCTATTTATAGTAAAATCCAGGTTCAAATTCTTGCAACACTTTCTCCTGCTGGCACAATGTAGAAGGCTAGAAGTCAACTTCTTTTGGGTGGGAGAAATAATTTCCACCTGTCCTTTTTGTTTTTGATAATGGCCTGAGCTGGCATCAGGGTCTTTGCTTGTGACTGTGAACTGGCTCTCCCGCTCTCTTGTCATGAGTTGTCATGAGCCTTTTAGGAGCAAGGCAGGGTATAAATGCAAGAAATAAAAAGCAAAAACACCAAATCAATCTGAAATTTAAAGCTTCCAAGTCCCCATGAATGGGTAGAAAGAAATATTTGCTGGCTTGGTGGTCCTGGTGTTTGTAGAACCTTACATACGTAACATAACATACAAGGCTGAGGAGAAAACCATAAACACCCTAATTAGGAATGAATGTTCCATGGCCCCAGAATGGTGGTTAACTATTCAAGCAGAAAGTTAAAGAACTGTATGTGAGAAAAAGGAAGGCAGAATCTGCAGAGAGGACGTGGCTAGTTGACTAGAATTCTAAACCAAAGCACTTTGCAACATTTTGTTAGGTTAATATCATACACACTGAAACCACAAAGAGCTACTATTTAACCTTTGAAGAATAATGTTTCTATGGGGAAGTAACTAGAAAAGTGGAAAGGTAGGAATTTGAGTTTTAAAAATTGGGAGGTTTGTACTTATGTCCAAGTTAGCCTACTGTATTTTGATGTTCAGAATGAAGAAATCTGAAGTCCAGGGTGTTCTTTTTATTCTAGGAAACTCATTTTCTGATTTTGTTAATTGTTTATTATATCAAATTAATTAATTAATCGAATTAAAAATAGCTGTATTAACAGAATAACATAATTTCAAAATTAGTAATCATGATCTTTGAAATGAAAAAGGGGATTAATAAAATAATAAAAGCCGAATTTAGCCAAATCTCTTCTATCTTTGCAGAAGGATGTACTGTTCTGCTTCTTGAGAATCAGATGTTAACACCATTTGCAATGAATAAAGTTTTATATCATTCTTGAGGGACAATTATTGAGCTCCAGACTCAGTAAGCTGGGTTGTAAATCCAAACTCTTGTCTTACAATCAACCCAACAATATTTTATAGCAGATCAGCGGGAATTTGTTTCACATTCAGGAACAAATTTTTTTTACAGCTGATGAATCAAACCTGCTGTTTATTGCTTTATTCAGTTCTATGATGCTTTTATAGGAATAGAAAACTTCAAATTCTATATTAAAGTAATGCGCACATGGTGGTGGTTGTTTTGAAACATAACACATTTCACTTTTGGAAACTGCAACTGAGTCTTCATATTGAATCATCTGTAGCCCCAACCGTAAAAGATAATAAAAGTTGTATCCTACTGTCGATGAAGGTTCTCAGTCATCCAGGTGGAATTGTCTGTAGTCCTTTGGATTACAATTGTCTGTTGTCCTTTGGATGATAAAGGGACTTAGAAATAAACATCTCAAAAATAACCATGACCTAGCCCCAGGTGCAAGGTCACACAGCCACCCTAGAAACATATTTAAGGATTCCCTTACCAACTTTGCTCAGACTGAAAAAGCTCCTTGGATAAGGAGCGAAACGTTTCCACTGAGAAAATAGAAATCCAGTTGACATGATTCAAGTTGTATCCTACTGGTTCAGTTTGGCAGGGTTGGGACGGTCCGGGTTCCATCGATGAAACAGTGCCACCTATCAGAGCCCCGGAAGTGCGCCTTCTCTGTAGCAGCGCCTGCCCTCTGGAATGAGGTTCCCCCCAAGATTCAAATAGCTCCCACCCTGCTGGTGTTTCGATGGGGCTTAAAGACCTGGCTCTTTGCCCAGGCCTTTGGAGAGGATGACTGATGCCCCTTTCTTGCTTTCTGTTCCCTTCTGGATTTATTTTCTTTGCCATTGTTGTGCTTCTGTCTTGTGCTGTTTTTGTGGGGGTTTTTCCTATTGTTCTATGTTTTTAAATGTTTTAACAACTGTACACCACCCAGAGTTGCTGGGAGTTGGACGGCTTATGCATTTAATAAGTATAAGCCGCCCAACGCCCAGCGACTCTGGGTGGTGTACAGCATGCTTAGATTTAATCTTCCAATTCTAGGTATAAATAATAATAAAAATAATAAAAATACAAAGCAAAAAATTCATTGCAACGTTATTAACTATACCTAGAATTGGAAGATTAAATCTAAGCATGCTGCAGTGCAGTCTAATTATACTCTTGTTAGAAGAACTCCCAATAGTTCAGTGCTTTGAAATTAAAAATAATGAGTTGTGGCCATAGTAACAGTATTTCAGTACTACAAATAATATGGGATGAGATGGTAATTGATGCATGTTTTCATAGCTTGATATTTTTGACCTTAGAAGAAATAGCCATCACCCAGGTTCACAGTATTGGCTCTAGATCAATGCATAATCAAGTATTTGAACAGACCTTTTCATCATTGTGAAAATGATTTAGCAGCTGTTGATTTAAATCAATGGAAAATGCCCCTCGTTGATTTTAATAAGGCATCACACAAATTTCTGAACTGGGAAATTTATCTTTTCAGCTGAAATCAATTCTGATCCAAATTTCTTTTTTTTTAAAATATAATTTTTATTAAGAATTTTAATTACAGTAGTAAAAATTAATACAAATAAACTCAGAGAAAGAAAATAGAATGGAAAGAAAGAATAGAAAGTGCAGGAAAACAGAAAAAGCAAGAAAGAAGAAAAAGAAAAGAAAGAATATAGTAAAGAAAAAGAAAAGAAATATATAAAGAAGTGACTTCCAACCTTCATCACAACAAGTAAACACATTTAATAACTCTTCACCCCCTATAAGGTTCAACAGGTATCTCTTCATCTCATATCCCATCCTTTATCTATAAGCAAATCCATAAAACATCAACTTTTCAATCCTGGTGTCAGCAAATTGTCCATAAAGGGTTGCCAGAACATTGCAAAAAAATTGTCTTATTTTAACCTTGGTCAAATTAACCAACTTTATATTCCTTCCTTTTACTTCTAATAGTCTTAATCTTTAATTCAATCAAATATTGTCCTAGGATTTGATTTTTCTTCTTCTTTATCCCATCACACAGATTTCTTCAAGGCATTAACAAGCCTAATAGATCCAATAAGAAACCATTTTCCAGGTCATTCTCTTGGTTTGTCGTTTGTATTTCCCTTTTAATTTTTAAAGCTTCAGCCAGTTTCTTTTGATTATCCCATAAAGCATCCTTTTCCAAATCATTATCTTGGCCTGTCATTTATAGTTCCACATCCTGTGCTTCCTCTATCTTGTCAGATAAAATTTGTTCCACATCTGTCATTCCTTCATTAACATCTTTTAGACATAGTCTATCCCTAGAAGCAAACATCATTACTGACAGTGTTGATATTGTAGTTACTAACTTCTGGCTCCATTCTTCAAAAATCTCCTTTAATATTTCCGATGTTATAATGTTTTGTGTCATTCTGTAAGTCCCAGTATTAACTGACATCAGGTGTGTTTCTTTTTCTTCTGCTTAAAATCTTTGGTCCCCTCTAGTATCCAGTTTCTAAAATCATAACTTATCTTTTGTTATGACTTGCAATAACCAGAATAGCCAAAATAAGCCTGTTTCCCAAAAGAAGTTGTTTATTTTTATAGTTAATTCCAAAATCTTACAGTAAAAGTCAATATTCCAAATTTATCTGGACCCTTAATGTGTTTATAACTTTCTTAGATCAAAATCTTATTTAGCTTTTTGCTTTTTATTTCAAATTATTTAAGTTCTTAAGCTTGTCATTAATTTTTATTTTGTTCAGAGTTGAAGATAAACTCACCCAATGAAGACTTTTCAAACCTGTCATTCTGAAGGTCTCTAATAGCTTTAAGATAGTTAATAGGCAATTTCTGAAAGTGATTAGAAAGTGAGGTTTGCGAACTTAGTGTCCTTTAAAAGTCTCTCCTGCGGTTGCGAGCAAGATGGCTAATCCCATCGTGTCATCGTGCTCAAACACATAGAAAACCACTGCCCTGCTGTCTCCTTGTTAGGATCAGATGTCTGGAGCACATGCAGGTGATCTCCCAGCCTCTCCTTATCCAGAGAGGTTCCAAGGACCCAGTCTGCTCACCAGTTTCTTGGTCTTTGCCACGGTCATCAGCTCTGCATTTGCAGAGCTGTCTTCAGTTTGCCATACCTCCCCCGGAAGTCCCTGATCCAAATTTCCTACTGTGTTGTTAAAGTTCATACATGTTACTACTTGTAACTGCACATCTAGTCTTTAATGTCTCAGATTTCCGTACAGGACAAAGTGATAAAATTTCAAGGTTTAATCCAATTAGCCATAACATTTCATTCCATTGTATAGCTTTTGGAACCCTTTGTACTTGTAGCACCTGAATGTCATTACAGCAACCTAAAGAGTCAACTTCTCTTTGGGTTAATAAGTTTGTTTGAGGCACTATCTTGAAGAAAGGTAAGAGTAGTTTCCCCTACTGCTGATAAATCAAGAAAGTAGCTGTGGTTCTGAATACATTATTTATGTGTGCACTACAGCCAGCCCTTACTTCAGAAGATTGCACTAACAGTGGTGCATTTTCAAGCAAATAAGGGAAAGGCTTTCAACTAATTTTATACCAAAACCTTGAAGGAATAAAACAGGTCAGGGATGAATATTAAATGAACTCCTGGCTATCTTCCAAAGTGGTTTGGCCTACTTAGAAATCAACAAAACTAAAGAAAACTTTGCTTCTTCATATCATGATTTCTCCTGGGAGAAGAGAGAGCTCTGCCTGGATTACAAACTCAACCAGATTCTATAAGTCATCAGCTTTTTCGTGTATATGTATACACCCATGAACAGTGCATGCAGTGGAATAAATAACTATATTGAAATCTTAACCCTTCTGATATGTAAACTACATGTTTAATGTTAGGTGCTTTGCAACACAACAACACATGAAGAAGAAAGAACAATGTGTTTTCTGTACCTTTACCAAGCAGAATATGTTCCTCACCTGTGTTTATTCTCTGCGTGTATGAATGATAAGTTACTTAGGCTGATACAATTTTGTACAAGTTAACCTTTGTGGCAGCAGAATAGGTTATGTGCAAATATAAAACCAATCATGTCAAATAGTGTATTTGTTGCCCAATAATCAAAGAAAAAACATTTGCCAAGATTCTCTTTGATCACTAAGCATTCAGCAATAAATGGAAGCACTCTGCTCCTGATGCAAATGAAATAATAATAATCAGGTGAAACCCAGAAGCATAATTTTCATTTTAATTCAGTCTTCCTATAGTTTATGTTTTTCAGTGTTTGCAGTATTGAAACTGCTTCAGTTTGGTGCAAACATGAAGGTAATTACTAATTTCCTTGGAAAGAAGCATGAAGTTGGCTCCATGGACATGTTTCTTTGGGGCTAACACAAAGCTAGGGAATTTCCTGTACTACAGCAAGTATGTGGAAAGGTCCTGAGTGACAAGAGATGAATATATTTACATTTACATATTTACATTTTCTTTCATGTGATCACAGCAAAAATATCTGGTACTAGAGCCTCTTATCCAGGGGCAGGGTCCATTGTTTGGTTCCTCAAGTTATTTTTCTCACTACTGGATTGATTGTAGATAAAATGCAACCTTGCCATTAGCAATACAAACTTAATTTGCCAAGGTTTTCTCAGGCACTCAGAGCAAAAACACCAAATCTCACTTTGAGGGAAAATCAGCTTAGTTGATATTTCAGCTCTTTAAAACATTACGATGACTTCCTAAAGAAAATATAACATCAGGCACTTTTTTTTTCCAGTGGCAAGATTTTGTTTTTGCTTTATCAGGGGAAATGGCTAGATGTTGAGGCAGGAGTTTGATAATGCTAGATATATTTAGGAAAGGAAGGATTTATGTGTGCAGGGTGCTTTGTGTGTGTGTGTGCTTTGTGTGTGTGTGTGTGCTTAAACAAGTTGACATATTGCCTGTTGGAAAAGGTTTGATTTCTCGCCCTCCACTCTTGAATTGTTCTTAGAGCTTTGACAAGGTTTTTTAACGCGAAGCAGGAGGAAGGGAAATGGCTTTGGAGTTGCAGTTACAAACCTTTTAAGAAATGTTCATGTCTCTGTAAGCTGCTGATTTCTTGATGTTGGGAAGGCTGTATCTAGGTCAAGTTCTCCAAGTCCGCCATCTCAGTAATCTAGATTTCACAAACAAAAATGTTGCCTATCTGGATCTATGTCAGGAGAATGATAGTGAGTGTATGCAACCTTCTTCATTATTTTGAACTTCTTAATAGCTTGGATTCCCACTAAGCATTTTTGTGCATAAGGCTCTCTGGATATGATTACTTAAAAGGATTTCTTTATTGGAGATGAGACACTTTATATCATTTCAACTTTGTGGAACAATTACAGGTAGTAATTGTTGGTTCCTGAATGAGGTTGTATGTAAGTGATGAATATAAGGCAGTTCCAGTACAGAACCAGTATCTATAGTCTGGATGAGAGATAGTAAACTGATACATGGTTATGAAAGAAGATGAAGATGCTGTTTGTTGTTTTTGTTGCAAAAATTTAGAAGATCTAGAAAGCATTGATCAATGACACAGTAGCCAATCAAGTGGCACTCAAACTATTCTAAGTCAGCTTCTCCTATTCAAGGGTCAGGTTGCAACCCAGGGGTGCTGAAAGAGCTTTTGTCACCAGAAACTCAGTTGGTTCTTGCATAGTATGTAGCATCTTTTACTCATTTTGATTAGTGTTCCCGCTACAATCCCTTCTGGACAGAGTTAGCCACTTTGTAATTTACCACAGTGCCTATATGGGGGAAGATAATTCTTTTGAAGCTAGTCCAAATACAGCTGCACACCTTCAGGGGCACAACACATCAATTGCTTTGGAAGCAAGAGGCTGAAGATTAACTTCCAAGCCCTATCTAATTTGTGTCTTTTCCTGCTGGCAGCATCATCACAGCCGATTTTCTGGGTACTCTCACCATGATAAACAGATTGCAACTAGGGTGAGTGACTCCATTGGCTGTGGCATGTCATCTCAGGATTGTTCTTCCACCTTGGAAACTTGTTTGATATCTACTCCAGTTTCCCTTTGTTACTATATGTTGAGGGGGGCAGTATGTTTTTTTTTAATGTACGCAATAAAACATTTTATTTATGGCTTAAAGTTACTGTTTTGATTTGGATTCATTTTCAAATTGTTTGCGCTGATTGTAGGATGGCCAGAAAACCATATTATTGAACCATAGGTTCTCTGTGTTTTACAGAAATATGTAAGAGACAAAAGAATTCAGAATCCATCCATTTGGTAACATTTTTTTTCTCATTTTCTGACCCTTGGAAAACTTAGAAGAATTGTTCTGAGACCTGAGCTTACCAGGAAAGCAAAACAAAACAGATTCCAAAGATTCTTTCAGGTCACCAAAGAGCTACCCTGCCCCCATCCTTTCCATTGCTGTAGTATGGAGAGTGAAAGCATAGGATTACTGTTTGCTGCTCTGATTTACCATTCCACTGGATGTGTAGAGATTAGAAAGACACAGTACTTGGGTTAAACCATATGCATATCAAGAAGGGGAACCAGATAAAAGATCCTTAAAGTGGACTTGCAAAAAAACCCAGAACTGTTTCTCTTGGGTCTGATGGAGAAGCAGCTCGAGAAACAACATGGGACTTTGCTTTTATACATGATTACAGCAGCAAGACTTTTATATGCGCAGAGATGGAAAGATCCACAAATACCTACAGTGGAGGACTGGATCATTAAACTGATGGAGCTGGCCCAAATGGCCAAGTTAACAGCACTGATAAGAGAAAATACTGTTTCTGGATTTGTTTCTACTTGGCAACCACTTTTAGACTACTTGCTTGTGTCAGAAAAAAATGAAGTTTTGATTTTGGGTTTTAATGATTAAATGGTTTGATTTGATAGAAATAATGTTACTGAAGTTTAACTAATGGTAAGAGATTATATTTGTAAATGTATTCATATCTGTATTGGAGAAGGTCGGAAGTCACTTTCTGTTTCTCTTCTCTCTCTCTTCTGCACTTTTATTGTTTTTCTTTTTTCTTTAGTTCTGTAGTCTATCTGTTCTATATTCTATATTCTATATTTTGTATTTTAATTATATTCTGAAAACGAATAAAGTTCTTTTTTTTAAAAAAAAAAGTTCTTTTTTTTTAAAAAAAAGAAGGGGAACCAGAGGTGTGGGTAGATGTTTTTGCATACTGCCCTCTGATCTCTCCTATACTTCATCAGTTCAGTTTGCAAATACGACTGGAGTTCTTCGCTCCAGAGAATAGTATGCAAAAGAAGTGACGCCTGATGGCATTGGGAGATTTTCTTAGGAAGCGTAACAGAGTGATCAAACATGGTTCTGGGCTGCTGTTTGCTGAAGAATGCAGGTAGTTATTTTTCCTTGCAGGCAAATTATATATATTTATAATTTATTTATATTTTTGTATTTGATAGGTAAGAAGGTTTTCTGTGCCACCTGGCTAAATAAAACCGCTTTCTCACTGAAATATTTGTTTCTATGCTAGTACTTTAAAGGCCAGATAAATATTATCTGTAATCATAAAACTAAGCTTTAGAAAAAACTTGGATCCTGCCAATCACTTTTGTGTTTTGCAGGGATGTTTGACAGGCACTCCAGATAATAATATAGGTGTTGCCTGAAGTTTTGCACTTTTTGCATAGGTAGTATCTAGATATGTAATCTGTGGCTCCTGCTATTTGTTTTACATTCAGAACAAGCTTCCGCTTTGTGTTGAGAATAGATTATTAGTGGCTGACACTGTGATTGAGCAATCATTGGTTCATAATTCCCAAATGAAAATTATGGAATGACATTGACAATTATGAATGTACAGAGATTTACTCATATTTTATTTAAAGAAATGCACAGGGCCATTCACAAGAGGGTCTTGAAAAGGCCTTTTAATAAATATATCCCATTAGAACTAAAATATGGCAAAAGAACATCAGCAACCTTAATAATGAGGATAATCTCTTGGAAATCACAATTGCTTCATTCCTCAGGTAGGAAGAATGGCTTATATAACCTTTTTGGACAGAGAATCCCAAAGGGTGGGTGGCACCAAAAAGATTTTTGCCTTACAACAGTTTTATTTTTGAGAAGGGGAGATATTAGATGCATTTGTAATGATACTCATCGTGGCAGTAGAATAGAATGCAAAGATGCCTAGTTTTGTGTTGTGGAATTGAGCTGGGTTAAAAGCCTTTGCTGAATTTACAGTAATGGATCCTGAATCCTTGAGAGATTGAGAGGGCCAGCTCTCCTCCAAAGGGCTTTCAAACTTGAATTAGTACTCTTTCTTCCATCCAGGGTTTCTCAACTTTAGCAACTTTAAGATGTGTGGACTTCAACTTCCAGAATTCCCCTTGCTGGCTGGGGAAAACTGGGAGTTGATGTCCACACAACTTAAAGTTGCGAAGGTTGAGAAACCCTCCCTTCCTCCCTCCCTCCCTAAGACATGACTAGAAGATTACTCCCTCCATGGGTAATGTTGAAAAATGGTTCCTGTGTTTTGGATTGTACAAACTATTACACGAGAAAGGGAAAGAAACAGCCTGTATTAAACATAAGTTGGTTGATTCACATTATATAAGCAGTGAGTTTGGAACAGGAATTTCCAGGAGTTGGTGTTTCTTTTCCACCTGATGAAAGATACACTAATCTATCTATCTATCTATCTATCTATCTATCTATCTATCTATCTATCTATCTATCTATCTATCTATCCAGGATTTTTTTTTGCAAACTACATTTTTAATCAGATACAAGAATAACTTTAAAAAGAATAATATCATAGATGATTCCTTAAAAGAAGTAAATACTTGATACGTTCTTTTTAAAAGAGATGCTATGTTAAAAAAAAATTAGTTGCCACAGGCAGTATATGAGGTATTAAAATTGGGTTTGAAGTTTATCACACCAGACTGTAGATCGAGGTTAACCTTTCTTAACATTTCATACAAGATAATAATAATTGAAAACGGGATCAGTGAAGGGGAATGTTTTTCCTAGCCTTTTTATGTTTCTGTTATGCCAGGTTTCTATATGGATGGTAGAATTTTTGGGGGAGGAGCGATTAATCATGTAAATCCTCATCTAATATTCAAATCAGATGAGATTGTAGAGAAATAGGCTGACCATACATCACGTTTTGAATGAGACAGTCCCGTTTTTTAGCATTTTTCAACCGTCCCGTCGTTTTCATAAAAATCTCAATTTTGTCCCGTTTTTCAAACCCGTTGGGAATGGCACGGAAGGAGGATCCAAGCCGGAGCGTGGACTGGGGGGGCGGGGTTTGCAGGCAGGAGCCAATCACGCGGACCGGGGGCAGGGTTTGCAGGTGGGAGCCAATCGCGCAGACCAGGGGGTGGGGACCCCTGCCTTTTTCATGAATACAGAATATTACATAAGAACCCATCCCGTTTTGCCATCCTGAAATATGGTCAGCCTAAGAGAACACATTTTTTTTCCTATTAGCTTCTTAAAAGCAGAAATTCAGTGGTGGGAAATTTCTTAGGGAAAACACTCTCCTTTTTGCTGTTCCTATCTCCTATGAGTCCCTAGTACTTTACTCCTTAGAGGATTAAAAAAAATACAGAAAGTCTATGTTTTAATCCAAAAGCTAAGAAATAAGTGGAAGAGCCCTGATAGAAAAGTCTCCTTGGGAAAAATTGAGCTGTCCCTCCACCTGGAAGTGGGCTGTATTTCTGGTTAAAACACACACAAACACACACACACCATTGGGCAGCAGATTATTCATTGATTCCTTGCTTAGTTTGCACCTGAAATAGTGCAAGTAAATCACTGGTTCCTTTCACACATAACATTAAATCATAAATCATGTTTTTTTTAAACAGCCACAGCAGCTCCAAAATTAATCTTTTTGGTTCATTGAGAAGTAGAGAGGAACATTTCTGCAAACAAAGTTCTGATTCCTGAGCAGAGGTCTCTGACTATGATCTTTATGATCATTTGTCAAACAATGTTCCTTAAAACCAGGAATCTTGGAGTCCAGTTTCCAGCATCTCTTCCAGGTATGCTGGCTGGGGAATTCTGAGAGATGAAGTCTCAGAATTAGAGTTGCCAGGTTTGAAAAACACTGCTTTAGTTGAATTGTGACTAGAAATTCCAGAATGTTCTAGCAACATGTTCTGGCTTTGAATTGTGTGAGTTGTAACTCAAGTACATTTTTCAGACACAGGTATGGGAAAGCTGCTTTAATAGCAGCTTATTGGGCTAAAATCAGGAGATTAAAATGTTTTAGCTTAAAAGGAAGAAGCATTATCATCTTCTAGTCATGTCTTAGGGAAAAAAGTCAGTACTAAAAAGTTGGCAGTGAATTGGGTTTATGGCAGGAATTGTGAATTGCTTTGAAATGATTATTTATTAAATGGTCAGTTGTCTCATTTAAATCCTATCGAATCCTTTGTTTTACATGTTACAGATAATGTTATAGATGCATATTCCATATCAGCCTCTCCCAATTTGGTATGCTTCAAATGTTTTGAAGTGCAGTGTCTTAGATTGTACATTGGCTCTGCTGACAGTGTTAGACTAGAAAACAGACAGAATCTTCTGCTTGAAAAACTTTCTTGCAAAGGAATGAATTAGTTCTCTGGTAATAGTTATTTTTATAGTTATTTTATAGGGGCATGGTGGCTTAGCGGGTAAGACGCCAGGCTTGTCGATCGGAAGATCACAAGTTTGGAGGTTCAAATCCCTAGTCCCACATGACGGAGTGAGCTCCTGCACTAGCCCCAGCTCTTGCCAACCTAGCAATTCGAAAGCATGCAAATGCAAGTAGATGAACAGGTACCACTTCGGTGGGTAGGTAACAGCATTCCGTGTGCGTCATGCCGGCCACATGACCGTGGAAACTTCTTCGGACAATGCTGGCTCTTCGGCTAACAAACGGAGATGAGCACCAGCCCCTAGAGTCGGACAGGACTGCACAAATATGCGGGGGGAACCTTTACCTTAATAGTTATTTAGCATTTGAGTTATTTATAAAAATAATAAAGTGGTTAAGATGCTGGGCTAGAAACCAGGAGTCTGTGAGTTCTAGTCCCACCTTAGGCATGAAAGCCAGCTGGGTGACCTTGGGCCAGTCACTCTCTCTCAGCCCAACTCACCTCACAGGGTTGTTGTTGTGGGGAAAAGAGGGGGAGGAAGGAGTATTAGGTATGTTCGCCGCCTTGAGTTATTTATAAAAATAATAAAGGCGGGATAAAAATTAAATAAATAAATAAAAATTAAATAAATAAATAAATTTAATTTTTAAAAACAAATATTAGAATCAGCATTTACACAGAAAAGAAAGCTGCAGAAAAGCAAAACAAAAAACAAAAACAAAACCAGGAACTATTATTGTTTCCCTCCAGTTTGTCTCAAGAAGCACTTTATTTTTTTCCACATGCTGCTACTAAATGAGTTACCTTTTTAAAATGCAACTTATGCTGGACTATTACTGTGGTTTATTACATAAAAGTTCAAAAACAATTTGCCTGAGTCTGTTCTGCTCATCCACACTGCACAGAAATCCTAATAATCTTGGAGCTTTTATTGTACTTTTAATACTTTTGTCAAAGGGAGATCATTAGTAGGTCTAATATGGACCTTTGCTTCAACTCCAAACAGCAGTAATAATCTGAAGAGGATTTTTTTAAAAGCTGTTAGTCACAGTCGCTTGACTTGCTAAATCACATTAGCAAGCCAGGAATGAATTTTGAACCCAATTTCTACCATTCTTCTCTCCTGCTTCAATCCTGGTAAATTTAATGTTATTTTCCCACTGCATACTGAATAGGAAACTTTATTTTCATATTGTTTTACTAATTTAGGAATTTAAAATCCTTTAAGTAGATTGACAATAAAACATAGCGCTATCTCTAAATTAAGAAAGGGCTGTAATTTTAACTACAGAGTCATTGGGAATCGGGCAGCACAGAAGTTTTATTTATTTATTTATCAAACTAAACATGAATAATCAAGAGAACCAGTTTGGTGTAGTGGTTAAGGCAGAGCTTTCCAAACTGTGTGTCGCAACACAAAAGTGTGTCGCCACACACAGTCTGGTGTGTTGCCACACAACCCGGAAGCGCTGATCATCATCAGCGCTTCCGGGTTTTCCCGCGGCGACACACCAACGGCGGCGTGCAAAAACCGAAAGCGGCAGCAGCGCTTCCGGGCTTTTGCGCGCTGCCGCAACGGCAGCACTTCCGGGTTTTCCCACGGCGACACACCAACGGCGGTTGGTGTGTCACCGCGGGAAAACTTTGGAAAGCCCTGGGTTAAGGCATCAGGCTAGAAACCGGAAGATGTGAGATGTAAGATCCCACCTTACGCACGAAGCCAACTGGGTGACCTTGGGCCACTCACACCCTTTTTCAGCCCTATGAAGCAGGCAATGGTAAACCACTTCTGAAAAACCTTGCCAAGAAAACTGCAGGGACTGGTCCAGGCAGTCACCCAGAATCAAGACTGACTCAAAGGCATGCCCCCCCCCCCAAAAAAAATGAATAAAGGAGAGAAATGGGAAAGGATGTGTACAATATATTTGGCATATTATGTATTTTTCCTCATATATTCCTAACAAATTGTAACATATCACCCAGGACAGATGCACGAGCATCTTTTAAACATAGTTGTTGACTAAACAGACTTGGAAGATAACTCTTCAGCTTCAATGATGTAGCTTATTTTGTGTTACATAACTGCCTCTCAAGTTTACTTCTTACACCCATAATTTAATTAATCTATTATTCTATGTTTACAGCAAACCATAGTTGGCCACTATGTTTGAATAAGAAAACTATTATTTCTACACGCTATCCCAAACTATAGCAATTTACAATCCAAGTTTGGTTGACAACTGGAAAAAAAATCTGGTTTAAGTGTAATCTGGGAGGAAAAAGAAATGTGTGAGTCTAGAAATATCAATAATGTCAAACCCTTAATGTCTTGAATATTTCCCTGGAATACTTGTTTCAATCTATAATTTCATCTTACTCACCTAGAACTGTATTCCCTCCGTACTTTCACTTCAAATTTAAAGCAGCCTTCCTTGAGCAAGTATCTGCAGATGTGTTGGACTACAACTTTCATCATTCCTAGTCAATATGGACAGCATCATTTTGGGGAAGGCTGCAGTAAACTACTTTTATATGGATGTCATATGCTTTCCTGTTGACCTTTGATCCAGCAGCCTTTGATGAATGAAAATTGCCTGTTAGGTCCTGAAAGTTGAGAAGCTGAATTCTATGCTATTCTGTAAAGTAAATGACAATTGAGACTAGGTTGACCTGATTGGAACCTGCTCCATTGGAAAGAAAATAAAATATAGGCAAAGGAATATCAACCAACTCTCAACCTATCTCTTTGAAAAAAGAGGAGTTATTTTAACATACTTTCATGCATATATTGTCTAACCATTTCTGAACTGTGCTGATGGTAGATTCATGCTTATTTATTTGCTTAATTTCCAGGAAGAATCATGAATAGAATAAAGAAAAGGTTTTCAAGCTTTCACTGTCTTTAGAAAGCAGATACCATAATCTGGCTATTTGGACTGAGCTTGATGATTGATGTTGATTAATGATGGTATTGGGTAGTTATTTGGAAATTCCTGATATATGCTGCAACTGAGATCTTGACAACCAATAAAATGAGTGTAGTGATTGACTATGATCTTGTTTTCAAGAAGCAAGTTCACTGTTCTGAAGACTGAGTGACAAATGCTTGAAAGAAGCATTGAACAAATGCTTTGGTTAATTCAAGAGTGAATAAGAGTGCTTCATGAAAACATTTTTCTCTCTTTTTTTCTTCTTGCTTGATTGCACCCAGAATTGGTCAACAAGAAATTGTGATTTACATTTTCAGTGCAGAGTAATTGCTCTTAGTCAACACCCTGTGTATGTCTACAAGTAACCATGGATGGCCTCTAGCTATTAACAACAATCACTGCCCTCTTGATAGCCTCTCCGGTAATGTAGAGGTGGGCAATTAATTCTGAAACAAGAATACTCCTGGGAACCAACCTGTGGATAAACTCAGCAGAAATGAGCTTTCATGAGAAAAGACCTTTAATACAGAAATGGCAGGGAGTGGGGGGCACTTCTGTGTCCTACACTTAGCTAACTACATTTCCTGATGATAAGCAGGAAATTGTTAGAACAAACTAAGGATTATGTGAGAAGTGGAATCTATACCCCTTTTCCGACCTGCACAACAGATTTACTTGGACAATTACTCTCCACTTTTGCAAAATCAGTTCTAACGTCTGTGATTTTCTTTTCTGCTGTTCTTTTTCTGTTTTTTATTTCATATTATTATTATTTTCTGTTTTTTATTTCATATTATTATTATTTTCTTCTGATACCATGGAGATCAGGACTTCTGTACTCTGAGTAGAATATGGTAGATAAGTTTGGTAGGCTCAAATTATTTTGCTTCTGAAGCATTATGATTAGAAAATGTTGTGCTGCCAAAATTCTTCTGGCTTGAGAATGAAGTCTAGGATTGATTGGTTGGTTCTTTTTGAAGTCCATTATATTTCCACCTCCAAATCCATAATTCAGATTTATCTTTTTACTTTTCGTGAGAGGCCAGCTTTCACAGCCCTAGATGGCCACTGGAAAAACCATTGCTTTAATTATTCTGGTCTTTGTTGTCACTGATAAATTATGGTCCTTCACCATCTTGTCTGTGTTGGTCATTGCCTTATTCCTTCTCCTTTTTACTTCTCCAGTACACTGTCTATCACTTTTCCCAAGCCCAAGGACACCTTTTGACTAGAGAAACTTTAGGCTCAATTGCCTTCACTTCTTCACCATCAACTGTAAGTTCATTAGGTATGCAAGTGGACATCAGTTTTGTCTTGATATGTAAGATTAATAAAAAAAATTTCCACTCTCCTTTTTATTTTTATAATGAGTTCTTCTAAGTCTTTTTTCTACTTTTAGTTAACCAAGTGAAATCTCAGCTTATTAGTATTTCATCCTTCAGGTTTAATTCCAGCTGTAACCTCTTCCAGTCATGCCATTCTTAAATTCATTGCATAATTCAACAAATGTGGGAACAATATACACCGATGTCTTACTCCATTTCCTATTCTGAATCACTGTATTTCACTTCCTACAGTATGTCTTATTCATTGTAAAATCTCTTCAGAAGAATAGTCAGGCGTTCTGGTACAACCATTATCCATAATATACTCCACATCCTGGCATCATTACTTGGTCAAAGGTCTTGCTATAGTCTGTGAAGCAAAGGTGAACCACCTCCTGGTATTCTCTTGCACTTACCATGTTAGCTAACTGCTCTCATGTCTCTCTGCCTCTTCTGGAACCTGCTATTTATTTGGCATTTCTCTCTCCAGATCTATAAATATGGGAACATCTAAGTAAATCTTTGCATGTGTGAAGGATTAGTGCAATGTTCAGTAATTTGTGCATTCTCTTGTATCTCCATTCTTTAGTGTAGGTACACACATCAAAGTGTTTGAATCTTTAGGCCTTTCCATATTTGTACAGCTATTAGCACTTTAACTACCTCTTCAGTTCAGTGGCTATTTCATCTGCACCTGGTGCCCTTCTACTTGACAGCTGGAGTTGGTTCCTTGAATGTATTATATTTTTGGACATATTTCTGTCATTTTATAATCCAATTTGTGAAGGATTCAGTAAAATCTTTCTACTTCCTTTTAAACTAATTTGCTTTTGTGATATCTCCATCAGGATTACACTGGAATATTCCTAATCTACAGTAGCTGTAATTTTTTCTGTGATTTCTCTGATTGTCCTAAAAACATCTTTATGTTTTCTTCTTTTGTTGTATTACTTCATTTATTGATCTTATTTGAGACATCTTTTCTCATCTTTTTTGACACTGAAAATTAGCCTTTGTCTGTCCTTGTTGCCCAGGATTTTCATCCTCCATTATAGCTTGTCCTGAAAGCCATTTTTACTCTTTGAAATTGAGATTTTTTCCCCCAATTAATTGTTCATAATGTCTTTTCCCATAGATCCTGAAGTTCATTTTTGCATAAATTAAGCATAATACCACTCATGGCTAAAATAAATCAATTAGAACATCACCCTTCAAAACTAGCAAATAGACGTATTGCAACTTTGCGGTATGCAGACGACATAGTACTTCTGTCACAAATGTTAATAACAAGCCCTGAATGCTCTGGCCAGTTACTGTTCTGAGGAAGCACTTGAAATTAACTATAGCAAAACTAAGATTTTGATCTTTGCAAAGAGACCTAAACTGCATGCCTGGAGGATAAATGGCCAGAATATTGAACAAGTAAAATCCTTTAAATACTTGGGCATGGTTTTCCATAGCTCTACTAAATGCAGTGCACTTCAAAACTATGCCATACAAAATGCTCAAAAAACTGGCCGCAACCCAGTCCTTTCATTTTGCCAGAGGAGCACAGAATATCCCAGCAGCACTAAAGCTATATTCAGCTAAAGCTCGTGTACAACTACACTTTGGTGCCCAGCTAGGACCTTACCCTTCCTTTACTCCTCTGGAAAGGGTTCAGTCCAAATTCCTAAGGGCTATAAGCCCCCTGTGTTCCAAATGTAGTATTAAGGAGGAAGGCAGAGCTGTCTAAAGTCGAAACAGGTGCATGGACTTGTATTATAGCACATGGGTTGAAATTATTGTTCTTTCCCACAGGTTTGAGTTCTTTCCTTATTGAGGACAATTATAAATCAGTATGGTCCAGGACTATTTCACAAAAAAGTGCAACATCTTGGCTTCTCCAGGGAGGTGTTCCTAATAATGGGCCATAAGCATGCACTTAGTGCATTTAAACAACGTATCAAAGATCTGGAAGTCCAACAGAACCAGTCTGCTCTACCTAAGAATGTTTTCCTAAGCAATCAAGCCCATTTTTATAAACCGGCGAGATATTTACATTATATAACTGTCTCCAAATTCCGAAGGGTATTAACTCTAGCATGCTGCAATGCTCTTCCCACAGCAGTTTTGGAGGGCCGATACAAAAAAGTTCCATATGAGCTGAAATTGTGTCCCTGTGGACAAAGGGCTATTGAAACTACAGCTCATGTCCTGCTATACTGTACCTTCTATAAGGACTCATGGACCCATTTTATAATTCCCTATTTGATAAAATACCCAGGACTCTACTTTCTGGCAACTTTGACCTGGCTATGTCATCACCTTCAAAACAATCTGTGGAATTTCAACAACTTTTCCTAGTTAATCTTCCAACCTGGGAGTCTCATAATTTGACACCTACTGTAACTCAACTAAATGTTTCAAAGATACGATACAGTTTTCTTGGCAACAGTACAATAGTAGTTTCCCTTTCTCTGGGTTTGATATCAGAATTCCTTTTCTTAAGAAGGCTGCCTTCTTTCATGATGCAGAGTCACCCCTGCTCTTACTCCTGGGAGCTTACTGGTAAGGGTGACCTACTAGAACCTGACCTTCTACCTCCGCTGGCACTGAAGGTCACTGGAGATATGATAAATGATAGTCTCCTGGAAGGAACCTTCTGCATAACCAGAAGGGGGAAAACATCTACAGAATCCGTCAATTATACTGACAATCTATACTATGCATTTTTAAAGATTATTTTAAAAGTATTATCTTAGGTTCTGTTATACTGAATTAATTGAAATAATTGAATAGAGGTTTAACAATAATGTAATAATGTTTATAGAAATGATCATATAATTCTTTTCTAATTCAGGATCTACAATGAAGAGGTAGAATAATGTCCTTTGTTAAATCTTTCTGGCAATTAGAAATTAATATTAAGTATATAGGTGTGATGATCCTTACCAATTCAAATCTTTGGGATGGATGAGATACACATTTCAGATATGTAATACGTTTTATCCAATGCTCCAGACAACTCCTATCATCCCAGCATGGCTTTTGAAAATACACTGCTCACTTTCATGCAGTGCTCATTGTTTTCACTGTTGCAGCCCATCATTTAAGTTCATCACCTATTGCCATCTAGTGGCTATTAAGTAGGTAGTGCAGAATAATAGCAGTCATTTCCATAATCAATAGTAGCAATAATTTTCATTGACAGGTACTAAAATAATACAAAGTTAATCATATTAGTTGGGTCCACTAAGAGGACCTCTGATGCTTTTAACAGATCACTGACTTGCTTTGTTTTACATTTTCCAAGATGCATGCATGCTGGATAGGGATACTTCAAGATAGCTAGGAGACCCTAGGCTAGAGAAAGCTTCAAAACATCAAAAGCTACTTTTTCTAATTAAAGATGTGATGAAAACTTTAGCCAGTAGGTTTTTAGCTATAGCTAGGATACAAGCTTTAGCCAGTAAGGTTAATTCATAGGTTAATATGAGATGCAGCACTTATGCTATTCAGAGTTAGAATGCTAGCTATCATAGTTATAACTGTCATGGCCCAGGATTCAGACTCTGAAAAATCTGCTCCAGCTGAACCTGTGAAATGTCAGCCTCAGGAGTGTTGGAATCTGGCAAATCAAGCATGCCTCATTAGCATATGGGTGATTGCTCTAGGAGGCAAACTCTGTGCTAGAGGAAGCTGCTTGTTGCCCCTCCCACTTCCTCTTCTCTCTTTCTGCTCCTTCTGCCAACAGAGAAGCAGCATGAAAGCTGCTCTCCCTCCATCTTGGCCACATGGATGGGCCTAGGAGATTTCCCCCCCCCCTTTCTCCACGCAGCCTCTGGCAGCAAACAGGGCCAGAGGTATGCAGTTTAGGGAATAGAAAGAAGAACTGAAACCAATTTTCTACTGAAATGGCTGTACCTGGACCGAATAAATGTAAGAACTCTTTTGTACTTACTTTTTTTACCTGCAATGTCTAAGCATGTGTTTCTTTATGCTTGGGTGGGCTAAAAGTGTAAGAATAAGAACCTGAATCTCTCTAACGTGCTCACAGGCTGTGTTTTTAAACAACTTTCCTTTTTCTGCCCATGAGTTTACACAACGTTAAGCTCTGCTCCATTCACTGGTTCTAACAGGCCACTGAATGATCTTCAAGGAGAAACATGGGACAGAAACAATATTGGTTGCTCTGGTGTATTACCTTCATCAGGAGACCTGGGTGGAAGTAGAATGCCTCTTCTGGTTCCATTAGACTTCTTGGTGGCATTCAATACCATCAACCATAGTATCCTTTGGGACAGCCTGTGAGGTCTGGGACTTGCTAACACTGAATTGTGATGGTTCCACTACTCCCCAAGCATGTAATTCTAGTTGGTAGTTGTGGGAAATAAATAATCAAGCCCTTAGTTGCCCCCATGTGTGGTATTACAGCGCTCAGACCTCTCTCCCATTTTATTTAACATCTATATGAACTACTACAGAGATGACCTGTCAGTTTTGGGTGAAGTATTGTAGAGAGTAAGGAAGATGACCTTGACAGAAATATGTGGGGACTGTTACCTTGATAAAAGGGGCTGAAATATTTTTTAAGTCCAGAACAACTAGATAACATTCGGAAGTGGCTCAGGCAGACGGCTCCCTAATTCGCTGAAGTATAAGAAGGAAGAGGAGGTACAGGACAATCAGACTTGCAAGATTCTGTTGTTATAGCCAATTTCAATAAAAGTTATTTTAGCCTTCCTGTGGAGTTGATTTCCTGGTCTGGTCTACATAGTGGGGCTACAGATATCATCAGTATATTGATGATATTCTATTTATCTATATATTACCAGGCCAGAAATGCTGAGGAAGTCTTGAGCCAATGCCTGGAAGCTGGGAAGGACTAAATGGAAGACAAAAAGCTTAGATTAAACCCTGGCAAGATGGAGCTCTCCTTCATTAAGAAGCTATACATATTGCCTTCTATAGCATCCAATATCTATGTATGCCACCAATCCTTACCTTCTTCTCTGGCACATGAAAAGGGATAGAGAAAGCCAGAGATTTCTCTCATTTGCTGCATAGGAAGTTGCCTGCCACCTCTTTAGGCCACTAGTCTACCTAGCTCTATTGCACACTCCAGCTTTCCCAGATCTGTTAGGCTACAGTAGGATTTGTAGTTCACTACTGGAGAGTATCAGGTTGGGGAAAGTTGGTACATACTTGCAATGATCTCCAGGATTCCAAGCATGAACCTTTTCTTGCCATGATTTGCATGCTCTGTCAGTTTTCTGCATAGCTGGGATGTAGAAAAATAAGAGACTGCAGAGACATCTTTGCAAGGGCTCAGATAGGAGTGTATCTCAGGGTTTAAGTCCAGAACCCATAACGTACCTTTCTCCGAATGACTCTTAGAGAACAGCAGATGATGGGGGCTGTGGGTTAAGGATTACTATCTCCGCTGCCATAAGCTTTATGTGGCCTACTGAAGTAGCCATTGCTTTCCACAGAATCCTTTCCAAAGATTCAGAATCATCCTTTGCAGATGGTATGGACATATTGCAGGTGTTTGCTGAATTGTTTTTACTTTAAAACAAGGAGAATTTTGAAGAATTCTGTACTTATTTCAAGGTAAATGCTTTTAATATCTGGGCAGCAGAAGCAAATTCTATTCATGCAGTTTCATGCACATGTTCACATTTTTCTTTTTTCTTTTTTCATTTTTGTCCACATCAGGAAGTTAGAAAAGTTCTAAAATGTGAATATTAATAGTGTACATGACAACTGAAGTCATAAACATAGCAGCCTGAAGGGGTCCTCGTGAAACCATTGCACCGTAACAGCATCACTGTATCTCTGTTTCTTAGTTGTTCTACACTTCCACACAAAAGAAAACCCTGGGGAACATTCTGGGAAGTTGATGTGTGGGCACCGATCTCATTTTGAATTGCACCTGAATTGGGAATTCACTTACACTTCATTTTTCATCCTGAGCTCCTATTGTAATTCCACCATGAATAAATCAGCCTACTTGACGTTATTGTAAAAAAGGCTGAAATAGGGTGCATGAAGTACCTTTTCAAGGAAAATGATGGGTGAATTCCAAATATAATTTACAAATGCAAGTAACTGATTTTTATTTCAGATGCCTATCAACAGTGGATTTTCTTAACATAAGCCATAAAGGGTGGAAACAGATGGAAGATTTTAAAATCAATTATAGGTTTTTAAGTTAGTCCAAAGGAATTTAGCTCTGAAAAAATATACACCAACCACAGCAGCTTCATTATAAATAGAGGCTCTCTTTGTAAGAGGAGTAGCAATTAGCAAATTGTATAGTTTAGTGATATGGCCTGAAATAAACAAGAGGAAGCACACCAGTCAAATAGGTGGAAAATAAGGGAAGAAATTGGTGTAAGAAATAATGGATTCCTTATAGTAGGAAGACATTCTTTCTCACACCAGTTTTTCCTTGTTTTCCAGCTAAAATAACCCAGTGCTTATTTAACTGGCAGGGGGTGGGGGCGGGTGGAAGAAAGAAAGCTATTCTCATTCAGAATACTGGATATTTTATAATGCCAGTATTAACCAAGTTTGAGCCTTATCCTTTAGCTTTGTAAACGCTGTGAGAAATCCTCAAAATCTACAAATTCCAGACCATTTCTATTATTAAGAATACTGTCTAAAAAGCATATGCAAACTTTTGATTCTTTAGGTCAGTTTTTTTTTCCATTTCTGGGTTAAAATTGAACACTCAAATTTTCATTCAAGTTCTAGGTCAGCTCTTACTTATTTAGTTATTCATCATTAAAATTTATATAGCCACCCATTTCATATACTGTATATGACTCTGGGTGGCTTATAGACAATTAAAACAAATATAAAAATAGCAAAAAACAAACAATGCAACAATTTAAAAACAAGAAAAAATATTAAAAGTATATAAAAAACCATCATAAAATGCATAAAACTCACAGCCAAGGTAATCCCATTCATCAAAACACTCACTACAGCCACTGTACCAGCTCTACCCCATTCCTGTATCCCCATGCCCATTGACTGAACCATGTTTTCAGGGTCTTGTAAGCTAATCTCGGGGGGTGGGAAAGTAATCTCGGGGGGAGTTGATGTTCTAAAAGGCAGGGCCATGGCAGAAAAGGCCGTCTTCCTAGCTGATGAGACCCACAACATGCTGCTTCTGCCAGACCTTGAACTGAACCTGGAAGCAAACTGGCAACCAATGCAGCTCATGGAGCAGAGGTGTAGTGTGTGCTGATCATGGGGTGCACATAACTGCCCATGCAGCCACATTTTGCACCAGTTGAAGCTTCTGAATACTCTTCAAAAGCAGCCCCATGTAGAGCGTATTGCAGTAATCCATATGAGAGATGACTAAAGCACGAGTGACCGTGAACAGGGCCTCCCGGTCCACAAACAGACACAACTGGTGTACAAAACATACTTGTGCAAAAGCTCTCTTGGCCATGGCCACCACCTGTTCTTCAAACATGAGCCGTGAGTCCAGAAGAAACCCCAAATTGTGCCTAAGTTCTGTTTGGGATTGTGCAGCTCAATCCTAAACCAGAGATGGAAAGCTCCCAGAACCAGAGGGCCACAACACCCAAAGCCACTCAGTCTTGCTTGGGTTGAGCTGAAGCCAGATGTCCCCCATCCAGGGCTTCTACAGGATCACTTAGTTGGCCTGGGGTGGAGATATAAAGCTGGATATCATCAGCATACTGATGATACCTCATCCCATGCCATCAGATAACCTCACCCAGCGGCTTTATGCAGATATTAAAGAGGAATGGAGAAAGTACTGAACCCTGTGGCACCCCACAAAGTAGAAGCTGAAGGCAGGACCTCTCCCTTCGATCAACACTGACTAGAACTGGCCCCGGAGGAAGGAAGAGAACCAACACAGTACAGTGTCATCCACACCCAACCCCCACAGTCAGTACAGAAGGATACAATGGCTGATGGTATTGAGAGCCGCTAAGAGGTCAAGAAGAGCAAGGATGGAAGCACTACCCCCATCCCACTCCCGCCAGAGGTCATCCAAAAGTGTGACCATACCTAGGCCTGAATCTAGACTGAAAGGGGTCCAGATAATCTGTTTTATCCAGGATCCTCTGAAGCTATTGCACAATCACCTTCTAAACAACATTCCCTAAAAAGGGAAGGTTGGAGATTGGATGAAAATTGTCCAGAACAGTTGGGTCTTAGAACAGTAGACAAATATCTTTTGTTGTTGTTGTTGTTGCAAAGTAATTCAGAATATGGTGCTTTGAGAAGTTCCCTGTGAAATCCTGGGTATCCTTAATATGTTTGGATATGTTGTCTCTGCCCATTAGCTGGCAGACAGAGCAGAGGATCACTTCTTGCCTTCCTCTTCTGAAGCCCTGTCCCTATGATTAATCCAGCACAATCATGCCCTGAGAGCATTAATTGCACTCTCTGTCCTCCTGCCTCCCAGCCCATGAGTAAGACAGCCTTAAATCTTCATTAGAGTACCAATATAAAAGTAGGAGTTTCTTCCTTATTCCATTACCAGCCAATGACAGCATCAAGGTGTGCAAAATCTGGGATGCCTTGAAGGTGAAGCCAGCTGACCTCTTATGGGTCTTACTGGAGATATGTTTGGGAAGTGTTGGAAGGCACAGGTTTTCACCCTCTACTCTTGTCACCAGCCTCCACCATAGGCTTTTCTCACTCACTCTGAAGGAGAAGAATAATTTATTTACACTGACCAGCCACATATAAATTCACAAAGGACAGCAAAACAACATCAAATATTAAAAATAACATTTAAAAAGCAGCATAAATGAAATAACAATGGTCTACAGTATTCTTATGATGTGGTAGATGCCTTCCAGTTGAACAAATGTTGAGTTCTGGGCTTTGGGCCTTGAGTCCAGTTATTTTATGTTGTTGTCTTAGACCTGTAGTTTTTAAGTTGAATTATTTAAATATTTGGTGGATCATGTCCTATATCCGCTAGGACCTAGGTGTGAACCCTGATGGGTAGTAGGCAGAATCTAGCTACTGACCATGCAATGTTGCTCCTACAATCTACCAGAAGTACCTCATCTTCTCTAGCAGGTAGCTCTTTTAGCAGAGGTGAGATTGAAGAGGCTCATAACTAGTGAATAGTGTTCTTACACAGCTCCTCTTGTGTGAGGTGGGGTTATTGCTTTGGTAGTGGAGCACTTGGTTAGTGTGGGTAGATTTCTGGTAGACTTGTGTTTCTAGAATGCCATCATTTCCTCTACTGATGAGGATGTCCAAGAAGGGTAGTGTGTTGTTGTTTTCTTCTTCCCTTGTGAATTTTATTCCTTTGAAGATGTTGTTGATGGTTTCATGTGTTTCCTCCAGTTGTTCCTTTTTTATTATGACGGAGGTGTCATCTACATACCGGATCCATACTTTGGGTTGTATGTGTGGGAGTGCTATCCTTTCTAGACGTTGCATTACAATCTCTGCTATGAGTCCTGAGAGTGGTGATCCCATGGGTGTTCCTTTGATTTGTTGGTATATTTGTCCATCAAACTGAAAGTAGGTGGTGAGGCAGAGGTTGATGAGGTCCATGATTCTGGGTATTTTGATCTTGGTGTATCTAGTTAGAAAAAGGGATCTTATGGTATCTGCCGTCCATCACGGCTGAGGGTAACACAAGCCTAGCCATAGTAAATGCTCTGCAGTGTTTAACATTTGTCAGTGACTGGCAATAGTCCACAGGGCTAGTACTACAAGGGAGCCTCCATATTTTAATGTGCCTTGGACCTGTACTAATTGCTAGCTGCCTTTTCTGAGTTTATTCCATATCAGTCACCTCCCCTCCCTCTTTGTTTTTGCCACCAACTTCTCAGCAGGCTCCCAAACAAAACAGAACAGAAGGTCTCTATTTTATTTGTGGAAGATACTTACGTTTTCATTACTTGGGTTTAACAGTAGTCTGCTATGTATATTTACCATAAAATGCAGCAACTCCACTTTTCCTCATTGCACTGTCCAGAGAATACTGAAGGATGCTGATCTCCAGTTTCATGGCTTCTTTGCCAATTCCTCTGTATTTGTAAGTTTCCCCTCTCTCCCTGAACTAAGAGGATGTGGCCTAGCAGTTCTGTCTGCAGGACCTAGCTAGTTGTACAATCACGGCAAGATCTGTTTCCCTTTTGTCTGGATCTGCTTCTGCCCTTGTTCTTCCTATATGGTTATTTCACATTTTAAATTGAGAGATACCCAAATGTGGAGTGGGAAGAGGGCAGACAAACCAGCTTAGAGAAGTTTGGATAGAATCCACACCATTGCTGCTGCTGGTCCCTGACTGGCCAGGTGTGTTGAAAGGGGATGGCAGAAAAGGCAAGGGAGAAAACCAATCATTTTTCCCATAACAAGTGGCAACTCATAAATCAGGACTACACCACCTAGTTGTGATTCAGAACAGATGCAACAGAGGGATGGTAGAGAGTGAAAATGAGAATAGTAAATGTTATTCTGTTATTGTTTTGTGCTGATTCAAGAATGGGTGCATAACACTTTACACAGTAATGGGCAAAGGCTAGAGAAGTTTATAATAAGGAATGGGGAGATCTTATTTTTTAACATCCTTTTCATGTGTTGTGGTTCTTCATTTGTAAATTACTAATTAAAGAGCAGGCAAATTGAAAAACTTGAATGCAGCAGTTTCACTATATACAAAAACCAAAATGAATGCAGTTACGATCCATCTAGTTTCAATCATTTTTAAGAGAAGCATATCTTTGTAATCCCATTTATTCATTCATTCTATATTACAAGTATCTTAATATAAAATGATGGATCATCGGTGCATAAAACTGAGTGTTGTAGAATAATTTCCTACACTAAATGATGTAAAAGCAGAAGCATTAATGCCTTTATCTTGACCTCCCTTCTCTTATTACAAAGATCTATATTCTTAAGGTTTGCTGACCCCATTGTTGTATCCAGCTATGTTTATCAGGGGTTTCCAACAACTGCCATCCTATCATTCAACCTTCATGACTCCTCCTGATACCTGGAATTCTTGGAGATATAGACCCAGCATATTTAAAAATTGATCTTGTGCACACATGTTGGAATGAGCACTTTTGATCCATAAAGGGAGTATAAATCCCAGCACTGTTAGTAGATAGCATGGAAACTGGATGGCTAACACAGCAAGGGAATCAAGGGAGGTGTTAAGACATGGTTGTATACTTTCTCCTTTACTAAGATAGATCTGCCTTTCTTTTCTTCTTTCTTCTCAACAACCTTAGTCTGTTATTCTTCAGCTGCTATTGGTTATTCCTCATTTCCTTCTCTCTTGGTGTTCCCATTCCTATGACTTAATTGCAAATTAAGTCCAGCTTTGAAATCTTTTGCCTTTGCATCACTCACAATTTATCTTCTGCTTCTAAATATTAGAAGAGTGCAACTAGACATGCTTAACCCCTCCCTGGCTAATCTGCATGCTGAACTCCTGTGATTGCAGAGTTCGAAGGGAAAGGAAATTGCCGTAGAAACTGACAGAAAACTGACTGCAAGGTCATTAGAACTCTAGAATTACTTAATCAAAGCATGAAGACATTTTCATGTCTTAGTCTACAGCCATACTCCATATTAAAGAGTCTCCCAGAAGATAATTGTTCATTTTATGCATTTAGGCAGATGTTGAAAAGGGCAGCATAAATAGCCATTTATATAGTGGGGTGGGCAGCGATGGTCAAGGTTTTTTTTTTTTTTAAATTTCAATTTATTCCCCGCCCATCTCCCTTGCAAGGGACTCTGGGCGGGTTACAACAATTGAAAGTTAAAAACTATAAAAATATCATCTAAAAATACAATAATAATAAAATAATAATATACAATAATAAATTATCTAAATCCAAGATGGATTGGAGACCAGGTTTGGAGAAAAGAGAAGTGTAAGCATGTCATAATCCTATTTATGCAGGGTAGAAAATGCTGTACTTTTGTCAATGTTGAAGTAGGATTCAATTGCCAGTCTAGATGGTTTCTGCAGATGGAAAGGGGTGCCATCTTGTCCTTTTGCTGAAGTCATTCATATGCCTTGGACAAGCTCAGATATTTTGGGACTCATGACTGGCTGGGGAATTCTGGGAGTTGAAGTCCACACATCTTAAAGTTGCCAAGGTTGAGAAACACTGCTCTAGTCCAAAGAAGATATGCAAAGCAGCATGTGCTATATGTATATGTATGTTTATTTTCATCCACGGGGTGGGATGAAGTCTATGTTTTGTCAACAGAACCCCACTACTTTAAAGACATTTTTTCTAGCTGAGCACTGGTGGTGTCAACACAGAGACAGGCTGAAAGAGAATTCCCTAAAACTGCAGTTGGGACACATTGAAGCAGAGGAGCATTATTTATCTTCTCTCTCATGTATTCTCCCCACACACTTGACAAATGAATAGGGCACCGTAAATTGGGATTGCTGTTTTATCATATATGCTCTGACCATCATATCCAGTATGAACTGAAACAGGCCCCAAAGCTGCTATTCTGCCTTACATCTAACTAAGATACTTTTTCTTGTACAAGGCTGAATCTTTCTGCTGGAAAAGCTAACATGATATGACCTGGAATGGTGGAGTGAAATTTCTATATGTATAAATAAAGTTTGCATAGGTAATTTGGTCTTGGCTGAAGATGACATTTTCTTTCTGGTGTATACAGAGTTAGGATGACAAAAGAAGAACAAGACCAACTAAGCAGAATGTTCTCCAAAGACTTTGAGTGAAAGTCAAAGATTGTCTTTCAAGTGGGCTAAGCAAACAAGCACTATTCAGAAGCTTTGAACGTCAACTTCTATTACCTCCAGCTGGCCTATCAAGTTACAGTGGACTGTGGGAATGGCAGTGGGCTAGAAACCAGGAGACGATGAGTTCTAGTTCCACCTTAGGCACAAAGCCAGCCGGGTGACCTTGGGCCAGTCACACTCTCTGAGCCCTAGGAAGAAGGCAATGGCAAACCACTTCCGGAATCTTGCCAAGAAAACTGCAGGGACTACTCCAAGCAGTCACCAGGAGTAACAATGACTCGAAGGCACATAACCAAAAAAAAAATGCCTGGTATTAGAGAGCCAGAACAACTATAGAAAATAATTATTTCAATGCTTTCAAGAACTGGGAAAAAGATCAATTATTTTATGAAGAACAGCATTCAAGTTTAATGTCCTACGAAACAGAAACACAGACAGAGCAATGGTAGCAGTAGAGATTTGGATAAACTGGCTTCTACACAAGAATAATCTGAATGAAAAGTGAAAATTCATAATGATTGCATTACATCACCCTTCCTAAACTATGGCTTTCAGATATGCTAGGATTATAACTTCCAGAAACTTTGAAGGCCATGCTTGCTTGGGAGTTGGAGCAATTGTTATCCCAAAACATCTTGGACATTGCCAGGTTGGGAAAAGATGTATCACAAACCTCTAAGTCAGTGTTTCTCAATTTTAGCAACTGCAAGATGGGTGGACTTCAACTCCCAGAATTCTCCAGCCAGCATGTTGAAGTCCACCCATCTTAAAGTTGCTAAGGTTGAGAAACACTGCTCTAAGTTATGTAGTATGGTTAGTATCAATACTAAAATGGAGCGTCTTAATGCAGGGTAAGAGTCTAAATGAATACTGGCTCAACATTGAGAAAAACAAAAATTCATTTTTTTTCTGGTATTCCTCCCACCCCCACCCCAGGCCTTTATTTTTTATGAACAACTAGAAAAATTGGAAAATAAAGATTAAATATTTATGAATATTTTGTTTTTTATAATATAATATAAATTTATAATTATCATAAATAATACATGAATTGATTACTCCAGAATTCATGGAAATGTTACATCTTCAGTCTGAATTAATTTGAATATGATTAGCTGTATGACAGAATAAAATAAAGTGCTTGATATAGCCTACCTATAAGAGTAGCCTCATATAGGTTCGTATATTCTTCAAAGTGTCTTCTCCTCTCAGCCAAATTTTTATTTGTAGCAGCATTTCCTATTTTTTCATTTCCATGCAGCAGTCAGAATTTCCATGAATGTTCTGAGATTTGAGAGGACCTACCTTTGTTCGGAGGTTCGAATCCCTAGTCCCGTGTGACGGAGTGAGCTCCCGCACTAGCCCAGCTCTTGCCAACCTAGCAATTCGAAAGCATGCAAATGCAAGTAGATTAATAGGTATCACTTCGCTGGGATGGTAACAGTGTTCCATGTGTGTCATACCAGTCACATGACCGTGGAAGCGTCTTCGGACAACGCTGGCTCTTCGGCTAACAAACGGAGATGAGCACCGGCTCCTAGAGTCGGACACGACTGCACAAATGTGCGGGGGGAACCTTTACCTTTAAAGGGGTTAGAATAAAGTTACTACAACTATGTAGGAGACAGCCAGAAGTGTCTGGTACAAGCTACTACTGTATGATCTTGTCCATCATCACATCATCACATACATGGCACAAATTACATCATTTGTGTCACACAGTTATACAGTTCATGCGTTTGCACAATGTCGTGATACACATGACATTGCCCACCAACCCTTCAGACATCCATGGAAACAACCCACTTGCTTATTTTGGGGTTACTGATATGTGGAATTAATCATTAAATTAATGTCTTGAAATGCAAAATCTATTGACTTTTACTCAAATTAATGTTGGATTTCTATTAGTAAATGTTAATTTGCACTAAGTAAAAATGGTAGATCATCCTATACATAGTTCATTTCTCTGAATGGAGACTGTGTAGAATGTGTAGCACATATGACTCTACATTAGAGAAGAATGGAATATATATTGCATAAGCGCAATTTCCACAGACTGAGGTTATCCATACACATGCTGAAATTCCCCTTTGCTGCCACTAACACAGCTGCTGCTGCTGCTTCTGACTCTGCTGCTGCTACATTTAGCCTGAGAATGAATGGAAGACGATGCAGAATCAGGTACCTGCCTTCCATTAAGCAACTGAGTTTTGTAAAGGATGTTTAGTGCTGCCTCCAGTCCACATCAGGGATGGGTAATGCTCAATACAAGGTCCAGCGTTACCCAAGGAGAAGGTATGGAGGGGAGGGGGGAGAGGGGAGGGGAGGGGTGCCCATAGCAACAAACAGATTGGTTAGCTACGTAGTAGGCCTTGCTTTATGGCTGGTCTGCCTTGCTGCTGAGAGGTTATGGCTATATACCGAGGGCCATAGCTGAACTACTTTGCAGAGAATTAGAAATAGCATCATTTTTACACCTGCCTTTTGAAATGCTGGAGAATGAAACAGGGAGGGGGGGTCCTGTGGAGCATTGTTTACTGTGTGCTGGTAGCTGGTTTATTCTCTGCCCTTGTTGACCAAGGGGTTTTGTGGCAATAACTTCACATTTCAGCTGGAATTTTACATGCAACCCCAGAAAGATAAACATTAGATGCAGATTCAAGAGAAGGTTGTGTGTTGTGGACAAGCTGACGCAGGGCAGTATTTGGGGTTTTGGTGCACAGCTTGCAGCACCAACAATTAATCTGATTGAAAGAGCCCAGCACTTCAATGTCCGGATCTTCAAGAAAGGTTTTAAAACACCAGCAGCTTTATGTCAAGCCTGAGTCTTTGTGTAAAACTGCAGGGATTCTGATTTCTGCATCACAAATTCAGTGCACGACTCCACCGCAGATAGCTTCCATTCAGAATTTTTTTCCCCCACTACTGTTTTTGAGTTGGATTCATATTCTGATGATGTAATATTCCAAGGAAGGGAGGTGGGACAGAGAGAGGGGGGGGGAAGATGGATTGCAATTTTAATGCAACAAGACATTTAAAAAAATCAATCCACCCACCCACGCCAGGGGCCCCTTTTCTTTAGGAAAGATGACACTTCCCCTCACTCCAAGAAAAAGAATCCACAGGAAGTCATTTCCTCTGCTTCTTTAAGAATAAAGTTGGATAGCTCTGTAAGGTTGGACACGTAATGAGGTTAGAACAATTAGGATTTTTAGAGGGCTCTGTAGATATCCTGGGACCTTTCGACAGTGCAGTTTTAGCAGACGTGCTGCAGTAGCCTGAAAATAAAAGCATCTGTGATACTGCACTGACCAGCCCTTGCATGGCCAAGTGGCGGAAGCCGGAACTTGGATGATCCTGTTTTATTGGTCAACTTGAAATGATCAGAGTAGCAGCTTCAGCTTTTTTAAGCAAGTGAATGAGATGAAGACTAAGAAAGGAGTGAGATGATCAGCCGTGACATCATTTTTAACTAATTCCTTACACAGCTGGGGAATGAAGTTAAAAGGAAAAGCTGCAATCTCTGGGTGACTCTAAGAATTGACTGGAGAATTTAAATGACCAGGAGTTTCCCCCAATGGTAATACATTTTCTTTCCTATATAGATCACTCCTTGCATAATCCTTTATTTATTCTGGTTAAATCAAATACTGTACAATGTTTGCTTTCTTAAAAGTAAAATTTGATGGCGTTTTTGGGGGAATTTTCAAAATGTTTTGTATTATATTTTAAGTTTTATCTTAGTAGAATATAGAAGCTGTAGGAGCATGTTGCTATTTTCTGTATGAATCCCCCATTGCCTGCAAGAGTTTAGTATGCAGCATTTTTGCTTGCTAGCAAGGTGTGGAGATGCAGAAGCTGCCAGCCACTGAGAGGGATTTGGCACAAGGCTGTACTTTTCAAATGACAGAAAGAAGGGAAGAGCAACTGCAGTTGAAAATCCATCACGAATGGAATTGCATTTGCTTTTTTATATTTAAAAAAGATACACCCCCTCTCCAAACCATAAAGGGTCATCAATAAACCAGAGAAAAGTATTTTTGTGGTTTGTTTCTAAACATTTGCAAGATAAATGATAAAAACCTGTTATTAATGCTATCTATTCTGGTCCATTATCCCTGACTCAGCTACCCTTCTCTCCCCCAACCCACACCTCCCTCATTTCATAAAAGGTATCAAAGTTGAGACTGTCCTTTTGGCCATCCTGCACTCACAGGTATTATGTTTGTTCCCCCCCCCCCCAAAAAAAAAGTAATATCCATTTGGAGATTTTTCCTAAGATCATTATAAACATACCCTACAAAATAGAATGATTGCGCCAAGATGGTCGGCATTTACAAGATAATGCTAGTGTTTTCAGTATTTGTATTTTTGCTGATCCTTCATTATGAGTGACTTATTTTTTATATTATATAAGCAGCACAAAGACTAAAATGTAGGCAAAGAGTTAGTAGAAATCTTATCTCTTCCTCTTTCTGAAGGACATACCCCCTTGCTTCTTGCTCTGCAGAAACACCGAGCTGGTTGATGGAATATATATGACAACCTTGTAATAACATTTATGATGGCAGCAACGAGTAAGAAGTTAAGAAAGGTTCCCCCCTCCCTTTTCAGGAATGCAAGACGCACAGGCAATGAAAATCAGAGGAAAGTAAGAAATGGGTGACTACTATAATGCAGTAACTGAGAGATCTTCTCCACCTTTTCAGTTTACAAAATTTCAGGAAAGACTGCAAAATCCATTGCAATCAGTAAACCTGCAGGTTGGCTTTGCAGTGATTGCAAAAGTCTTAGTGGCTATAGAGAATTCTCCTGTCTGCATTTTGGTGCATTGGAGGCAGAGTGGGTGCCACCTAATTGTTCTCCTATCTTCAATTGCCCTTGAAAGATGAGAGCCATTATTTTTAAGTGGGCAATTCACAATTTAGTTTCAGGTTCTAAAATCCATTACATCCAGTAGATGCTTAGTCATTTTTGGTGGCTCTATTAGAAAGAATGAGAAGGGGAGGAAGGGAAAGTGCAGTGTTATGTTGGTTAAATGACAGTGAGTCTACCTAGACATGGAAGAAAGCTTAATGGATTCTGGAGATCTCCTACCCTTGTAATATGAAATTTATTTTCTTTCTTTTTTTCTTGCAAAAGCGGATATATATCATATTTCCTTGGAATTTGTATATTTTTAGTTTATAATTGACATGTTGCATACATAAATGGGGTAATTTATGTTACAAAGAGTGCCCAATATGACAAATGGAATCATTAATGTAGATATAATGGATAAATGTCATAAATATGAGATCAGTCTTCCTCACCTTAATGACTCCCAGACATGATGGGACTACAAACTGCTAGAATTGCCAGTGAATGGTAATCTGACTGGGAATTCTGGGAATTTTAGTTCCAGCGCATCTGGAAAGCAACAGGTTTTGGAAGGGTACATTACGAAATAGTTCTGTTGCAACCATGACACTATGCAACTATGTTTAGGAAGAAATACCATATGGTTTTGATATTAAAGTTGTCCTATATCCACATATGATGGATTCACTTGTAATGTTCACTCTGTACTCTTTGGTGCCAATTTAATGAACAAATGAATTATTGTGTGTACTACATGTATCTTGATATTCTTGCTATTTGAGATATTTTTAGCATTGATAGAAATATTTTAGATTTGCTTTTTCATGTCCCTGTTGCTGAAAATGCTCAGAAACAGAGAAAGTGTGAGTGTGCATGTATGCTGAGGGTATGGTTAACACAAGCTTGAAGTGGTATTGGAGCAACAATATGGAAATATGGGAAATCAATTATTCATACATGGTCACTGGGTGCTAATTCACTATCTCAAAAGAAGAAAGTCATTTCAGGCCATAACCTTTTGGATGGATGTTACAGGAGATATGCAGTTTTAGAATTTAGTTTAAGGCACTGAATAGCTCCTGTATATCTTGAAATACTATGGCTATTTTTCCCCTTATATACCCATACATTTTTGGACATATTTAGACTTGCTAAACTGGAAATTTCTTGCTGAATCAGCAGAGACCTACCAAATAGTCACCTATTTTCAATGGTCATGTGTGTTTATTTGTTTTGCTACTTCCAACCACCCCAAATATCCATCCTTATTTTCCTCATCTCCACTTTCTGTGGGTTGAAGTCTTTTTGATCTGAAAGAAAGCTTTTGATAATTTTAGGCAACAAAAATGGTATGCTGTATAGTGTAGAGCAGGGTTTCTCAACCAGGGTTCCGCGAGAGGCCCCTGGTGGTTCCCTGGGAGATCACAATTTATTTTAAAAAATATTTCAAATTCGGGAAACTTCACATTAAAGAGGTAAGTTTCGTTCTTTATTTTTAGTTTAAGAATGCTGTTAATGCACATATACAGGCCTATACATGAAACAAATATAATAATTTTGTAATTCTGCCGTATATTTGAGCCTGAATGTGCAAGGTTTCCCTGAGGCCTGAAAAATATTTCAAGGGTTCCTCCAGGGTCAAAAGGTTGAGAAAGGCTGGTGTAGAGAATAGCAATAGTAGAACCAACTGTTGGAAAGAAAAAGAAAGAAATATTATTGCATTGGGACTTCAACAGGAGGCTTAAAGTTAGTTCCTAACCCTGTTGACTTGGATGTAAAGGATGGCTGCATATTAAAATATACCACTATATCTACAGTGATCTAGTGTGATTTCTACCACTTCAGTTTAGAGAATCACTAAAGGCATTTAGTTCCTAGTAACTATGACAGCCTTCTCTAGCACAATGCTTTCCAGATGTATTGAATTATAATTCTCAGACAGCTAGGAAATCTGGGAATTGTAATCTAGCATATTTGAGGGCACTGGATTTGGAAAGTTTGAACGTCAGCCTTAACATTGATTTGTATGCTAACATCATGCCAGAAAGCATATCATGCACTATACAGGTTCTCTGTGGCATGGTGCATCTATATACATTATTCTTTGACCTCATTTTATATGCATCTGAATATGATTGTGGATATGGTGAAAAAGGATAGAGGCGAAACCAGTGGTTTTGGATATTATAGAGCTTGGGGTGGGGGAGAGAAGAAGGTGTAATAATTAGAAAAGAAAAAAGGAAAAGTAGAATATGAGTTTATTGACTACTACTGGAAATAATAATATATGTATATGTACATGTACATGTATATTATAGTTATGGCTGATTGTAAATTGCTTAAAGTTAGAATAGATTGAAGCAAGATAAAACTATTGATATTTCTTGCTAGTCTCCTTAATTGGGAGTCAACCAAACTGTTCAGCAAAATAATTAATAATAACCTCAATTCAGACAACAATTGATAGATGGACAAGGTCAAAGGCAAAATGGATGTTTCCTGAACTAGGATTCTAGGTCTAGGCCAGATAATCTGGGTCCCATCAGCCTGCAGAGTGGCTAGCACTGGGTCAGTAGGCCAATGAGCATACTTAGCTGGTGGTGCAGCCAAATGAAGTGCTAGACAAATGGCTAAAAATTCTAGGAGTTGCTCTCCAAACTCATCTGGAGGTGAGTACCAGATTGTAGTGACAATGGTCCAGGTAAAGCTAGGTAAAAGTTGATGCAGCAAGTTTTTTCTTAAGGTCAATTCTAACAGATTGGCGTGGGGAATTTTATTTTGTAGGTGTTGTTGAACTCTTCCCAGCCACAGCCAGAACAGCCAATGGTCAGGGACTATAGAGGTTGTAGTGCAAAATCTGAAGAGCCCTGGGTTCCCTAATTCTTCTTTACATTGACCATAACACTGAAGTGAGGAGACAAGATGCTATAGAACCAATGAGCCCATCAGAATATGACTCATGCAGATATTGGTGACAATAGAATCTTAGCAAGGTTTTTCTTTGCTTATTTTTGGCATGGTGTGAGCTATCAGCTTTTATCTTCTAAATTAGGATTGTAATTATATTTTGATAAAGATCTGGTGATCCGTTGAGGATGAAGTGTTAAGCGTTGCTGGGATACCAATGACTCTTGGCTAAGAGAGGGGGGACATGTTTGCATGGGGAATACTAACCAGTGGGGTTATCCAGGCTTACCCAAGCTTTCCCAGTAGTGTCTGATGGCACAGGCAATGGCTTGTGTGTTTCTTTGCTGTTCTTCCAACAGGATGATGAATGATAAAAGGTAGTCTTTTATAAATGAAAAGGTGACATGTTCAACATGAAAACCACAGATACCGTATGTCCTACCTTTTGATATATTGTGAGACTCAGAGGCTAAATATTAATCTTGTTGACACTGAACTACAAAAATAAGTGTTTCTTTTTTAAATTCCTTGATGTCATTCAGGAAGAAACACAGTTCTCATGTCTTGGAAATAGGAGAAATGAGAAGGAACAGACTGTGGAAGTATGCAGTGAAGTGCCCTTCTTTGTGTTTTCCCTTATGTGGACTTATTGTACCATCCTGTATCTATCCACATCCTCAATATGAAGGATGATTCTTTGTCAAAATAATCTGCAGCCTGTACTTATCAAGTCTGCGAATGAAAGTGAAAAACTCAGGTTTTCACAATAGGAAATTAAAAGCAGAGCAGTTCCTCTCTATTAAAGATTTGTTCCATTATGTTCTTCTCTGAATTGCTTCTAAGAGCTAGTATTGAACTTTAATCCAGGTGTACAAAAAGTGCAGCCCACTAGCATCCACTTTGGTGCCTCCAAAGTTCCCCAGAGGGGGTCAAAATGTTGGCCCTTTTTCACTTGGAGGGAAATTTGGAGGGGTTTAGAGAGAAAGGAGTGCCTTAAAATCAGTTAAAACCTATTTCACTGAGATGTGCCCCTAAATATATTCTAGAAATTTATCATGCAAAGCCTGGTGAGGTATGGCCTGGTGCCTTAACCACTATACCAAACTGGCTGTCATGTATGTATGTCATTCATTTCAGCAGCCTTTTTCAACCTTTCAACTGAAAAAAGAAGTGCCCTATAAACATCTTTAATTGAGGGTAAGCTCTGTTGAATCAAGTCCTACTTCTGAGTAAGATGACATAGAAGTGGGGGAGGGAAAAAGGCAAGCAATTTCCCCTTTCTGTAAAGTCAATGTGAAAAAAATATATATATAGGCTTTTCCAATGGACTTGATTCTCACATCTTACATGCGTACAGACTGGGGCTACTAAGAATTGCAGTAAAGATTCTTAACTAGCTCTTCCATGTGGTGTGTTGGAGTAGCTTTCAGCCAGGAAGCCTGATCCACAGTCATCACACAGATGCTAAAGTGTGTTAGCATTTTGTTCAACTAATGGAGCCATTTTGGCTCTACCTAGGTCCGTGGAAATTCTCATTCCTGGAACTATGAAGGAGAAAATGGTTTGACTCCCCTCCTGAAATCTGAAGTTGCACTTAAACGCAAATAGACAACATTGTGCTATTCATTCTGAGACAGCCTTTGAACAGGAAAGGGAAGGACTGCACTTCCATAATTTACAATGGAGTTTATGAATTGCCTCCATTGGAAGGGTATTGTCGATGAAGGCATATCATATCTATAATATCTCTGTTGTGTTGGTTAATCTACAGAGATTGTTTTTAGCCATACTTGGTGCTGCAATTATGAATTGCAGGGGCCTATCCTTGGAGTAGAGTTTCTTGATGCAGAATTGAGTTAATTCTGTTAATGGAGGAAAAACAAGTGCTCAGAGTTCCATTGGTAGATGGGCAGCTCTATGAGAGAGAGAGAGAGAGAGAGAGAGAGAGAGAGAGAGAGAGAGAGAGAGAGAGAGAGAGTGTCTCAATCCCTATTTTTTCATGCAGGTTGCACAGTCATTAACACGTGACAGATCATATATCTCACCTTGTTTTAATTTCATTAAAAAGCCAGCAAGATTTCCCAAAGGCTCTAAAAATGGGTTTGTCTAGCATCACCTGTTCATTCAGAACCTTTACTCCCACCACAAAAATCCATCATTGGCAGGGTGTGAATGCCTCAGTATATAAACAAAATTATAGCTGCGAAAAGAAATCACTTAAACTAATGTAGCTACTGTAAAAGAAATGAAAGGTCATGTAGGGAAGGAGTCGCACTATCACTGGATAGACACAAAGCGGGAAAAAGTTATTGAGAGCTCTCCATCTGAATATTTCACAGTACTGCAAAATAACTAGCTTTGTTATTTGTCGTGGAGGACAGGAAGGCCTGGCGTGCTATGAGGTCACGAAGAGTCGGACACGACTAAACGACAGAATAACAACAACATAGAGTTTGATCTTAGTAAGGTGCAACACTTTGGGTACTAGTCTGTTAATGAAGTAAGTCCTGGATGTGCTGTGGAATAGTTAAAATGACTGGGTTGTCCCACTCCAGTTCTTAACATTCTGATCAAGGAACTTAGTTGGCTAGAACTGAGCACTCGGTTTGCTGATTTATCAGGGATGCTAAAAAGCATGTGGACCCCTGGACGGGTATTGCCGTTTCATTCTTAATAGCAAGTGCTTCAGACCCAAAGTTGGAGAAAATAGAGATTGTATAATGCTCTGTGAGTAACCTACACTGGAGACTTTGAGCACTTAAGTAACATGTAACTCCATTAAGGCAATTTAAAAAAAACCCCTTTTAATTGCAACTTATTCTTTGTTGTCAAATCTTGCAACTAAGTCCCCTGAACATAGACTAAGGGTAGTGGAAACTTAATACAGTTGAACCCTTGCCATGTGAAATTGACCAAGGGTTTCAGTGATAACTCTTTTGATTTTAAACATTCACCAAATAGGTAGAAATCATAATACATGCCAACAGCAAATGTTTAGTTGTAGACAATGAATCTGTAAATGTCTAGAGCAGTTTTGCAGGGAAGTGATTAGTATAAAGGTGTATTAGTTAAGCAGGCAAGTCTCCAGATTTATAAATCAGTTCCCAACTGGTCTGTGTTGTTGCAAGAATAGATTTTTGGGGACCTGGTTGCCACATTATCTGCCAATAGCCCAATAAAACTGAAGCAAGTTCTGACACCACCGTGACCTTGCTGAAATTCTTGCAGAATCTCAGGTTTGGGAAACATTGTTTTGTTCCCCTGTTCCTTGTTTGTGCCAGCCTTTCTATTTGATCTCTCAGCAGTTGTCACAAGTAAGCCAGGATCTAAGAAAAGTGGCTTTCAGTTCCTCTGAGCGATCAAAGTCTCTTCCGAGAGCAGTGTGGGTTTCTTCGCTCTCCTAAATAATAAACCAAAAACCTGCCACTTAAAATGACAGCCTCAAATTCCTCCTGGAAGAAAGAAGGATGGAAAAGTTACCGGCAGAATATAAAGCGGATGAAAGCATGGGTGTCCTTGAGTTCATTTGCTCTAGCCTTCTAGCCGTGAGGAGGAAGCATGAAATGCTGCAGTTTTTCCACACGCAAGCCAAAAAGCCTTCAACAGCCCTGGGAATTATGCTAGAGCTCTTTTAGATAATTTTCCTGTTTTGCTTACTAAGCTGCTTTGCTGGACAGATTTGCTTCTGCATGTATCCGAATGAGGCTCAGGGAGTGAATAGCGCAGTGCATGCATTATTGATTATTTCAGACATATATTAATAGATAAGCCTGTAGCAGTACTTCGCACTGTGTCCTGTCCTGATGCATTAGAATCAATGGGTAACAGAGGAGTTTCTTCTGAGAGAAATGCGGTATGTGTTTGTATGTATGTGTATGATTTTCAGTGATGTGCGAATTCAGGTATATGTTGCACATATACACAGTGCACTTGCAGTTGAAAAGTTAATTCTCGCTTGGCGATTAGCAAAGGCCTATTGCTTTGGGAAGTACCTTAATATCCCTCCTCCATGTTTAGCTGCATACTTTAGTGTACCGCTCTTCCATCTGAAACCTTTTATTTTATTTATTTATTTATTGTTTAATTTATATCACCGCCCATCTCCCCCCACAAGGGGACTCTGGGCGGTTTACAACAAAATTGATTAATTAAAAGCATATAAAATACAATACATCATTCCAATTTAATTAAATATAAATATATAAATATATAAAATCCAAGAGGTTATGTTATTGTTTAAAGGAACTCTATGGTGCCAGCCACCTCCAAGAGGAGCTGTAACCCCCCCCCCCATCCCAGGTGAGGTGGCAGAGCCAGGTCTTCAATTGCTTTCGGAAGGTCAGGAGTGTGGGGGCCTGCCTCACCTCCAGTGGGAGAATGTTCCAAAGGGCGGGTGCCACTGCCGAGAAGGCCCGCCTCCTGGACCCCGTCAGATGGAATTCTTTTATAGATGGGATCCGTAGCAAGCCCTCTCTGGATAACCGGGTGGGGCGGGTCGACGTTCTGGGGATGAGGCGGTTCCTTAGGTAACCTGGTCCCATGCCATGTAGGGCTTTAAAGGTAAACCTTTAAAGGGAAACCTTTACTTCTTTGAAGCAATCTGGAGCATGGAATAAAAAAGAAAATGGGTAGGGTGGGGTTTTTTTGTTTGTTCATTTGTTTTAAGAAAAGGCTTAAGATGGAGCTTTTGAGGAACTGAACTTTTGTGTTTCTGGGATATGCTTTGTAAATAAACAAAGCCTTCATTATATTTTAGGTTTATATTGCAGTTGGGGCATTATTTCTCCAGTATGTTAAAAAAACACATTGTGTTATGATCAAGGGAAGTTTTAAGTATAGAAAGGTCATGGCAGAGAATAGTATGTACACTGTGTTTGCATACTTAACTATGTATGTAAATGATAGTGCTGAGCATACTCCTTGATCGATGGTTCAAAGCCAAAATGCCACTAGCAAGATGCCCTAAGATCCCTGTTTGTCTATTTATATAAGAAAAAATTATGTGCCCATCTTAATATGTAAATCTGGGTGGCTAACAACCAGTTTACAATAAATGTTATAAAAGGACACACACACCCCATAAACAAAGTTGTAGTTAGAAATAATCCAACATAAAAGAAAAAGGAGGTACCATATGTCATATAGTCCCCCGTTGGGGGAGATGGGCGGTCATATAAATTTAAATAATAAATAAAATAAATATAATACAAACACATGTATATGAGGCTCCTGTAACATCCAGGCCGTAATGCCTGGGGAACAAGCCAGGTGTTAAACAGTTTAAGAGTAGAAGGGATGTAATTGCAGATCCTGGAGAGTCCTTGCAGTTGGATCCCCTATGTGGGACCTGTGGGCATCACTGGGAGCATAGGCTCAGAGTCCCCTCTGGAATGGGGGGAGATGGGCGGTGATATAAGTTAGAAATACAAACAAACAAACAAACAAACAAATAAACAAATAAATAAATAAATAAATAAATAAGCAATTTCCTCGATGCCTGCTTAAGATTACCTTTATTTTTTAACATACAATGGGAAGCTGGCCCTGAAGTTGTAGCATTAACACTTCTGCAAGAACATTACCTTGAGGAAGGTAGACAAGGGGAAACAGTTTAAAATCAAGGCATATGTGTGAATTTTCATACTACGTTGGCTTTAAATGGTGCAATGACTATTTTTTACCAGAATTTTTCAAAGGAACTTAGGGAAAGTGAGATTTTTTTCATTTTCCTGATTTTTCCCAGGCTCGGGTTGTCTTCTGTTGAAAAACTGGCAACTGGATCGTCCTACTTCTTAGTGAGATAATTGAATCTTGACCTTTACTAATCAAAGATCATATTCTTGGTGCCATTAACATAACTAAAAGACCCTTTCAACAAGGGTTTCCAGATGTGGAATAAAATGGACCATAAACAGCAGCTGCTTTCTATACGTCTTTTCCAATGCTCAGTGATCTCTGCTTTGGTGTACCTTATGAGGGGTTTCTGATGTGAAGAATGAACAAATTCCAGAATATCTTTGGAAGCTGTTTTGGAATGCTTAGCTGTTAGAGGTTTGCATTTCTTACTGCTACTTCTTAATTACGATTTCTATCTGTAATAGTATTATTTATTTATTAGATTTCTATCCTACCTTTGATTTGTGCAGTTCCTATTTTACCTGCAACCCAGCCCTATGAGATGGGTTGGCCTGAGAGAGCACGACTGGCCCCAATCACCCAGCCAGCTTCCACATCTAAGAGAGGACTCATTGTCTCCCAATTTTTCATCCAGCACCTTAACCAAACTGGCTCTCAATTATATGTAATATTTACATAGTTCTTATCCTAAATATTCAGAAATACTCAATATACATTTTCTTTTTCTTTGAACAAACGTGTGATACTATATTCCTCCTGGGGGCTGGGGAATTGAGAAAGGCTCATTGTAAATACAGTATTTCTGGTTAAAAGTTTTTCTTTGACTCAAAAGCTCTCCATTCTTTTTTGTTGTTGTTTATTCGTTCAGTCGCTTTTGACTCTTTGTGACTTCATGGACCAGCCCATTACTCCCATAAAACTTGGTCTCCCATATAGACAGCTATATAATGGCTACCCAGACTTTTCCAGACCTGATTTGGTAGCCCTACTTTACCTCCTTCTCTCTCTTCCCTTCACAGACATCCCCTCCCCCTCTCAGTTTTTGAAATCCAGCAAATGACCCAAATTACAGATTCAGTCCTTTTGATTTAGAACTGCAGCTAGAGGCAACTTGTTAAAGTCCTCCTGATTCCTATTATACAAAGATCCCAAATAGCTTTTGAGTTCCTCACTTTTACTTCTGATATTTTAAAAAAGAGGAATCAGCTAAAGTGTGTATAAAGTTTTAAAAGTAATTTTTAGTTCATTCAGAAGTAGTTTGGAATAGTTTTCATACTGAATATTGTAGCACTTCAAAGTTCCATAAAATATTGTATCATTTTTATTACAAAAATTTTATTATTTCCTTTGCAGCTGTTGAACACAAGATAAATTGTTATTATTGCATTATAATTATTATTTCCCTATTACACATGAAACTGAAAAAAATGACATATTTGCCCAAGATTATAAAATAAATTTGTGGCAGTCAAATTGTCTAGTGCAGAGCTTTCCAATCTGCCGCCGTTGGCAACACAACAACGGCGGCGGGGGCAGGGGCGTGCATGGCAGCGGCGGCGGCCTCTGCTAAAACGCAGAAGCGCTGATAGCACGCCGTTGCCGCTGCCACCATGCATGCCCCCGCCACCGCTTTCGGGTTGTGTGGCGACACACGAAACTGTTTGTTGCGACACACTAAAGTGTTGCAACACACAGTTTGGAAAGCTGTGGTCTAGTGAGTTGAATCACAGTAGATGGTTCACTATCTTGCTTCCTTCCTTGTCTCAACTAAGCTAAAAGTTCAAAAATTGGTGACTTATCTGAGCTGAGAGAACAGTACCACATCCTGTGAATTTTGCTTTCAAATCAGCATACACAGGATTGCAGTCATGTTGTATAAATGTGTGTGAAATTTATTAGCAACTTGTTTAGATTCCATGTTTATTTGGATCTCCTTTGAGTATAAAATAAAAAATGTGTGCGTGTCAGTGTATATGAGAGAGAGGGGAGGAGAAAAGGGGGGGAAATGATAATGGGTTTTCTTTGTTGAATATGGACATCATGACCATCACAATGAGCTCCCATTCTTCAAAATGTACCAGGTTACCACCACTCATCTATTCATCTACTACTTGAGTATTGTTTTATATGTGTGTGTGTGTGTTTGTGTGTGTGTGTGTGTGTGTATAATTTTTATTGAGAGTTTTAACAACAGTAATAAGAGCTAATACACACTAAGGTAGAACAAGAAAGGAGAAATAAAAAGAAAAGCTAAAAGTGCAAAAAAGTAAGAGGAAGGTAAAGAAGAAAAAAAGAAAGAAGAAAAGTAGAAAAAGAAGATATAAAAAAGACATAAAGCAAAGGCTTCCAATGTTCTTGACAGCAGTTATAAGTACAATTATATTTTAACCTCTTTCTCTAAGAGGTTATCCTGACTCTCTTCTTCCTATAGTCTATCCTGTCTAATTATCAAAACCATAAATCACAAATTCACTTTTTCTTTTTCATGCAAAAAGTCCATAAGGGGTTATTACTTGAGTAGATGCTGACGGGAAACAGTCACCCGTGATTTCAAACAGTTGTTCTCAGACCCTTTTGGAGACCCTGGAAGTTTAATCTAGCACTCTGTGCGTGGAAAGCAAGCTCTCCAGTTCAGCTTCAGTCTATTTTCCTCTGGCAATGAATTCCGTTTCTTTTCTTCCTCTTGCACCTTAGCCAGGTTTAACTTTAAAAGTTGTTGTTGCTGCTTTCTTTTCTTTCTTTGTTTCTTTTTAAAGAAGTAGCATTGTAATGACTGGAATTTTTTTTACTGAATTTTCTTTCACAAAAATTTCACCAGTGCTCCTAATTAAGAAATGAGTATGCACTATTACTGTTTTGAAGTACTTGGGTTCGGCCATCTACCATAAATGGGTGCATAAATCTTGCCAAGATCTAATCATACATTATTTTTAAAACATAACATGTGGTCTGTTTGTATGTTTGTTTTTCATTAACCCATCTGTGTTGAATCACGAAAGTGTTGGGAAAATGGAAACAATAACAAGGCAATGGCCAGCGCAGTTTTCTAAACTGTTTAAAAAGAGTTTTTAACAACACTAGTATTTATTCAATATGCCAGATTACTATTCATGTAAAAAAATATATTACTGATTATTAGATATTGAGATACATTACATTTTGTGGTTTCCTCACATGCCAGTTATGCTTTATAGAACACTGTGTGTTTTTGTGTTTGTTTTTGTATAGTATCTTTTAATCCTGTGAAGTGCCCAGAGTCATTTTGAAGTTGGGCAGCCTAGAAATTTGACAGATAAATAAGCAATTGCTGCACAATTTAGATTTACACCAACACTACAGTAAGAATGAAGTTATATCTGTATGACTTAGGATAGGAAAAGCTCAATTTTACCTATTCAGGACAATTGTCCACCACAGAATTTGGGTTGATGTGATACATCTGTCCTTTGTATGAGGCACAATAAAAATAATACTTAAAAAAAAACAGGTACTCAATTTAGGCTTTCAGTTCTACTTCATGCAAAGCTTGATGATAAAATTACATAGATGCTTAAGAACACCAAAAGCCTGATTTCCAAAATAAAAATCCCAAGGCTTGTCAATCGGAAGATTGCAAGTTTGGAGGTTTGAATCCCTAGCCACGCGTGATGGAGTGAGCTCCCACACTAGCCCCAGCTCTTGCCAACCTAGCAATTCGAAAGCATGCAAATGCAAGTAGATGAATAGGTGCCACTTCGGTGGGTAGGTAACAGCGTTCTGTGTGCGTCATGCCGGCCACATGACCGTGGAAGCATCTTCAGACAGCGCTGGCTCTTCGGCTAACAAATGGAGATGAGCACCGGCCCCTAGAGTCGGACACGACTGCACAAATGTGCGGGGGGAACCTTTACCTTTTACACACTATGTTGTTGTTTATTTGTTCAGTCGTGGGGAGGCATTGGAGGCAGCCCGGAAGAGGCCCTATCAGCACGGCAACTGGAAGCCCAGTTGCCACGTGCGATCCCAGCAGCAGAAGCAGCACCACAGTCCAGGTTCCTGCCTCCTTACCTGATCCTGAGATTGTCTGCCCAGCAGTGGTGAGGCCAAGGAAAGCAGGCACGGGAAGGTTGTGGGAAGAGGGTGTGTGTGTGTGTGTGCGCGTGTGCGCGCAGATTACTTGCTCAGCGTAATCGCGCGCACACACACACACACACTAGGCTGACCATACGTCCCGTTTTGAATGGGACAGTCCCATTTTTTAAACAATTCTGGAGCTTCCCGTCATTTTAATAAAAATACCCATTTTGTCCCATTATTGAAAGTTCCTGCGGCGAAGCGCGCACGAATGCGCGCCCACTTTCTCCAGGGTCGTTTTTTACCTCAAAGAAATATGGTCAGCCTATCCAAGCGGGGCTTTTCATGCCGGTGCCGTCCGGGGTATGCATCCGACCACGTGACTGGGGAAGTTGTATAGGAGCCGAGATTAACTGCGGGAGTACAAACGTCGCTTTTATCCCCCACTTATTCTCACTGCTGCTTGGGCTGCCTTCTGCTTGCAGCCTCCGCCGGCTTCCCTGTCTTTAATCCCTTGCAGAAATGTCAGGCGAGGAAAAAGAATTGGCTTTAACTCCCAAGGAGGGAGGCTTGGGAAGCCGCTATAGATCAGGAACAGTGTGCTGTAGATAGAGGGAGGCAGGGAGGGAGGGAGGGAGGGAGGAAGGGGGGAGGGGGGAGTGGAGGAGGAAGAGGAGAAGGAGGGAAGGAGGGAAGGAGGGAGGGAGGGAGGGAGGGAAGGAAGGAAGGAAGGAAGGAAGGAAGGGGAGAGAAGGAAGGAAGAAGAGGGAGAGGAGGGAAGGAGGAAGAGGAGAAGGAAGGAATGGGGAGGAAACGGGAGGAAGGAAGGAAGAAGGGGAGAGAAGGAAGGAAGGAAGAAGAGGGAAAAGGGAAGGAGGAAGAGGGGAAAGAAGGAAGGGAGGAAAGGAGGGAGGGAGGAAGGAAGGATATGAGAGCTGTGCACTATGGCTGTGCAGCTCTTTGGATCACGAGGTATGAGGAAGCTTCTAAACCTGCTCTTAGAAGTATCTTTTTGCCTTTAAATCCAAAGAGCAACTGATCCATGGTTTATAACATGCAACATCCTTGGTGGTCCCCTGCAAAGACCTCCAGAAAGGGTTAGCCAATTATCCTTTTCAACATGACGGAAGGGGGAAATCATTATCTTCAGGACTGGGCAGTAATATTATCTATGGCACCCATTAAATGTACATCAAAGCAATCTGAGCTTTCCACAAGGCCCCATCCCCTCCTTTTGGAGCGTGTCCCTCCCAGCGCACCAGTGCAATCCTTCAGTTGCAATCCTTGGTGGGACACCAAGTGCAAAAGATTAGGAGAAACGCTAGTGCCCCGTCGAATGATCTGGGTAGGAAGTGTGCCAGCCTCACAAAACAAAACAAAAAAGCTGAGCAAACTTCCCGCTTGTCTCTAGCAATCGTTCCATATTCCTCTTGTCCTAATGGAGGGGGAAAAAACTATTTTAACCCTAGAGCGGGAAATAAACATCCCTCTTTTTCATTAATTCCTTCTCGCAAAGCTAGACAATCTCTTTGCTGCTATGGTTTTAATTCTATTTTTTTTCCAGTTTCCAGGGGATATAAGGTCTCTTAATGCACCTATTCCACTTTGAGGAAGAGCATTGAAAACAAGCACACACCTGCACAAATGTGCCCCAGAATTTCTTTCGTTTGCTGTGCAATTTTGGCCATGGGACCTTGGTGGGGCTTGAAAAAAGGGCCTGCGATTTACAGAAGGCCATAAACCCTGGTTGGCTTATCCTGTTTTAGCTAGTGGTGTCCCTTTCTCTATGAAGATATAGATATAACTATAGATTAGTTATACAGTGTGTGGGATATTGAGAGCCAGTTTGGTGTAGTGGTTAAAGCAACGGGCTAGAAATCGTGAGGCCGTCAGTTCTAGTCCTGCCTTAGGCACAAAGTAGGCTGACCATATGTCCCATTTTGAACGGGACAGTCGCTTTTTTTAGCATTTTTCAACCGTCCCGTCGTTTTGATAAAAATCTCAATTTTGTCCCATTTTTTAAACCCGGCGGGAATGGCGCGGAAGGAGGATCCGAGCCGAAGCTGCCGATTGGAGGCAGCCCAGAAGAGGAAGCCCTCCTGCCTGTCAGCACGCAGCAAAGGAGGGCGGAGAGGTGGAGAGAAGGGTGATTGGCTAGGCGGGAGCCAATTGTGTGGACCGGGGGGTGGGGTTTGCAGGCGGGAGCCAATCACACGGACCGGGGTGTGGGGACCCGTCTTTTTCATGAATACGGAATATTACATAACACCCCGTCCCGTTTTGCCATCCCAATGTCCCGTTTTTGCCTCAAGGAAATATGGTCAGCCTATATAGGACCAATTGGCAGCAGGGCAAGGTCTGGGTCAAGGTTCCCTTTGACAGTCAATATATATATTTCCAGTCTCACCCTATTGCCAAAGGGAACCTTGACCCAGACCTTGTGGGTGATCGCAAGTCTTTTTATATAAACAGTAATCTGTTTAAGCAGGGATACCCAAACTTTTTGGCACGAGGGACCAGTTTCGTGGAAGACAGTTTTTCCACGGACTGGGGGGGGGTTTGCAGGCAGGAGCCAATCGTGTGGAATGGGGGGCGGGGTTTGCAGGCGGGAGCCAATTGCACAGACCGGGGGCGGGGTTTGCAATTGGGAGCCAATCAGGCGGAACGGGGGGCGGGATTTGCAGGTGGGAGCCAATCACGTGGACCAAGGGGCGGGGTTTGCAGGCAGGAGCCAATCGCGCGGGGCGGGGGGAATATTACATAAGACCCTGTCCCGTTTTTGCCATCCCAATGTCCCGTTTTTGCCTCAAGAAAATATGGTCAGCCTACCTTTGCATATTGTATGAATCTTGCTAATTGAGTAAACCACTATTAAACATATTACTGTATTGCTGTTCCTGCTTAAACAGGAGGTGGAAACCATAATCAGGAGGTCTTCACTCAGCTTTGGCTGGTGTGCCAGCTCTGGTGACCAGGATGCTCTGGTGACACTTAATCACCATTCAGCTGGACTACTGCCATACATTCTACATTCTACATGGGGCTGTCTTGGGAGACAATGTGAAAATTACAGCTGACACAAATCCTGCCAGTGTGGAATAATGCCTATTTGAAAGTTGTTTCATGGGTTAGCAATAGTGTTCCAAGCCCAATGCAATGTGTTAGTTGTTACCTTTAAAACCCTACACAGTATAGCATCAAGTTATACTTTGCAACACCTTGCCAGAACAGGTGCTGCCTGCCTGGTTCAATTTTTCCAGGAGTACCTGCTAAAGATCATGGGGTGTGAACAAGGCAGTAGGCCTTCTCAGTAGCATCCCCCACTTTATGGAGGCACTGGCAGCCCTCACCTTGCTGGCTTTCCATAAGCAAGTTAAAGCAATGTTATTTCATTGTGCCTTTGGTCCCAGCTGAATGGCAGTGCCATTATGATTTTTAATAAGAACTTAACCGTCTTAGTAGTGGCTTGTTTTAAATGTTTGCTCTTTTTCAGTTGTTTGCTGCCCAAAGTCTCTTGGGAGGGGGGTGGCCTAGACATGCTGTAAAATAAATCTAAATAAATCCAAGGGGAAGCACATTTAAAAACTATTACTTGGAATCAACATTAAATCTGTTTCACAAATCAGTAACTTAACCTAATTTTCCTTCAAGGATACAAATACAATGACAGGTTTTAACCATTTTGGTGGAAGGAAAGCCTGGCTGTAGCACCTTGCTACTTACATTTTGATGCTGCCCTAGTATTCTCTGATGAATGTGCAGAAATAGTTCCAGATATTATTGTTTAAAATTCAGTCCCATTCCTAGACTTTAGCTAATATTTCCAGTGTAAAGAGTTGCTTAATTTTCTCAGCAGCTTCTGTCCGCTATCAGTTTCAGTGCTTTCTTTTACTGTAGCAAAGGCCTTTCCATTCACGTCCTGATTTAGTTAACATCATGCCTCTTGAGATCTGCAAGGGCATAAATGTAGTCAGATGAGCGATTTGAAGGCATAAGAGAACAAAATTCAAATGAAGTTTTTAAACCAACTAATTCACATTTGGTGCTGGTTATCTTATCAGTGAATTTAAGAAAACAGGCAACACTGGGTCATTTACTGGAAACATTTACCAGGGTTTCTTTAAAATTCAGATTCAAAGACTAATATATACATACATACATACATAAAGGTAAAGGTTCCCCAGCACAGTCGTGTCTGACTCTAGGGGCCGGTGCTCATCTCCGTTTGTTAGCCAAAGAGCCAGCATTGTCCGAAGATGCTTCCACGGACATGTGGCCGGCCTGGCGCACACGGAACACTGTTACCATCCCACCGCAGTGGTACCTATTCACCTACTTGCATTTGTATGCTTTCGAATTGCTAGGTTGGCAAGAGCTGGGGCAAGTGCGGGAGCTCACTCCGTCACACGGGGCTAGGGTCTCAAACCTCCGAACTTGCAACCTCCTAAGCCTGGCGTCTTAACCGTTGAGCCATTGCGCCCCCTGCATGTGTGTGTGTGTGTGTATATATATATACACACACACACACACATACATACAGTACATACATACATACATACGTGTGTGTGTGTATATATATATATATACACACACACACACATACATACATACAGTACATACATACATACGCATCATAATATTTCTGAAAGTTGATTAATTCAAGAACCATTTTCTTTCAGCAGTTTATGAATATATCTTTTCCTGTTTTTCAAATGATAGGGTATGTTGATCCTTTTTATTAGCAATCTGCAACATATATTGATATTTGGAATTATATAGATGTATATAGATTGTTGCATTTAAAAAGAAGGGCATTCCTGGAAATGCTTAAGTATCTTCTTCATTTGATTCTACAGCTGTCTCAAACTTGGATGCAGAAAGCAAACTGAATGTGTATTATCATGCACCTTGGCACCAGGAGAGAAACATTTTCCTTCCTTCTACCAGACCAGCGTGTATAGAGGAGCAGCATCGCCACGCCAAGCAGAACTTGAGAGCCTTGAAGAGGGGTAATTTTTTTTTCTGAATAATTTACAAAAATCCAAATATATGTTCCGGTGTAGTTAATGAAATAGTAGCCTGTGAAAGATTACGTTTCTCCTCTAGTGGCATGTTAATTCATCTTTACTTTGATCAGCTGTCTTTCATTGGTTAGGTCACAAGTCCAACAAGGCCAGTGTAAGTATGACTGAGTTCTCTCTGACATTTTAATTTTTTTTTTAAATTCTGGGGAGGCTGCAAAATATAGGGGAAGGCCAGTTTAGGTCTTTAAATTTTTCCTCTCATCTCATCCTTACACTAAAACCCGTTTCCAGCTAGTTTCTCTTTGCTACCAAGACTTATCTTGTACAAGGATCATTGTTTTTATGTCTGAAAACACATTTGTAAAATAGTACTACAGATCACTGAGTGCATCACTTTGCAAGAATGTGAATTTGAAAACCAGCTTGCTTTTAATTTTTTTAAATTGGTTAGGTCTATAAAGTATACATTAGTCTTCCAGGAACTTTGATTAACTGGTTAGGAAAATAAAACCCTGTCATTACTTTCAGCTAACAATTCAATCAGATTGGAGAAGCCAACCACACAAAATTCATCTGTAATAAATTAAGTGAAATCATGTCATCTTCACATCAAGCCAGCTCTTGGTGTTTCCATGAACAGGTCCATGTAGCTATCTTAGAACAATATAATAGTTTGCCATTGTCTTATTTAATTGTTTTCTCAATTTCCCAATCTTGCCTATATCTTGGTATTTCCTGGCAGTCTTTCCTCCCATCGTTCACCTGGTCTAAACCCTGTTTAACATTTTTCAAGGTAAGCTTGGCTAGTTGTTGCCCTCTGCTAAGGCAATAAATTAAGATGAGGTCTATTGTACACAAATTGATTCCCCCCCGGAATACACATGAACCTGTGGACTTAGAGTTTATTCCATTTGATAACAATAGTTGATCGATTCCACTTTTGAATTCTTAAAACATGATGTCACCCTTAAAAAAAAAAGGTAAAGGTTCCCCCCGCACATTTGTGCAGTCGTGTCCGACTCTAGGGGCCGGTGCTCATCTCCGTTTGTTAGCCGAAGAGCCAGCATTGTCCGAAGACGCTTCCACGGTCATGTGGCTGCATGACGCGCGCTGTTACCTACCCATCGAAGTGGTACCTATTCATCTACTTGCATTTGCATGCTTTCGAATTGCTAGGTTGGCAAGAGCTGGGGCAAGTGCAGGAGCTCACTCCGTCACACGGGGCTAGGGATTCGAACCTCCAAACTTGCGATCTTCCGATTGACAAGCCTGGCATCTTACCCGCTGAGCCACCACGTCCATTTAATTTAACTATTTAACATTTAAGAAAATTAACAGCATATTGAAAATGTGGATAATTGCTTTAAAATAATATATTAAATAATGTCTTAGCAAATAGAGGGTGAGACTTATTTTAATAGCATTACAAAGAGCTAAAAAGGGAAATATTATTATAGTGATATTAAAATTATAATAGAGCTGTTCTGGATGTTAGCCATTCTGCATCATAGCTGTTTTAGATAAATTTAATCTTCTTCTGCCATCTTGTGGTCAGGAAATAACTCCTTAAACAAAGAATGTAAAACAAAAATATGCTAAGATCAGGCCTTTAATATGTTTCCAAAAGCCAATGCCATATGTAATTTAAGCTATATATTATACTTCTACTGTACTATTATTTTTAAAATGTTTTATCAAAATACAATCACATTCAAGTTTGCCTTAGATGTTTTGCATCATTTGTAGAGCGATTTTTTTCCTCTGGAGAGTCAAAGTTACATTATAGCATCTTCATTCACTACCATATGGGTTTTATTGGTGGTAGATGCTGAATGAAGGAGAACAAATGAAAACAGAATTTGTCTTTTTCTTTTGTGTTATATTTTTCAGAGGTGTAAGTTAGTTTCATCATAGAATCCAATAAAAAGAAAAGAGATAAACAAGTTATCACTGAGGAGTATTTGTAAGTAAGCATTTATGCATTCAAGTCAGTTTTTGACTCCTGGTGACTGACTGGATAAATCCTTGCAGTTTTGTGGCAAGGTTGTTCAGAAGTGGTTTGCCATTACCTTCTTCTTAGGGCTGAGAGAGAGTGACTGGCCCAATGTCACCCAGATGGCTTTGTACCTAAGGCGGGACTAGAACTCACGGTCTCCCTGTTTCTAGCCTGATGCCTTAACCATTACAGCAAACTGGCTTTATCACTGAGGAAGAAGGTCAAGTAACAATATAGTGGGCCTCAAATTATACTATACAGCATTGTTTACTGATATTGGATATAGAGTTACAGCATCATGCATAAAATATAATAATAACAATAAAAGGCAATGAAAAAGGCCCCAACAGCCAACATATATGAATAAATACTGAGAACAGGTTGAACAAGGCTGGGTCAGGAACTCAGCTTCTTCACAGATTGAAAGCTAGAGAGACTTTTTGGATCTTTAATTTGCATACCTTGACCCCTCATGGAATGAATGAGGAGATAGATTGGATGTGTTTATGAATCTATCTTATTTTTGGTTATATACTTTATTTTGTTATTCTTTTCTCCTATTTCCCCCTCTTCTTTTATATCAGCTAGTAGTTTTGCTTTAAATTCCTTGTATTGTAGTCAGATGCTAGTCATTACTGCACCATTTTACACTCCTTATTTAATTTAGCCAAGCTCATTTCATTTTATTCATGCATATGGTATTTTGAACCCAGCCTTTGCACTTGCTTGGATTTAGGCATATTTTTATAATAAATAGTATATCTCCTTACCATTAAGAACAGAATTTAAACTTGTATTTAATCATTTTTAGGTGTGGAGCAATCTATTTTATAGGAATTTAGAATAAACTATATTTTAACTACCCAAGTAAGTGCTACTTTCATTTTTATGGTAGGTTTATGTGGTTGTGATTCATGATTATTTATACTTGTTTTTTTTTTTTTTTTTGCTTTTTTCCAGCATTATTATAACCCTATAATTGTGACTACTGATGAAGGCTTATTAGCCGAAACGTGTTTAGTCAGGTTTTTAAAGTTAGCTAGCATTACTGCTTGTTCATCCTGTTCTCAGTATTTATTCATATATGTTGGCTGTTGGGGCCTTTTTAATTGCCTTTTATTGTTATTATTTTATGCATGATGCTGTAACTAATATCAGTAAACAATGCTGTATAGCAGGGTTCCTCAACCTCAGCCATTTTAAGACGTGTGGACTTCAACTCCCAGAATATTCCAGCCAGCATTGCTGGCTGGAGTATTCTGGGAGTTGAAGTCCACACACCTTAAAATGGCTGAGGTTGAGGAACCCTGCTGTATAGTATAATATGAGGCCCACTATATTGTTACTTGACCTTGTTGCTATCTTGTTTCTTTCAGGTTGTTTCCCTTTCTTTTTTGCTCTTTTATCACTGAGGAAACCACTTTTTCAAAAAATTCCACCACTTTTCACTGAATGAGATAATGTAGCAGTTTAGAGATAACTTCCAATCAAATATCTGTATTTCTGCCATGAATTCAATAGGAGACTTTAGAGAAACCCACATTTTCATTCTCAGTAACTATACCATTTACAACACGGGGATAATCATTCTGAAAGTCACAATATATTGACAGAACTATGTGTAGATAGTTACTGTATGTAATTCATAACTAAGTGTAATTACCATGCAGTGCATCAAATTGAAGTTCAGGTGTTTTATGTCAGGAGCCTATTTTTATATGTATATCTTGCTGAACAATTGTCTTATTCTTGCTTACAGAGCACCGAAACCAGGGGGATAACAGAGAACAAAAAACTGCGTGCCAAATTGTGGTAGCTCCCCCATTTCCCTCTTTTCCTGTGATCTACAGTAAGAAGAAAAAAGAGACTAAGGACCATCGCTTGCTAAAAGTAAGTTCTTCCTTGTCTCCTAATGCATTTCTGATGTATTAGTATGGTTTGGGCTACCAGCAACTTATCCAGCCAAACATCTTTGTCTTTAAATGTCAACTGACAGGGAAAAGTTTGCCAGGTAATGCCAGGAGAAACAGCATCTGCCAAGCCTCTGTCACGTTGCTAGTAAAGGTGAAGCCTAATTATCAGTAGATTACAAAATGAACAACAATTATGTGGTATTCTTATCTCAATTTCCTGCTGTTACGTTTCTTAATCAAGCCACAGATTTTAAAAAAATGTTTACAATATTCTTTATCTTGGTCTCACTATAAATTCTAAATTTAAATACAGGATAACTTTTAGCAGATGTCTATGAAGGTTCTCAGTCATCCAGGTGGAATTGTCTGTAGCTTGAATCATGTCAACTGGATCTCTATTTTCTTAATGGAAACGTTTCGCTCCTTATCCAAGGGGCTTCTTCAGTCTGAGCAAAGTTGGTAAGGGAATCCTAAATATGTTCCTAGGTAGCTGTGTGACCTTACACCTGGGGCTAGGTCATGGTTATATTGAGATGTAATTTTTAAGTCCTTTTATCATCTAATGGAGGGTCGTTAAAAACACCATGCTGCTGTTGAGCTTCTGAAATGGTCTTAATCTTCCTAGGCACAGAAGACAACACGGGGAGGAAGATGGGGGAGAGTTTGTGCCTGAGGCCCCCACCTCTATTCAAGGAAGGATTTTCCAAGTTGGCATAAATGGATTCCTTGACCATTTAAAAATTGACATTTTTAGCAGATGGGTAGTCATTTGTGTTAGTCAGAGGGAGCCTGCACCAAGCTATGTGCATTTATTTGTGACAATAATTATCAATAAAGCAATAGCATGAAGAGTTCCGTTATAAAATAGTCATGCTGGTGTATTAACTAGAGAAGATGCCATCAGATAGCTGGCTGGGGAATTCTGGGAGTTGAAGTCCACACATCTGAAAGCTGCCAAGGTTGAGAAACGCTGCCCTAGGGTAGCCAAAGTTTTCAAGCACCGATAAGAATAGAGGGGATAGTGAGGTACCATTTATCTGTGGACCAATGGGGTTCTGCTTTGTGTCACATGATCACTTGGGTATCTGCAGCGGGGAAGGAGGGAAAATGAACTGTGCATCATGTGATGCAAATTCTACACCTTTTGTACTTGTGTTGTGTCACTGCCAAATTTGCATTGTAGCATCAGATGCATATTTTTTTTTCATTCTGATGAAATCTCAGCTTGCTATAGCTACCCCTGCCTGATCAGCTGACTCAGTCTACTTCTGGAGGGAAAATTCTCCATTCAGATCTATAAAACCGTAGATGAAATTCACTGGACAGCATCTGAGTTTAGATGGAGCACACATTTTCCTAGTCCCCCTGAATGTCTCCTCTGCTGCAAGTTGTTTAAAGGATAGCAGTTTTCAGCAGTTAACTGATTGGAAAGATGTTTCCACCTTTGCCAGGTTCTGAAATGGAAAAGTAAATGTAATGTCCCCTGGTTTCTGTTTGGGACATATTCCTTCTTGTGGAATTTAATTTCTCCTGCCTGACATTCTGAATTACATGCTTTGTCTTTGGTACTAGGTAAAACTTGGCATGCCTTCCCTCCCCCCAAAATTTGCACATCTGTTTCAAGAAAATAATGCCAGCACTATAGCAATTATTTGCCCTCACCAAAACTAATTTTTGAATCAGGAAAGAAGTAATTCTGCCATGTTTTCCTGTACCCTTTCACAGGCCTCACTTTCACTTACATTGTGTAGCATCTAATTACAATAAATGCTTTAACACTGCGTCTACACATTCACATCCTAGCATGTTCAGCATAAGTATACTAATGATTTTCACAGAATCATAGTGTTAGAAAGGAACCTTTTGGTGACTGAGTCCAACTCCGTATTCTCTATTGGAATCCATGTTAAAGCATTCTTTATGGATGGCTATCCACCCTCTGCTTGAACACATCCAGTGAAGGGAAACTACCACCTGAATGAATGAATCCAGTGTTGAACAATTATTGTATTTGAAGAAGGCTATTATATCTTAAAGGGGTCGTGGTGGCTCAGCGGGTAAGACGCCAGGCTTGTCGATCAGAAGATCGCAAGTTCGGAGGTTCGAATCCCTAGCCCCGCGTGACGGAGTGAGCTCCCGCACTCGCCCCAGCTCTTGCCAACCTAGCAATTCGAAAGCATTCAAAGGCAAGTAGATGAATAGGTACCACTTTGGTGGGTAAGTAACAGCGTTCCGCACACGTCATGCCGGCCACATGACCGTGGAAATGTCCTCGGACAACGCTGGCTCTTCGGCTAACAAACGGAGATGAGCACCGGCCCCTAGAGTCGGACACGACTGCACAACTGTGCAGGGGAAACCTTTACCTTTATTATATCTTTCCATAGTGTTCTCTTCTCCAACCATCTTTATGCTGAGAGTGTATGGTGTTTTGCAGCTCATTGTCTTTTGTTCAGCTTTACCCAAACAGGTGCCCTCCAAATATTTGAATTATGACAACATTACAGAGAAAAATTAAAAGTTATTTTAGTGCTGCAGTGGATTAACCATAATAAAGTTACCAGCAGAACAGCATTTAATAACTCTTTAAAAAAAAAACTCCTGAGGAAATAAAACAGGTATTCTTAACTTGGAGAGCTACTAAGGCAGTGTTTCTCAACCTTGGCAACTTTAAGATGTGTGGACTTCAATTCCCAGAATTCCCCAGCCAGCATGCTGGCTGGGGAATTCTGGGAATTGAAGTCCACACATCTTAAAGTTGCCAAGGTTGAGAAACACTGTACTAAGGTTATACCTTCTTGTGTACAGGTCTATACCGCTCTCCTCTCTGAATCATGCTGATGACATCACTCAAGAGCCAGTGCCTATTGGAACAGTGTGGCTGTCTGCAGCAGGACTTCCATATGAGCTGGAGCCCTGCACTTTCAAACTGTCATGTTGTACTTGTGGAGGGCAGTGCTGCTCTCTGCACCTCGTATGTTGGATTTTGAGTTGGGCTTGTGCCTGATGCAAAGAACAAGCAATTTCTGTAGTAGAATACATTACCATTCCTTAGAGTCTTAGACCATAGAAATGTTCAAAGCCAACGTACTTCCTGTAAAAGAGATGGTGGAAAGGAGCACATTATGATTGATAAACAGGTTCTCATGACAAAAACTTTATAGATTTATATTTCTCACAGGAACAGTATGCAGTGAAGAAACTTTTTTAATGCTAAACCATGCATTTCAGATATACTTTGACCAAAAGCACAGAAACATTTGTTCTATGTGTTTTAATTTTTTAATCATTTTCCCCTCCCCCCACATTTCATGTTTATAGTTTTACAGAACCCGCTCGCCTTCCCCCACTGAGTGTTGCCACATGACCCCATGGAGTAAAAAGGTACTGGAAGATCACTAAATAAAACCTTCTCATATAATCTGTCCCTTTCACTCCCTAATCCTTTTTCTTGCTGCTTTTTGGCTGACTAACTTTGTTGTCTTTATTTCATGCTCTTACCAACAAAGAACATCAACTTTTCTTCTCCCCCCGCCCCCCGCCATGCCAGTTTGGTGTTAGGTTTTACTAGATTTAATAGCAGATGAGCAAGTTTCGTTTTGCTGATTAGTTTTAAATGCCTGAACTAAATTTGTATACAGCTGAAAAAAAATAAATGGCAATCTCGGAAAACTACAAGAATGCATCCAATGATATTAAAGCCACAGGATGGACCTAGTCAAAGGACTGTTATCACTGCCATTGTTTGCTGAAGAGCAACCCTGGCAGACAGAGATTGTAGTCAGGTCACTTCACTCCCTTTGTCCAAAATACATTGTTATGCAGAGAAGGTATTGGTCACAAAATGCAAGCTAATGCAGGCTAGGGGGGGGGCTCTTTTTTTTCTGCATGAACCAACTTTTTTCGCTCATAGGTTACCTAGGAAACAGTCTTTTGTGCTCCTAGTTTATATGAACTATTCATGGCTGCTAGGAACAGCACAAAAGCTGAACAGATAAAGAAAGTGGCAATGTTTTCCTAACCTAAAGATGGACAGAAATATTTTCCAGGAAGACGGGTCCCTTTTACATTTTTGTGTATAATTTTGCAGCCATTTCCAACAAGGTAAGAAAGTAGCTTGATGTAGCTTGGATAAATCGCTGTGAAGTGCAGCCTTCAGCATAGACGTAGGGGATTAAGAATGATTGTGAGTCTATTTGGTGCCTTCAACAGGAATGTTGGGCAAGATATTTATGACAAAAAATAAACTAAAGTTAATTTGACTGTGGTTCTCAGTTATAAAAAATAAAAGTATTTCAATGCTCGGACAGATTTTAAAAATACATAGATTAAATCTTATTCCTTTAACGACAGCTAAAAGAACGAAATGCTTCCAAATAAACATAAAGGCAAAATATCAAGGAGTCATTAGAACTGAAGCTGAAAACTAAAGTTAGATAAGTGACAGACTCTTCAGGATGACTTCTTCCAGTATATAAGAGTATAATGATTGATGAAATAAAAAACATGCACTTTAAAAATTGGGAAAAGGTGTAGTTATCATTCAAGAGTTTGTCATTTCTCAGTTCTGTAAACATTTACACACATTTTCCTAATCTTTTACTCTCAAATAGTAAAGCAACAAAGCACAACAGCCCTGCTTTCTTTTTTCTTTTTAAATTCTACTCTTTGAGGTAGTTGGTCTCTCTTAGTTCCTGTTTATCTTTTGTGCCTTGTTTAAATTTTGTGTTCTGAATTACATCTGCAGGACTACTAAATATTCTAAAGGTGCTGGTTCAAACTTGACTGTTTAACTTTCCTTTTGATGTCCGGTATTTATTATCAGATGGCTGTGTTCGCATGACACACTTAACTTGGTGACCAAAAACCCATTTTCTGGTTTAACACTGTATGCTGAACAGTAAATTAATCAAATGTTCCGGGTTTGTATTCCACAGCAGCTACTAACAACAACCCCAGGGTAACACTATCCGAGCTCAGGATTTGTGAATGCATCCACTAGATCTTAACCTAACCTGGTTAACTATGTTGTATGGACACAGCAAATGCACCCCTTTGGTTGACTTTAAATGCATAGCTTGGGGCTCCTATGTTTCAATTCCATTAATTTCAGAGAGAATTTACTTTGAATTAAAATCGGGTATTTTAAAAATCTAAAATATTTTGTATACTTCTTTCAAAATATGTTGAACTCATGAGAACAATTCTTAGGGCCATGCTAAAGTTCTACTGAAATCAGTGCTGCTTAAAGTAATGTTACTCAGCATCAGGTATGGTTGTAAACCATATGTAAATTGTTGAGTATACATTTGTAAATTTGCATGCAATTAATGTGACATGAATGTTTGTTGATGTATATTTTTAACAAAATGAATACATTCAAACATACTGTACATACAGAAGCTACATACTGTAGCTGCAGAAATGGCATGGATCATACAGATAACCCAGATGTCTGCTAAGTATAAGCATATAGGATTTGAGCCAGTTTGGTCTAGTGGTTAAGGCAACGGGCTAGAAACCAGGAGTCTGTGAGTTCTAGTCCCACCTGAGGCATGAAAGCTGGCTGGGTGACCTTGAGCCAGTCCCTCTCTCTCAGCCCAACTCACCTTACAGGGTGGTTGTTGTGGGGAAAATAGGAGGAGGAAGGAGTATTTGGTATGTTTGCCGCCTTGAGTTATTTATAAATATAATAAAGGTGGGATATGAAAGAAAGAAAGAAAGAAAGAAAGAAAGAAAGAAAGAAAGAAAGAAAGAAAGAAAGAAAGAAAGAAAGAAAGAAAGAAAGAAAGGTTTTGAAACTTCTACTTAAAACTTTATGTTAATCTCCAGTTCCTAAATTAGCCTTCCATGAGCTAGTGCATTCCAAATGCATTGCATTACAATTCTCTTCTTCCCTAGCCAAGACAACAATGATAGGGATAATGGGGATTGAAGTTTCATACATCTTAAGGGGTGATGCTCTAAATGTTTTCAATAGGCGAGATATTTTGTATCTGCTGTATGGCCACTGAAAGAAAGTTCTTATAAGCTCCAAAGAACTCTTTCTTCCTTTTTTTAACTTCCAATTCTCACTGCCTTGTTGTTTGTGCATGGATATTGATTTTGATTGTATTTATTTACAGTCCCACCCTTCGGAAGAAGAAGATACAGATGTCATGTTAGGGCAGAGGCCGAAAAATCCAATACATAATATACCTTCTACACTGGATAAGCAAACAAATTGGAGCAAAGCACTACCTCTCCCAACTCCAGAGGAGAAAATGAAACAAGATGCCCAAGTGATTTCCTCTTGCATTATCCCCATCAATGTCACTGGTACAAATCTCTTTTTCTTCTTCTTTTGTTGTTGTTGTTGACTTGAAGGTGTTTTAATCACTTATTTTATTACAGTGAGTATCTCTCTAAATGTAGGATTTTACAAACAGCAAGTATAAGGCTTCTGAAACAAGTGTTAAGTTTGATATCCACTAAGATGGGAATGAGTCCCATTAAATTAAGTGAGAATGACTTCACGTTAAACTTCTGTATTGTGATTATCCATGGACATTGATGTTGATACAATTGGATTAAAAAGGCGTAGTTGTATTTAGAAGCCTTTTACGCTATGTGATACTCATGTTTGTTATGTGCTGGAATATTCCTTAAAACAGTGAAATAGTTCTCACTAACAACTTACGTTATTGTCATGCTACAGCAAATTAGTAGCATTCTAATATTTGCTTCAATGCCTTCCATAATGCTCCAAGGCCAAAAGTGTAGGAGTGATATTCTAATTGATTTATAGGATTTTTTAAAAAATTCCTTTCACTTATCAGAAGGCAGTATCTGCATATAATATATACAAATCTACTTTCTGTTTAGGATTGTACATGAAAATTGAGATAGAGACACAGGAATTTGCAATACAATATAAAGTCAGAATGGAAATCCATGTCTAGTACCATTTCTGAATTAGCTGTATTGGCTCATTCCACAGAGAAAACATTTCACCAAAAATAAATCTGTGATGATGAGTAGAGGATTCTATCCATTTAGATCTCAAAAGGTTCTCTATATACAGTATTGCCTCTGAGCACTCATGAAGGTTTCCATATCATTACACAGTAAAAAAAATAATAAAACAACTACAAAGTAAGCAAAAATAAAAATAGCCACTACCAAAGTTAATACACTTAAAAATTGATAACCACCAGTGGCATAAAGATACCTCAATTGCCTGCCAAAAACAATCAACAAGGGGCATACAAATGGTTTTTTTGAAAAGCAGTATTGGGCTTTTCAAGTCATAACCACTAAGCCTCTGTAAATAATTTGAAGAGACACTTTGTTCATGAATTCAGTGTTCCTCTGAATCAACTCTTCAAAGTATCAAAGAAACCACTGGAAAGCTTGATATACTTACTTCAAGTATATCAAGGTCTTACCCAAGGTCTCCTGGAAATGAAGGGGCTCCTTACTATTGTCACCACCCAGCACCCACAATGAACTGATTCCCTGTCTGGTTGGTGCTGTGGGCAATAACAGATTTACCACTGAAGCCCATAAGGGACATCCCAATTAAAACACCAACATGGGAAATAATATTTTTGGTGTAATGATATCATTCAGAAGACTAGGAGAACTAGTGAGAGGTGATTCATGGAAGTTCCACATCATGGTCCTATGAATGAAGTTCCCAAGGTAAATTCACACTTCCATAGATTTCAAGAAATCATGCTACATAACTTTTGCCCAATCCTATCATACCCACTCAGTAAGAAAAGCAATCGTATCAACAGCCATGTGAGTGAGTGTTCCATTGATGCAAAATTGCAGGATGGCTACGTGGGCAGCCAGTCCATGTAGCTCATCAACCCACTCCAAAATGGACAACAGGCTTCATTGTGTGACATTTGGCTATACAGTGCTACAGAAAGTACTGTAACAAATTCCTAAACCAACCAGAAGGAATACTGTTGTGATATATCCATATAGCATTAGGTCCTTTGATCTGGTGACTGAAAGCTTGGAGTCACTATGACATTTCCTCCTGTAATCAGAAGATGGATCTGATAGGCTCACTTACAAAGGAAGGGGAGGAAAAAAAATAAAGTGCTAAACATGTTTGTACAGGTTTTATAAGTCATACAGTTAGTAAAGAATATTTATGTATAAGCCAAGATCAACATGAATGAAGTCAATTCCTATTATTGAAGGGAGACTTCCTTCAGAGAAACAGCAGTTTCTTTTGGCCATGTCCAGAAAACAATTTGGTCAGGGTAGTCTGTACATGTACATGTGCAGCTGCTTGAAGGCTTCAGGAAGTGTGTTGCTATTGAATGCTTTGCCCATGATCAAAATGCCACGTTGAATTATTTGCAATGCTTTTATGTACTCTCTAATTACCTTCAGCCTACGCAATGCATTAAAAGTTTTTCTGGTTTAGTACGTCTTTGTAATGTATCAGGTTTTAGTGGGAATACTCATTCAACTTATGGTATTATTATAAACTTACCACTACAATTACTATGTATGTCAGTACATAGTAATTTACCACTGCACTACAAAACAGTGGCATCCAAGTCACAATGATGTAAAAAAGTATGATGTACAATGATGTGTGCAATGATATTGTGATGCAAATCCCACCATTATGTACTTGTGTCATAAGTCATGATACTTGTGCACATTTTGCTACTTCTTGCCCCCTAGTACCCAACAGATGGCTATGCTTCAAACTGCTCCCAGGCAGGTTACAGTTAAAAGCATAAATTGATAACTAATAATAAAACAGTTCAGAATACACCAATCAAATAATGCACACTGGCACCCAGTCCATCCGGTTACTACTCTGATTGATACTGAGAGTATACATTTTTGGACTAGAAATGGGGGGGGGGGGTATCATTGGTTTTTGTACCTTATTTTTGTTCATATGGTGATGTTTCAAATTATACCATGAGATCTTTAGTGTTGAGATAAGACTATGATATATTTGTTTAGGAAATAGTCTTGCCAAAGTTATGAACAAATGGAAGCAGGACTCTCTCCATGTCATCAATGGGAGGAGGAAGCATTCAGTAGAAAAATAACTTCCACTTCAGTGAAACATCACATGCTTTGCATTCAGATGGTTCTGCCTTCAGTTTCAACCATCTTCAGATCTAAAACCAGGTAGCAAATAAGTCCTGCCTGGTGCTCTAGAAAGCATCTGCCAGTCGGAGGCTAAATATTTGGATAATTTGTTGTTTCTTTGTACCAAGAAAGCAATGTCAGGATTCAAATATGACATCAGTCTGAATGATATTTTATACGGATTGACATATGGCAAGGGTCGGAAATGGCGGCTCGCGAGCCACATGCGGCTCTTTGGCCCCTTGACTGTGGCTCTTCCAACCGGCAAGGGCTGCGGGAGCGAGGTGGGGCTGCCCCTTCCGCGGCCGGAGCAGGCGAGGGCTGCGGCGTCCCGTCGCTGCAGGTTCTCCCGCTTCGCTCGGGAGGCGCGCCGTCCCTGCGCCCCTTCGGGTGCAGCCGCATCTTGCTGGCAGTGCGCGGAGGCCGGGACCTGGGTCCGGGGTGCCTGGGAGTGCGCGAGGCAACGGCAGAGGAGGCGGGGCGATGCTTCGCTCGCCGTCCGCCCGTCGCGGCTTACTTGGACCCCGGGGAGAGGGCCGCCCACCCGCCCCGTCGAAGAGAGCGACGCGCCGAGGGAACCGAGGGAATCTTTACAATTGCTTTTAATGCATCGTTGATCCCTGGCCCAGGATCCAAACGGGAAGAGCAAAAGAGCCCTCGGGACTTCACGTGCCTTCAGGCTGCTGGGGGAAAAGGTAGTTCGCTGAGCGGCACCAGCGACGCTAAAAGCAGCGGCAGCAAGAGCAGCGGTTGGGGAAAGGGAAGCCTGGTAGGAAACGCGGCCAATTCTGGGGCCCCGCTCCATTGAAAGCGCGGTTGGGAGGGGAAGGGAACGGAAGGGAAGGCGAGGAGAGGCGAGGGGAGGTGAAGCGAGGCGCCCGTTGAGTGTTGTGGGCGACTTTGGAGCCCGTCGTGGAGCCACTGCGTTTTGCCCCCTCCCTTCCCAAGGCTGCTCCGAGGGAACGGAGCTCGCTCTCCCCTTCCCGCATTTCTCCGTGGAGCGACGGGACCCAATGCAGTATGCCGCCCCGCGCTCGTCCTCCTGCTCTTCCCTGCGGGCTGCGTTCCAGCGAGCGGCTGCGCTTGGCCAGGAGAGGCGGGGGTCCCGAGCGGCGGAGCCCGGGAGCAGCTTTTTCCCTCTCGGATGTGGAAGAGGGGGGTTTTGGAGGAGGCGACGAAAGGAGAACCCGGTTCGCTGAGCTCCGCCAGGCCTAATTCAGCGTTTCTCGGTTTCCAAGCACCCTTTATAACCAGGAGCCATTTACGGGGGAATCCGGAAGAGAAGCGACTGGAGCAGTCGAGCCTCTCTTTCCCGTCTCCTTCTTCCAAACCTCCCCCGCCCCCTTCCACGCGATTGGCTCCTGCCCGAAAACCCCACCCCCTTCCATGCGATTGGCTCCTGCCCGCAAACCCCGCCTCCTTCCACGCGATTGGCTCCCACCCTCAAACCCCGCCCCCTGGCTCTCGAGTGATGTTATAAATGTTATAAATGTCAAAATGGCTCCTGGCATAAAAAAGTTTGCCGACCCCTGTTATGGAAAATACACATTTGGATTTGTCATAGTATCTTATCCTCCCAACAACACACCTGCAATGCATAGAATCTTTCTCTCTTTTTTCTAATTTACAGCTGAATTTTTTTTGATCATCCTCCCGAATGCTAATTTTCATCAGTGCCCCCAAAACATAATAACCTTGAAAAACATTTCAGTAAATAGTCCTTACAAGGAGAGTATCTAACTTCCTCCCATTCCTTTCACTTCTTTCTCTCTTTTGTGAGGTTTAGCAATATGGGTTAGCTGTGGTGTGTGATAAACAACTTTTTTTGAGAATTGTAAGGTCTGTCTTCTATTTATTTTCAGGCATAATCTGAAATGTTCACTTGACCCTCTGTGGTCTTCCAGTCAGAACCATTGTTTATTGTTCCTAAAAGCTAATGTCACCTATTTATGGATTGCAGGAGTTGGTTTTGACCGAGAGGCTAGTATACGCTGCTCGCTTGTTCATTCACAATCCGTACTGCAGCGAAGACGGAAACTGAGAAGGAGAAAAACCATTTCTGGCATCCCCAGAAGAGTCCAGCAAGAAATAGGTGGAGTATAAATAAAATCTTGCCTATAGAGCTGTAGTACTGCCTTAATGCAACTCTAGCCTGCTTTCTCAACAGTTTTCCAAACTACCGATTGTAGTTTCAAGTATTATGCATTTGGTATGCTTTATTTGTTTCATCTTTTTTGTAAATATTGCCACCTGTCTACATTGCTCCTTACAGAGTCTTGATATGTTGTGGGCTTCACTCAGTAATACAGATATGCATCCAGCCCACATGGTCTAAATATAATCTTACCTGATTTCTGTCAAATCTTGTTCTTTTAGTTTGCTTTGTACATCAAAAGTAAGTAGCTTAAATGATTTTTTCTTGTAAAAACCTAACAAATGTTTCTCTATAATGTGCCGATAAATTGTCACAGACTAATTTATTTAGAAGATCTATTCCAGACAGCTCTCCACATATTATCTGTTCTGAAAACTTTATCAACTAGTTTTTTCCACCATTTTTAACTTTTTACTTTTTCCTCTTAATTGCTAAATATAAAGTTCATTCAATTAGACAAGCTCACTTAGTTTTTTCTTACACTGAAGTATCCCAGTAGTAACTAGATTAAAGTCACTTAAAGTTGTCATGTGAAAGAATCAATATGCTTCTCTTATGGCAACAATAGAAAGATCAAGCTGGCATAAAACCAGCCAGCTCCTTAGATTTCAGATGCACATGATTGGATTATTCCCTTGCAAGTATGCATTTCGAGTCTGCAGAGGAAACACCACTTGGGAGGATTGCAGTAATACATTAAGAATTCCTTCTCCCCACCGAATCCTCTGTCCAAATTAGTTTTTCCTCTTTAATAAGGGTCATTCTTGGTAACGTTAGATCTTTAATAGATCATCCTTGCTATGTGAAACATCTAGTGTGAAGGTAGCGACTATTTTTATTTTATTTCTGCTTTGTAAAACTAGAAAAAACTTAGTCATCAGCAAAACTAAAACCTACCTTCTGAACATTTTAGGCCAATGCTAATGTCATAGTTTGTTAGCCAGTGGAAAGCTGTGGTGGCTCACAAAATTTTATGTATATATCCTAGATTCTGATGAATCACCAGTAGCAAGAGAACGGAATGTCATTGTGCATGCAAATCCAGACTTCCCTAATAACATCAACAGGAGATCAGGTACCAGAGACTCTGAGTGCCAAACAGAAGATATTCTCATTGCTGCCCCATCTCGGAGAAGAATACGAGCTCAGAGGGGTCAGAGTGCAGCAGCTTCTCTATCTCACTCAGCTGGCAACATATTGGTGCTGACAGATAATGGGGACTCTATGTTTACATCAATGAGCAATCGTGTTCGATCAAGGAGTCTTCCTCGTGAAGGTGCTAGAGCCAATGAAAAAGACCACAACACTGGTGCCAAAATGTCAGCATATGAAGCAGAACACTTTTTAACAAACCAAGAACGAATTTCCACAAAGAGTAAGGATGCCATTAATAACCACTGTTCACAGGAACACCATCCCAGGGGCTTAGCTTGTTCTCAGCATCTTCATAGTCCAGATCATAACTCAGATGGAAGAGGGAGGTCAAGGTTATCAAGGATGGTGGATTCTGGAAGTTGTGATATTTCTTCAAACTCTGATACCTTCGGAAGTCCAATTCACTCTATCTCCACAGCTGGGGTTCTTCTCAGCAGTCACATGGACCAGAAAGATGATCATCAATCATCTAGTGGAAACTGGAGTGGAAGTAGCTCAACATGTCCTTCCCAAACATCAGAAACAATTCCTCCTGCTGCCTCGCCTCCACTGACAGGTTCTTCACACTGTGATTCAGAATTATCACTGAACATTGCCCCTAATGCCAATGAAGATTCAAGTATTTTCATAACTGAACACTACAGTGAACAGATAGATAAAATTAGAGGCCACAGGGCAAGTTCCTTCACCTCCACTGTTACTGATCTACTAGATGACCCTAATAACAGCAACACAAGTGACAGTGAATGGAATTATTTGCATCATCATCATGATGCATCCTGCCATCACGATTTCAGCCCTGAACACCCCAAGACCGATAGTCTGGGCTGTCCAAGTTTTACAAGCATGGCCACGTATGATAGTTTTGTAGAGAAGACTCCATCTGACAAAGCAGACACCAGCTCACATTTTTCGGTTGATACGGAAGGCTACTATACCTCCATGCACTTTGACTGTGGACTCAAAGGAAATAAAAGTTATATTTGTAACTATGCAGCTGTGGGCTCTGAGAATGGCCAGAATACAAGTTTTGCTTCCAGTCACGCCCACTGCAGTTGGCAGGATTATATAGACCATAGGAAGCAAGGAAAACCGAGCATCTCTCTAAAGAAACCAAAGGCAAAGCCAGCGCCACCAAAACGCAGTTCATCTTTAAGGAAATCTGACAGCAGAACAGATACTTCTGAGAAGAAAGAACCAAAGATAACTAGTGGGCAGCAGCACATGCCTCATACTTCAAGGGAAATGAAGCTGCCCCTCGAGTTTGCAAACACACCTTCAGGAGTAGAAAATACTAACCTGCCATGTAAACAGAAACAGTCCTGGGATAATCAGGATGAGAACGATGTAAAAGGCCTCCCATTTGATACCATGGACATTGCGTCATTTAAAGATGAAGGTGCTGAACAGTCTCACTATGCAGATCTCTGGCTTCTAAATGACTTGAAATCTAACGATCCCTATAGATCTTTATCTAATTCAAGCACTGCTACGGGTACTACGGTCATAGAATGCATAAAGTCACCGGAAAGTTCTGAATCTCAAACATCACAGTCTGGATCAAGAGCCACCACTCCTTCTCTTCCTTCTGTTGAGAATGAGTTTAAGTTGGCTTCCCCAGAAAAACTGGCTGGTTTAGCTTCTCCCTCAAGTGGTTATTCCAGTCAGTCAGAAACCCCAACATCATCGTTTCCAACAGCATTTTTTTCTGGTCCCCTATCCCCAGGAGGGAGCAAAAGAAAGCCCAAAGTACCAGAAAGGAAATCCTCATTACAACAACCTTCTTCTAAAGATGGCAGCATATCTTTAAACAAAGACTTAGAACTTCCAGTTATACCTCCTACTCATCTTGACCTAAGTGCTCTTCATAATGTCTTGATTAAACCATATGCTCACAGACCCCAGCTACATGCTTATAATAATAAATCAAATATAATGGAAGAAGCGCTGAATTTTAATTCCTCACCAGCTCTTGCTATTACACCTTCAGTGCTGAAGTCAGTACATCTTCGATCGATTAATAAGCCTGAAGAAATGAAACAGAAAGACAATCCAGACTTTCTACACATTCAAGAACAGAGTTTGGTAACTGCTATTTCTTCATGTAAAATGAAACCACATGTAAGTAAGAAACAAATGTCACATCAGTACTTCATAGAAGATGCCATCGTGTCCTATATCAATCCCTCTCCAGTACAGATAAGCCTAGAACAATTACAAACAGAAAATAGTTTAACCTTTAGTGAAAAAAATACCTGTCAAGAGAATCTAAGCTCATTAGAGCAGGGTGTTCCAGCAGCTAAAAGTGTACCAGATCAAATACATTCAGTACATGAGATTTTACTAGAGAGTACAACTAATAAAGCTTGTGGGGTTTCTGTTGAACAATTTCCACAAGGCACAACAGTTCTTTCAAGCAATCTCGAAGGGAAAATAATTACTTGTGGATCAGAACAGGATAAGAGTCTTGACCCTGTGCAGTTTCCCTATGAATTACCTGCACACTGTGAACAAAAGCTGAAATATGAACCACTAAATGAAGATATTCCCCAGTCTGACTCCTTAACTTGGGGAGCAGATACTTGTTATCAGCTAAAGCATCAGCTTTATCTAAGCCAACATGATGACAAAGTGCCTGAGAATATCACTTATGAACCAGAGATCTCAAATATAGATTCACTCAGTGAAAAATGCTCTGAGCAGGAAAATGATATTGTGTCAGGTATTCCAACCAAAAGTGCCTCAGATGACAGTGATAGCAGAGCAGCTGAGACACAAGGAACTACAGAAGATGATACCTTAAAAGGTTAGTTCTTAATTATTCCTGTACTACTAATGATATAGCACTTAATGTTAGAGATAATGTTGTTATTCGACTGTATTAATGGATAATTTGCAGAGTTCCATTAATTTCAATGAAACCCTAGCATATTGCAGCTATAAATGTATGATCCTTTGAAGAAATATACATGTAGTCCTCAACCTATGACCATTCGTTCAGCGACCATTCCAAGTTATGACAGCAGTAAAGGAATGGTGGTTACAACCAGTCCCTGAAGTTCTGGCCATCCCAGCATCCCGGTGGTCACGTGATTGCCATTTGCAACCTTCCCTGCCAGCTTCCCCAGAAAGTCAATGGGGAAGCTGGCAGGGAAGGTTGGAAGTCACTGGGGTAAGTCTCCCCCTCCCATGCCCCCTCCCCCAGCCCCTCTGCACTCACGCTACAAAAAGAGCTCTATTTTCAGCTACGAAAAGAGCTCTTTATCACTAATACTAATATTTATCACTAATACAGCTTACCCAATATTTAGCCTAGATTCTTATGCAAGGAATTCCATTAATTAAGAAGACTACATAATCAAGTTCTGATGCCTGATTCTCAGTAGTTTTCGTTTTTGTTTTGAAGAATCTTCTGTGAGTGATGATTTTATAATCTCACCCTTAAGTGAGGATTCTCAAACTGAAGCAGAAGAGTTTTTGGTGTCTCCAAATAAACCGCGAACAACAGAGGATCTGTTTGCAGTAATTCACCGGTAAGTTAATGTTACCATAACTGGAAACTGAAATTTTTATTTTAGTAATAGCAATTTATTCAACATAATGGTGATCAAGTACTTGTTTCAGAAACTAAATTGTACTATTATTCAAAAGATCCTCAAAGTGGACTTACAAAAAAAAAACAAACCAGAACAGTTGGGTTTGATGGAGAAGGAGCTTGAGAAACAATATGGGACTTTGCTTTTATATATGATTACAGTAGCAAGACTTTTATATGCACAACGATGGAAAGATTAACAAAAACCTACAGTGGAAGCTTGGATTATTAAATTAATGGATTTAGTCCAAATGGCTAATTTAACAGCATTAATAAGAGAAAATACTGTTTCTGGATTTATCTCTACTTGGCAACCACTTTTAGATTACTTGCTTGTGTTAGAAAAAAATGAAGCTTTGATTTTGGGTTTTAGTGATTAGATGGCTTGTTCTGATAGAAATAATGTTACTAAGGTTTAACTAATGGTAAGAGATTATATTTGTAAATTTATCTATATCTGTATTGGAGAAAGTTGGAAGTCACCTTCTGTTTTCTGTTTTCTGTCTATTTCCACCTTTATCGTTTTTTTCTTTTTTCTTCAGTTCTATATTCTAGCTTTTCTATATTTTCTATTTTGTATTTTAGCTATACTTTGAAAACTAATAAAGCTTTTATATACACAGAAACTAGATTCTTCAGTCCAGACCAATAAGAGTATTTCTGTAGTTTAAAGCAGGAATCTGCAGACCATCAGACAAGTTCTTTGTTTCAATGAAAACTCAAATGAACCCCCCCCCCTAGAAACTGCTTTGTGAAAGCAAAGTGGCCGTGTTCCCACCTCATTTCTCCCTTCTGCAAGTGCCAGTTGAAGCTGCAAGGCTCCATGAATCACCTTATCAGAGCAGTTTGTTTCTCCCCAGCAGGAATCACTGCTTTGATAGTACAAAAAAAATTGTTGAGGCCAATCAAAATTGCCTTATACAAGCTCAGTATAAAAGTTAAGCACTGGGAAAAGTATAGATCACGATGCAACTTGTTTACATTTTTTAAACTGTCATTCATAATTAATTACCCCTTTAAATATTTTTTTTTAATTAAAAAGTATATTGGGAGCAAAGGGAAGGAATAGAACGCTAACTTGAAAGTAACGGTTGGGAGAGGAAACAGAAAGGGGCTAAATTTGAAGCTTGCTAGAGAATAAGCGCCCTCCTGCTGGTCTTTGTTCTTTCCTGCATGTAATCAGTTACCCGAAGACCACGCTGGAACTGTGTGAATGCATGCACAACATTTATTTATTTAATTTTTATCCTGCCTTTATTATTTTTATAAATAACTCAAGGTGGCGAACATACCTAATACTCCTTCCTCCTCCTATCTTCCCCACAACAACAGCCCTGTGAGGTGAGTTGGGCTGAGAGAGAGTGACTGGCCCAAGGTCACCCAGCCGGCTTTCATGCCTCAGGCGGGACTAGAACTCAGGGTCTAACTCTGGTTTCTAGCCTGTTGCCTTAACCACTAGACCAAACTGGCTCTCAGTGACTTAGATATGTTATCATAATTGCCATATCACAACTGCTGTATATTACTGGCACCAAGTTTGTCTTGGCCCAAGCTACTTTTTATTGCTTTGCAGTATTTCTTAAATCAGCCAGGGTAGGGAGGGGAACCACTATATAACCAAATTCCATTTTTTTCTACTTTTTCCATTTGCCTCTTCAAACTCAGATAATATGGTCACTTCTACCATTTAGAAGGTAGAACCCTCATTTTCATGGATGATGAATGAGGGAGGTTTGTAGGTATATTGCTGTTAATAGTGTGGTACGGAACTTCTATAATGAGATCTAATTTAAGCTTCTGGATCTAGGCAGTGGATACCAAATGCCATATCATATAACTTAAAATTGTATCAAACTTGATTATGTATAATTAGATAAACTCACATCAACCTGATATGGCATATGGGGTCCACTATTTTTGAACTAGAACCATAATTTTCAGAAGGTCTGTACTGAGAAGGAGCTTATCCTTCTCAACATGGAAAGGATCAGCAAGTTATGTAAATCCAGTTCCTATGAATCTATTTATTCAATATATAATTCCCAAATATGTACTAGAATTTTTTTAAAACATAACAATCATGAGCTAAAATGGTCTTTCAAAGGTGGAGTTTTTGAGGCAGTATATTTTACTCTAGTTGTATTTGCTTTTCCTATGGAAAAAACACAGGCTATAGCAATACATTGATAATATTGTTATGTTTTAGTTTTAATTGGAGAACATATTGTTTAGTTTCTAATCTTGCTTAACTATAGATATAGATATATATGAGATATATAGATATAGATATATAGTTGAATGATTATGTTTCAAGACTGAATATTAAATGCAATTTTTTTCATAATAGGTCAAAAAGGAAAGTGCTTGGAAGAAAGGATTCTGGAGACCTTTCTTCAAGGAACAGACTGAAATCTTCATCTAGTAATAATAGTGTGTCTTCTGTCAGTAGCACCCCACCCGCAACTAACATTCCCCTCACCACCAGTGCGGGAAGCCCAGCATGCAGCCAGAGGTCTCCTGGACTTATTTATCGGAATGCCAAAAAGTCCAGCACATCGAATGAGGAATTTAAACTACTGCTCTTGAAAAAAGGCAGTCGGTCTGATTCCAGCTACAGGATGTCAGCCACTGAGATACTAAAGAGTCCTGTTTCTCCCAAATCTCCTGGAGAACTAATTGGGGATACTCTTCAAAATGCAGATGAGTCCTTCCAAGCCTCCTCGAGTGCCGAGGCATTAACTCCTCTCTCTCCTTGTCCCCCGAGGATAAATGCAGAAGGGTTTTCTTCCAAAAGCTTTCCTACATCAGCATCTTCTCGTGTAGGACGGTCACGAGCACCTCCTGCCGCGAGCAGTAGCCGATACAGTGTCCGCTGCAGATTGTATAACACTCCAATGCAAGCCATTTCAGAAGGAGAGACTGAGAATTCTGATGGGAGCCCGCATGATGATCGATCCTCTCAAAGTTCAACATAAGTTGCCTAAGGGCCTAAGCACAGTTCTGACTGTTAAATGGGGGAACTCTGCGTTTGCTAAGCATATTTGACTATAAAAAGCCAATTCTGTAGCAGTCAAATACCCTACAGGGCAATATGCGATGCTTGAAAATGTTAAAGATTGCTAAAAGAATTAAATGATCTGTAGGTATTTATTACATCACATTTTCTATGAGTAGAAATATATTGTCAACCTTTAATTTTCTTCTCACTCTCTCTCTCTCTCCCTCCCTCCCTCCCTCCCTCCCTCCCTCTTTTATTTTTTTCCCACCATCAGTGTAAATTTATCCAGTTTTCTATATTCCTTCTTTCTCTCCAGAGACATTACATTACTGTTGTGCTTCCCTAGGGGTGGTAAAACATAAAATTGGTGAGGAATTAGTATTTTTTTACATTAAAATGAATTGAAACAAAATAGAATGGACAAAACAGATGTACATATCTGTATTTTTGATAAGAAATTGTAAATAGAATTATTGCAGAGAAAAATGTGGGTGGCAAATGAGAACTATCTTGTTAAATGACAAAAAAGGATGAAGATAATGGCTGTATTCTGTGAATACAATTTTCAAATCAACATTATTTACATATCAACCACTACCACTGTTAAATAATTAAAGCCTCTAACATGAATTTAGCACTTGAATTAGTGGAAATCGTATCAATAAAAACTATGAAATTAAATAATATCTGATTTTCTTTAAAAATGTCATTCCAAGCAAGCTAATTTTTAAATGCAATTTGTGAAAAGAGGCTAATTGGCAAACACTACAAGTACACAATGTTTATAAACCAGATTTTCTGCTCTGGCTTCTCCCTCCATTAAGAATTCTGAGAAGTGTAGTTATGTGAAAATTTTGTTTGTATGCCAAGGATTGTATCACTCTTTCGGCTGATTTCTTCACTCATCACTTAAACCCATTTTAAAATTCTCTAAAGTTTGTTTCCATGGCCAATTCCATGGCCATTTTCATTCAATTTCCTTTCTTGTCACTCTCCTCTTGTTTACATGTGAAAGCACCTACATATGCAGTTCTCTGAGGAAATCCTTGTGTTGGCTCTCAGATTTCTCTTGGATGGTCTTCTCAGCTATTGCTGCAGAATGATGGTAATAACAATATTATTTGTTGAGTGCTTATAAACAAGGTACTGCACAAAACATGTGGACTGCATAGAAACTACAGAAGTAGAAACATTGAAGAAAATCTAAAAAAACAATCTAAAACTCATATAAACAATTATAGGTTAAAAAAATAGGAATGGAAAGTTTTAAAATGAGGAAAAATAAACAGAAAATCAACCAAATATTCATTTGTAACAAATGCTGTAAGCAAGAGTAATACACAAAAGAAGTGAAATAGAGGGGAAATGAGGTTTAATAAGCTCATACTTAATATTTTGTCTTTTGCTAATACCCTATTATTAAAAATAAATGCAAAGATCTTCCTTAAAAATCAACTTATGATTGAAACTAGCATTTAGTTGTCAAAATCTGGATAGACAAGTGAATTTTAAGAGGTAGGTAGGTAGGTAGGTAGGTAGGTAGACAGACACACACACACACAAACACCAAAGAGGAGGAATTGAGAGAGACAAATAAAATCTGATAAAATACTTCCATATATTGGAACTATCCTAAGAGAAAATCTTTTTAAGTGACATTTTGGGATGGCACAGAGATTGAGAATCTATCTTCTCAATATTGTTTCTGTATATGTTTAACATTAAATTAAAGTTTCAACCTTGAGTAACAGAATCCCATGCTATACTCGTAGCCTATTTATTCCATTTTAATTAATGTATCTTGCAATCTTACGAACCTGTTAAAATAAGTCAGCCTTATTCTGAATAAATATATTTAGAATTGTACTGTCACGCTGCAGTCCTCAACACTGTAATTTAGCAAATGCTATTGAAGCTCAGACTTTTTTATTCAAGTAAACAATTTGCCTTCCATTTCTTTCTCAGTGGGTAGACCTGATGTCCATTTTCTGTTTATTTTTTTTAACCTGGGAATCAAACCATCACTAGCTTTACCCCTCAAACTCTTATTGAATTGCACTATGGCCATCCTCATCTTTATATCACCTCACCCAACATTTCCATTAACAAAAATTCAACATGACAGGATAGTAACATTACACCACATAGTACACTGCATATAACAACTTTTTGCAAAGCTGGTGTAATCCACAGTATCCCAGCTGCAGACATGCCCACTGCAATATGCTTATAATGGTGGATTTTATTTGCACCAGGAGAGTAAATTCGTTAAATTTTTACAAACTCAGGAAAAATTATTTACTTTTTTTTAAATTATAAAACAAAAATCCATTTAGATCATGAACTCCTTTCTTTACAGCTATTTCACTATCATAGGGGCGCCAAAAACCTGGATTTCTGAGTTATGTTCTACAGGCTAGCAACACGCTTAAAATTTAATCAGGAAGTTTCTTCTTTAAACAGTGACTGTGTGAATCATCAGTAACATCTACACACTTTGCCTTAAATTGTTCCATTCCATAATAGCTAGAATTTGCTCTGGGTATCTAGAAATTTGGCTCATTATCAATGTCAACCACTACAGACAACCACAAGCTCTGCATTTAGTTCTCGGCTTATCAATCATGTGTCCCATCATTTTTATCTGTTTCACAGGTTTGCTGTGAGGATAAAATTGGAAAGCTCCTTGGAAAAAAGTTGTGTAGGCTACAAAGGTGATTAAATAGTGTGATTAATATTCCTCTCATGTGCAAACTATGGAAGAACAATAAAAATACATTACTTTCTAACTCTTGTGATAATGGCATAATACTTTGTTCATCATCTTGTAGATCCAATAATTTCTCAGTTCGATCACAGAACTACAATTCCCAGGGTTCTTAGGGGAAGCCATATCCAATGAACAGATATGAGAGCTACAGTGCCACCATAACTATTAGCATTGGTGCTGAAAAACACACTTAAAAAGGACAGCAGAAACAAAATTTTAAAAATCCTTTTAAGAAAAAATGTTAGGCATCTAGCTTTTTCTGTGATATTTGGCACTTAATATGGCCAGTGATTATAATTGTTTCATACTACTATTACAGCTAGATTGTTGGGAAACCTAGCAATGCTCTGGTAAATAAAATCAATACCAAGTAATAGCTAAGTAACTATTAAGCATGCAACAAATGCTATTGATTCATGAATAAAGTGTACAATAATATTTCAGTGAAGCTTTGTGTGGACAACATTCATCTTACCTAAATATTTATGAAAATGACACTGTGAAAAAAGTAACTAGGTTACTTTTACCTTATACCTAAGCTAGGCATAGGTATGCATTCTTTATACATCTTACTGAACATGGAATGGGGAAAGTCTGTAGTTCATACTGCTCAGTTTCTTTCTGTCTTGATTTTATTAGAAATGCTCACCAGGATGGGAGTCTACAGTGGGTGGGGTGCAGAAGAAACCAGAGCAAATATTTTGAATAAATGAAAGCAGGGAAACGTTGGTTTACCTGAAGTTGCTTGAAGTTTGTTGTCAGAAGACCAAAAGCAGAACCATGCTGATGGATCAAAGTACAAAAATCAGTCAAAGACAATCTTTTCCCAAGACATATCACATCAGTTTGCCATGGGTAACTTGCTCTAAAATGAGTTATTGGAATCAGGTTTGTAAAATGCGGTTCATCAAACTAGAGAACTAATTAAAGCAGAATTCAGGAAGGAAGGTTTAGTGTAGAGACTATTTTGAGAAGAAATGTGTTGTCAAGTTCAAACTGAGTCCAGTATCTGATTTAAGTAGGTAGTCACTAGTAGGTCTGTGGGGAAGGTAGCTTCAAGCAGAAGTAAATTCTTGTAGGAATCTAGGAAAAGTGAAAATCAAGGGAGGATTATTTCTTATAATGCTCATAATAAGATAATTTTATCTTATTATAAGCAGTAAGAACGTTAACCTTAAACATTGAGCAAATGATTACATACATTCAAGATTAACTGTAATTTTTCCTTTGTAACAGATTGATAAAAATGTACATTATTATTTTAGACTTAAAATCCTCCGGTATGGGGAAAAAAATAAAAGAATGGTTAGAATATGTGTAGAAAGAGATATGAGAACAGGGTACTTGCTCAATTCTAAGATTTGCCACATAGGCAAAGTATTTAGTTGGGCTTATTTGCATAGGTGAGCCCGTGTGTCCTGATAATCTATGATAGTCTGGGATCATGTATAAAAGTTAGGCAGTTAGGAGAACAATATTTGAGTGAAAGAGCTGAATTAGTATCGGAGAAGCAGTGTGGTGAAGTGGATAAGGTGTTGGGTGAGAACCAGAGAGACCAAAGTTCTAATTATTCCTCAGTTATGGTAGCTCATTGGTGGAGTTTGGGTTGATTGGTTTCTCTCAGTTCAATCTCTCTGGAAGTACTGTGTACAATGCCTTGAGCTCCTAGATAAAAGGTGTGATAGAAAACTAACAAACCAATGAATAAGGAGAATATTAACTTGAGGTAATTGTAGCTGACAGACAAACTGTAGTAAGTTGTCAGAAAGCCAGTGAAAGAGAATGTGTTGGAGAGGGAGCAAGATTAATGTAGCTTTTTTTTTTTTTAAAGAATCATACCATTGGTCTGGGAGGCACAAGTGCTGTTTGATATCACTTTCCTTCAGATTACTGCCAAGAGCTGCTTTACTGCCTGATTCCAAGCTTGATTATCTCTCAGTGCTAAAGTGAGATAGCGTCAATTACGATGCTTTAATGTTACAGGCAAATTCAGTACTATTCTCATTTGGGATCAGAATGCCAAATCCATTCAAGAAAAATGCTGTATAAGGTATATTAAAAGTTGAATTGGTTTGTTCAATATGTAAGCCTTATAACTTTCATCCAGGCAATTTATGCCATTATCGGCTATGTTCCAGGACATTAAATGATTCCATGTAAACATTGCAGACTTGCTACACAGAAACATGCAATTTGAATGAGAAGGCAGTGAAACAATTCTATGTAATGCTCACAAAACTATCACAACTACTTACTTCGTTTACACAGAAATCTATAACAAAGCATTTCTATTTTCTATTTATAAAATTAAAGCCCAAATTAAGATGGATTATAAATCCACTTTAAAAACTATTTTTGTTATTTTTGCTAACTCAGACTGTGCACTCTGTTATAGGCATCTGAAGCTCTGAGGCCCCCAGTGAAATCAGGGAGAAGCATAACTTACCCGTGCACAATATTGCCCTCCTTAATGTGAGCAGCTTCTGCCGATATAGTGTGCAGATGAAAATGATCAAAGACTACAATTACCTAGGAATAAGCTTCACTGAATACAATGGGATTTATGTAAAAGTTTATATGGTTGCGCTGCACAAGTAGTATGTCTTCAGGACACTCCAAAGAAGCAAAAGTTAACATCTCATCTTGAAACAGAGAATAAATATAGAAACGTTTCTAACTTATGAACCATAATTCTAACTTGCAATTCTGTCGTTTGCACTGATGTTTCAAGAATAAGTTTTGAAGTTATGCAGTTATTCATTTCTTTTGTAATATTATGGCAGCATAGAGTATTGATTAATTATAGAAATAAAGCATATGTTTGCATTTGCCAAAGGCCACACTGATAAGAGTGCATTTGCTGCAATTGTGGCAGATTTAAAGAAATACCTAGCTTATGACTTAAAAGTTTAAAAACTAATTAAGAAGGTTACAGTGTAACTATTTTGGTACTAGCACCAGTTCATGCTGGCAGAAAAGACAATGGTTTATGGACTTGCATCCATTTTGTATTTTTGTAATATTTGTAAATACAAACTTTTTAAATTGTTGCAAAAATTGTTTCTTTTGTAAAATGTTTTCAAAGTTTACATTAAAACCAACCCAGTTTGTATATTTTAGAACTGTGCAACACTTTAAGTCTTGTATTTATTTTTAGTAAAACAGTGACAGTTTCATTGTGAACCCCCTCTCTAAACTGTGTCAGAAAAGTCTGATTATCTAGGAAATGTGTATTGAAACTGCAAATAAATGTGACTGCAATTGAATTGCTCCACTTTCTTTACTTACCACCAGTCAGTCAACAAAAGAAAAGTTCTTCTGGATCATGGTCTACTAGGCAATACAGATGCTTTTGGGATAGCCATGAGCAGCCTATGAATGGGCAAGGTGGTTCTAGTGTTTTCAAAATTGGTTGAAGAAGTGAAAGTGATTGCTAACTTTGGGGAAAGTGATCATGTTATTCTTGAATTCGTAATATCCAGGAGAACCAAGAAGTGTTAGTCTTAAACAGTTCAATGAAACTGTCAACGCAGGGTGCATCAGCAGTAAAAAAAAAAGTGAAAAGTATGTTAAGGATCATAAGAAATGGTACTGAAAATGAGATGCCAATATTGGAATGTCCTTATATAAATCAATGGTGTGTGTGTGTGTGTGTGTGTATGTGTGTGTGTGTGTGTGTATGTATATGTGTATATGTATGTGTGTGTGTGTGTGTATATATATATATATGTGTGTGTGTGTATGTGTGTATGTATGTATGTGTGTGTGTATGTATGTATGTATGTATGTATATGTATATGTATATGTATATGTATATGTATATGTATATGTATATGTATATGTATATGTATATGTATATGTATATGTATATGTATATGTATATGTATATATAATGGAGATAGAGAAGGTTCAAAGGAGAGCAACTAAGATGATCAAGGGGCTGGAGCAGCTTCCCTATGAGAAAAGGTTCCAATATTTAGGACTTTTTAGTCTAGAAAGGAAGTGAATGAGAAGGGACATAATGGAGGTGTACAAAGTTATGCATGGTGTGGATAAAGTAGAGAAGAATAAGCTATTTTCCCTTCCCAAAATACTAGAACCAGAGGTCATCCAGTGAAATTGAATCCTGGAAGAATCAAAAGGACAGAAGGAAATATTTTTTATACAACGGGTAATTAAACTTTGGAACTGGCTACCACGAGAAGTAGTGCTTACTACCAGCTTGACTGGTTTAAAAAAAGGTTAGACTAATTCATGGAAGTCATGGGGATGACTGGCTATTAGCCTTTATGGCAGTGGGACTGCCTCTGAAGGCTATCTGCTGGGACACTTCCTTGTTCAGTTGGTTGGCTACTGTGAGAACAAACTGCTGGACTCGATGGGCCAGGGGTCCCATCCAGTAGGGTACTACTTACGTTCTTATGTTCAAGACTTCATAAGGGTGGGTTTGATGAGCTCAAGGATAGTAGTTCAGATCCAATGGCTTGAGTTCCTAAAGGAGAGAAATGTCCCCAAATCCTACCCAATGAAATACTGAAGGCACAATTACAATTCTTACAAGAATGAAATATCAGAGAAACCTCAAGAGGTCAGTATGGATAACAAGTAGAACTCTCTAAAACACTGAAGAGGAAAAGGGTGATGTACAGAAAACAGAAAAGGGGGCACATAACCACAGTAGAATAAAGGTAGTCTCCAGAAACTGTAGGAACTCTGCCAGAAAGATTAAAGTTTGGAATGAGCGGAGGCTTGCAAAAGATATCAAAAAGAACAACAACATCAAAAGGTTTTTTGATTATGTTAGAAAGCCAAAGAGGATATAGGCCTGTTGTGAGGAGAAAACTGGTGAATTGGCCATGGTGAGAAGGCAAACCTTCTTAACTCCTATTTTGCACATATCTTCTCTCAGAAGGAAAATCGAGCCATAGCTGGTCATTGTTATGGTACTGAAGGAAGGAGGGAACTGCAGCTCAGGATAGAAAAAAAGCCGGCGAGAGAACTTTTTTGTTTGTGTGCACGCGCCTTCAAGTCAGTGTTGACTCTTGGCAACTGCCTGGATAAGTCCCTGCAGTTTTCTTGGCAAGATTTCAGAAGTAGTTTACCATTGCCTGCTTCATAGGGCTGAGAGAGAGAATGGTTGAAGGTCACCCTGCTGGCTTTGTGCCTAAGGCGGAACTAGAACTCACGCTCTCCTGGTTTCTAGCCTGATGCCTTAACCACTGCACCAAACTGGCTCTCTTGAGAGAGAACTTCATTAATTTAAATTAATTAATGTCTCTAGGACCTGATGGATTACATCCTAGGGTACAGTATATCTGGCTCTAAACCCTGCCTGTTCCTCTGCCGGCACATTGTTATCAATGACCCAGTCCTCTAATTTATTAGCTAGATGTTTTGCATAAATTTTAGCTGTGATGTTAATCAGATTAATTGGTCTATAGTTCACTGGGTAGCTACGATTACCTGTTTTGTATATTGGGATCACTATGCTTATATTCCAACCCTGAGGAAATTGACCAGAGGAATTAATGTTACTAAAGAGTTTAGCCAAAATAGGCTTCCACCAAATGATATTAGCTTTTAATAAATCACCAGGTATATAGTCTTCTCCAGGGGCTTTGCCTGATGGCAATGCCAGGATCAGATGCTCAATTTCTTTTAAAGAGACAGGGGGCCGGGGTATAGTGTCACAAAGTTTTAGATTAATTGGAGAATTAATTGGAGTGGGATGGGGAGCAAACAATCCAGTATAACATGTCTATGAAGGTTCTCAGTCATCCAGGTGGAATTGTCTGTAGCTTGAATCATGTCAACTGGATTTCTATTTTCTTAGTGGAAACGTTTCGCTCCTTATCCAAGGAGCTTCTTCAGTCTGAGCAAAGTTGGTAAGGGAATCCTAAATATGTTTCTAGGTAGCTGTGTGACCTTACACCTGGGGCTAGGTCATGGTTATATTGAGATGTTATTTTTAAGTCCTTTTACCATCTAAAGGAGAATCGTTAAGATCACCATGCTGCTGTTGAGCTTGTGAAATGGTCTTAATCTTCCTAGGCACAGAAGACAAAGCCGGGAGATAGATGGGAGATAGATTGTGCCTGAGGCCCCCACCTCTATTCAAGGAAGGATTTTCCAAGTTGGCATAAATGGATTCCTTGACCCCTCTCTCAAACCACCTATCTTCTCTGTCTAAAATGTGAACATTAATGTCCTCAAATGAGTGTCCTTTTTCCTTTAAATGAAGATAAACTGCTGACTCTGGTCCTGTGGTGTTACTTCTCCTGTGTTGGGCCATCCTCCTGTACAAAAGTTGTTTGGTTTCTCCAATGTATAGTTCAGAGCACTCCTCACTGCACTGGATTGCATAAACTACATTGCTTTTCTTGTGTTTTGGAGTTTGATCTTTGGGGTGTACAAGCCTCTGTCTCAGTGTGTTGGTGGGTTTGAAATATACAGGTATGTGGTGTTTGCCAAATATCCGTTTTATCTTTTCAGACACACCAGCCATGTAGGGAATGACCAGGTTCTTTCGTTTATTCTGAGTCTCAGCCCTATCTGTCATTGTTTTGGGTCTGGTAGATTTAGATTTGGTGAAGGCCCAATTTGGATATCCACAGGCCTTCAGAGCTGTTCTCAGGTGCTGATTTTCATTCTTTTTGGAATCCATGGAGGTGGGGATGGTTTCTGCTCTGTGTGACAATGTCCTGATGACTCCTAGTTTGTGCTGCAGTGGATGGTGGGAGTCAAACATCAGATATTGATCTGTGTGTGTGGGTTTCCTGTAGATCCCTATTTCTAGCTTGCCACCGGTCCCAATGAGGACTTCACAGTCTAGGAATGCCAGTCTGTTGTCCTTGGTGTCTTCTCTGGTGAAGCTAATGTTGGCATCTATAGTGTTTATATGGTCCGTGAAGGCCTGTACTTCCTGGGTCTGGATTTTGACCCAGGTGTCATCCACATACCTAAACCAGTGGGTGGGCACCGTTCCCTGGAATGTGTTGAGTGCTTTCTTCTCCACTTCTTCCATGTATAAATTGGCCACAATGGGTGACACAGGAGAACCCATGGCACAGCCGTGTTTTTGTCTGTAAAAGTCACCTCTGTATGTGAAATAAGTGGTGTTAAGACACAGGTCCAGAAGATGGCAGATCTGGTTTGGGTTGAGATGGCTTCTCCTTTCAAGGGTGCTGTCCTCTTCTAGTCTCTTCCTGACAGCGGATAGAGCATGAGTGGTGGGGATGCTGGTGAAAAGGGAGGACACATCAAAGGAGACCATAGTTTCATCTGTATCCAGTTTCAGGATCTTTGCTTTGGAAACAAATTCTTCCGAATTATGGATGTGGTGTTCAGAGTGTCCAACTAGAGGTGCTAGTATGGTAGAGAGGTGTTTGGCAATGTTGTATGTTACCGAATTAATGCTGCTGACTATGGGTCGGAGGGGTGTTCCTTCCTTGTGGATCTTAGGAAGTCCGTAGATGCAGGGGATGGCTTCTCCAGGATACAGACGGTGGTAGGTAATCCTATCGATGGAGCCATCATGTTCCAATTGTTTCAAACTGTCTATTACCTTTTTCTTGTAATTGTTGGTGGGGTCTCTTTTCAGTTTTTCATATGTATGGTGATCCTCCAAAAGTGAGGTAATTTTATTGTGGTAGTCTGCAGTGTTTAGAACCACTGTACATCTTCCTTTGTCAGCAGGTAAAATGGTGATGGTTTCATCTTTGCTGAGGGCTGTCAGGGCTCTCCTCTCTTGGACGGTAAGGTTGGGGGGAGGAGGTTGAGCACTGGACAGAGCTGCAGATATTTTAAGCCGGAATATCCTGGAGAAGCCATCCCCTGCATCTACGGACTTCCTAAGATCCACAAGGAAGGAACACCCCTCCGACCCATAGTCAGCAGCATTAATTCGGTAACATACAACATTGCCAAACACCTCTCTACCATACTAGCACCTCTAGTTGGACACTCTGAACACCACATCCATAATTCGGAAGAATTTGTTTCCAAAGCAAAGATCCTGAAACTGGATACAGATGAAACTATGGTCTCCTTTGATGTGTCCTCCCTTTTCACCAGCATCCCCACCACTCATGCTCTATCCACTGTCAGGAAGAGACTAGAAGAGGACAGCACCCTTGAAAGGAGAAGCCATCTCAATCCAAACCAGATCTGCCATCTTCTGGACCTGTGTCTTAACACCACTTATTTCACATACAGAGGTGACTTTTACAGACAAAAACACGGCTGTGCCATGGGTTCTCCTGTGTCACCCATTGTGGCCAATTTATACATGGAAGAAGTGGAGAAGAAAGCACTCAACACATTCCAGGGAACGGTGCCCACCCACTGGTTTAGGTATGTGGATGACACCTGGGTCAAAATCCAGACCCAGGAAGTACAGGCCTTCACGGACCATATAAACACTATAGATGCCAACATTAGCTTCACCAGAGAAGACACCAAGGACAACAGACTGGCATTCCTAGACTGTGAAGTCCTCATTGGGACCGGTGGCAAGCTAGAAATAGGGATCTACAGGAAACCCACACACACAGATCAATATCTGATGTTTGACTCCCACCATCCACTGCAGCACAAACTAGGAGTCATCAGGACATTGTCACACAGAGCAGAAACCATCCCCACCTCCATGGATTCCAAAAAGAATGAAAATCAGCACCTGAGAACAGCTCTGAAGGCCTGTGGATATCCAAATTGGGCCTTCACCAAATCTAAATCTACCAGACCCAAAACAATGACAGATAGGGCTGAGACTCAGAATAAACGAAAGAACCTGGTCATTCCCTACATGGCTGGTGTGTCTGAAAAGATAAAACGGATATTTGGCAAACACCACATACCTGTATATTTCAAACCCACCAACACACTGAGACAGAGGCTTGTACACCCCAAAGATCAAACTCCAAAACACAAGAAAAGCAATGTAGTTTATGCAATCCAGTGCAGTGAGGAGTGCTCTGAACTCTACATTGGAGAAACCAAACAACTTTTGTACAGGAGGATGGCCCAACACAGGAGAAGTAACACCACAGGACCAGAGTCAGCAGTTTATCTTCATTTAAAGGAAAAGGGACACTCATTTGAGGACATTAATGTTCACATTTTAGACAGAGAAGATAGGTGGTTTGAGAGAGGGGTCAAGGAATCCATTTATGCCAACTTGGAAAATCCTTCCTTGAATAGAGGTGGGGGCCTCAGGCACAATCTATCTCCCATCTATCTCCCGGCTTTGTCTTCTGTGCCTAGGAAGATTAAGACCATTTCACAAGCTCAACAGCAGCATGGTGATCTTAACGATTCTCCTTTAGATGGTAAAAGGACTTAAAAATAACATCTCAATATAACCATGACCTAGCCCCAGGTGTAAGGTCACACAGCTACCTAGAAACATATTTAGGATTCCCTTACCAACTTTGCTCAGACTGAAGAAGCTCCTTGGATAAGGAGCGAAACGTTTCCACTAAGAAAATAGAAATCCAGTTGACATGATTCAAGCTACAGACAATCCAGTATAACAGTTCTCCCATTCCTCTTTGGACACTCTAGCCTCTAAGATGTTCTTATCTTCGCCCAAATTGGGATTTACCAGTTTCCAGGATAATGTTGTATCTTTAGAATCTATGGCAGTCAGGAGAGAGTGCCAAAGAATCATTTGATATAATGTTTGGATAGCTGTGCTACAATTGAAAGGAATTAGCATGGATCTGTGACAAATAAATCACACCAGGATAACCTTCTCTCCTTCTTTGAGAAACTAACTTAGAAGAATAGGAAATGCTGCAGACATACAGTAGCATACCTAGATCTCAGCACTGCCTTTAACATAAGTATTCTCCTTAATAAAAGGTAAAATATAGGCTAGACAATATTACTACTATACTGCTGGTCATCCTTTTCTCTTTCCTTCCATCTTTCCCAGCATCAGAGCCTTCTTCAGAGAATTAGGTCTTCACAAAACATGTCTAAAATAGGATAATTTGAGCCTGGTCATTTGTACCTCAAGTGAGAACTCTGGGTTGATTTGTTTGATGATCCATTTGTTTGTTTTCTTGGCTGTCCATGGTATTCTCAGGAGTCTTCTCCAGCAATGAAGTTCAAAAGCATCAATACTCTTTCTATCCTGCTTGCTTCTACAAACTCCAACTTTTGCTTCCATAAAGTGTCAAAGGGAATTCCATTGCTTGCATGCTTCTGATCTTTGTAGGTCTGGACACATCACAGCACCTGAATATCTTTTCCAAGGTCTCCATGGGTGCTCTACCAAATGCTGGTTTGTGGTGTTTTTCTTGACTGCTGGTTCCTTTACTGTTGATCGTTGATCCTAAAAAGCAGAAGCTATCCACCACTTCAAGATCTTCACTGTCAATTCTATGGCTAGCAGTTGTGTCTGTTATCATTAGTTTGGTGTTCTTTATATATAATTTTAGCTGCTGCATGACACTGCTCACTCATAGCTGTCCATTAGTATCCCTAGATCTTTCTCACACACACTGCTGCCAAGCCATAACTCTTTATTCCTGTACCTATTCATTTTATTTTTCCTACATAGCTGGAGAAGCTTTTACTTGTCACTGTTAAAAATCAAGCTGTTGGATTTGGCCAGTGCTCAATCTTACCCAGTTCTCCGGAGGAGAAACAGCAGAATTGGTCACCGGCAATTTTAGGAGAGCAGGAACAGATGACCGCGTCATCCTCAGCCCAGCCAGCCCTAGTCTTCTGGAAAGGCCACCTCTGGCTGCGCATGGAAAGTCATGCTTTTCCCTCTGCTGGTGCAACTGGGGCAGTCCAGCCTACCTGCTGCACTTCATTCCCTCCTTCCCAGGTGGCTCTTTACCAGTTGGCTGGTGTGGGCTCAGACAGACACGCACGCACGCACGGACACACACGTCCCCAATCCCTCTTCTCTGCCTTCTATGGCCATTACATATTGGGCTGCTTGAGTTAAACTGCTGGATCTTTGCTTTAATGTTCAGATGTTGGTTGCTTTTTTTTTAAAGAAGGTTTGCAGTTGAACAAGGAAATGCTGGCCCTTGCTTCGTTGCTGTTTTTAACTGGGTGAAATTGACAAGGGTTCTGCCCACAATGTTGTGGCTTTTATTCACCAATCCTCAAAAGAGGCGTCCACAGAAGGGGGAAGTGATTGCCCCTTCCTTTCCTGGTGTGGGAGGGGGGAGGAAAGGGGGAGGGGGACCCACCAAGTGGGCACTGTGTGAACTGCCACCCAGATTAAACACTGGGACCGAAGTGGAGGGAGGGTTGCAATCAGAGAAATGATTTCTTAGCCTGGCTTCATTTCCAGGTACATATGAAACAAGCAGCTGAACTCCTATTCTGACTGTCCTCTGTCTCTACTGAGAAATACATCTTGCTGCCTTCAGCCAGACTTGCTTCCTTATTGGGTATTCAGAATTTGAGCCCTGCAAAGCAAGACTGGTGAGTTTCTGCTCAGAAGGGAGCTTCACTGCCTGGTGTGCAGGATCCCAGCATCCACCCCTCTTTTTCAGCAGCCAAGTGTCAAAAGAGTCTGATACTGCATTACATTCATGGGCAAACTTCTTGCTGTGCTATTTTTAGGAATTATTGTGGTTTATTATAAGCTTAAATTGGTTACTCTTACGGGGCTCCAAGACTCTGCTACAAGCAAAATATAAACCAAAATGTAATGTTTGGATTTGTTTAGTGTTAAAAGGCAGGGTAAAAGCATTAAACAAAACAATATGAAGGCATCCAGACTATGCTTAACACAAACAGTGGTGGAGGATTTGCCCAGGCAACTGCTGCTTTGCTCTCCTGAAGGTGGAGACAAAAAATCAATTAAATTATACAAAAAAAGAAGAAGTATCCATATTGTTCCTGTTACTTCATTTTAAAAGGTAAAGTGGTTATTGCAAGTTATTTATCATAATTCTGGCATCAGAAATTACTTTGGTATACTGCCTATATTATTCCAAAGGCTTTTTTATTAGGGAACATAGAATCCACACTTGCTACCTTTCCCTTTTATAGGGGAAGAATAAAAGCATTCTTCCAACTGTCAAACACAGATGTAATCCTCATACACATGATAAACAAATCATACAGCCACTCTGTAAACCAGGGGTGGGGAACGTCCGGCCCGCGGGCTGTATAAGGCCCACAAAATCATTTGGTCTGGCCCTGCCAAGGCAACTGCAGGCGGGACTCAAAATTCAATAAATCTAGGAGCTCCTGCCTGCAAACCCTGCCCCCAGTGCACACGATTGGCTCCTGCCCGCAAACCCCGCCCCCAGTGCTTGTGGTTGGCTCCCACCCACAAACTCCGCCCCAGTGCTTGTGATTGGCTCCTGCCCACAAACCCCGCCCCCAGTGCTTGTGGTTGGCTCCCACCCACAAACCCCGCCCCAGTGCTTGTGATTGGCTCCTGCCCACAAACTCTGCCCCCCAGTGCGCATGATTGGCTCCCACCCACAAACCCCAGCCCCCGGTCCGCGAATGATGTTATAAATATCCAGATGGCCCTTGGCAGAAAAAAGGTTCCCCACCCCTGCTGTAAACAAACCCAATCCATATTTTAACATTTTCCCAGTTACATAATCTACACCTGCAATCTTCTCTTTTTTCAGTATTCTCCTAGTATCTATGACTTCCTTTTCATTATTTTCCCTTTGACACTAAAATTTATAGCATTCATTTCAAGTCCACTCATTGACATACCACTATCATCCCCATACAGATAGTAAAACACTCCTTTCAGCACTCTCTCACTTCATTTTCAGCAAACACACAGGGGCCTGCGGGATCACATCCTACTAGCTTGAGGTAGTTCACCTTTTTATGGCCTGGAGTGCTGTGAAAAATTATCAAGTTACAACTATCTGTTTCTGCCTAATCACATTATACAATATTTTTCTCTTATTCTCATTTTTGCAGCAATCATTTTTATATGCATTATTTCTCACCCATTGCTTCTTTCAGTTCATCATTCCACCAAGCACCCTTTTTCATACTTTGTATTAGCACATAATGTCACACATAATTATGTCACATTCTATAACATAATTTTTTTCATAATTCTGTTCCAGGCAGCTTCCACAGCCTCTTTCCTTACATTCACTTCCCAGTCATAGTGTTGGAAGATTAATCTATTAATATTTGTTCTTACTGGACTCATATTTTCTCTTCCTGTACTAGTTCTTTTTTTCACTTTAGTTTCTTCCATTGTTTTCCTTTTCTACAATGTCTATTTTTCCCCAAGACCCATCACTGACACCATTAGAAAACGTCTGTCCCACATTCAGAAGCTCTCATCACCTTTGTATCCTTCACTAATTCTTTCAGTCTTTCATCCAAATTGAATCAATAAGGTTTTAAATTTTATATTAATTTTTTAGCCATGGGAGTAGACTTGTGCTTGGACCATGTATTTGTAATGAACACACATTTTTCTAAGCAAATGCTCAACAGTCACCATTGTTATTCAGATCTATCATAGAGGATTTGGTGGTTGCATTGATTCTTGCAAATAATGCTGGATGACATCAATATTATTCTGATATAGTAAGTTGAAATTAAAGTTTGTGGTCAAGATACCATATTTAGGAGAACTTAATCCAATATAGTTGTAGCTATGTTATTGATTCTAAAGGTTTATTCTTGCTCTTTAAATTTAAAGAGCCAGGGAGATTTTTTTTAACAGAAAAGGATGACTGAAAGCAGCCTATTGCCTGGATGTATACAATATTATCTTTTTATCAGCATACAGAGTTAAATATTCAAAGGCACAGTAATCTGATTTTTTAAATATGGTTTGTGATGACTCTATGAAGTGATAGGCCTTTAGACACAATGGTGACATGTGTTATGAATTTTTCTAGCCACTGTGTGGCATCAGTGATCTTTGTTTTTCTTAAAAGCATAATATAGATAGATTTCAAATTATTTCTCTGAGCTAGCCAATAGAATGCAAATAATTTCTAATAATTTTATTGAAGTGCCCTATCAGTTAACTTAAAAAAATGTAATTAGGAGAGAACCAATGAATCTTTGTATCTTAATACAAAGAACAAAGTATTATTTATGAATATGACCTGATGAATGTATACATATATTTCCAAATGTAATCTTAAGTGCTTCACTGTAGTGTATATCTCTAAATGGGTGGGTTGAATTCTTTCAACTGTTATATTATTTTTTGTCAAATTTCCCTATGAAATATAATTATATTTGCATTGTCTTTACAGGAAAAAGTATTGTATTTGAAGCTTCATTCACAAGGGAAACTTAAGAGAGTTTTACAGAATTACTTAATTATTGTCAGGTATTATTTCATTTTCACTGGTGATATGTAAAAGCATTATGAACTCCTTCCAAGTCTAGAAAGCAATTATAAAATGTGACAGCAATTACCTAGTCAAGAAATCCAATGTGCAAATCTCATTAGTTCCCTGGAAGGATTCATTCTCATTGTATGTAGGAAAGTACAAAATAAATCCTTTAGAATTAGGATGACATTTTAAACAGAGAAGCTGCATGTGTGCATCAGACAGACACACTCCCACATATAGAACAGATCAGTGGTGCTCATCTGCCACAAAACAGCTACATTAAAATTGATGTCGAAAATGTAGAGTAGCATGTATGAAATTTGTTCCAATGAAAAACAGTTCAAAATGATTCACCAATGCATTTCAGTTGATACAAAAGGGGATTGCTACTTGGTAATCTGGTAATAAAAATAAATCAATTGCATTGGTTGTGGAAGCTTAAGACAATCTCAGTAATCCTCAGCATCCAGAACCCATCCAACAGAAAATCTTGTAATATCCCCTAATTTCCTAGCAGTTCTTTCTTGAAGGAATATCTATTTTTATTCTTTATTAATTTATTTTAAATTTATTAAAATTAAAATTATTTTTATTTCATATTTAATTTAAAATAAATATTATAATATAAATTTATTATTAAATTAAATATTAAAATTTAATAAAATTTTAAATTTTAAAGATATTTTAAAAAATTTAAAATTTCCCTATTTTGTTGTTGTTGTTCAGTCATTTAGTCATGTCCGACTCTTCGTGACCTCATGGACCATAGCACGCCAGGCCTTCCTGTCCTCCACTGTCTCTTGGAGTTTACTCAAATTCATGTTCATTACATCAGTGATGCTATCTAACCATCTCATCCTCTGCCGTCCCCTTCTCCTTTTGCCTTCAGTCTTTCCCAGCATCAGGGTCTTTTCCAGTGAGTCCTCTCTTCGCATTAGGTGGCCTAAGTATTTGAGCTTCAGCTTCAGCATCTGTCCTTCCAATGAGCAGTCAGGGTTGATTTCCTTTAGGATTGACTGGTTTGACCTCCTTGCAGTCCAAGGGACTCTCAAGAGTCTTCTCCAGCACCACAGTTCGAAAGCATCAATTCTTCGGCGCTCAGCCTTCCTTAAGGTCCAACTCTCACAGCCGTACATTACTACTGGAAAAACCATAGCTTTAACTATACGGACCTTTGTCGGCAAGGTGATGTCTCTGCTTTTTAATATGCTGTCTAGGTTTGCCATAGCTTTCCTCCCAAGGAGCAAGCGTCTTTTAATTTCATGGCTGCAGTCACCGTCTATGGTGATCTTGGAGCCCAAGAAAATAAAATCTGTCACTGCTTCCATTTCTTCCCCTTCTATTTGCCAGGAAGTGATGGGACCAGATGCCATGATCTGAGTTTTTTTAATGTTGAGTTTCAAGCCAGCTTTTGCACTCTCCTCTTTCACCCTCATCAAGAGGCTCTTTAGTTCCTCTTCACTTTCTGCCATTAGGGTGGTATCGTCTGCATATCTGAGGTTGTTGATATTTCTCCCGGCAATCTTAACTCCGGCTTGTGATTCATCCAGCCTGGCATTTCTCATGATGTACTCATTTATATTTATATTTATATTTATATTTATATTTATATTTATATTTATATTTATATTTATATTTATATTTATATTTATTTATTTAATTTATTCCCCGCCCATCTCCCATACAAGGGACTCTGGGCGGGTTACAATAATTAAAAGTTAAAAATTTAAAATATTTAAAACCATACAAAATAGAAAATGTATAAAAATAAATCCAAATATAAAATAAAATAAAATAAAATCCAAGATGGATTGGGGACCATAGCATAGGTCATATTGCTACGGGGCCAGCCAACCCCAGGAGGCACTACCACCTCCGTTGTCCCAGGCCAGGCGGCAGAGCCAGGTCTTAATGGCCTTCCGAAAGGCCAGGAGTGAAGGGGCCAGTCTCACCTCTGGGGGCAAGATGTTCCATAAGGCGGGCGCTGTTGCAGAGAAAGCACGCCTCCTGGACCCCGCTAGATGGAATTCTCTTGTTGAGGGGGTCCGAAGCATGCCCTCTCTGCACGCACAGGTGGGGCGGGCTGACGTTATCGGGACGAGACGGTCCCTCAGGTACCCTGGTCCTATGCCATATAGGGCTTTAAAGGTAATCACCAACACCTTGAATTGGACCCGGAGGCAAACTGGCAACCAATGCAGCTTGCGTAGCAGAGGTGTTACATGTGCCGATCTTATGGCACCCGTAACTGCTCGCGCCGCCGCATTTTGTACCAGCTGAAGCTTCCGGATACTCTTCAGGGGTAGCCCCATGTAGAGCGCATTACAGTAGTCTATGCGGGAGATGACAAGGGCATGAGTGACTGTTCAGAGGGCCTCCTGATCCAGGAAAGGGCGTAACTGGCGCACAACTCAAAGTTGTGCAAAGGCCCTCCTGGCCACGACTGCCACCTGCTCTTCGAGCAAGAGTCGCGAGTCCAGGAGGACCCCCAGATTCCGCCATCAATCCACAGCCACTCCGTCTTATATTTATATTTATATTTATATTTATATTTATATTTATATTTATATTTATATTTATATTTATATTTATATTTATATTTATATTTATATTTATATTTATATTTATATTTATATTTATATTATTTATATTTATATTTATATTTATATTTATATTTATATTTATATAAATGGGCGTGGTGGCTCAGCGGGTAAGACGCCAGGCTTGTCGATCGGAAGATCGCAAGTTCGGAGGTTCGAATCCCTAGCCCTGCGTGCAGAGTGAGCCCCCGCACTAGCTCCAGCTCTTGCCAACCTAGCAATTCGAAAGCATGCAAATGCAAGTAGATGAATAGGTACCACTTCGGTGGGTAGGTAACAGCATTCCGCGCATGTCATGCGGCCACATGACCGTGGAAGCGTCTTCGGACAACGCTGGCTCTTCGGCTAACAAGCGGAGATGAGCACCGCCCCCTAGAGTCGAACACGACTGCACAAATGTGCGGGGGGAACCTTTACCTTTACTCTGCATATAAGTTAAATAAGCAGGGTGATAATATACAGCCTTTTCATACTCCTTTCCCAATTTTGAACCAGTCGGTTGTTCCATGTCCGGTTCTAACTGTTGCTTCTTGACCCGCATACCGGTTTCTCAGGAGACAGGTAAGGTGGTCTGGTACTCCCATCTCTTTAAGACTTTGCCACAGTTTGTTGTGATCCACACAATCAAAGGCTTTAGCGTAGTCAATGAAGCAGAAGTAGATGTTTTTCTGGAACTCTCTTGCTGATGATCCAGCGAATGTTGGCAATCTGATCTCTAGTTCCTCTGCCTCTTCGAAACCCAGCTTGCACTTCTGGTAGTTCTCGGTTCACATACTGCTGAAGCCTAGCTTGTAGGATTTTGAGCATAACCTTGCTAGCATGTGAAATGAGCGCAATTGTATGGTAGTTTGAACATTCTTTGGCATTGCCTTTCTTTGGAACTGGAACGTAAACTGACCTTTTCCAATCCTGTGGCCACTGTTGAGTTTTCCAAATTTGTTGGCATATTGAGTGCAGCACTTTAACAGCATCATCTTTTAGGATTTTAAATAGCTCAGCTGGGATACTGTCTTCTCCGCTAGCTTTGTTGTTAGTAATGCTTCCTAAGGCCCACTTGACTTCACTCTCTAGGATGTCCGGCTCAAGGTCAGTGACCACACCATCGTATTTATCAGGGATATTAAGATCTTTCTTGTATAGTTCTTCTGTGTATTCTTGCCACCTCTTCTTAATCTCTTCTGCTTCTGTTAGGTCCCTGCCTTTTTTGTCCTTTATCATGCCCATCTTTGCACAAAACGTTCCCTTGATATCTCCGATTTTCTTGAAGAGATCTCTAGTCTTCCCCATTCTATTGTTTTCCTCGATTTCTTTGCATTGTTCATTTAAGAAGGCCTTCTTATTTCTCCTTGCTATTCTCTGGAAATCTGCATTCAGTTGTTTATATCTTTCCCTTTCTCCCTTGCCTTTTGCTTCCCTTCTTTCCTCAGCTATTTGTAAAGCCTCATCAGTCAGCCACTTTGCTTTCTTGCATTTCTTTTTCTTTGGGATGGTTTTAGTTGCTGCCTCCTGTACAATGTTATGAACCTCCATCCATAGTTCTTCAGGCACTCTGTCTACCAGATCTAATCCTTTAAATCTATTCCTCACCTCCACTGTATATTCATAAGGGATATGATTTAGGTCATACCTGATTGGTCTAGTGGTTTTCTCTACGTTCTTCAATTTAAGCCTAAATTTTGCGATAAGAAGCTCATGATCTGAGCCACAGTCAGCTCCAGGTCTTGTTTTTGCTGATTGTATAGAACTTCTCCATCTTTGGCTGCAAAGTATATAATCAATCTGATTTCGGTATTGACCATCTGGTGATGTCCATGTGTAGAGTCGTCTCTTGTGTTGTTGGAAAAGAGTGTTTGCTATGACCAGCGTGTTCTCTTGACAAAACTCTATTAGCCTTTGCCCTGCTTCATTTTGTACTCCGAGGCCGAACTTGCCTGTTATTCCGGTTATTTTTTGACTTCCTACTTTAACATTCCAGTCCCCTATGATGAAAAGGACATCTTTTTTTGGTGTTAGTTCTAGAAGGTGTTGTAGGTCTTCATAGAACCGGTCAACTTCAGCTTCTTCGGCATCAGTGGTTGGGGCATAGACTTGGATCACTGTGATGTTGAATGGTTTGCCTTGGATTCGAACTGAAAGCATTCTGTCATTTTTGAGGTTGTACCCCAGTACTGCCTTTCCCACTCTTTTATTGACTATGAGAGCTACTCCATTTCTTCTAAGGGATTCTTGCCCACAGTAGTATATATAATGGTCTCCTGAATTAAATTCGCCCATTCCTGTCCATTTTAGTTCGCTGATTCCCAAGATGTCGATGTTCAATCTTGTCATCTCATGTTTGACCACATCCAGCTTACCTTGATTCATAGATCTTACATTCCAGGTTCCTATGCAATATTGTTCTTTACAGCATCAGACTTTCCTTCCACTTCCAGACACATCCACAATTGAGTGTCCTTTCGGCTTTGGCCCAGCCGTTTCACTCTTTCTGGAGCTACTCGGAATTGCCCTCCGCTCTTCCCCAGTAGCATATTGGACACCTTCTGATCTGAGGGGCTCATCTTCCGGCGTCATATCTTTTAGCCTTTTGATACTGTCCATGGGTTTTCTTGGCAAGGATACTGGAGTGGTTTGCCATTCCCTCCTCCAGTTTTGGACCACGTTTTGTCAGAACTCTCCGTCATGACCTGTTCTTCTTGACCTGACTTCATTGAGTTACGCAAGCCCCTTCAAGGCAGTGATCCATGAAGGGGGAAAAAATTTCCCTATAGCCAGATGATATAAAAACCTTTGGATCTGAGTGTATACCTACACATGTACAAAATGACTATACTCATATTGCAATGGGCTGTTTTGCAGAAGGTTCTTTCCCATGTAGCATATAATTAAAAATACACTATTTACTTATTTAGAACATTTATATAGCTGCTCCTCTTAAGTACATAAGTCTGATTAGCGAACAATACATACAAATATAATATAAAACCCCATCAGTCATTAAAATAATAACATTGAGGAAAAATAGGAGTTGCTTTTGAAATTAGAAGTCAACAATGAACACTATATTCCAGAGAGAGAGAGAGAGATTTTTTTCTTTAGATTCTTTGAAATGAAGTGAAATTATTTATGATCATCAGACCTATAGCTAATGGCTTGCTGCTCAGAATGTTTCAAATTACAGAATTAACAGGAAAGTATTTTTGCCTTTTTAAAAGAATATTTATTTTACTGTCATTTCAACTCTAAATTATTGAAATATCAAAATGTATATTGTTTTGAGGGTCTGATGGCTCAAAAAGTAATGTATGAATGCTTTAAATAAATAATTAAAAATATGCTTTCTCTTCTAATACAGTGAGGGTAGAAAGTCTCTTGCCTGTAATTGTCAAGGCATCCAGCAGTTTACCAGTAAATTCTATCAAATGGCCTGATTACAATATAAACTATGATAGATGCAGCATAATCTACATAGATAGATGGATCTACAATAGATCCATTAACATTTCATCCCTACTATCATTGCAAAAATGTATTTTTGTATTATACTTTTAGTAATGAAACTATTCCACCATGATGCTTTATTATCTTAGAACAGAGCTTTCCAAACTTTTCATGTTGGTGACACATTCTTACAGCAGGGCATCATTTTGCGACACACTCTTACAGCAGGGCATCATTTTGCGACACACTCTTACAGCAGGGCATCATTTTGCGACACACTCTTACAGCAGGGCACAAGGCAGGCACTAGGACCTGCATGGAATCACAGCAGGTTTGGAGGCAGCAAGGCACAAGGCAGGCACTAGGACCTGCGTGGAATCACAGCAGGTTTGGAGGCAGCAAGGCAGAAGGCAGACACTAGGACCTGCGCGGAATCCTGGCAGGGCTCAGAGGCAGCAGCAGCTGCGACACACCCAGACACTGCAGCCGACACACTAACATGTCCCGACACACAGTTTGGAAAGCTCTGTCTTAGAAGATCATTGAAGGGAAAGAGAAATTGCCTGACACCCCAGAGACATCTTTGTGTGTAGGTTTCACAAACTCACTTCTCAAACCAGTTCACTGTGGAATCAGCTTCACCAGACAGCATGGGATAATGACATCCCGGAGGCATTTCATCCATCTTTTTCCAGAAACCTCTTAACTTTAGAGCCAGTCAGTAAGCTGCTGAATTGGAGATGTCAGGACTTGACCAGTAAAAGAGAAAAGCAGCCATCTTTTGCTGCTGAGGCATTTGCAAGCACACAGTTTTCACCCTGGGAAAATGATAATTTTGAGCAGCTAGAATTGTCCAGTAGGTCGTTGGTGAATTGTGTCTGCCTCTTAGAAGTAACATAGACCAGTTTAATGCCAATTTTTATTCTAACAATCTACCTGCTAATTCCCTCTTTTACCCTCTTTTCTTTTTTACACACAGTAAAGGATTTGTTTGAATTGAGCATGTTAGTAAGTAAGTAATACTTTATTGATTAGTCTATTTGACCATATCAACACATAGGCCACGGTAAAATGCTTTAAGACAAAATACGGTAAAATACAATATAATGAGATAAAATAGACTACAGTAGAATAAATTGAGCATGTTAAATGAATCTACCTTCATTTTAATCAGTTTGAAAAGAACTTTAAGCCACTCAACAGTCATTATAGTTTAGTTTCGCCACTAGGTTTGAATCAAAAGTTTAAATGAAGTCAGTTTGGTTATGTAGCTGCATTAGTGATCGTTCGTTATTTTTAATCTAGCTTAGTTTTTTATTTAGTTTAGTTTAGTTTTTTTTCTCATCCTAGTAACCTGAAAATATGTCTATTTTATATACAAAGTACTGCATTGTTTACATATGTATACATTACATCTAAAATAACTTTGAGAAAAATAAATAATATTAAACAATCACGCATACAGAGTATTTTTCAAGAGATGTACAATACTATTTCATGATAAGAATGTATTCTACATTGATTATCTCAGGAAAAAACCGCCCAGAGTTCCCTTGCGGGGAGATGGAGCGGTATATAAATTGAAACATAAATAAATAAATAAATAAATAAATAAAATTATAATAATTTAATCTGAGATGCCTCTACTCCCAGCCTAATCTATTCTAAATTTAATTTTCTCCATAACACACTTTGGGAATCAGCTGCAAAAGATCCAGTTGCCCTTTTCATATGGCTGTGTATTCCAATCTTGACTAGAGCTTTCAAAACACCATCTTATTCATCATCTGTTCTTCTTCCTCTGTTCTGGTACACAGTAATGTGTCTGGCAATCTAGAATGTGACACATAGGGCTTCAACAAAATCAATTCTGTCATAGATAAGGGACCAGTAACAACAGAAGAGATTGAGAGTGAATATCATATACACTTTTACCTTGAAGTAAGCACAATGCTTTACAATGAGAGGGGCGTGGTGGCTCAGCGGGTAAGACGCCAGGCTTGTCGATCAGAAGATCGCATGTTCGGAGGTTCGAATCCCTAGCCCCGCGTGATGGAGTGAGCTCCCGCATTCGCCCCAGCTCTTGCCAGCCTAGCAATTCGAAAGCATGCAAATGCAAGTAGATGAATAGGTACCACTTTGGTGGGTAGGTAACAGCGTTCCGCATGCGTCATGCCGGCCACATGACCGTGGAAGCGTCTTCGGACAACGCTGGCTCTTCGGCTAACAAATGGAGATGAGCACCGCCCCCTAGAGTCGGACACGACTGCACAAATGTGCGGGGGGAACCTTTACCTTTTTAAGCACAATGCTCTCACTGCAACCTGTCCCCCAATAGGTTTCTATAAAATTGCAGTGTAAGAGGATACAGGTGGAAAAATAAGCAGGTACCCACTGTTATCAAACCAATGTGATATAGACTATGAGTAACATAACAATCTAACTAGCTGGTATATGCATTATGAAAGAAAAGAATGGAAATATTCTTGTGCTCACCAGACTTTCCATTTAATTTGTTGCCCAGACTCCTTTAACATCTATCCATTATTGCTGATTTATAGGATTCTTGATTTGGTGGAGTTAGGGATTATGTATTATCTTCTCAAATCAAGATGTTCTTAATCTGCATAAACTGAATAATATAGTTTCTAAATTAATGTGCAACTTGAATAAACAACTTCAACTTTGATGCTTTCCTTTTTATTACAACTTCTGTAGAAGAATATGATACCTTTTGATCTGAAGGAAACTCAATATGATTGGAAAGCATGTGTTGCAGTTTAAAAAAAGGACAATCTATGGCCTGAGATAAGACCAAAAAATGTTTAACCTGAAGTTAGGACAGTGGCTGATACAAATCACCACGATCACTGAATTTTAAAAAGTAACCTGGAAACTACTGGAGTATGATCACATTAAAAGCAGGATTCTGGTTTATTTAACAACATGAATTATTTATATAACCAGCTTGGAACAACTTATAGCCAACAATGGATTTTTTAAAAATGTGGTACAACTGTTCATTTTCAAAGATGGCTGTGAAGTATTATTTGATTGATTATGTGACATCAATTTGTTGTTGATTCAGTAACAACACATAGGTTTTCTCCAGGAGGATTTATTCCCCACCTGGTTCTTCAGGTCTTCCAATGATGTACCCAATTGCTGCTGTAATTGAGTCCATCCACATTGCTGCTAGTTGTCCTCTTCTTCCCTTTCCTTCCATTCTACCAGCATTGTAGACTTATCCATAGAGCTAGGTCTTAAGTTTGATAATTTGAGCTTGGTCATATGTACTCCAAATGAGAACTCCCTCAGTGTAATTTATTGTTGCTGATTTTTTGGCAGACCTAAGAATTAGAATATTTTCATAGATAGTAAGATTGAAGAGAAGGTTCTTCAGAATCATCCATGGAATTAATATTGGTGATCAAATTCTACACATGCACACATGCACAAACATGTTTTTAATACCACTTAACTTCCTGAGCTGTGCAATGGAGTCAGCTGATTGTACAAAAGAAAATAACTCCCTCTACAAACAAGTTCTCATTGTTCCATTGTTTAGGTATTGATTTTCTCATAAGGAAAACACCAGATAAAACTTCACCCTAGCAATATCCATACCTACCTCACCCTCTGCAGAGTTATTATTTTTTATTTATTTATTTATTTATTTATTTATTTATTTATTTATTTATTTATTATTCGATTTATATCACCGCTCCAACCCAAATTCTCTGTATTTCTTAAAGACAAGATCTTAAACAAGGACAATTCAGAACAAATTTGTCCTCACCATCATAATGCCATTCTAAAACAATTGTCTCACTGCCACCATCCAATAACATTAGTTAGCCTTAAAAGACCATAGTATGAAAGCATCTGTCAAAATAGCTTGCAACCTTGCTAAAAAGGTGGGTCTAAATATGAGACTCCTAATGCTTCTTGCTGCAGTTTAACTGTGCTTCCAAATTCACTAGTCTCCAACCATTTTACTGCATAGTTAGACCAGATACAATCAGACCAGTCAAATTGAAAAACTAAACTACAATAAACTTGTTACATCAGTATGTATTTATCAAAGAGATTATTTATTTATTTGTTTGTTTGTTTATCACATTTTTGTCACCGCCCATCTCCCTCAAAAGAGCTTCAGCTTCAGAGAAGTTGCGCTCTGATCTTTCTGATTTTTATTGTATTATATGTGTGTGTGCGTGTATCTATTTTTGTTTTATTGACTATTCTAAAGCCTTTGACTGTGTGGATCATAACAAATTGTGGCAAGTTCTTGGTGGTATGGGGATACCAAGTCATCTTGTCTGCCTCCTGAGCAATCTGTATAACGACCAAGTAGCAACGGTAAGAACAGAGCACGGAACAACGGACTGGTTTAAGATTGGGAAAGGAGTACGGCAGGGCTGTATACTCTCACCCTACCTATTCAACCTGTATGCAGAACACATCATGCGACGTGCTGGGCTTGAGGAATCCAAGGCTGGAGTTAAAATCGCTGGAAGAAACATTAACAATCTTAGATATGCAGATGATACCACTTTGATGGCTGAAAGCGAGGAGGAGTTGAGGAGCCTTATGACGAAGGTGAAAGAAGAAAGTGCAAAAGCTGGGTTGCAGTTAAACCTCAAAAAAACCAAGATTATGGCAACGAGCTTGATTGATGACTGGCAAATAGAGGGAGAAAAAGTGGAGGCAGTGACAGACTTTGTATTTCTAGGCGCAAAGATTACTGCAGATGCTGACTGCAGCCAGGAAATCAGAAGACGTCTACTTCTTGGGAGGCGAGCAATGACAAATCTCAATAAAATAGTTAAGAGCAGAGACATCATACTGACAACAAAAGTCTGCATAGTTAAAGCAATGGTATTCCCCGTAGTAACCTATGGCTGCGAGAGCTGGACCATAAGGAAGGCTGAGCGAAGGAAGATAGATGCTTTTGAACTGTGGTGTTGGAGGAAAATTCTGAGAGTGCCTTGGACTGCAAGAAGATCAAACCAGTATGGAGGAAATAAAGCCAGACTGCTCACTTGAGGGAATGATATTAAAGGCAAAACTGAAGTACTTTGGCCACATAATGAGAAGACAGGATACCCTGGAGAAGAAGCTGATGCTAGGGGAAGTGGAAGGCAAAAGGAAGAGGGGCCGACCAAGGGCAAGATGGATGGATGATATTTTGGAGGTGGGGAGCTGGGGATGGCGACGGCCGACAGGAAGCTCTGGCGTGGGCTGGTCCATGAAGTCACAAAGAGTTGGAAGTGACTGAATGAATAAACAACAACAAAGAATCATAATGGCTTGTTGTACAGAAATACAGGCAAGGACTAAGATGGGGAATACCACAAAGTTCATAGATCCCACTTGTCATATTTGTAATGGTTCTTTAAGCTAGAATTCAACCATAGAGTTTGGGGTTCTAATCCAGCTTTCCACATTTTTCAGATATGTCAGACCATAACTCCAGTTGGCTGGAGATATTGGTGGCTGGAAATATTGAAAGATGTGGTCTGATATACCTGAAGAGCACTAGCGTCACAAAAACTATTCTAAACTCAGTGCTTACTCATCTAACTTTAAAGCTCTATTATATTCTTCTGATTAATAACAAGAACTTATGTACTCTCAGGTCAGGAGAAGTCTATGGAAGATAGATGTTTCCAGCTGTACAGCTCAAAATGTCAATCTGCCATATCCAAAAACTAAAACAAAAAACTAACAATCAAATCCATAACTCCCTGGAAGTCAACTGTATCCCCACAATATTCTGCATCTTGCCCTTGGTCGGCCCCTCTTCCTTTTGCCTTCCACTTTTCCTAGCATCAGCTTCTTCTCCAGGGTATCCTGTCTTCTCATTATGTGGCCAAAGTACTTCAGTTTTGCCTTTAATATCATTCCCTCAAGTGAGCAGTCTGGCTTGATTTCCTGGAGTATGGACTGGTTTGATCTTCTTGCAGTCCAAGGCACTCTCAGAATTTTCCTCCAACACCACAGTTCAAAAGCATCTATCTTCCTTCGCTCAGCCTTCCTTATGGTCCAGCTCTCACAGCCATAGGTTACTACAGGGAATACCATTGCTTTAACTATGCAGACCTTTGTTGTCAGTGTGATGTCTCTGCTCTTAACTATTTTATCAAGATTTGCCATTGCTCTCATCCCAAGAAGTAGACGTCTTCTGATTTCCTGGCTGCAGTCAGCATCTGCAGTAATCTTTGCGCCTAGAAATACAAAGTCTGTCACTGCCTCCACTTTTTCTCCCTCTATTTGCCAGTGGCTCACAGCTACTAGGATATAAGGAGGGTGGATAACAACAGCTGAGGGGAGTGTATATTTTTATACAAAGTTTTATGTATTGTACAAAACTGGCCACAACTCTTGTTTTATTGTCTACTTCTTACATTTTACATTTGTTTGCTATTTTAGATAGTAAGAGATAGAGAGGACTATCATAGTATTTGCCACACAGACCAAGATAGCAAAGCGGCAGAGTACGGAGTGAGGAACGCGGCAGGATGCAGCAGATTTAGTGGCAAGCCTGTGCAGACCTGGGCAGATTTTCTGGAGTTCTCAATGGACTCTGGTGGACCTGGACCCCTGTGGACCTTGGGGTCTTTTGAGGCTGTCTGGATGTTTCTGTGCTTCTCGGTTGAGGACTGTTGGTGCACCCCCATGTGAAGAGCTGATCTGACATTTTATCAACCCCCAACATTGTGGAGTGAGATATGGTGGTGTGATGGACTGTGGGGGTGTAGGGGGAATTGGCTGGATAGCACAGGGGACCCGGGTGGTGTAATGGTCTGGGGTAATAACCCCGTGGACTTTGACATCGTGGACTTTGGCACCGTGGACTTTATAACATCTCAACATCGTAACGGCTTGGTGGATGAAGTGGAGGATCGGCCACCCCCAGTCTATTAGGGCAGCAGAGGGTTTGTGGGGTCCCTTGGTGTGAGTGTGGTGCTCTCCTCCATGAGTGAGAGTCATGAGGGGGGGTCCAGGATTGTATGAGTTGCGTGAGAGTACCTATCCCTGAATGAGAGACAGGGTAGGTAGGAGTGGCTGTGGTGCCCTGCTGTGACTAGTGAGAGAGGCCACTGGGGGGCACAGTGAGAGTGTGTGGGGTGGTTGGGGCTTACCAGCACCAAGAGTGTGAGCTGGTATGCTGGGGGCCCTGCCATTACCTAGGAGAGACTGAGTGTGAGAGGATGGATGCATGGGAAAGGGGACCCTTGCCCAAACCCAGGATTTCTGGGGGTCTGGGAGTGGAGGCGACTGGACCAGGAAACTGGGGGCTGTGGGTGGGTAATTTGATCAAGGTGGTGACGGTCAGGGGATGCTATGATGGGAACCAGAGGACAGGCTATCTTCGGGGAAGACGCCCCTGGTGTTTGTTACCGGTGGCACGTTCCGGTCCTCTGAGTTCAAACCCATGTCCTGGACAGCAGATCCTTGAGGGCCCTGGTTTCCAGCTGCTGCTTCTTAACACCAGGTCAGTAAACAACAAGGCTCCCCTCATAAGTGATTTAATCACGGAGGAGGGGGCAGACCTGGCATGTATCACCAAGACCTGGCTGGGCCTGGGGGGGGTAGCCCTCTCAGAAATGTGCCCGGCCAGGTTTCAGGTGTGGCACAAGCCGAGACACCGGGGTCGGGGAGGAGGGGTGGTGGTTATCATCAGAGAGTGTCAGGGAGATAACTGGTGAAGAAGGAGAGGGCTCCCTCCAGGGGGATAAATGCATGCGCAGTACTGAATCACTTTGCTTTCATCATAAGAGGCAGAGGGTGGCACCGCCCTAATTTCTTGGGCCCTTTCTCTGAGCATTGCTAGTTCATTTTAGTTTAGCTGGATTCTGTCTAGCAGAGTAGAACAATAAAACATTACACCAAGTCTCAGCGTGTTTCCTTCACTTGAAGTTAGGACAGAGAGTCTCTAGTGGCCTTCAGGGGCACTGCTCCACAAGTGGCCAGATGTGAGACCCTGTTTTTCAAGTTAGGTTCCTGAGAACAGTTGGGAGTGTTGCTACTGTACCAGCCTCCCTGCTGCATAGCAACCTACCTGCCTGAGCTGCTGGAGGCCATCTCGGGGTTGGTGGTGGAATTCCCCAGGCTTATGGTCCTGGGGGACTTCAACTTGCCATGCCTGGGGCATGCCTTGGAGGTGGCTTGGGAGTTCATGGCTACCATGGCAGCCATGGGCCTGTCCCACATTATTCAGGACCCGACTCGAGACAGTGGACTCACTCCGGACTTGGTTTTCTTGTCGGAGCAGTGGAAATGTGACCTAAGGGGAAAGTTAGATCTATCCCTGCTGTCATGGTCAGATCATGCCTTGGTGGCCCTGAGATTCTCTTATGCCACCCCACTCTGCAGGGAGGCAGGACCCATTCGATTGGTCTGCCCCCAGTGACTTATAGACCCAATGAGGTTTCAGAGGGAGCTGGGGGTAATACCCGAGGACCTACTGCATGGTCCAGCGGAGGCCCTGGCCACAGCCTGGAATAGGGAGGCAGCCGGGGCCTTGGACAGGATCATGCCTGTGAGACCTCTCCAGCCCCATTTGAACCATCACTCCCTGTGGTTCCCAGAGGAGTTGAGGGTTTTGGAGAGGGTTAAGAGACATCTGGAGCACCGCTGGAAAAAGACGAAGACTGAATCTGAACAAACACAATCTAGAGCCACTATTAAGGCCTACCTTGTGGCAGTAAGCGTGGCAAAACGTGAATATTTCTCTGCTCTTATTGCATCCGCAGAATGCCACCTGACGGCCCTGTTCAAGATTACTCGATCTCTCTTGGGTAAGGTGGAGTCAGTGACCCACCTGCAGGGCCGTGCAGAGGAGTTCTCTGAGCATCTGCTGGATAAAATCACTCAGATTCGTTCTAAGTTGGACTCTAAGGTTGAAGCACAGTTGGGGGAGATGCCAGGGGAATGGTCTTGCCTTGTGATCTGGGAACGGTTTGATCCTGTTGGACCTAAGGAAGTGGACAGGATCCTCTGGACTATAAATGCCACCACATGCCATCTAGACCTGTGCCCTTCCTGGCTGGGAAAATCAGGCAGCGAGGTGACATGTGGTTGGGTCCAGGCAATGGTTAATACAACCTTGGGGGAGGGGGTGTTCCCGGCTACCTTTAAGGAGGCACTGGTAAACCCCCTCCTCAAGAAGCCATCCCTGGACCCTACCATCCTGGACAATTTCTGTCCTGTCTCCCACCTTCCCTTCTTGGGAAAGGTGGTTGAGAAAGTGGTGGCATTGGAAATCCAGAGGATTCTAGATGAGGCATATTATCTAGACCCCTTTCAGTCAGGTTTCAGGCCAGGATATGGTTCAGAGACTGCATTGGTCGCACTTATGGATGATCTCTGGCGGGAGCAGAATGGAGGCAGTGCGTCCATCCTGGCTCTCTTGGACCTCTCAGTGGCTTTCGATACCATCAACCATGGTATCCTTTTGGGGTGGCTTAGGGAGTTGGGGGTGGGCAGCGTAGTTTTCCGCTGGTTCACTTCCTACCCCCGGGGCTGTTCCCAGTTGGTGGTGATAGGAGAGGAGAGATCCGGCCCGCGACCGCTCCTATGTGGGGTGCCGCAGGGGTCGGTTCTCTCTCCTCTCCTATTTAACATCTACATGAAACCGCTGGGCGAGGTCATCCGACACCATGGGATGAGGTATCATCAGTATGCGGATGATACTCAATTGTATATCTCCATCCCAGGTGAAGTAAGTGATGCGGTCGCTGCCCTATCTCAATGCCTGGTGGCTGTGGGGGCCTGGATGGGGAACAACAGGCTTCAACTGAACCCTGGCAAGACTGAGTGGCTGTGGATTGATGGCCCCTTGGTATCTGGGAAGTTGTCATCTTTGGTTCTGGATGGGGTGCCACTGCTGCATTCGGAACCAGTGCGGAACTTGGGGGTCCTCCTGGACTCATGACTCCTGCTTGAAGAGCAGGTGGCAGTTGTGGCCAGGAGGGCCTTTGCGCAGCTTCGGCTTGTGCGCCGGTTACGCCCTTTCCTGGACCACGATTCCCTCCGAACGGTCACTCATGCCCTTGTCATCTCCCATATGGACTATTGCAATACACTCTACATAGGGCTACCCTTGAAGAATATCCAGAATCTTCAGCTGGTACAGAATGCAGCCGTGCGGGCAATTTTAGGTGCACCAAGATCAGCACACATAATACCTTTGCTCCACGAGCTGCACTGGGTGCCGGTTTGCTTCCAGGTCCAATTCAAGGTGTTGTTTATCACCTTTAAAGCCCTACATGGCATGGGGCCAGGATACCTGAGGGACCGTCTCATCCCCATAACATCGACCCGCCCCACCCGGTCATGCAGAGAGGGCACGTTACAGACCCCGTCAACAAAAGAATTTTATCTAGTGGGGTCCAGGAGGCAGGCCTTCTCTGCAGTGGCACCCACCCTTTGGAATATTCTGCCCCCAGAGCTGAGGCGGGTTTCCTCGCTCCTGGCCTTCTGGAAAAATTTGAAAACCTGGTTCTGCCACCTAGCTTGGGATGGGAAAGGTAATAGCTCCTCCTGGGGGTGGCTAGTACCATAATGCCCACCCCACTGTTTAAAATCAATTTGCCTAGATTGGATTTTATACTTATTTATTATATTATATTGATAATTTTATACTTGTATTTTAATTGTAATTTTTATTGTAAGATGCCAAGAGTCCCCTGGTTGGGGGAGATGGGCGGTCATATAAATTTAAATAATAAAATAAATAATAAAATAAAATAAGGTTAAATTCTTTAGCTAAGATTTAAAGACTAAAATAAAGGTCAAGATATCTGCATGTTGGAACAGCTCGGTAACATCTGAAGACAGTTTAGATGATTTGTAAATGGTATATTTTGAGAAACAAATCATTTGCCAAAGAATTTGTTGCTGCAGAACTTTCTTTTTGACAGAATGTCAGATGTAAAATCATGGCAGAGGTGTGTAAGAATCCAGGCTTTATAGATTGGCATTCACCAATTTAGCATCCTCCAAAAGTGTTGGACTACAACTGCCACCATTCTCAGTCGCCATGGGAATTGTAGACCGCCTCTGTAGAGGGCATGAGGTTAAAAGAAGCAGGAGTTCTAGAGTTCACATTAGCAGTTCATAATGCTTGAGCCGCCTAGCTGATAACATGAACCTAAATCACTTGGACGCCACTTGTCAGATATCTCATATGAGATTGGCAAATTGGTTTCTCTACAAAGCAAAAGTTTCTCATGGTGACGTTAAGTGCAGGTGCAAGATAACAACTGTCACGTGTGTATTGTTATGGCTACTTCGCATGGGAACAATGTCTCCTGATTCCTTCTCTGGGAATCCTTACTCTGTTTAGAGCAAGGGAGGGGGGAAATCACATGCTTGCTTAGATGCAGCACTGCCACCCAATAGCAGGTCACGCTAATGTGCTATGGCCTAATGCTTTAGGCCTAGTGTGTGTCACACCTAACTTCCAGCCAATCAGAAAGCTGGAAGAACTGAATATCAAACCATGCAAAATGGTGTTCTATGCTTCTTGACTTCTGTCTCTGGTCTTTTAGCCATGTTTGTGTGTGTGTTCTACATATGAGGGCTGGGCAGTGCGCAGCTATGCCTGGCTGTGTGTTTACGCCAGGGCATGAGCTCTGGCCCTGAAATAATACACGAATCTCTACTTATGAGTTTGTTTTCCTTTTGCAATGCTGTACCATGTATATTCAATTTTCCTTTTTGCGATAATGTGATTGTATACACATTATTGCCTTATGCTACAAGTAAACACTTTTAGCCCTAAAAGCTGCACTCTGTCTTGTTTATTCTCAAGCCTCAATTTTTTTCCCTATAAACCAGCTCACACCCCATCAGGTTATGTTGCCCAGAGAGAAGTTTGTGTTTTCTTTGCTGCGTTGGACCTGGCTGTAAAAAGGGAGTTTGTTTTTAGAGGCTGATTTCAGAGTAAACGTGTTTTCTTTGAGTGGTCAGCGATGGCTGAACAGCGCCTGGTCAGTCTGCCATTTGAGCCTTTAGATGGCACAAACTATCTGACCTGGTGTGTGGAGATGAAATCATTCTTTTTGCAAGAAGATTTGTGGCAGTATGTGGCAAATCCACCTCCAGAGGTTCCCTCTGAAAAAGTGCAAGCGTGTTTGGACTGTGCTTATAGCTGTTTTGCTTTTGGGAATCAACTCCTCTGAACGGAATTATATCAGCTACTCAAGGACTGAGTAATGTGTGCTGAGAAGTTGTTGGAGCCTTTAATACAAAGCAGAACTTTGTTGCCCTTGGTGGACTATTAAGACAGCTTTATGGTTTGAAGCTGCACCCCGGGTGAGAATGTGATGACCCACCTTGGTAAGCTCAAGACTTTGTTTGCTGCATTTGAACAAGAAGGCATGTTTTTCTGGGACTGTGAAAAAGCATGCGTGATTTTGTCAAGCTTGGACAGCAGTTTCGCTTTACTGTTCGAGAAAGCAAAGACGCTATCTCCCTGCTACCTTGCTGTGGATTATTTTACAAGCCACCTCAAGGAGCTATTTTACGAGCCATCTGTTGGTGTTGTTCCTGAGATTTTCAAACACAGCGTTCCAGCTGAAGTGAAACCTGGAATGGAATCTACATTTGCTGTGGTTTGGTGTGAAATCACTGGAAGGCTGTTCCCTTCCCTATCATCCAGCGGATGCTGTCAATGCACAGAAGGCCTGATTTACGAACGGAGGGGAAGCCAGAAGTCAGCTAAACAACAAATCCAAGTTTTCTACTCTGCCGATTGCTGTATGTAAGCATTTCTCCAGCGTGCAGTAAAGTTTGTAAACACGAACTGCAAGCCTTGAGTTAAGCAAGCTGTTTTAGCTGATATTTCTGTGATAAGTGTGTGAAATGTGTATGTGTACACTTGTTTTTCTCTCCTCAGTGTTCCAGCCATGGTCAAGTCTGAGTGTACTTGTTGTGTTCAAAGGTGCTGGATGTTTCATTGAGAGATATGAAGCTGAGTGTGTTATAGGCTGAGTGTGTTAGAGAAAAACCTGTAAAATCAAGTGTGTGAGATGCTTCCTAAGAAGGAAATTGTGTGGACAGGACATTGTGTGTTCAATGTTTCCCCACATCATAAATGCATCCATAAAGTTTTCACAAAGTACTGGGGTATCCCGGGATGGGAGAGTGTGTCTCAGATAGCCAAATGCATTCTGAGTTAGAACCCAGAAAATGTGCAAAAGTTTCTTGATTGTGTTGTGTGTAAACTGTGTGTAAACAATCTAATATCAGGACTGCATCTGTTGCTAGGCAAAGTGACAGAGTGTTAACTAGACCATTTCAGTTGGTTCATAGAGACCTAGTTAGCCCCCATGTCCCAAGTAATGGTGGGGTGCGAGTTTCATGTTCCTTCTGGTTGATGATCATACCTGCTTGTGTTGTTGCTACTTGTTGAAGTCTAAAGCGAAGGTCTGTGCTCGCTTTGAAGTGTATGTAGCAAAAGTAGGAAGAAAATATGGTTATCTAGTAGGTCAGTTCCAGTCTGATTGTAGTGGAGAGTTCCTGAGCCCTGTGTTCTAGAACTGGCTTTGCAGGAACGTATTCTCCCAAAGACTTGCCAATGTTGGAATTCTTGCTGAGTGTTGGTGTTGTGAATACCATAAACAATAGCCTAATGTTAGTTGCTCAGGTGCCATCCCATGTCTGGGGAGAGGCTGCCTTGACTGCAGTGTGTTGTCTAACTAACAGGTTGTAGAATTCAACTGTAAAAAGAAGTTCATTATTTTTCTTTGGTATGGCAAGCGCCCTTCACTGAAGTACCTGCGTGTCTGTGGAACATTTGCATGTGTTCACATCCCCAGTTCACAGCGAAGGAAGAACCAACCAAAAGCACAGTGCTTCAGGTTGTTGGTTGTTGGTTGTTGATTAAAATCCAAGGCTTATCATGTTTCATTAGGCCATGGTCGAATCCAAATCTCCAGAAGTGTTTCATTTTTAAGCACCCTACTGGTTTGAAAAGGTTGCATGCTAAGGTTGCAGAAGTGTTGCTGCAATGCTAGTGTAAAACCTACTGTCCATAGTTCAGTAGATGGGCAAACACCAATTCAGGTTTCTTCTGTTCCCCAGTCTCCTAGTGTGTTAAAAGGGCCCCTCAGGTGAAGGAGTGGAAATTTCACCTGAGCAGGTGCAGGGCCTGGAGAGGGAGTCAGGGAGTGGAGAAAATAAGACGGTGATGAGGAAGTACAGTGGTCATTCCTTGTAGGTCCTCTTATTCCAGGGTGTGAAGCCTGACAGATTTGTGATTTATCAGGTGACAGTGTGTCAAGTTACCTGAGAAAACCCAGTCTTTTCAAGACGTGTTGCTCCTGCCTTTTGAGAGGCAAGAACATTGGAACACAGCTGAGGATAGTCAGTGAGAGTTTTGGTGAAGTGTTAAAAGTAACCAACCTGTCCTTTGTTTTAGTAAGCTGTAGGTTCCAGATGAGTGTTCAGAAAGACATTTCTTCCTGATAATACTCTGCAGTGTAAAGCCAACCTTGTTGCCCAGGGATTTGTTTCACAAGAGGAGTTTGTGAACTGTGATCTAGTGTATGCACCCACAGCTAGGCCAGAACGTTTACGTGTGGTACGTTTTCTGGTTGCGTAGCGTGAAACAGGTGTCCATTTACATATTGTGATGTTGACACAGCATATTTGAATAGAGATCTCCTTGAAACAGTGTGTGTAAGGCAAACTTTTGGCTATACATGTGTGACAATTCCCAGACAGTCCATTGACTTAACAGGGTGCTTTATGGATCTTAAAGCAGGCCAGTCATTGATAGCATGGTTGCAGATGCTAACTGGGATGTGTAGAACAGTCACGTGCTGTTTTCTGTGTGTACATAAGAGATTGTAGAAGTTTGTATAGTACTTCTTACTTATGTAGTTATTTTCTGCTTAGAAACTGAATCTTACCACCTTGTATAAGAATTTGTCAGTCAGCTAAGGTAGTGTTTCCAGCTGAGGGAGTTAGGCACAAATTCAAGCATTTATCTTGGAGATGAAGCTTTTAAAGCTCAGAACAGAGAATCCTATAGTTCTTGATTTCCTACAGAGTGTCATTTATGTATAGGAAGCTTATCCTTAATTTGTTGTATATCACTCTGCAGTAACACAGTGGATACACCCTAATTTAGTTTACCAAGCCTGCAAAATGGTGTAGCCATCTATGCGAGGCTGGCAAGGGGTGGAAACAGTCCTACGGTTTTTCTTAAAATCAAAACAAACCTTTGCTTCAAAACAGAAGCAGCTAGCAAGTTTCTGCTTATCTATGCCTGCTAGATTTTTGCAAAGGAGGGGACAGAACATGGGCGGTTGTTGCTGTTTTCTATGTAATGTCTCTATTACTGCATAATTTGTATTATTATGTATTTGTATGTATCTGAATAAAACATTGCATAAAGTGTATATTGTGCATTACATATGTGTAACAAGTGTTTTTAAACCATTTCTAGTTTTGATGCCTATTGGTTGTAAAAACTGTAACTTGAAAAGTGTGATTAACACATGTACTAACCATTTTTGTTTCTGTTTCTGTAAAAATGTATTTCACAGCTTTGTGCTGAATACCCATTTGGGAGGGGTGTCAGATATCTTGTATGAGATTGGCAAATTGGTTTCTGTACAAAGCAAAAGTTTCTCATGGTGACGTTAAGTGCAGGTGCAAGATAACAACTGTCACGTATGTATTGTTATGGCTACTTCACATGGGAACAATGTCTCCTGATTCCTTCTGTGGGAATCCTTACTCTGTTTAGAGCAAGGGAGGGGGAAAATCACATGCTTGCTTAGATGCAGCACTGCCACCCAATAGAAGGTCATGCTAATGTGCTATGGCCTAATGCTTTAGGCCTAGTGTGTGTCACACCTAACTTCCAGCCAATCAGAAAGCTGGAAGAACTGAATATCAAACCATGCAAAATGGTGTTCTATGCTTCTTGACTTCTGTCCCTGGTCTTTTAGCCATGTTTGTGTGTGTGTTCTACATATGAGGGCTGGGCAGTGCGCAGCTATGCCTGGCTGTGTGTTTACGCCAGGGCATGAGCTCTGGCCCTGAAATAATACACGAATCTCTACTTATGAGTTTGTTTTCCTTTTGCAATGCTGTACCATGTATATTCAATTTTCCTTTTTGCGATAATGTGATTGTATATACATTATTGCCTTATGCTACAAGTAAACACTTTTAGCCCTAAAAGCTGCACTCTGTCTTGTTTATTCTCAAGCCTCGATTTTTTCCCTATAAGCCAGCTCACACCCCATCACCACTCTGTTCTCTTCTACAGATATCATTAATTTTTGTGAAACTTGCATGGAAGAATTTTCTTTTGTGGATGTCCACAGGTGGATGGGGCAGTGGAAGGAAGGAAATGATATCACATTAATCATAAACATCATTATGCAAATGATGCAAATTAGGTAATACAATCATACAGTTGTTTGATTTTCAGCTTTACATTGCAATAATTAGTTTTCTAATTAAGACCAATAATAATGATGTTAAAGAAAAAGCTGACTACCCCAACATCATCCCTCTACTGTATTAACCAACCTCTAAGCAGAAGATTAGGATTGCACTTGATGCTTCTTTGCTAGTATAGCCTTCATTATTTTAACTAGCTCTGCATCATATCAGCAATATTAAGAAGGCTGGAATTAAATAAGGAAAAACATCTCTAAGCACTCATTCTTTCACATTCACGCTCAAGAGACATATCAAACTATTTCTCCTTATGTCTTCAGTTCTCTGAGTAAAGCAAGCAGGATCCAATTTGCTAAGCTTTTTCTTATCATGAAATGATATCCAGCTCAAAAGGAATTCTTTACATGAAGGATTTGTTTCTTTCAATTTTACATTCCAAAGCCATTGCATTTCTCAGGGGGTTCAATTTAAGCTTAGTTAAATTGTATTATTTAGAGCAAATTCAAGGCAATGGGAAAATCTTGGCATTCAATGTTTGAGAATCTCAGTGTTATTGACATTGTTAGATCTATTTTTTTCTCTTTGTTGAAATAAATTAAATCTGGAGGATGAACAAGTCAAAGAATGTATGATTAAGTGGGCTAAAAATTTTGGATATAATATGATGGGCCAATGGGAAAGGATGTGAACAAGGGGTTTAAAATTTACATTGAGCTATATTTTAAAATAAAATTTTTATAAAATGATGTATCGATGGTACTTAACACCGGACAAACTATCAAAAATGTTTTTAAAAGTACCAAATATATCCTGGAAATGCTCACAGGAAGAGGGAACATTTTATCATGTATGGTGGTCTTGTAAAAAAGCAAAAAGATTTTGGGATCAGATACACAAGGTGATTTCAAAAAATTTGAAAGTAAATATAATTTTAAAAAACCAGAATTATTCTTATTGGGACTAATGGAAGAAGAATTAGAGAACAGACATGGAAAGTTATTACTATATATGACTACAGCAGCAAGAATACTTTATGCTCAACATTGGAAGAAGGAACAAACACCGACAATAGAAGAGTGGATAATCAAAATAATGGACTTGGCACAAATGGCAAAATTAACAGACTTGAAAGATAAAAATATGGCTGGATTTAAGAAAGTATGGCAACCATTTCTTTTTTTATATATATATTTTATTTTCAAGATATATATTTAAAATACAGAAAAAAAGAACTATAGATTAGATAGAAAACAGAGCTAAAGTAAAAAGAAGAAACTATAAAGATGTGAATAGAAAGAGAAAATAGATAAGGCGACTTCCAACTATCTCCGATACAGATATAAAATTAAATACAAATCTAATCTCTTACAAATAATTAACCTAACATAACATTATTTCTATTACAACAAATCGTTCAATCTTTAAAACCCAAAATCAAAACATCATTTTTTTCAGTTACAAACAAATATTCCAAAAGTGGTTGCCAATTTGATATAAAAGTAGAAATAGAATGCTCTCTTATTAAAACTGTTAATTTAGCCATCTGAGCCAAGTCCATTAATTTAACAATCCAGTCTTCAACTGTAGGTATTTGCGGATCTTTCCATCATTGTGCATATAACAATCTTGCTGCCGTGATCATATACAGTAACAGAACTCCATGTTGTTTCTCTAGTTGCTTTTCCATCACACCTAGAAAAAAAAGCTCTGGCTTTCTTTGTATATTTACTTTAAGAATCTTCTGAATAATAATAATACATATTTGGTCCCAGAACTTTTTAGCTTTCTCACAAGTCCACCAAAGATGGTAAAAGGTTCCTTCATCCTGTGAACATTTCCAACAGACAAAGTATGGCAACCATTTCTTGATTACCTAATGACAATAGAAAAACATGATGTAATGATTATAGGCTTTACATATTAAAGAATTGATTAAATAGAAATAATAGTAATATAGGTAGAACAAAGACAAGAGATTAGTGTAATATAATTATACGTATATCCATAATTGTGATAGTCGGAAACCACATTTTAAATAATTTTTGTTTTTGTCTTTGGTTTGTTTTATATGTTGTGGGTGTTATAAGTTTGTATGTTATTTGTTGTATTTAATGTATGTATTATGTTTATTATTGTTTTGTATTTTGTTTTTATTATATTGTGAAACAAGTAAAAGTTTTAATTTAAAAAAAAGACCTCAGGTCTGTCTACTGGCTGGGTTGGAATGCAGGAGTTCTAATATCCACGGTGATGAAGAATTCCAAAATAAACCTCAGTAGGCAGTTAGTCTCAGAATAGTGTGGAGCTAACTGCTAGCATCAGAGGACTTTAAAGACATTTATTTATTTATTTATTTATTTATTTATTTATTTATTTAACTTGTATTTAGTGTCATTTTGGTTATTATTCCTATTGTTTTATTTATTTATTTATTCAATTTCTATAACCGTTTTACACCATATTTATTAACAAAACATAGTTTTACACTCATTTAATAAGTATTCCTCCATTCCTTTCTACTCTTACATCCAACCCGTTTCCCCTTCCCTTTCCCTCTCATTTACTCTTGCACCTGCTTTGAACATCATGCTTCTACACAGTTTTAGGAGATCTAAGGAGAACCAGAAACCTGCCCGACTCCAACCACAATGGAAGGTAAGAAGTGCTACAATCATAGCCAAGGAAGGAAGTGATCAGGGCATTGGTACCCAGATAGAAACTGGAACAATTTCACTTGAGAAAAGTGTGTTGGCAATAAGGCAGGATGTGACTTGGTGAACAGTAGAAGATCCCAAGACGGAGAAAATGTATGCTCTTACATTTCACAAGTAAATTCCAGGGATCTGAGTGTTACATTTTTACCAATCCAATGACAAAACCTCCAGGAAGGAATTTTTGAAATCTTTTGAAACATTGTTGTCCCTATTGAAGTTATTTTAATTGATTAGCTATTTATTATTTATTTAATGAAAACATTTTTATTCCTGTTTTCAAACAGAATGACTCCCAAAACGGCTTTTAAAAAAAGAGGAGATAAAGCCAGTGCCAGGCCACAGTTTTATAATTTAAAAGACACGGCATAAAAGAGAAAGAGATTTTTGATTGATTTTGTGCCATCAAATTGTTTTCGACTCCTAGTGATCACATAGATACTGTAGATTATCTCAATGACAATCTGTCCCTAAGCTGTACTTTCAAGTCTGCACTCATCACTGCTGTACCTGAGTCCATCCACCTTGCTGCTGGCCATCCTCTTCTTCTCTTTCCTTCCACCTTTCCCAGCATTCCAGCCTTCTCCAGAGAGCCAGGTCTTCAAATAATATGTCTGAAGTGGGACAATTTGAGCCAGGATAGAGATTAGGAAAGAAGACAAAGCAAACATAAATGTATAACTCTCTTATAGTGATCAGCAATCCCGTGTTTCTTTTTGCCACAGCCTGAAAGAATGATTCCCTTAAATAACTCCCTGCTCTAACTGATTAAATTTCAAAAGCAAGCAGTAGAACTTTCTATTGGAGTTAATAGCAGTCAGCAGCTGAGACCACAATGGTCCACAGCACTATAATGGTGAGGAAATAGTTAAATTTCCCATCTCTGTGTGCTGGGCTGCTGGGACTTTCCTGCAACTACTATTAATTTTAAAACTATGAAAACTACTTTTTGTTAAAATAAGGAATAGAATAAAATGTGTCTTTTCTTTTTTTTAATGTTTGTGCTTTAACTGCAGTGAGTCTGCAGAACACAAATGCCATTCACAGTTATATACTGTATGTGTCACTTAAGTTGGAGAAATAACCACACGACAAATGCAAATAAATGGGTAGGCAAGCCTTCTACCATTCCCTCCCTTCTGATCTGTCTCCCAACCACCTTGAAGTTATGTTAGGATTATGGAGTTTGGGAGAATGGATTAGACTCAAACAGGTATAGACTCAAACAGGTATACTATCAGTCTTTGTGGGGCTGCTTTTTCTGTTCCACTGAATCTTCATGATCAATTGGTATCTATACTGGTAAATACAGAAATCAGGAATGCATATTAAATATGTTTTCAGAAATAACATAAAATTTATTAATAGAAGAGAATATTTGTAGCTCAGGGTTGAACTGTGGAGTCTTTGGTGCTCTCTGAGCTTGGTTGTTTGCTTGCAGACATTTTGTTGCCCGACTAGGCAACACCTTCAGTGTGAGAAGGGAGTGGGCTTTGCTCTCTGTTTATATACAGTAGCTTGCCCTGACAGTGTTGGGGGGGGGGTTGTTCTCTCCTTGGTAGTTCCTTGGTTAGGCTGTTGTTTGCTGTTTGTTTGTCTGAGTTGGTAGTTCCTTGATTAGGGTATTGTTTACTGCTTGATTGTTTGTCTGGTGTTAATCCTGGCATTAATCTTTGCTTATCTGGATGTATTTATTTATTTATTTATTTAATTTTTGTCCCGCCTTTTTATTATTTTTATAAATAACTCAAGGCGGCCAACATACCTAATGCACCTTCCTCCTCCTACATTCCCCACAACACCAACCCTGTGAGGTGAGTGGGGCTGAGAGAGAGAGAGAGAGAGAGAGAGAGAGAGAGCGCGAGCGTGCTCAAGGTCACCCAGCCGGCTTTCATGCCTAAGGCGGGACTAGAACTCACAGACTCCTGGTTTCTAGCCCAGCACCTTAACCACTAGACCAAATTTGATTTGAAATTTGATGTTGATTGCTGGCAAGGAGGTGTTCTGGTCCTTTTGTTTCCTTTTTAACTTCTTATTGTCTCTTTTGAACGATATTTTATTATTTATTTATTATTTCAATTTATTCCCCGCCCATCTCCCTTGCAAGGGACTCTGGGCGGGTTACAACAATTGAAAATTTAAAAATACAAAAACAGTATCTAAAATACATCGAACAATAATAATAATAAATTACATAAAATCCAAGAAGGGGGGACCGCAGGATGGACCATGGATATGTAAATGTTGTTTATCTCTAGGTTCCTGTTGATGGCTGACTTGATCTGATTTGCAAAGATTTCATCTGCATCTTCTGCTTGGTTGAGGCACATACCCACAACAGCATAATTGCTGTTTCTTTTTTCCTTAATATTCACACAGATGCTTTTGGCAGGGTTTTCATCCTTGGTGTCACAAAATCCCATAAAGGTGTAGTCATTCTTTATCTATAATGCACTCCTCCTCTCCTTGTAAACCTTATTGTAAGGTTTACTGCCTTTACACATACAGGATGTGTGACAGCACTTCTGGACCTTATCTCCCTGTGAATGGTGATACCTTTAGATTCCTGTACACATGCAGTTACATCAGGTATACCAGAACTGGACTGCAAAACCTGGAACAACATCTAGATGGCAGCAAAGAGTAGGATTTTTTAAATGGGATATTTGCACTCCAGTTCTGGTAGCTTTAAATTTCATACACCCCACAGAGATACAATTAACAGCTAAAGTCACATGGTCAGAACAACAAAACGTATTTCGGCAACTTAAAAAACTATGACATTTATTATGGCATAAAAATGTTGTGGGTAACAATCAATTTCACCAGATACACAAGAATCTGAATGGATAGAGTTGTTTAATATAACTATTGGAAGCAGAATGGGCTTACTCTAACCCTGGGCACTGTGTATTTTGCTTTGGAAATTAAAATAGAAAACATGCAGTTGAGGGCTGGAGGTACTTCAGCAAAGTCTGTCTGAGAGCTGAATCTTCATTATAAAAGCTGTATGTGTGTGTGTGTGTGGGGGGTTCTTTGCATCTTCCAAAAATATCAACACATTCTCAATATACCTAGATATAACCCTCAATTATTGATCTGGTGGTATAACTTTCAATTGCAGGCACTGGGTGTCACGAGTAATGCAGCAAGGAAACTGCTCTTTGATTATAAAGATTCAGTGGAAAGACCTTTGCAAGTAAGTCTTTTAAAAACATTGAAGTCTCTTTAGAAAAAAAAGGGGCATCAAAGGTAGCAAATATCAAAGCCAAGAGACCTGCAGCCAATTTTGAGTAGAATCCGAAAGGATGGCTGTACTGTACATTAAATTATTACCACATATACTTGTGTATAAGCCCATATGCGGATAAACCAATCCTCAAAATTTTATGTGTGTGTGTGTGTATGTGTGATTTTTATTAAATATCTTAATTACAGTAATAAAAACTAATACAAACTAAACTCAGAGAGAGAAAGGAAAGAGAGAGTAAAAATGCAAAGAAAGAAAAAGAAAAAAAGAAAAAGGAAAAGGAAAAGGAAAAGGAAAAGGAAAAGGAAAGAGTGAAATAAAGAAAAAGAAAAGCAATATATAAAGAAGTGACTTCCAACCTTCATCACAACAAGTATAAACAAGTTTGTTAGCTCTTCATCCCCCATAAGGTTACAACCAGATATCTATGCTTCCTATAACCCGACCCTTATCTATAAGAAAATCCATAAGACATCAACTTTTCAATCCTGGTGTCAGCAAAAAGTCTGTAAAGGGTTGCCAGAATTTCATAAAAACATGTCTTATTTTAACCTTAATCAAATAAATCAACTTTAAAACTTCCTTTTACCTCTGAAATTCTTACTGATCCTTGACATTTTTCAAGATTCTACATTTTCATATGTTTTAATTTTCACAACTGGCTTATCTGTGGTGGTGCATTTATTTATATAGTAATTTTATTGAGCAGAAGGTGCAGAAAAGAAAGAAAAAGGAAAAAATAGAAAGAAAAATAGAAAAAATAAGAAAAATAAGAACATAGTAAAGAAAAAGAAAGGAAATATATAAAGAAGTGATTTCCCCCTTCATCCCAATAAGTATAAACAGTTTTAGTAACTTATCACCTTCTCTTAAAATACAACAAATGATCTCTTCTTCCCATATACCAACTCTTATCTATAAACAAATCCATAAAACATCATCATTTCAGACCTGGTGTCAGCAAAAGTCCATTAAGGCTTACCAGAGATAGCAACATATCTATTTTAACCTTGATCAAATAAACCAACTTTATATTCCTCCCTTTTACCTTTTTTTTTGGTAATAAACAGCAAAAGAGTGATTATAACTTTTATTTTAGAAAGTTACAAATAGATTGGGGGTCCAGATAAATTTGAAATAAAATTTTGGATTTAATTATAAAGAATCCTTCCTGTGGGAAAATGCTTTTGTTTTGAATTTTTTTAAAAAAAAATAAGAAAATTTTTTAAAACTTGGACAATTGAGGGAACTAGAGGGAACTGAAGATTACAATTAAAGGAGAAGAACACATACACTTGACTTACAGTTACAGAATGAAGTAAAATATTCTAACATTGGACATATTGAAGGATATTTTTGAACAATGGACCCAGAAGTTAATTTTAATAGTGTCAAGAGATACATCTGCCTCAATGGAGAGATTGTGTCTAAAAAATGTTGTGGAAAAGGAACAAGTTTTACCTGACAAGATTGAGACTGAGTTGAAAGTGGATTTACAAATGACAGGCTACAAGAATGACATGGAATAGACATCTTACTGAAATGGTGGTCGGCCCCTTTGAAAGGACACTAAATTCACAGACTTCCTTTTCTAATCACTTTCTGAAATTGCTTGTTAACTGCTTTTAGCAATTAGGAACCTTTGGATCAACAAGTTTTACAGCACCAGGTGAGTTTCCTTCAATCCTTATTGAAAGAAGTTTTAATTACAAGTTTAAGCCTAGCACCTATAGTAACTAATCACATCCTACCATGAGGAGAGTTGAAAAGTATGGTTTGTGCCTGTGTACTGGGAAAAAGGCAGAAGGAAGTGACCTCAGATTACCAATCCCTTAGATAAAGGGCATGTACAGTGATAGATGAAGAGGAGACACGGAATAAATCCTTAACTATCTACCCCAACTACCCCCTTTTAGTTAGTAGGTCATGAGGTGCTGAAGAGTCAGAGTTATTATATTTGCATTTCCAATACAGATTAATAATACTCAGACTAAATTTACTCAGAGTTGTTGGAATGAGAGGTTGGAGCAGTGGCAATCAAGTACTTTCCATTGAGCATGTTCATGAGAGTTCAGAACATTAATAAAGTATCATATAATTTTTTTCCTTCCTGAGGACCGTTTTCTCTCTCTCTTTTTTTCCCCAAAGTTTTTATCATTTTTTACAAGGATAAAAAACTACAAAAAACAAAAACACTACAAACAAACAAAAAACATTAAAATTGTAAAAACACAAGAGAAAACTTTTAGAAAGTTACATACATACAGGTGGCTTCCAGCTTTCCACAGCAAGAATATACAACAATTCCCACAAAGAAACCCTTTCTCTATATCAAACCATAATCACATTATTTCTATAAATCCCTCCATTAACACATATATAAATCTCTAATACAATTGCTCCTTCCCCTTACATAAAATATATGTATACATATATTTAATTTTTTACTTCAAAGTTCCCTTCCTCTTAAAAAATAATCCATTTAATTTTTTCCCTTCTACTACTATTCTATATACTTCTGTCTACACAATAAACATCAAATTATAGAAACAAATAAATTGTCTGCCTTTATAATAAATAATCTTAACCCTATTTGATCTCAGAAACAGTGTAAAACATTATAATATCAATATCCTTTAAGTTTTACAAATCTATAACCCTATAAAACAACCATATTAGTCTCTTTATCAATCCAATTAAATATTCTTAATTTTTATAAATTGTCTACCTTTATAATTAACAATCTTAACCCTAATTATGCTTAAAAACAGTATAAAATATTACCAGAACTTGTCAATATCTTTTAAGTCTTAGAAATCAAAAATCCTGTAAATCATGTTAACCTCATTATCAGTCCAATTAAATATTCCTAATTTTTTACCCCTCCTCAAAATATACCGGGGCATCCAGATATTTCACCATTACACCAACAGAATTTTTTTTTACAAAGATCTAACAGTCCAATAGCTTCAAAAAACACACACTTTCCAGTGAAAGAGAAAAAAAACTCCCACATAACATACTCTTGTTTCCCATAACATTGATTGAAATAGTCATAACATTTCCCCCGCTTGGCAGTTCCTTTTGCAGTCCTAAAGTTAAACAATCGTTTTAATCCCATAAACACCAATCCAGAGTTTTCAGCTGAGAGTTTTCCATTTTCCCCCACAACAGTAAAAACACCATCTTTTCCAACTTCGTCTTCTTCTTCTATCATAGTATTTTCATATAGTTGTTGCATTTTAAGTAAAATCTCATCTCGAATGTCCCAAATAGTCTGTATAATGGTTTGACAACTCTTTGAAATGATATCAACGTAATTCTCTGAGATCTTCTTTAAACTCTTCCATTGTTCAAACAGTAAATTATAACACACCCTAAAAAGTTAACTCACAGAAATAGAGGTTAATGAATTAATCCAAAATTAACCAAAGAAAATATACTAGCAGACAGTGGAAAAAAGTAAACAGAAAGCCTAAAATTTAAAATAAGAAGTGTGTAGAGAGAAAAAACTTCAAGCTTGGAATTTAGCAACAAAGATAACGGAAAGGCAATGTTACAGCTCTGAATATAACCCAGATGGGGAGAAAAGCCAAAACTTTTTTTTATATATAATTAAAAATCTCCAAAAATAACTATAATCACCAAGAGATTCTGCTTTTTCTTACTGTAAAAAGCTTCTCTTAAGATACAAAACTTAAAAAAACAAATTGGGTGTTTAAGATATGGAAAGGCAACGACTTATTTCCCTTTTTAATAAGGGAATGCAAACGTGGATTAGAACAAGATTAAATCCCAGCCTCCCAGTGTAGTCTTACCGCTCGGTCGCAGACGCTGTCTACGATCTCCTGGCTACAACTCACCATCTGGAGGACAAATGGGTCGATTCTCAGCATTTTCCTTAATCCGGAAAAACACTTGGGGCTACAGAAAAAACTGTCTGTGCCCAAAAAAACTACCACGCTGCCAGCTCTGCCCATGGAGCTCACAGGCAAAGTTGTTCAGTCGGCCATTTTCCACAGGAAGCTCCCTGAGGACCGTTTTCTCAGTGTTTGAGATGAAATGCATTCACTGTACATGTCTTTGATATATTGTTCTCTCTTTCCTTCTGACCATGTTTTTTTTAATCTATTTGCTTCACAGATTCCACATGTGGCAAAATGTCAACCCCCAGCGGCAGTGAGCAAGGTGAGTGACTGCTGTATCTTGTTACAAGGAGGTTAGTGGGAGATGCACATTGTTGAGGAACCCTGATGCTCTATTCCAGGAACAAAATGAGGTTAAAAGGGTAGAGTGAAAAACTGTGACTATTCCCACCAGCTGAAAAAATTCACTGGCTTATAAGTCTGTGCAGTGATTTAGATTCAAAGGGAAAAGATGCTTTGGCACATAAAGAATGGCACCTCCTTAAAAAAATGTTTCTTTTCCAAGGATTGCATTGCTGTCTTCTACATGCTGCAAGACACATTTGTTTCCAATCAGAGAGATCGTCTACAGCTCAGGGTTGCACTGGGAGTCCTTGGTGCTCTCTGAGCTTGGTTGTTGGCTTGCAGACATTTCATTGCCTGACTAGGCAACATCTTCAGCGCTAGAAGGGATATAAACAGAGACCAAATCCCACTCCCTTCAAAGAGCCATGGGTAATAGCTCCAGGCCTTTGGAAGCAATAGAATGAAACTAAGCAGAAGGAAATGTACCTGATAAGAAACACAAGTGGTACACAAGAAAACATGTCACGTATTAAGTGGTAATTTAACTTCTTAGCCACAGGTTACGAGAAAACATACATTCCTGAGCACAACAAGCACGATAACCCGGGAAATATTTCTATCACTGGAAGCCTTGGAAGTAAGTCTTCTTATGTTCTAATATTCATTAAAGATGGAGGGGGAATTAAGCCTGTGATGTGACAATCAGCATACTGTACGTTGCCTTTCCTACACTAAGAACATCCAAGAGATATTTCATTTTCCAGTGTACCATTTCTTCAAAATTTATGAAGCCTCATGTGAAGTGAATTCACTCTGGAGTCATTTAAAATATGTTCTTCTTTCTCCTTTTAATTCCTAATTATTACTCTTCTTCTTTACAGAGTCCAGACCTGGCAAAAAGTTGGTTCATCCCAAAAGTTAAAAAAGTCAGTAGTATTATATGTTGCTTATTCTACCACAAGGTGGAGCTAATAAGAAGCTGTTGTGAGTTAAGGGTCCTTGGCCTGTCATGCCGAGGTACACAAAAGCACTTAGCAAAGCTGTAACCCTGGTGCTCTTCTTCCATTTGTGGACAGTTGGTTTGATTAAACAAGCCCTTTGATTCTTGCCAATAATTCTGATACCAACTGTACACCACTGAAAATTAATTATCTCTCTTACAAGATGGGGAAAACATGTTGCTGACATCATATATAAGCGTGCGTGCGTGCGTGCGTATATATATATATATACGCGCGCATCAGCCTTATTTCAAATAATCTGCACGATGATGTCAGGAAACATATGATGTCATGCTCCTCCCTGCAGATGCATTCATTCATTCATTCATTCATTCATTCATTCATTCATTCATTCATTCGCGATCACTCGTAGCCGAGTAAGATTGTCTTCCAAAGGTAAAATTTTATGCCCATGGATGCAGCTGTCCATCTGCTAGATTTTTGCGATAATGTACTGTATCTGCATTATTGCCTTATGCTACCAGTAAACACTGTTAGCCCTAACAAGCTGCATTCTTGTCTGTTTATTCTCAAGCCTTGGTTTTTCCCCTTTAAGCCAGCGTATATCCCATCACCATCAGCATTGGAAATACATCTCCTTAAGGCAGAGCTTTCCAAACTGTGTGTCGGGACACGTTAGTGTGTCAGCTGCAGTGTCTGGGTGTGTCGCGGCTGCTGCTGCTGCCTCCGAGCCCTCCCAGGATTCCATGCAGGTCCTAATGCCTGCCTTGTGCCTCGCTGCCTCCAAACCTGCCCTGCCAGGATTCCGCACAGGTCCTAGCGTCTGCCTTGTGCCTTGCTGCCTCCAAACCTGCTGTGATTCCGTGCAGGTCCTAGTACCTGCCTTGTGCCCTGCTGTAAGAGTGTGTCGCAAAATGATGCATGTCTAAAAAGTGTGTCACCAACATGAAAAGTTTGGAAAGCTCTGCCTTAAGGTCTGGTATTTTTAATGGAGGAGTAAGCAGAACGAACAAGTACCAATCCCATGAAGATTGGCATAGCTGCACCCAGGGCCTCAGTACAATATTTTCTCTTCCAGAAAGCCATTCCCTCAATATTCAGAAATTAACAAGAGAGGCAAGATCACAATAGAACCCTTTGTCATGTCGTTTTTTCCCCCTGCTTGAACCGAATCATTATTGGTTTTTTTTGCTTCACAGTATCCTTACCTGCTGAACAGTCAGCCCACAAAAGCACAAGACAAGGTGAGATGTGACTGCAGCCTGTGTGCAGCCTGTTGAGTTAGATTTTATGAAGAACCTGAATGAATGTAGAGGATTACAAAAGAAAGCAATAATATGCCAAAAATAGTACTAAAAATAGATAGCATGCAAATGGGAGAAATTTGCAGGTAGGCAAACTTCCACCAAAGAACAGCTGTTTTTTCTGTATGAATGCCTACGACAGCATACCCTGCCCGCCAGTGTCAGATACAAACCTCCAATCAACTGCTCAGCTGGATGGAAGATTGCACAACAAAGTGGGCGAAAAATAATACGGCTAATGATCATGGACGCCCACCTTAGATTAAACAAATATCAACACACAATGGACAGCCTCAAAGAACAACTAGAACAGACTATGACTCCTGAACATATCAACAGGCTGACTACTACAATCAAGACCACATCTCTGAGACAAGCAGAAAAAAGGAAAGCTAAACTTCAAACTAAACTACTTAAATTAAACCCCAGAAACAAAGAAGTACTGGAACAGGAATGGGTGGTCAACATGTCCAGCCGCCCATTATCCACTACAGAACACAGTATCTTGCAGAGAGGCCTCAATTATAACACAGAGGATGCAAATAAATTAGAATTCTTTGCAGCTTTCGAAGCAGCATTGAAAACTACAGGACTTACTACAGAAACCCAAGAGAATGTAAGACAGATAATCATACCACAAACCAGAAGGACATGGAAACAGAACCAACTGAAAGCAGAAGACAGAGCAGCCCTGAAAAACCTAAAGATGGACCAAAATATCATCATCCTCCCAGCAGACAAAGGCCGCACCACTGTCATTATGGACAGATCACAATATATACAAAAAGCCAAAGATTTACTTGAGGACAAAGAAACCTACACCCCAGTAAACACCAATCCCATACAGAAACTGGACAACCAGGTCAAAAGAATCCTCAACGACCTAACCAAGAAAGGTCAAATCAGTAAAGAAGAACAGAGGCGGATGAAAAGCAGTGGACCCATCATCCCACGCTTCTACGGACGCCCCAAAATAAACAAGCCTGACATACCACTCCGTCCAATTGTATCATTACCAGGGACCCCCCACATACAACATAGCTAAAGAACTTACAAGAAAACTTGGGCATCTCACAGAGGAGAGTGAATGCTCTATCAACTCCCCACTACAGTGCCTCCAGAAAATCAAAGACCTAAAAATAGATGAAGATGAAATTATGGTGTCATTTGATGTCACTGCACTCTTTACATCCATAGACCAAGCACTAGCGATTGAATCCATGGCAGCAGTTCTACGTAACACACCTGACCTAACTAGATACACCAAGATCAAAATAGCCAGAATCATGGACCTCATCAACCTCTGCCTCACCACCTACTTTCAGTTTGATGGACAAATATCCCAACAAATCAAAGGAACACCTATGGGATCACCACTCTCAGGACTCATAGCAGAGATAGTAATGCAACGGCTAGAAAGGATAGCACTCCCACACATACAACCCAAAGTATGGATCCGGTATGTAGATGACACCTTCATCATAATAAAAAAGGATCAACTGGAGGAAACACATGAAGCCATCAACAACATCTTCAAAGGAATAAAATTCACAAGGGAAGAAGAAAACAACAACACACTACCCTTCTTGGACATCCTCATCAGTAGAGGAAATGATGGCATTCTAGAAAAACAAGTCTACTGGAAATCTACCCACACTAACCAAGTGCTCCACTATCAAAGCAATAACCCCACCTCACACAAGAGGAGCTGTGTAAGAACACTATTCAGACGAGCACGAACACACTGCAGCAACCCAGAACACCAGAAAAAGGAAACAGACCACTTATATAGCATCTTCCAGCAAAATGGATATCCACGCAACTTTATCAAAAAGTGCCTGACCACTCAACCCAACACAGCAAAACCAACAGAAGCTATGAAAAGGATTACACTGCCATACATCAGAAACATCTCAGAAACTACTAATAGACTGTTACATCCACACGGCATCACTGTAGCACACAAACCAACCAAAACCCTTCAGAACATTGTAAGTAAACCAAAAGACCCTGTAGCCCAAGAAGAAAAAACAGGAGTTATCTACAACATACAGTGTAAGGACTGTGACAGCCACTATGTAGGACAGACTGGCAGAAGACTAGCAGAACGCATCCACAAACACAAACTAGAAGTCAGAAGACACGATGAAAACTCCTTAATTTCACAACACATGGACAGACTTAACCATACTTTCAACTGGGAAACTGTGAGCATATTAGACCAGGCCAAATCCAAAAATGCTAGAGAATTCCTGAAAGCTTGGCACTCAGACAAAACAGCCATCAACAGACACATAGAGGTAAACAACATTTACATACCATTCATAAGAGACAATAGAAAAGCCAGAAGACCAGAACACCTCTTGGCCAGCAATCAACAACAAGATATGCAAAGATTAAGAGCAAGATTAGCAGCAGAGGAGCAATCGAACAACACAATAGACCTTAATCAAGGAACTATGAACTCAGTCAATCACCCAAGCAGCACGCAACAACCCAATCAAGGTACTACCAAGGGGAGAACAACACCCCCACCAACACAGGCAGGACAAGCCAGGGTATATAAACAGAGAGCAAGTTCCACTCCCTTTTTGCACTGAAGATGTTGCCTAGCCTGGCAATGAAACGTCTGCATGAAAACAACAAGGCTCAGAGAGCACCAAGGACTCCCCAGTACTAAAAATTTAAGGTTTGCAAAAATTAACATGTTTTAATATTTAAAAATGTTTTACTGATTACTTACATAATATCTCTTAAGCCTATCTGAAGGGTCGTCTATCGTTTTAATCCCACAATCCCTCCAAGCCTGCAACCAGTGCTTTATTCTTCAAATGAACCCTTGTTCCCTTTTGCTTCACAGAACCTACCCCTGACCGAAAGCGAGCCAAAAGAAGTGGAAAACATGGTCAGTGATACGTAAGGTTATGAATTTTACTGTTAATGGAAGGGCCAAACAAGTTGTGACTTAGACTGGGCACCAGGAATTCCTAAAATGGTACCACTGCTGTTCATCTTTCATTTTTGTTGTTGGCTTTAACAATTAATCTAGCCAAGAATTTTAGTCTGCTCTTTATATCTAATTAACTTTCATCTGGCTTATCTTGCCTGAGCTGCAGAGCTAAGCAGAGTCAGGCCTTGTTGGTACTTGACAGGAAACTACCAGCGAATATTAGGGCTGTAAATTGAGTTCTTGAGGAATTGCTGAAATGGGTTTAAAAGGCAGGACTTGACTGACCTTGTCTGGCTTGGGAACTAAAGCGCACACCTGGTTAATACCTGGATGGCAGACCACCAAGGAGCATCAGAGCTAAAGGGTAGATTGGAAGTAGAAAACATCCCAGGAGAAGAGAACTGCACGGACATGTTTGGTGTTGAGGAGCATGGAGGTAGCCTTGAGGAAGGTGTGCAACTGCAGTTACAAACCCATCAGCTTAGCCTGGAAAAACAAGGGGGGGGGTGAGGAAAAACCTCACAATTGTCCCACCTTGACTCTCTTTGGTATAAGAGGGAGGGGGAGAGAAACTCTATCAGGCTTTCAAGCTTCTGTTATTATATTCTATAAGAGTAAAGTAGAGTAACAGTAAGTCTTGTGTTTTCTGGTTCCCGACCTGGCCTACCTCAACTTGGCTCAACTTGCTCAATGTCCCAAAGAACTCAAATGAGAGAACTTTTTCAAAGTGTTTTAAAGACTTAAAGGAGCCTGTTGTGCTTAATATGAACGTATTATATAACACTAGTGTGAATCCTTAGCTTTCTGGGAATGTGGTGTCCTTGGTGCTCTCGGAGCTTGGTTGTTTGCTTGCAGACATCTCATTACCGGAGTAGGTAACATCATCAGTGCGAGCGAGTGTGGCGTTTGCTCCCTGTTTATATACAGCAGCTTGCCCTGCCAGTTTTGGTGGGGGTGCGGTTTTCTCCTTGGTAGTTCCTTGATTACGGTATTGTTTTCTACCTGATTGTTTGTCTGGTGTGAAGCCATGCTTATCTGGATGTTGGCTGCTGGAGAGGATGTGTCCTGGTCTTTTTGTTTCCTTCTTAGCTTTTTTAACGTCTCTTTTGAATGGTGTGTAAATACGATTTATCTCTATGTGTCTATTGAGGGCTGATTTGTCTGAATGCCAAGCTTCCAGGAATTCCCTAACATTTTTGGATTTAGCTTGGTCTAGGATGCTCACAGTTTGCCAGTTGAAACTGTGGTTGAGTCTATCCCTGTGTTGTGAGATTAAGAAGTTTTCATCTTCTGACTGCTAGTTGGTGTTCGTGGATGCACTCTGTTAGTCTTCTGCCAGTCTGTCCTACATAGTGGCTGTTGCAGTCCTTACACTGTATGGTTTTTATTTATTTATTTATTTATTTATTTTTGAAAAATATCATTTTATTTACATTCAACATAAAACATAAAACAGACCACATAACACATAACAATGATCACATATAACACATAACAATGGTTACATTTATGTATATATATTTACATTTGATTTTACATAATCATTTTTATTATATTTAATATAATGTATCCTTCTTCCTTGTTTTTTTTTGTCTCTAAACTTTTCCCTCCTTTATCTTCCAGTCTCTTCTAACCTATTCTCTCTCTATCTTTTCCTTTCCCTTTCCTTCCCTTTTGATTCTTCCTTTAACTCCTTTTCTCTTTCATCCACTCCCTTCTTCCTTTTTTAACCCTCTCTTTCTCTCTCTAATCTCTTCTCTCACTTGCCTTACTCACTCTTTCTAACCCTCCCATCTCTCTCTATCTTTTCCTTTCCTTTATCTTCCATTTTCATTCTTCCTTTTGTCCCTTCATCCATTCCTTTTTTTTTTTGACCTTCTCATTCTAATATCTTCATACTCCCTCTTCCTCTCTCTAACCTCTTCTCTCTCTTCTCTTCTGTTTTATCTTCTTTCCCTATCTTTCTTTCCCTTTTCACCCTTTCTATCCTCTTTTTCTTTCTAACCTATTCTTTCCTTTCTCTTCTTACTTTATATATGTCTATCACTCTTTTTCTCCCTTTCCTTACATTATATTATTTATTTATTTATTTATTTATTTATATATTTGTATCAAATTCAATCTTAACTTTTAGATCTTTGTTTTATAATACATAATACATACATACACTCCATTAAAATTCTTCCAGTTTTCTTAACAAAAAAAAAAAATATTGTAAATACTTGATTTACATTTTTCCTTTTCTTATACCTCTTTTTTTCCCTCACCCCTTCTTTATTTGTACTATTATTATTATTATTATTATTATTATTATTATTATTATTATTTGTTCTCTATTTAATGTTATATTCTTTTTGAATATACTTTATGAAGGGGTCCCATGTTTCCTTGTACTTCCCCATTTCTTTTCCTTTTATTAAATTTGTTAATTTGTCTGTTTGCATTAAATCCATTACTTTTATAATCCATTCTTCTTTTCTTGGAATATTTACTTGTTTCCAGTATTGGGCGTATTTTATCCTTGCAGCTGTACTTAGATACTGAAATAAAACCTTTTGTTTTTTATTTATATTGTCTTCAATTTTGCCCAATAAATATAATTCTGGTCTCATTCTTATTTCTTTATCGAATATTTTACATACATATCTGTGTATTTTGCCCCAATATTTTTTTGCTTTTTCACATAGCCACCATACATGGTAGAAAGATCCCCTTTTGTTTTTGCATTTCCAACATAGATTAGAGTTACTCATTTTTGATTTAAATAACACCTCAGGAGACATGTACCATCTAAAAATCATTTTATACATATTTTCTCTTAGATCATTACTTAAAGTAAATTTTATATTTTTGACCCAGATTTCTTGCCAATCTTCATATGTAATTTCAATTCCTAAATTTTCCTCCCATTTTCTCATATATTTTTTGATTTTTATGTCCTTGGTTTTCATTTCCAGTAACGTTTTATATATTTATGAAATTAAATGTTCTTCCTCTTTTTCTAGTATATTATCCCAATTATTTTCTATTTTTGTAAATTGATAGTTTTTTTCGTCTATTTTATATTGCTGTTTCAATCGGAAATATGTAAACCAGTGACATACTATATTTTCATTTTCTAGTTCTTCCCTTGTTTTAAGTTTTTGATTATTTCCCTGAAATTTTAACAAATGTTTATATCTTATATATTCTTTTTTGTTTTGACTCCCTAATCTGGTACATGCCTCCTGGGTTGACACCCATAATGGAAGATTTGGTGATAGTGTTTTTTTGTATTTGTTCCAAATTTTTAGCAAGGATTTTCTTATTATATGGTTATTAAATGCCTTATTTATTTTACTTTTATTATACCACATGTAACCATGCCAACCATACCTATTGTCGTGTCCTTCTAAATTCAGTAATTTTTCATTTTCTAGTTTTATCCAATCTTTAATCCATATTAGGCCGCATGTTTCATAATATAATTTAAGGTCTGGCATTGCTAATCCCCCTCTATCTTTTGTGTCTTGTAAATATTTTAATTTTATTCTAGGTTTTTTCTTTTGCCATATAAATTTGGATATTTCTTTTTGCCATTTTATAAAAATTTGGTTTTTAATCATAATCGGGATTGTTTGGAACAAATACAAAAATCTTGGTAGTATATTCATTTTTATTGTAGCAATTCTCCCCAGTAATGATAGCTGTAAATTTGCCCATTTTTCAAGATCTTTTTTAATTTCTTTCCATAAATTTCCATAGTTATTTTTATACAAATCTAAATTATTATCTGTTAATTGTATTCCTAAATATTTTAATTTTCTAACGTTTTGAAATCCTGTTATTTGTTCTAATTGACTTTTTTCTTCTTTTGTCATGTTTAAATTTATCATTTTGGTTTTCTGTATATTAATTTTAAATCCTGATAAATCGCCATATTCTTGTAATTTTAAAATTAATTTTTCTATTGTATTTCTTGGGTTTTGTATTGTTATTACAAGATCATCTGCGAAAGCCTTTAATTTATGATTATCCTGTTTTACCTTGATCCCTTCTATATTTTGATCTTTCCTGATTTCTTCCAGTAATACTTCTAAAACCAATATGAATAATAATGGTGAAATGGGACAAACTTGTCTTGTACCTTTTGTTATTTTACATTCCTGGGTTTCTTCTTCGTTTACCATTATTCTTGCATTTTGAGTCTTGTATATTGCTCTTATTGCTTTTATAAATTTTTCCCCAAAATTTCTATTTTCTAGTACTTTAAACATAAATTCCCAATTAACGTTATCGAAAGCTTTCTCCGCATCTAGAAATAATAACATTATTGGTTTTTCATTATGAACGTTTGCGTATTCAATTAGATTAATCACATGTCTTATATTTTCTTTTATTTGTCTGTTTGGTAAGAAGCCATTTTGATCCTGATTAATAATTTTCTGTAATATTTTTTTTAACCTTTCAGCAAGAATAATGGTAAATATTTTGTAATCATTGTTTAGTAAGGAAATTGGCCTATAATTCTTACATTCTGTTAAGTCTTGGTTTTCTTTTGGTATTAACACAATATTTGCTTCTCTCCATGATAATGGTATGTCTGCACCCTGTAATATTGAATTGAATAGAATTTTTAATGGATTAATTAGATGTTCTTGAAATTTTTTGTAATATTCGGCTATGAAACCATCATTTCCTGGTGTTTTCCCTGTTTTTAGTCTTTTGATTGCATCTTTGATTTCTTGTGTTGTAATGTTATTATTTGTAAAATCTTTATCTTCTTCTGTTAATTTTTCTAGTTTACATTTTTCAATATATTCATCTATTTTATTTTTTGATATTTGTTGTTTTTGATATAGTCTGGTATAGTAATCAAAGAAAGCCTTTTTGATATCTTCATTATATATCAATTCTTTATTCTTATCTCTAATTTTTGAAATGATTTTTTTTTCTTTTTCTTTCCTTAATTTGTATGCCAGCCATTTTCCTGGTTTATTTGCCTGTTCAAAATGTCTTTGTTTGATAAATTTTAGTTTTCTATTCAATTCTTCTGTTAGTTCTATTTTAATTTGAAGTTGCAATAATTTTATTTGGTTTCTTAATTCCTCTTTTTCTTTTTTCTTTCTATTGTTCTTTTGCAATTCTAATTCTTTCTCTTTTATCTGTTCCATTATTGTTTCTGTTTTTTTTTCCTTGTTCTTTTTTTGATAATTATTAAGTGATATCAGTTGTCCTCTCATATATGCTTTCCTTGTATCCCAAACTGTTTCTATTTTAACTCCCTTGTCAATATTCCAAGTAAAAAATTCTTGTAATTTTTTTTCTAATTCTTCTATATATTTTTTATCTTTAAGAATATTTTGATTCATTCTCCATCTATATATTTTAGTATTGATGTTTAGGGTCATTTGAATTGGGCTGTGATCTGAGAGTGTTTTTGGTAAAATTGACATGTCTTTTATTTTATTTTCTAAGCTTTTAGATATCCAGATCATGTCTATTCTAGAAAATGAATTAAATCTATTCGAATAAAATGTATAATCTCTTTTATTTCCTTTATTGTGCCTCCAAGCATCTACTAACATTAAATTTTTAGCCATATTAAAAAATTCTTTTGGTAGTTTTCCTTGGTTTTTGCTAATCTGGTTATCTGATTTCCTATCTATTTTAGGTTCCACAACCCCATTCAAATCTCCCATTAACACCCAATTTTTATTCGCATGTTCAGAGAGGACATCTGATAATTTTTTATAAAAAATTTTTTGATTGTTGTTTGGGGCATAGACCCCCACTATCCAAATTTTCATATTTTGGCTTTCAATTAACACTATAAAAAATCTTCCCTCTTCATCTTTTAATATTATTTTAGGTTTAAGTGAAGGTTTTACATAGATTACTATACCATTTTTTTTCTTTTCATTAGCTGTTGAGAATGCTACCCCTAGTTTTTTATTGTATTTATCTTTGTATATTGAATTTAGTCTATATCTTTGACCCTTATACATTAAGTTAACTCCTTCAAAATTCTGCCATCTAAAATTTATTTCGTGTTTCTTTAATGTTTCTGTCAGAAATTTATATTCTTTTCTTTTTCTTAGTATTCCTCCAGGTATTTCTTTAAAGATAGTGATAGCATTACCTTCAATCTCAATTTTTTTGTTAAATGCTGATTGAATAACCATATCTCTATATATTTTTTTAGAAAATTCTATCAATATGTCTCTAGGTTTTTTGTTAATCTTTGCATATTTAGAGTTAACTCTATATATTTTTTCAATTTCATCATCTATTTTCTCCTCCTCCAATTCTATCAAGTCAGCAATCATTTGAATGAGCAGTCCTTTAATGTTTTCTTCTTTGTCTTCCTCCACCCCTCTTATTCTTATGTAACGTTCTTTTGCTTTCAATTCCAGTAGTGCTAGACGTTCTTCCTCTTCTTCTCTTTTTTCTTCACATTTGTCCATTTGTTTTTTAATTTGTTGTATTTCAATATTAATTTTTTTTTCTATAATATCCAATTTTTGATCTATCCTTTTTTCCAAATCTCCAAATCTTTCTTCTAACACTTTTTTCACAGTCTGTGTTATTGTTTCTGTGGTTTTTATTGTAAAGTCTTCAAATAAGGCTTTCAACCCTTCACCATCAGATCCTCTTCTTGGTTGTCGTTTTGTGGCCATGTTCTTCCAACAACTTTCTATTTGTTATTTCCTCCTTTTTATAACAAAATCTATATTCTAACTAATTGATATATATATATATATATATATATATATATATGTATATGTATATGTATATGTATATGTATATGTATATGTATATGTATATGTATATGTATATGTATATGCATATGCATATGCATATGTATATGTATATGTATATATATATTCTAATTACTTAATATATCACAATATCTTATATCCTTATCCTTATATATATTTCCACTATTGTTTTATCTTATTTTATATTATATTATACACAAACATACAAACAGTATAATGCAATACTATACTTATAGGTTTCCTTTATATATTCAATATATTCAATATTACTTTTTCAAAATGTCTTTAAAATGGCCACTCTTAATAATTAATTAATTGAGTATCAGTTGTTTCTTTTTTTTTTTTTTTTTTGAGAAGTACTTCTTCCTTTCAGTCTCTTTTGCTTATTTTTTGTTAAGAAATTTAGCCTTCTTTTAACTTTAATCCTCCCTTATAAAGTTGCTTACACTGTATGTTGTAGATGACTCCTGTTTTTTCTCCTTGGCCTACTGGGTCTTTTGGTTTGCTTAAGATCTTATGGAGGGGTTTAGTTGGTTTGTGTGCTACGGTGATGCCGTCTGGTTGTAATAGCCTGTTGGTTGTTTCTGAGATGTTTTGGTGTGTAAATACAATTTATCTCTATGTGTCTATTGAGGGCTGATTTGTCTGAATGCCAAGCTTCCAGGAATTCCCTAACATTTTTGGATTTAGCTTGGTCTAGGATGCTCACAGTTTGCCAGTTGAAACTGTGGTTGAGTCTATCCCTGTGTTGTGAGATTAAGAAGTTTTCATCTTCTGACTGCTAGTTGGTGTTCGTGGATGCACTCTGTTAGTCATCTCCCAGTCTGTTCTGCATAGTGCCTGTTGCAGTCCTTACACTGTATCTTGTAGATGACTCCTGTTTTTTCTCCTTGGCCTTTTGGTTTGCTTAAGATCTTATGGAGGGCTTTAGTTGGTTTGTGTGCTACGGTGATGCCGTCTGGTTGTAATAGCCCGTTGGTTGTTTCTGAGATGTTTTGGTGTACGGTAATGTTATTCTTTTCATAGCTTGTGTTGGTTGCGCTGTAGTGGGTTGAGTGGTCAGGCACTTTTTGATAAACATGCGTGGGTAGCCATTTTGTTGGAAGATGCTGTGTAGATGTTTCATATTTACAGCATATTCTATATTTATATTTTATGTTTTATATTATAACATATTGTAATATTTAAAAATGTTTTACTGAGTATTGATTTATTTTCCTGAAGTACTAGGTCCTCAGGAAGTAAAACTCACTTTTGCATGCTGGTCCTACAAAGAGTAAGTTTTTCTTCCTCGGGCCTTGATACTTCAAGAACCTTATGAGATGATTTTACAATGTATTTACCATGATTCCCATTTATCTTGTCATACAAACAGACACATACACTCACACACACAGACATATCATAGAAACTGTATTGGACAAAAGGATTGTGGAAATACGTCTTGTTTCACAGCACCCATTATTAGAAAGTGCAGTTTTGAAACTCTCCAGTTTTTGTGTAACCCATGAGCTCAAAAGAAAGAAGCTCTAAGTGGAATCACCTTGTGCCATCATGGATTCTTAAACACTGACATTCCCGATAGAAGTTACAAGTGTCAGGACTATTATAGTTGATGTCTGTACTAAGAGTACCAAGAGTCATTTTGACTCCCTTATCCTCATGAGATGAATTTACTATTTCCTTGTACTCTATTTTACTTTACCCCCCTCCAGAACAACAGTGTGGTGTACGCTTTACAGAGGCCATCTTTGCCAAAAACGAAAGAAACTGCTCTGAGAAACAAGGTCAGTGGCTAACTTGAAATTATACATTTTGCTACAGGGTGTTGTTAATGAGAAGATGGTATGGGCTATGGCTGAGATTTTATTGGACATCAGGAACTTAGTGAAGTGATATTCTAGTGTTCTTTCATTTCGTTAGGAGAGGTGTTAGTGATCAATCTGGCTCCTTAGTCAGGTCTGCCTGTTACTTACATGAGGTTGCATATCCGTGTTTACAAGATTGGAGAGGGGAAAATCCTTTTGAATCAGATGTCTAGAGTAGGAGAGCTGTCCTAGGATTTGAGGGAACTTGAGCAATTAGAGTTCTAACCCATCCAGGTTTCGCTAAGTGTTCTGCATCATACAGAATCTGAAAACGAATCGTAGGAGATGGATAGTTGTGCATTCAAACCAGGTTAGGCTCAAATATCAAAAGGTAGAAAGGGTATTTAACTGGAATACTGTAAGTGGTTTAGCAAGAATAGGACTGCAGCAAGAACTCCAATCCTTGAAACATAAGCAATAGCTGTCCTAAGGCGCCCACGTGTCAAGCAGCCTATTTTCAATAGCTCTCCACTTCCAGGCATTTAGAATAAAAATGTTGGGAACCTGATTGTGCTATGAAAAAACTTTAATCATTCTCTTTCCTGATGAATATCAAATACTGCAGGTACACTTGAATTTCTCCTTCAAGGAAAGGCAAAGGCAAAGGCAAACCAAGGCTCGTTCTGACATAGTACAATTGAGACGAAAAATCGACAAGGTAAGGGAACTATGGAATAATATCACTGTCATACATACATATGTTGCTAAGGAAGAGAGATGTCTAATATTAATGAAGTAGATTGAAGCAACCCAGAAATTCTCATATTTGGCATAAGGTGCCAATTAATCATGAAAACCCTTCCAAAGAATGGAAGAAGAACTCTACAGTCCCCCATCCAGATTCCAGATTCCATTTTAAGCTACAGTATCTAGAGACCTCCAAGAGTGTGTAGGTAGATATTGGGTAACAAACTGTCCAAGACATATTCCATTTACTACCCATTTCAGTGGAGGAAACATAAGATCTCTTAAGCCTATCTGAAGGGTCGTCTATCTTTTTAATCCCACAATCCCTCCAAGCCTGCAACCAGTGCTTTATTCTTCAAATGAACCCTTGTTCCCTTTTGCTTCACAGAACCTACCCCTGACCGAAAGCGAGCCAAAAGAAGTGGAAAACATGGTCAGTGATACGTAAGGTTATGAATTTTACTGTTAATGGAAGGGCCAAACAAGTTGTGACTTAGACTGGGCACCAGGAATTCCTAAAATGGTACCACTGCTGTTCATCTTTCATTTTTGTTGTTGGCTTTAACAATTAATCTAGCCAAGAATTTTAGTCTGCTCTTTATATCTATTTAACTTTCATCTGGCTTATCTTGCCTGAGCTGCAGAGCTAAGCAGAGTCAGGCCTTGTTGGTACTTGACAGGAAACTACCAGCGAATATTAGGGCTGTAAATTGAGTTCTTGAGGAATTGCTGAAATGGGTTTAAAAGGCAGGACTTGACTGACCTTGTCTGGCTTGGGAACTAAAGCGCACACCTGGTTAATACCTGGATGGCAGACCACCAAGGAGCGTCAGAGCTAAAGGCTAGACTGGAAGTAGAAAACATCCCAGGAGAAGAGAACTGCACGGACATGTTTGGTGTTGAGGAGCATGGAGGTAGCCTTGAGGAAGGTGTGCAACTGCAGTTACAAACCCATCAGCTTAGCCTGGAAAAACAAGGGGGGGGGTGAGGAAAAACCTCACAATTGTCCCACCTTGACTCTCTTTGGTATAAGAGGGAGGGGGAGAGAAACTCTATCAGGCTTTCAAGCTTCTGTTATTATATTCTATAAGAATAAAGTAGAGTAACAGTAAGTCTTGTCTTTTCTGGTTCCCGACCTGGCCTACCTCAACTTGGCTCAACTTGCTCAATGTCCCAAAGAACTCAAATGAGAGAAATTTTTCCAAGAGTTTTAAAGACTTAAAGGAGCCTATTGTGCTTAATATAAACGTATTATATAACACTAGTGTGAATCCTTAGCTTTCTGGGAATGTGGTGTCCTTGGTGCTCTCGGAGTTTGGTTGTTTGCTTGGAGACATCTCATTACCCGACTAGGTAACATCATCAGTGCGAGTGAGTGTGGCGTTTGCTCCCTGTTTATATACAGTAGCTTGCCCTGCCAGTTTTGGTGGGGGGGCAGTTTTCTCCTTGGTAGTTCCTTGATTACGGTATTGTTTTCTACCTGATTGTTTGTCTGGTGTGAAGCCATGCTTATCTGGATGTTGGCTGCTGGAGAGGATGTGTCCTGGTCTTTTTGTTTCCTTCTTAGCTTTTTTAACGTCTCTTTTGAATGGTGTGTAAATACGATTTATCTCTATGTGTCTATTGAGGGCTGATTTGTCTGAATGCCAAGCTTCCAGGAATTCCCTAACATTTTTGGATTTAGCTTGGTCTAGGATGCTCACAGTTTGCCAGTTGAAACTGTGGTTGAGTCTATCCCTGTGTTGTGAGATTAAGAAGTTTTCATCTTCTGACTGCTAGTTGGTGTTCGTGGATGCACTCTGTTAGTCATCTGCCAGTCTGTCCTGCATAGTGCCTGTTGCAGTCCTTACACTGTATGTTGTAGATGACTCCTGTTTTTTCTCCTTGGCCTTTTGGTTTGCTTAAGATCTTATGGAGGGCTTTAGTTGGTTTGTGTGCTACGGTGATGCCGTCTGGTTGTAATAGCCTGTTGGTTGTTTCTGAGATGTTTTGGTGTACGGTAATGTTATTCTTTTCATAGCTTGTGTTGGTTGCGCTGTAGTGGGTTGAGTGGTCAGGCACTTTTTGATAAACATGCGTGGGTAGCCATTTTGTTGGAAGATGCTGTGTAGATTAAAAAGTTAGTTAAAAGAAAAAAGAAAGTTCCAATAATCCAAAATACAGGAGAGAATAATATTTCAAACAGTTTATAGAAGGAGAAATAAAAATATATTCCAAGTGAAACAGAATCCACCCTGGAAGAGTGTAGAGAAAGAAGAAGAAAAAACGTTTCCCTGTGTTTTTATTCTTCAAGCTGCGAGCTTTCGTTCTTCAAGCTGCAAGCTGCTTAATCCAAACAAACAGTTTCTCAAGAAATAAATAGTCAGTTAGTTTATCAAGCGAAGAATTACAAACAGAGTCTCTTAAATCCCTCTAATACAAAAGAAAGGTAAAAAAAATGCAGACGTTTCATTATGTTGCAAATGTAGAATCCATCAAGCTTCCACCAGAATCAGTTAAAGCAAAGAATGCACAAAATTAGCCAACATTTTAAGCAAAGTCCAAAAGATAGATCTTAGATATCCAAAACTTTCTAATCTAAAAAAAATAATTTCCAAAAGTGATCTAAAAGCGGCTGTACGCTCTTGTGTCTCTTCAAAGAGACTTGTTTTCCCTGCGAGAACAAGATATCTCTCGGCCATTTCCCTTGCACTTACCCCTGCTCTCTCCGCGGTGGAAACAACAGAGAAAAAACAAGGGTAGGCAATTCCAATGGCCCCACGAGCAATCTTCTGGTCTCCCCTTCTTCAGGGGAAAAAAACTTCAGTGGTCCCACAGCTTCTGCAATCCACTGCAAGCAAGGAAAATTCAGCCAGTTCTCAGCACTCTGAGAAATTCGACTGGCCGAGCTGGAAGCCAAGCCTGGAGTCGAGTGGTCAGGCACTTTTTGATAAACATGCCTGGGTAGCCATTTTGTTGGAAGATGCTGTGTAGATGTTTCATATTTACAGCATATTCTATATTTATATTTTATGTTTTATATTATAACATATTGTAATATTTAAAAATGTTTTACTGAGTATTGATTTATTTTCCTGAAGTACTAGGTCCTCAGGAAGTAAAACTCACTTTTGCATGCTGGTCCTACAAAGAGTAAGTTTTTCTTCCTCGGGCCTTGATACTTCAAGAACCTTATGAGATGATTTTACAATGTATTTACCATGATTCCCATTTATCTTGTCATACAAACAGACACATACACTCACACACACAGACATATCATAGAAACTGTATTGGACAAAAGGATTGTGGAAATACGTCTTGTTTCACAGCACCCATTATTAGAAAGTGCAGTTTTGAAACTCTCCAGTTTTTGTGTAACCCATGAGCTCAAAAGAAAGAAGCTCTAAGTGGAATCACCTTGTGCCATCATGGATTCTTAAACACTGACATTCCCGATAGAAGTTACAAGTGTCAGGACTATTATAGTTGATGTCTGTACTAAGAGTACCAAGAGTCATTTTGACTCCCTTATCCTCATGAGATGAATTTACTATTTCCTTGTACTCTATTTTACTTTACCCCCCTCCAGAACAACAGTGTGGTGTACGCTTTACAGAGGCCATCTTTGCCAAAAACGAAAGAAACTGCTCTGAGAAACAAGGTCAGTGGCTAACTTGAAATTATACATTTTGCTACAGGGTGTTGTTAATGAGAAGATGGTATGGGCTATGGCTGAGATTTTATTGGACATCAGGAACTTAGTGAAGTGATATTCTAGTGTTCTTTCATTTCGTTAGGAGAGGTGTTAGTGATCAATCTGGCTCCTTAGTCAGGTCTGCCTGTTACTTACATGAGGTTGCATATCCGTGTTTACAAGATTGGAGAGGGGAAAATCCTTTTGAATCAGATGTCTAGAGTAGGAGAGCTGTCCTAGGATTTGAGGGAACTTGAGCAATTAGAGTTCTAACCCATCCAGGTTTCGCTAAGTGTTCTGCATCATACAGAATCTGAAAACGAATCGTAGGAGATGGATAGTTGTGCATTCAAACCAGGTTAGGCTCAAATATCAAAAGGTAGAAAGGGTATTTAACTGGAATACTGTAAGTGGTTTAGCAAGAATAGGACTGCAGCAAGAACTCCAATCCTTGAAACATAAGCAATAGCTGTCCTAAGGCGCCCACGTGTCAAGCAGCCTATTTTCAATAGCTCTCCACTTCCAGGCATTTAGAATAAAAATGTTGGGAACCTGATTGTGCTATGAAAAAACTTTAATCATTCTCTTTCCTGATGAATATCAAATACTGCAGGTACACTTGAATTTCTCCTTCAAGGAAAGGCAAAGGCAAAGGCAAACCAAGGCTCGTTCTGACATAGTACAATTGAGACGAAAAATCGACAAGGTAAGGGAACTATGGAATAATATCACTGTCATACATACATATGTTGCTAAGGAAGAGAGATGTCTAATATTAATGAAGTAGATTGAAGCAACCCAGAAATTCTCATATTTGGCATAAGGTGCCAATTAATCATGAAAACCCTTCCAAAGAATGGAAGAAGAACTCTACAGTCCCCCATCCAGATTCCAGATTCCATTTTAAGCTACAGTATCTAGAGACCTCCAAGAGTGTGTAGGTAGATATTGGGTAACAAACTGTCCAAGACATATTCCATTTACTACCCATTTCAGTGGAGGAAACATAAGATCTCTTAAGCCTATCTGAAGGGTCGTCTATCTTTTTAATCCCACAATCCCTCCAAGCCTGCAACCAGTGCTTTATTCTTCAAATGAACCCTTGTTCCCTTTTGCTTCACAGAACCTACCCCTGACCGAAAGCGAGCCAAAAGAAGTGGAAAACATGGTCAGTGATACGTAAGGTTATGAATTTTACTGTTAATGGAAGGGCCAAACAAGTTGTGACTTAGACTGGGCACCAGGAATTCCTAAAATGGTACCACTGCTGTTCATCTTTCATTTTTGTTGTTGGCTTTAACAATTAATCTAGCCAAGAATTTTAGTCTGCTCTTTATATCTATTTAACTTTCATCTGGCTTATCTTGCCTGAGCTGCAGAGCTAAGCAGAGTCAGGCCTTGTTGGTACTTGACAGGAAACTACCAGCGAATATTAGGGCTGTAAATTGAGTTCTTGAGGAATTGCTGAAATGGGTTTAAAAGGCAGGACTTGACTGACCTTGTCTGGCTTGGGAACTAAAGCGCACACCTGGTTAATACCTGGATGGCAGACCACCAAGGAGCGTCAGAGCTAAAGGCTAGACTGGAAGTAGAAAACATCCCAGGAGAAGAGAACTGCACGGACATGTTTGGTGTTGAGGAGCATGGAGGTAGCCTTGAGGAAGGTGTGCAACTGCAGTTACAAACCCATCAGCTTAGCCTGGAAAAACAAGGGGGGGGGTGAGGAAAAACCTCACAATTGTCCCACCTTGACTCTCTTTGGTATAAGAGGGAGGGGGAGAGAAACTCTATCAGGCTTTCAAGCTTCTGTTATTATATTCTATAAGAATAAAGTAGAGTAACAGTAAGTCTTGTCTTTTCTGGTTCCCGACCTGGCCTACCTCAACTTGGCTCAACTTGCTCAATGTCCCAAAGAACTCAAATGAGAGAAATTTTTCCAAGAGTTTTAAAGACTTAAAGGAGCCTATTGTGCTTAATATAAACGTATTATATAACACTAGTGTGAATCCTTAGCTTTCTGGGAATGTGGTGTCCTTGGTGCTCTCGGAGTTTGGTTGTTTGCTTGGAGACATCTCATTACCCGACTAGGTAACATCATCAGTGCGAGTGAGTGTGGCGTTTGCTCCCTGTTTATATACAGTAGCTTGCCCTGCCAGTTTTGGTGGGGGGGCAGTTTTCTCCTTGGTAGTTCCTTGATTACGGTATTGTTTTCTACCTGATTGTTTGTCTGGTGTGAAGCCATGCTTATCTGGATGTTGGCTGCTGGAGAGGATGTGTCCTGGTCTTTTTGTTTCCTTCTTAGCTTTTTTAACGTCTCTTTTGAATGGTGTGTAAATACGATTTATCTCTATGTGTCTATTGAGGGCTGATTTGTCTGAATGCCAAGCTTCCAGGAATTCCCTAACATTTTTGGATTTAGCTTGGTCTAGGATGCTCACAGTTTGCCAGTTGAAACTGTGGTTGAGTCTATCCCTGTGTTGTGAGATTAAGAAGTTTTCATCTTCTGACTGCTAGTTGGTGTTCGTGGATGCACTCTGTTAGTCATCTGCCAGTCTGTCCTGCATAGTGCCTGTTGCAGTCCTTACACTGTATGTTGTAGATGACTCCTGTTTTTTCTCCTTGGCCTTTTGGTTTGCTTAAGATCTTATGGAGGGCTTTAGTTGGTTTGTGTGCTACGGTGATGCCGTCTGGTTGTAATAGCCTGTTGGTTGTTTCTGAGATGTTTTGGTGTACGGTAATGTTATTCTTTTCATAGCTTGTGTTGGTTGCGCTGTAGTGGGTTGAGTGGTCAGGCACTTTTTGATAAACATGCGTGGGTAGCCATTTTGTTGGAAGATGCTGTGTAGATTAAAAAGTTAGTTAAAAGAAAAAAGAAAGTTCCAATAATCCAAAATACAGGAGAGAATAATATTTCAAACAGTTTATAGAAGGAGAAATAAAAATATATTCCAAGTGAAACAGAATCCACCCTGGAAGAGTGTAGAGAAAGAAGAAGAAAAAACGTTTCCCTGTGTTTTTATTCTTCAAGCTGCGAGCTTTCGTTCTTCAAGCTGCAAGCTGCTTAATCCAAACAAACAGTTTCTCAAGAAATAAATAGTCAGTTAGTTTATCAAGCGAAGAATTACAAACAGAGTCTCTTAAATCCCTCTAATACAAAAGAAAGGTAAAAAAAATGCAGACGTTTCATTATGTTGCAAATGTAGAATCCATCAAGCTTCCACCAGAATCAGTTAAAGCAAAGAATGCACAAAATTAGCCAACATTTTAAGCAAAGTCCAAAAGATAGATCTTAGATATCCAAAACTTTCTAATCTAAAAAAAATAATTTCCAAAAGTGATCTAAAAGCGGCTGTACGCTCTTGTGTCTCTTCAAAGAGACTTGTTTTCCCTGCGAGAGCAAGATATCTCTCGGCCATTTCCCTTGCACTTACCCCTGCTCTCTCCGCGGTGGAAACAACAGAGAAAAAACAAGGGTAGGCAATTCCAATGGCCCCACGAGCAATCTTCTGGTCTCCCCTTCTTCAGGGGAAAAAAACTTCAGTGGTCCCACAGCTTCTGCAATCCACTGCAAGCAAGGAAAATTCAGCCAGTTCTCAGCACTCTGAGAAATTCGACTGGCCGAGCTGGAAGCCAAGCCTGGAGTCGAGTGGTCAGGCACTTTTTGATAAACATGCCTGGGTAGCCATTTTGTTGGAAGATGCTGTGTAGATGTTTCATATTTACAGCATATTCTATATTTATATTTTATGTTTTATATTATAACATATTGTAATATTTAAAAATGTTTTACTGAGTATTGATTTATTTTCCTGAAGTACTAGGTCCTCAGGAAGTAAAACTCACTTTTGCATGCTGGTCCTACAAAGAGTAAGTTTTTCTTCCTCGGGCCTTGATACTTCAAGAACCTTATGAGATGATTTTACAATGTATTTACCATGATTCCCATTTATCTTGTCATACAAACAGACACATACACTCACACACACAGACATATCATAGAAACTGTATTGGACAAAAGGATTGTGGAAATACGTCTTGTTTCACAGCACCCATTATTAGAAAGTGCAGTTTTGAAACTCTCCAGTTTTTGTGTAACCCATGAGCTCAAAAGAAAGAAGCTCTAAGTGGAATCACCTTGTGCCATCATGGATTCTTAAACACTGACATTCCCGATAGAAGTTACAAGTGTCAGGACTATTATAGTTGATGTCTGTACTAAGAGTACCAAGAGTCATTTTGACTCCCTTATCCTCATGAGATGAATTTACTATTTCCTTGTACTCTATTTTACTTTACCCCCCTCCAGAACAACAGTGTGGTGTACGCTTTACAGAGGCCATCTTTGCCAAAAACGAAAGAAACTGCTCTGAGAAACAAGGTCAGTGGCTAACTTGAAATTATACATTTTGCTACAGGGTGTTGTTAATGAGAAGATGGTATGGGCTATGGCTGAGATTTTATTGGACATCAGGAACTTAGTGAAGTGATATTCTAGTGTTCTTTCATTTCGTTAGGAGAGGTGTTAGTGATCAATCTGGCTCCTTAGTCAGGTCTGCCTGTTACTTACATGAGGTTGCATATCCGTGTTTACAAGATTGGAGAGGGGAAAATCCTTTTGAATCAGATGTCTAGAGTAGGAGAGCTGTCCTAGGATTTGAGGGAACTTGAGCAATTAGAGTTCTAACCCATCCAGGTTTCGCTAAGTGTTCTGCATCATACAGAATCTGAAAACGAATCGTAGGAGATGGATAGTTGTGCATTCAAACCAGGTTAGGCTCAAATATCAAAAGGTAGAAAGGGTATTTAACTGGAATACTGTAAGTGGTTTAGCAAGAATAGGACTGCAGCAAGAACTCCAATCCTTGAAACATAAGCAATAGCTGTCCTAAGGCGCCCACGTGTCAAGCAGCCTATTTTCAATAGCTCTCCACTTCCAGGCATTTAGAATAAAAATGTTGGGAATCTGATTGTGCTATGAAAAAACTTTAATCATTCTCTTTCCTGATGAATATCAAATACTGCAGGTACACTTGAATTTCTCCTTCAAGGAAAGGCAAAGGCAAAGGCAAACCAAGGCTCGTTCTGACATAGTACAATTGAGACGAAAAATCGACAAGGTAAGGGAACTATGGAATAATATCACTGTCATACATACATATGTTGCTAAGGAAGAGAGATGTCTAATATTAATGGAGTAGATTGAAGCAACCCAGAAATTCTCATATTTGGCATAAGGTGCCAATTAATCATGAAAACCCTTCCAAAGAATGGAAGAAGAACTCTACAGTCCCCCATCCAGATTCCAGATTCCATTTTAAGCTACAGTATCTAGAGACCTCCAAGAGTGTGTAGGTAGATATTGGGTAACAAACTGTCCAAGACATATTCCATTTACTACCCATTTCAGTGGAGGAAACATAAGATCTCTTAAGCCTATCTGAAGGGTCGTCTATCGTTTTAATCCCACAATCCCTCCAAGCCTGCAACCAGTGCTTTATTCTTCAAATGAACCCTTGTTCCCTTTTGCTTCACAGAACCTACCCCTGACCGAAAGCGAGCCAAAAGAAGTGGAAAACATGGTCAGTGATACGTAAGGTTATGAATTTTACTGTTAATGGAAGGGCCAAACAAGTTGTGACTTAGACTGGGCACCAGGAATTCCTAAAATGGTACCACTGCTGTTCATCTGTCATTTTTGTTGTTGGCTTTAACAATTAATCTAGCCAAGAATTTTAGTCTGCTCTTTATTTAACTTTCATCTGGCTTATCTTGCCTGAGCTCCAGAGCTAAGCAGAGTCAGGCCTTGTTGGTACTTGACAGGAAACTACCAGCGAATATTAGGGCTGTAAATTGAGTTCTTGAGGAATTACTGAAATGGGTTTAAAAGGCAGGACTTGACTGACCTTGTCTGGCTTGGGAACTAAAGCGCACACCTGGTTAATACCTGGATGGCAGACCACCAAGGAGCATCAGAGCTAAAGGGTAGATTGGAAGTAGAAAACATCCCAGGAGAAGAGAACTGCACGGACATGTTTGGTGTTGAGGAGCATGGAGGTAGCCTTGAGGAAGGTGTGCAACTGCAGTTACAAACCCATCAGCTTAGCCTGGAAAAACAAGGGGGGGGGGTGAGGAAAAACCTCACAATTGTCCCACCTTGACTCTCTTTGGTATAAGAGGGAGGGGGAGAGAAACTCTATCAGGCTTTCAAGCTTCTGTTATTATATTCTATAAGAATAAAGTAGAGTAACAGTAAGTCTTGTCTTTTCTGGTTCCCGACCTGGCCTACCTCAACTTGGCTCAACTTGCTCAATGTCCCAAAGAACTCAAATGAGAGAAATTTTTCCAAGAGTTTTAAAGACTTAAAGGAGCCTATTGTGCTTAATATAAACGTATTATATAACACTAGTGTGAATCCTTAGCTTTCTGGGAATGTGGTGTCCTTGGTGCTCTCGGAGTTTGGTTGTTTGCTTGGAGACATCTCATTACCCGACTAGGTAACATCATCAGTGCGAGTGAGTGTGGCGTTTGCTCCCTGTCTATATACAGTAGCTTGCCCTGCCAGTTTTGGTGGGGGGGCAGTTTTCTCCTTGGTAGTTCCTTGATTACGGTATTGTTTTCTACCTGATTGTTTGTCTGGTGTGAAGCCATGCTTATCTGGATGTTGGCTGCTGGAGAGGATGTGTCCTGGTCTTTTTGTTTCCTTCTTAGCTTTTTTAACGTCTCTTTTGAATGGTGTGTAAATACGATTTATCTCTATGTGTCTATTGAGGGCTGATTTGTCTGAATGCCAAGCTTCCAGGAATTCCCTAACATTTTTGGATTTAGCTTGGTCTAGGATGCTCACAGTTTGCCAGTTGAAACTGTGGTTGAGTCTATCCCTGTGTTGTGAGATTAAGAAGTTTTCATCTTCTGACTGCTAGTTGGTGTTCGTGGATGCACTCTGTTAGTCATCTGCCAGTCTGTCCTGCATAGTGCCTGTTGCAGTCCTTACACTGTATGTTGTAGATGACTCCTGTTTTTTCTCCTTGGCCTTTTGGTTTGCTTAAGATCTTATGGAGGGCTTTAGTTGGTTTGTGTGCTACGGTGATGCCGTCTGGTTGTAATAGCCTGTTGGTTGTTTCTGAGATGTTTTGGTGTACGGTAATGTTATTCTTTTCATAGCTTGTGTTGGTTGCGCTGTAGTGGGTTTAGTGGTCAGGCACTTTTTGATAAACATGCGTGGGTAGCCATTTTGTTGGAAGATGCTGTGTAGATTAAAAAGTTAGTTAAAAGAAAAAAGAAAGTTCCAATAATCCAAAATACAGGAGAGAATAATATTTCAAACAGTTTATAGAAGGAGAAATAAAAATATATTCCAAGTGAAACAGAATCCACCCTGGAAGAGTGTAGAGAAAGAAGAAGAAAAAACGTTTCCCTGTGTTTTTATTCTTCAAGCTGCGAGCTTTCGTTCTTCAAGCTGCAAGCTGCTTAATCCAAACAAACAGTTTCTCAAGAAATAAATAGTCAGTTAGTTTATCAAGCGAAGAATTACAAACAGAGTCTCTTAAATCCCTCTAATACAAAAGAAAGGTAAAAAAAATGCAGACGTTTCATTATGTTGCAAATGTAGTATCCATCAAGCTTCCACCAGAATCAGTTAAAGCAAAGAAAGCACAAAATTAGCCAACATTTTAAGCAAAGTCCAAAAGATAGATCTTAGATATCCAAAACTTTCTAATCTAAAAAAAATAATTTCCAAAAGTGATCTAAAAGCGGCTGTACCCTCTTGTGTCTCTTCAAAGAGACTTGTTTTCCCTGCGAGAGCAAGATATCTCTCGGCCATTTCCCTTGCACTTACCCCTGCTCTCTCCGCGGTGGAAACAACAGAGAAAAAACAAGGGTAGGCAATTCCAATGGCCCCACGAGCAATCTTCTGGTCTCCCCTTCTTCAGGGGAAAAAAACTTCAGTGGTCCCACAGCTTCTGCAATCCACTGCAAGCAAGGAAAATTCAGCCAGTTCTCAGCACTCTGAGAAATTCGACTGGCCGAGCTGGAAGCCAAGCCTGGAGTCGAGTGGTCAGGCACTTTTTGATAAACATGCCTGGGTAGCCATTTTGTTGGAAGATGCTGTGTAGATGTTTCATATTTACAGCATATTCTATATTTATATTTTATGTTTTATATTATAACATATTGTAATATTTAAAAATGTTTTACTGAGTATTGATTTATTTTCCTGAAGTACTAGGTCCTCAGGAAGTAAAACTCACTTTTGCATGCTGGTCCTACAAAGAGTAAGTTTTTCTTCCTCGGGCCTTGATACTTCAAGAACCTTATGAGATGATTTTACAATGTATTTACCATGATTCCCATTTATCTTGTCATACAAACAGACACATACACTCACACACACAGACATATCATAGAAACTGTATTGGACAAAAGGATTGTGGAAATACGTCTTGTTTCACAGCACCCATTATTAGAAAGTGCAGTTTTGAAACTCTCCAGTTTTTGTGTAACCCATGAGCTCAAAAGAAAGAAGCTCTAAGTGGAATCACCTTGTGCCATCATGGATTCTTAAACACTGACATTCCCGATAGAAGTTACAAGTGTCAGGACTATTATAGTTGATGTTTGTACTAAGAGTACCAAGAGTCATTTTGACTCCCTTATCCTCATGAGATGAATTTACTATTTCCTTGTACTCTATTTTACTTTACCCCCCTCCAGAACAACAGTGTGGTGTACGCTTTACAGAGGCCATCTTTGCCAAAAACGAAAGAAACTGCTCTGAGAAACAAGGTCAGTGGCTAACTTGAAATTATACATTTTGCTACAGGGTGTTGTTAATGAGAAGATGGTATGGGCTATGGCTGAGATTTTATTGGACATCAGGAACTTAGTGAAGTGATATTCTAGTGTTCTTTCATTTCGTTAGGAGAGGTGTTAGTGATCAATCTGGCTCCTTAGTCAGGTCTGCCTGTTACTTACATGAGGTTGCATATCCGTGTTTACAAGATTGGAGAGGGGAAAATCCTTTTGAATCAGATGTCTAGAGTAGGAGAGCTGTCCTAGGATTTGAGGGAACTTGAGCAATTAGAGTTCTAACCCATCCAGGTTTCGCTAAGTGTTCTGCATCATACAGAATCTGAAAACGAATCGTAGGAGATGGATAGTTGTGCATTCAAACCAGGTTAGGCTCAAATATCAAAAGGTAGAAAGGGTATTTAACTGGAATACTGTAAGTGGTTTAGCAAGAATAGGACTGCAGCAAGAACTCCAATCCTTGAAACATAAGCAATAGCTGTCCTAAGGCGCCCACGTGTCAAGCAGCCTATTTTCAATAGCTCTCCACTTCCAGGCATTTAGAATAAAAATGTTGGGAATCTGATTGTGCTATGAAAAAACTTTAATCATTCTCTTTCCTGATGAATATCAAATACTGCAGGTACACTTGAATTTCTCCTTCAAGGAAAGGCAAAGGCAAAGGCAAACCAAGGCTCGTTCTGACATAGTACAATTGAGACGAAAAATCGACAAGGTAAGGGAACTATGGAATAATATCACTGTCATACATACATATGTTGCTAAGGAAGAGAGATGTCTAATATTAATGGAGTAGATTGAAGCAACCCAGAAATTCTCATATTTGGCATAAGGTGCCAATTAATCATGAAAACCCTTCCAAAGAATGGAAGAAGAACTCTACAGTCCCCCATCCAGATTCCAGATTCCAGATTCCATTTTAAGCTACAGTATCTAGAGACCTCCAAGAGTGTGTAGGTAGATATTGGGTAACAAACTGTCCAAGACATATTCCATTTACTACCCATTTCAGTGGAGGAAACATAAGATCTCTTAAGCCTATCTGAAGGGTCGTCTATCGTTTTAATCCCACAATCCCTCCAAGCCTGCAACCAGTGCTTTATTCTTCAAATGAACCCTTGTTCCCTTTTGCTTCACAGAACCTACCCCTGACCGAAAGCGAGCCAAAAGAAGTGGAAAACATGGTCAGTGATACGTAAGGTTATGAATTTTACTGTTAATGGAAGGGCCAAACAAGTTGTGACTTAGACTGGGCACCAGGAATTCCTAAAATGGTACCACTGCTGTTCATCTTTCATTTTTGTTGTTGGCTTTAACAATTAATCTAGCCAAGAATTTTAGTCTGCTCTTTATATCTATTTAACTTTCATCTGGCTTATCTTGCCTGAGCTGCAGAGCTAAGCAGAGTCAGGCCTTGTTGGTACTTGACAGGAAACTACCAGCGAATATTAGGGCTGTAAATTGAGTTCTTGAGGAATTGCTGAAATGGGTTTAAAAGGCAGGACTTGACTGACCTTGTCTGGCTTGGGAACTAAAGCGCACACCTGGTTAATACCTGGATGGCAGACCACCAAGGAGCGTCAGAGCTAAAGGCTAGACTGGAAGTAGAAAACATCCCAGGAGAAGAGAACTGCACGGACATGTTTGGTGTTGAGGAGCATGGAGGTAGCCTTGAGGAAGGTGTGCAACTGCAGTTACAAACCCATCAGCTTAGCCTGGAAAAACAAGGGGGGGGGTGAGGAAAAACCTCACAATTGTCCCACCTTGACTCTCTTTGGTATAAGAGGGAGGGGGAGAGAAACTCTATCAGGCTTTCAAGCTTCTGTTATTATATTCTATAAGAATAAAGTAGAGTAACAGTAAGTCTTGTCTTTTCTGGTTCCCGACCTGGCCTACCTCAACTTGGCTCAACTTGCTCAATGTCCCAAAGAACTCAAATGAGAGAAATTTTTCCAAGAGTTTTAAAGACTTAAAGGAGCCTATTGTGCTTAATATAAACGTATTATATAACACTAGTGTGAATCCTTAGCTTTCTGGGAATGTGGTGTCCTTGGTGCTCTCGGAGTTTGGTTGTTTGCTTGGAGACATCTCATTACCCGACTAGGTAACATCATCAGTGCGAGTGAGTGTGGCGTTTGCTCCCTGTTTATATACAGTAGCTTGCCCTGCCAGTTTTGGTGGGGGGGCAGTTTTCTCCTTGGTAGTTCCTTGATTACGGTATTGTTTTCTACCTGATTGTTTGTCTGGTGTGAAGCCATGCTTATCTGGATGTTGGCTGCTGGAGAGGATGTGTCCTGGTCTTTTTGTTTCCTTCTTAGCTTTTTTAACGTCTCTTTTGAATGGTGTGTAAATACGATTTATCTCTATGTGTCTATTGAGGGCTGATTTGTCTGAATGCCAAGCTTCCAGGAATTCCCTAACATTTTTGGATTTAGCTTGGTCTAGGATGCTCACAGTTTGCCAGTTGAAACTGTGGTTGAGTCTATCCCTGTGTTGTGAGATTAAGAAGTTTTCATCTTCTGACTGCTAGTTGGTGTTCGTGGATGCACTCTGTTAGTCATCTGCCAGTCTGTCCTGCATAGTGCCTGTTGCAGTCCTTACACTGTATGTTGTAGATGACTCCTGTTTTTTCTCCTTGGCCTTTTGGTTTGCTTAAGATCTTATGGAGGGCTTTAGTTGGTTTGTGTGCTACGGTGATGCCGTCTGGTTGTAATAGCCTGTTGGTTGTTTCTGAGATGTTTTGGTGTACGGTAATGTTATTCTTTTCATAGCTTGTGTTGGTTGCGCTGTAGTGGGTTGAGTGGTCAGGCACTTTTTGATAAACATGCGTGGGTAGCCATTTTGTTGGAAGATGCTGTGTAGATTAAAAAGTTAGTTAAAAGAAAAAAGAAAGTTCCAATAATCCAAAATACAGGAGAGAATAATATTTCAAACAGTTTATAGAAGGAGAAATAAAAATATATTCCAAGTGAAACAGAATCCACCCTGGAAGAGTGTAGAGAAAGAAGAAGAAAAAACGTTTCCCTGTGTTTTTATTCTTCAAGCTGCGAGCTTTCGTTCTTCAAGCTGCAAGCTGCTTAATCCAAACAAACAGTTTCTCAAGAAATAAATAGTCAGTTAGTTTATCAAGCGAAGAATTACAAACAGAGTCTCTTAAATCCCTCTAATACAAAAGAAAGGTAAAAAAAATGCAGACGTTTCATTATGTTGCAAATGTAGAATCCATCAAGCTTCCACCAGAATCAGTTAAAGCAAAGAATGCACAAAATTAGCCAACATTTTAAGCAAAGTCCAAAAGATAGATCTTAGATATCCAAAACTTTCTAATCTAAAAAAAATAATTTCCAAAAGTGATCTAAAAGCGGCTGTACGCTCTTGTGTCTCTTCAAAGAGACTTGTTTTCCCTGCGAGAACAAGATATCTCTCGGCCATTTCCCTTGCACTTACCCCTGCTCTCTCCGCGGTGGAAACAACAGAGAAAAAACAAGGGTAGGCAATTCCAATGGCCCCACGAGCAATCTTCTGGTCTCCCCTTCTTCAGGGGAAAAAAACTTCAGTGGTCCCACAGCTTCTGCAATCCACTGCAAGCAAGGAAAATTCAGCCAGTTCTCAGCACTCTGAGAAATTCGACTGGCCGAGCTGGAAGCCAAGCCTGGAGTCGAGTGGTCAGGCACTTTTTGATAAACATGCCTGGGTAGCCATTTTGTTGGAAGATGCTGTGTAGATGTTTCATATTTACAGCATATTCTATATTTATATTTTATGTTTTATATTATAACATATTGTAATATTTAAAAATGTTTTACTGAGTATTGATTTATTTTCCTGAAGTACTAGGTCCTCAGGAAGTAAAACTCACTTTTGCATGCTGGTCCTACAAAGAGTAAGTTTTTCTTCCTCGGGCCTTGATACTTCAAGAACCTTATGAGATGATTTTACAATGTATTTACCATGATTCCCATTTATCTTGTCATACAAACAGACACATACACTCACACACACAGACATATCATAGAAACTGTATTGGACAAAAGGATTGTGGAAATACGTCTTGTTTCACAGCACCCATTATTAGAAAGTGCAGTTTTGAAACTCTCCAGTTTTTGTGTAACCCATGAGCTCAAAAGAAAGAAGCTCTAAGTGGAATCACCTTGTGCCATCATGGATTCTTAAACACTGACATTCCCGATAGAAGTTACAAGTGTCAGGACTATTATAGTTGATGTCTGTACTAAGAGTACCAAGAGTCATTTTGACTCCCTTATCCTCATGAGATGAATTTACTATTTCCTTGTACTCTATTTTACTTTACCCCCCTCCAGAACAACAGTGTGGTGTACGCTTTACAGAGGCCATCTTTGCCAAAAACGAAAGAAACTGCTCTGAGAAACAAGGTCAGTGGCTAACTTGAAATTATACATTTTGCTACAGGGTGTTGTTAATGAGAAGATGGTATGGGCTATGGCTGAGATTTTATTGGACATCAGGAACTTAGTGAAGTGATATTCTAGTGTTCTTTCATTTCGTTAGGAGAGGTGTTAGTGATCAATCTGGCTCCTTAGTCAGGTCTGCCTGTTACTTACATGAGGTTGCATATCCGTGTTTACAAGATTGGAGAGGGGAAAATCCTTTTGAATCAGATGTCTAGAGTAGGAGAGCTGTCCTAGGATTTGAGGGAACTTGAGCAATTAGAGTTCTAACCCATCCAGGTTTCGCTAAGTGTTCTGCATCATACAGAATCTGAAAACGAATCGTAGGAGATGGATAGTTGTGCATTCAAACCAGGTTAGGCTCAAATATCAAAAGGTAGAAAGGGTATTTAACTGGAATACTGTAAGTGGTTTAGCAAGAATAGGACTGCAGCAAGAACTCCAATCCTTGAAACATAAGCAATAGCTGTCCTAAGGCGCCCACGTGTCAAGCAGCCTATTTTCAATAGCTCTCCACTTCCAGGCATTTAGAATAAAAATGTTGGGAATCTGATTGTGCTATGAAAAAACTTTAATCATTCTCTTTCCTGATGAATATCAAATACTGCAGGTACACTTGAATTTCTCCTTCAAGGAAAGGCAAAGGCAAAGGCAAACCAAGGCTCGTTCTGACATAGTACAATTGAGACGAAAAATCGACAAGGTAAGGGAACTATGGAATAATATCACTGTCATACATACATATGTTGCTAAGGAAGAGAGATGTCTAATATTAATGGAGTAGATTGAAGCAACCCAGAAATTCTCATATTTGGCATAAGGTGCCAATTAATCATGAAAACCCTTCCAAAGAATGGAAGAAGAACTCTACAGTCCCCCATCCAGATTCCAGATTCCATTTTAAGCTACAGTATCTAGAGACCTCCAAGAGTGTGTAGGTAGATATTGGGTAACAAACTGTCCAAGACATATTCCATTTACTACCCATTTCAGTGGAGGAAACATAAGATCTCTTAAGCCTATCTGAAGGGTCGTCTATCGTTTTAATCCCACAATCCCTCCAAGCCTGCAACCAGTGCTTTATTCTTCAAATGAACCCTTGTTCCCTTTTGCTTCACAGAACCTACCCCTGACCGAAAGCGAGCCAAAAGAAGTGGAAAACATGGTCAGTGATACGTAAGGTTATGAATTTTACTGTTAATGGAAGGGCCAAACAAGTTGTGACTTAGACTGGGCACCAGGAATTCCTAAAATGGTACCACTGCTGTTCATCTGTCATTTTTGTTGTTGGCTTTAACAATTAATCTAGCCAAGAATTTTAGTCTGCTCTTTATTTAACTTTCATCTGGCTTATCTTGCCTGAGCTCCAGAGCTAAGCAGAGTCAGGCCTTGTTGGTACTTGACAGGAAACTACCAGCGAATATTAGGGCTGTAAATTGAGTTCTTGAGGAATTACTGAAATGGGTTTAAAAGGCAGGACTTGACTGACCTTGTCTGGCTTGGGAACTAAAGCGCACACCTGGTTAATACCTGGATGGCAGACCACCAAGGAGCATCAGAGCTAAAGGGTAGATTGGAAGTAGAAAACATCCCAGGAGAAGAGAACTGCACGGACATGTTTGGTGTTGAGGAGCATGGAGGTAGCCTTGAGGAAGGTGTGCAACTGCAGTTACAAACCCATCAGCTTAGCCTGGAAAAACAAGGGGGGGGGGTGAGGAAAAACCTCACAATTGTCCCACCTTGACTCTCTTTGGTATAAGAGGGAGGGGGAGAGAAACTCTATCAGGCTTTCAAGCTTCTGTTATTATATTCTATAAGAATAAAGTAGAGTAACAGTAAGTCTTGTCTTTTCTGGTTCCCGACCTGGCCTACCTCAACTTGGCTCAACTTGCTCAATGTCCCAAAGAACTCAAATGAGAGAAATTTTTCCAAGAGTTTTAAAGACTTAAAGGAGCCTATTGTGCTTAATATAAACGTATTATATAACACTAGTGTGAATCCTTAGCTTTCTGGGAATGTGGTGTCCTTGGTGCTCTCGGAGTTTGGTTGTTTGCTTGGAGACATCTCATTACCCGACTAGGTAACATCATCAGTGCGAGTGAGTGTGGCGTTTGCTCCCTGTCTATATACAGTAGCTTGCCCTGCCAGTTTTGGTGGGGGGGCAGTTTTCTCCTTGGTAGTTCCTTGATTACGGTATTGTTTTCTACCTGATTGTTTGTCTGGTGTGAAGCCATGCTTATCTGGATGTTGGCTGCTGGAGAGGATGTGTCCTGGTCTTTTTGTTTCCTTCTTAGCTTTTTTAACGTCTCTTTTGAATGGTGTGTAAATACGATTTATCTCTATGTGTCTATTGAGGGCTGATTTGTCTGAATGCCAAGCTTCCAGGAATTCCCTAACATTTTTGGATTTAGCTTGGTCTAGGATGCTCACAGTTTGCCAGTTGAAACTGTGGTTGAGTCTATCCCTGTGTTGTGAGATTAAGAAGTTTTCATCTTCTGACTGCTAGTTGGTGTTCGTGGATGCACTCTGTTAGTCATCTGCCAGTCTGTCCTGCATAGTGCCTGTTGCAGTCCTTACACTGTATGTTGTAGATGACTCCTGTTTTTTCTCCTTGGCCTTTTGGTTTGCTTAAGATCTTATGGAGGGCTTTAGTTGGTTTGTGTGCTACGGTGATGCCGTCTGGTTGTAATAGCCTGTTGGTTGTTTCTGAGATGTTTTGGTGTACGGTAATGTTATTCTTTTCATAGCTTGTGTTGGTTGCGCTGTAGTGGGTTTAGTGGTCAGGCACTTTTTGATAAACATGCGTGGGTAGCCATTTTGTTGGAAGATGCTGTGTAGATTAAAAAGTTAGTTAAAAGAAAAAAGAAAGTTCCAATAATCCAAAATACAGGAGAGAATAATATTTCAAACAGTTTATAGAAGGAGAAATAAAAATATATTCCAAGTGAAACAGAATCCACCCTGGAAGAGTGTAGAGAAAGAAGAAGAAAAAACGTTTCCCTGTGTTTTTATTCTTCAAGCTGCGAGCTTTCGTTCTTCAAGCTGCAAGCTGCTTAATCCAAACAAACAGTTTCTCAAGAAATAAATAGTCAGTTAGTTTATCAAGCGAAGAATTACAAACAGAGTCTCTTAAATCCCTCTAATACAAAAGAAAGGTAAAAAAAATGCAGACGTTTCATTATGTTGCAAATGTAGTATCCATCAAGCTTCCACCAGAATCAGTTAAAGCAAAGAAAGCACAAAATTAGCCAACATTTTAAGCAAAGTCCAAAAGATAGATCTTAGATATCCAAAACTTTCTAATCTAAAAAAAATAATTTCCAAAAGTGATCTAAAAGCGGCTGTACGCTCTTGTGTCTCTTCAAAGAGACTTGTTTTCCCTGCGAGAGCAAGATATCTCTCGGCCATTTCCCTTGCACTTACCCCTGCTCTCTCCGCGGTGGAAACAACAGAGAAAAAACAAGGGTAGGCAATTCCAATGGCCCCACGAGCAATCTTCTGGTCTCCCCTTCTTCAGGGGAAAAAAACTTCAGTGGTCCCACAGCTTCTGCAATCCACTGCAAGCAAGGAAAATTCAGCCAGTTCTCAGCACTCTGAGAAATTCGACTGGCCGAGCTGGAAGCCAAGCCTGGAGTCGAGTGGTCAGGCACTTTTTGATAAACATGCCTGGGTAGCCATTTTGTTGGAAGATGCTGTGTAGATGTTTCATATTTACAGCATATTCTATATTTATATTTTATGTTTTATATTATAACATATTGTAATATTTAAAAATGTTTTACTGAGTATTGATTTATTTTCCTGAAGTACTAGGTCCTCAGGAAGTAAAACTCACTTTTGCATGCTGGTCCTACAAAGAGTAAGTTTTTCTTCCTCGGGCCTTGATACTTCAAGAACCTTATGAGATGATTTTACAATGTATTTACCATGATTCCCATTTATCTTGTCATACAAACAGACACATACACTCACACACACAGACATATCATAGAAACTGTATTGGACAAAAGGATTGTGGAAATACGTCTTGTTTCACAGCACCCATTATTAGAAAGTGCAGTTTTGAAACTCTCCAGTTTTTGTGTAACCCATGAGCTCAAAAGAAAGAAGCTCTAAGTGGAATCACCTTGTGCCATCATGGATTCTTAAACACTGACATTCCCGATAGAAGTTACAAGTGTCAGGACTATTATAGTTGATGTCTGTACTAAGAGTACCAAGAGTCATTTTGACTCCCTTATCCTCATGAGATGAATTTACTATTTCCTTGTACTCTATTTTACTTTACCCCCCTCCAGAACAACAGTGTGGTGTACGCTTTACAGAGGCCATCTTTGCCAAAAACGAAAGAAACTGCTCTGAGAAACAAGGTCAGTGGCTAACTTGAAATTATACATTTTGCTACAGGGTGTTGTTAATGAGAAGATGGTATGGGCTATGGCTGAGATTTTATTGGACATCAGGAACTTAGTGAAGTGATATTCTAGTGTTCTTTCATTTTGTTAGGAGAGGTGTTAGTGATCAATCTGGCTCCTTAGTCAGGTCTGCCTGTTACTTACATGAGGTTGCATATCCGTGTTTACAAGATTGGAGAGGGGAAAATCCTTTTGAATCAGATGTCTAGAGTAGGAGAGCTGTCCTAGGATTTGAGGGAACTTGAGCAATTAGAGTTCTAACCCATCCAGGTTTCGCTAAGTGTTCTGCATCATACAGAATCTGAAAACGAATCGTAGGAGATGGATAGTTGTGCATTCAAACCAGGTTAGGCTCAAATATCAAAAGGTAGAAAGGGTATTTAACTGGAATACTGTAAGTGGTTTAGCAAGAATAGGACTGCAGCAAGAACTCCAATCCTTGAAACATAAGCAATAGCTGTCCTAAGGCGCCCACGTGTCAAGCAGCCTATTTTCAATAGCTCTCCACTTCCAGGCATTTAGAATAAAAATGTTGGGAATCTGATTGTGCTATGAAAAAACTTTAATCATTCTCTTTCCTGATGAATATCAAATACTGCAGGTACACTTGAATTTCTCCTTCAAGGAAAGGCAAAGGCAAAGGCAAACCAAGGCTCGTTCTGACATAGTACAATTGAGACGAAAAATCGACAAGGTAAGGGAACTATGGAATAATATCACTGTCATACATACATATGTTGCTAAGGAAGAGAGATGTCTAATATTAATGGAGTAGATTGAAGCAACCCAGAAATTCTCATATTTGGCATAAGGTGCCAATTAATCATGAAAACCCTTCCAAAGAATGGAAGAAGAACTCTACAGTCCCCCATCCAGATTCCAGATTCCAGATTCCATTTTAAGCTACAGTATCTAGAGACCTCCAAGAGTGTGTAGGTAGATATTGGGTAACAAACTGTCCAAGACATATTCCATTTACTACCCATTTCAGTGGAGGAAACATAAGATCTCTTAAGCCTATCTGAAGGGTCGTCTATCGTTTTAATCCCACAATCCCTCCAAGCCTGCAACCAGTGCTTTATTCTTCAAATGAACCCTTGTTCCCTTTTGCTTCACAGAACCTACCCCTGACCGAAAGCGAGCCAAAAGAAGTGGAAAACATGGTCAGTGATACGTAAGGTTATGAATTTTACTGTTAATGGAAGGGCCAAACAAGTTGTGACTTAGACTGGGCACCAGGAATTCCTAAAATGGTACCACTGCTGTTCATCTGTCATTTTTGTTGTTGGCTTTAACAATTAATCTAGCCAAGAATTTTAGTCTGCTCTTTATATCTATTTAACTTTCATCTGGCTTATCTTGCCTGAGCTGCAGAGCTAAGCAGAGTCAGGCCTTGTTGGTACTTGACAGGAAACTACCAGCGAATATTAGGGCTGTAAATTGAGTTCTTGAGGAATTGCTGAAATGGGTTTAAAAGGCAGGACTTGACTGACCTTGTCTGGCTTGGGAACTAAAGCGCACACCTGGTTAATACCTGGATGGCAGACCACCAAGGAGCGTCAGAGCTAAAGGCTAGACTGGAAGTAGAAAACATCCCAGGAGAAGAGAACTGCACGGACATGTTTGGTGTTGAGGAGCATGGAGGTAGCCTTGAGGAAGGTGTGCAACTGCAGTTACAAACCCATCAGCTTAGCCTGGAAAAACAAGGGGGGGGGTGAGGAAAAACCTCACAATTGTCCCACCTTGACTCTCTTTGGTATAAGAGGGAGGGGGAGAGAAACTCTATCAGGCTTTCAAGCTTCTGTTATTATATTCTATAAGAGTAAAGTAGAGTAACAGTAAGTCTTGTGTTTTCTGGTTCCCGACCTGGCCTACCTCAACTTGGCTCAACTTGCTCAATGTCCCAAAGAACTCAAATGAGAGAAATTTTTCCAAGAGTTTTAAAGACTTAAAGGAGCCTATTGTGCTTAATATAAACGTATTATATAACACTAGTGTGAATCCTTAGCTTTCTGGGAATGTGGTGTTCTTGGTGCTCTCGGAGCTTGGTTGTTTGCTTGGAGACATCTCATTACCCGACTAGGTAACATCATCAGTGCAAGTGAGTGTGGCGTTTGCTCCCTGTTTATATAGAGTAGCTTGCCCTGCCAGTTTTGGTGGGGGTGCGGTTTTCTCCTTGGTAGTTCCTTGATTATGGTATTGTTTTCTACCTGATTGTTTGTCTGGTGTTAATCCATGCTTATCTGGATGTTGGCTGCTGGAGAGGATGTGTCCTGGTCTTTTTGTTTCCTTCTTAGCTTTTTTAACGTCTCTTTCGAGTGGTGTGTAAATACGATTTATCTCTGTGTGTCTATTGAGGGCTGATTTGTCTGAATGCCAAGGTTCCAGGAATTCCCTAACATTTTTGGATTTAGCTTGGTCTAGGATGCTCACAGTTTGCCAGTTGAAACTGTGGTTGAGTCTATCCCTGTGTTGTGAGATTAAGAAGTTTTCATCTTCTGACTGCTAGTTGGTGTTCGTGGATGCACTCTGTTAGTCATCTGCCAGTCTGTCCTGCATAGTGCCTGTTGCAGTCCTTACACTGTATGTTGTAGATGACTCCTGTTTTTTCTCCTTGGCCTTTTGGTTTGCTTAAGATCTTATGGAGGGCTTTAGTTGGTTTGTGTGCTACGGTGATGCCATCTGGTTGTAATAGCCCGTTGGTTGTTTCTGAGATGTTTTGGTGTACGGTAATGTTATTCTTTTCATAGCTTGTGTTGGTTGCGCTGTAGTGGGTTGAGTGGTCAGGCACTTTTTGATAAACATGCGTGGGTAGCCATTTTGTTGGAAGATGCTGTGTAGATGTTTCATATTTACAGCATATTCTATATTTATATTTTATGTTTTATATTATAACATATTGTAATATTTAAAAATGTTTTACTGAGTATTGATTTATTTTCCTGAAGTACTAGGTCCTCAGGAAGTAAAACTCACTTTTGCATGCTGGTCCTACAAAGTGTAAGTTTTTCTTCCTCGGGCCTTGATACTTCAAGAACCTTATGAGATGATTTTACAATGTATTTACCATGATTCCCATTTATCTTGTCATACAAACAGACACATACACTCACACACACAGACATATCATAGAAACTGTATTGGACAAAAGGATTGTGGAAATACGTCTTGTTTCACAGCACCCATTATTAGAAAGTGCAGTTTTGAAACTCTCCAGTTTATGTGTAACCCATGATCTCAAGAGAAAGAAGCTCTAAGTGGAATCACCTTGTACCATCATGGATTCTTAAACACTGACATTCCCGATAGAAGTTACAAGTGTCAGGACTATTATAGTTGATGTTTGTACTAAGAGTACCAAGAGTCATTTTGACTCCCTTATCCTCATGAGATGAATTTACTATTTCCTTGTACTCTATTTTTCTTTACCCCCCTCCAGAACAACAGTGTGGTGTATACTTTACAGAGGCCATCTTTGCCAAAAACGAAAGAAACTGCTCTGAGAAACAAGGTCAGTGGCTAACTTGAAATTATACATTTTGCTACAGGGTGTTGTTAATGAGAAGATGGTATGGGCTATGGCTGAGATTTTATTGGACATCAGGAACTTAGTGAAGTGATATTCTGGTGTTCTTTCATTTCATTAGCAGAGGTGTTGTTTCACAGCCCCCATTATTAGAAAGTGCAGTTTTGAAACTCCAGTTTTTGTGTAACCCATGAGCTCAAAAGAAAGAAGCTCTAAGTTCTGAGATGTTTTGGTGTACGGTAATGTTATTCTTTTCATAGCTTGTGTTGGTTGCGCTGTAGTGGGTTGGGTGGTCAGGCACTTTTTGATAAACATGCGTGGGTAGCCATTTTGTTGGAAATGCTGTATAGCTGTTTTATATTTATCGCATATTCTATGGCTGAGATTTTATTGGACATCAGGAACTTAGTGAAGTGATATTCTAGTGTTCTTTCATTTCGTTAGGAGAGGTGTTAGTGATCAATCTGGCTCCTTAGTCAGGTCTGCCTGTTACTTACATGAGGTTGCATATCCGTGTTTACAAGATTGGAGAGGGGAAAATCCTTTTGAATCAGATGTCTAGAGTAGGAGAGCTGTCCTAGGATTTGAGGGAACTTGAGCAATTAGAGTTCTAACCCATCCAGGTTTCGCTAAGTGTTCTGCATCATACAGGATCTGAAAACGAATCGTAGGAGATGGATAGTTGTGCATTCAAACCAGGTTAGGCTCAAATATCAAAAGGTAGAAAGGGTATTTAACTGGAATACTGTAAGTGGTTTAGCAGGAATAGGGCTGCAGGAAGAACTCCAATCCTTGAAACATAAGCAATAGCTGTCCTAAGGCGCCCACGTGTCAAGCAGCCTATTTTCAATAGCTCTCCACTTCCAGGCATTTAGAATTAAAATGTTGGGAATCTGATTGTGCTATGAATAAACTTTAATCATTCTCTGTCCTGGTGAATATCAAATACTGCAGGTACACTTGAATTTCTCCTTCAAGGAAAGGGAAAGGCAAAGGCAAAGGCAAAGGCAAACGAAGGCTCGTTCTGACATAATAGAATTGAGACGACAAATCGAAATACTCTTGTATTTCTGCTTCAGAGGAAATCAGAGGTTAATTCAAAGGCAAGGGAAATCTTGGTCTGCCATAATTCAACAGAGACAACAAATCTACAAGGCAAGGAAACTATAGAATAATGTCACTGTCATACATTCATGTTTGGAATCTGATTGTGCTATGAATTAATTGTAACATTTGCCTCCTCCAGTCTTCTAGGCTTTCAGCACTTCTACAGCAGTTTTCCAAATTTCATTTAGGAGCTCGGCGACCACCTCTCCTTATTTCTTCAGTAATCTAGGTGGTAATTCCTCTGGCTCAGGTGAGTTGAATTTTTTTTAATTAATGAAGTGTTATTCTACCCTCTCCTTGTCTATCCTGAAGTGCAACGCCCTCCTTCTATTAGTCGTGCAACAATGGCCAGCGAGGGCTTTGTTTCCTTTCTGCGAAAAGACAGTTCACAAATACAAGTCAGGACTTAGCCTTTTGCATCATCTATCCACCCCTTTTTCTTCACATGAGGTCTAGACCCCCTTTGCTTTCCCTTTGTTTTGTTTGGGGTATTTCTTGCAAGGCTCAGCTCATTCTGTAATTTAGCTTCTGTGACCCAAACCCTACAGTTCCTGGCAACTCTTGGGTCTTTCTTTGGTTATGTGCCTGTATTTCCATTTCCTATACACATCCCTAATGCATTTTACAAAGTTCTGTGTCTAACCACACTTCACACTTTTTCTAGTAGGAATTGTTTATATGTTTGTAAATTTTCAATATCCTGACCATTATTATATAATTAGATCCAGATTGTACATTAGATTATATAATATAATTGCAGGCTGATCAGAATGCACAAAGACATCTTTAAGCTAGTTGCTATCTCTCAGGCCTAGGAAGAAGGAATGAACAGATAGGCAGTAGACTTCAATGGCATCCTTTCTGTCATACTTACATATGTAGCTAAGGAAGAGAGAAATTAGTATTTATGCTTGTTTTATTGTAAACTGCCCAGAGTCACTCTTTGAGTGAGATGGGCAGTGACTAAATTTGAAATATAAATAAATAAAATAAAATCCACCACTTACATTAGCCGAAAGGTAAAGTATAAATTTAATCAATTAATTGAAAAATAAAAACAAATAACAATTTTTATGGGGAGCAAAACACAAAAGGCCAGAACTGCAGTACTTAATAATAGAATCTGCTAGTGTTTATCTTCCCTGTCCAAAATCTCTACTAAGAACCACTTTGTTAAAGAATCATCTGAAAAAGAATGTATGTTTCTGCAAATTACAGATAAAAAGAACTTAATGTATTGTCGAAGGCTTTCACGGCCGGAGTTTGATGGCTGTTGTGGGTCTTCCGAGTTGTGTGGCCGTGTTCTGGAAGTTTTGGTTCCTAAATCTCTCTGTGCCCAGGTGGGCATAGGTGGGCACAGAGAGATCGCTCCTGCCTGTGCTCCTGCCCTCTGAAGATGCCGGCCACAGTTGCTGGCGAAACGTTAGGAACCAAAACTTCCAGAACACGGCCACACAACCCGGAAGACCCACAACAGCCATCAAAAAGAACTTACTTTAAAATGAAAAAAGAGAGAGAGAGAGAGAGAGAGAGAGAGAGAGAGAGAGAGAGAGAGAGAGAGAAATTTTATATAGTATAGTTGTGGGTCATCAGCAGCACTTCTGAAACCTAACACTAAAGGATTTAATATATTCTTTATACAATAATAGGCCTAGTGTAAGGATTTATAAATTGTTAGGATATGCTAAATTAGATGTTCAAAAGTGTAGTAATGTACAGCATAAAGAATGTACATTATATGAATGTGAATAAAAAGTTACTTTGGCATTTAGATGCTACATTTTTATAAATAATAATTATTCCTTCAACAAAATTATTAATTCATGTCTCTTTGATGCCTCTGCAAGTTTTAAACAAGGAGTGAGTGGGTTCAACTAATTGGTGGTGATGGGATGGTCAGTATACAACATTGCTTGATATGATGTGTTTGTGTGCTACTATAGTGACTCTCTTTTGGACAATATTTAGTATATCTATTTTATTGTGTAAATAAAATAGATATCTGATTTGTAGATTATATTACAAGCGGAGGAGGTGCCCGCCGGTGAGGAGAGCGGAATGGAATGGAGAGCGGAGAGCGTGTACATTCGGAATGGAGCGGAGAGCGTGTACATGAGCGACGAGGCCGGCCATCTCTTTTTTAATTCTGTTGTAAACCGCCCAGAGTCCCCCTTGGGGGAGTTGGGCGGTGATAAATCCAATAAATAAATAAATAAATAAATCTCTCCAGTCGATGGGCAGCGAGGGAGGAAGAGGCTGAAGAGCTCCTCCGGTCCGTCTCCACGGGAGCACCGCTCAGAAGAAGAGGGAACATGTTATCATTTATGGACTTAGGCAAAATTAACAGATTTGATGATGGACAAAAATATGGCTGAATTTAAAGAAGCATGGCAACCATTTCTTGATTACTTTATGACAATGGAAAAAAATGTTATGATTGTAGGTTTTAGATATTAAAGGATTAATCAAATAGAAATAATGGTAAGATAGATAAAGACAAGATGTTAAGGTAATATAATTATAAATATTTTCACAATTGTGATAGTAAGAGACATTTTAAATGTTTTTTTGGGGGGTTGGTTTTTTGTATTTCATTGATTTCACATGTTGTGTGTGTCATACGTTTGTAAGTTTATAAGATATGTGTTGTATTTAATGTATGTATTATGTTTATTATGTTTTTAAATGAATAAAGATTTTCTCTAAAAAAAAAAAGAGATACATATTGACCAACCTAAACGAGAAAAAAACCTGACCTAGGCAGAAAGAAACGGGTCTTGACACAGTAGTTCTATGGACTACTTCCTTTTTTGATATCTCTGTTTTGCAGGATCAAAAGGAACCACAATTGGATTAAATGATGCCATCACCTACCTTCTCTCTATTTCTTTACTTTCTCATTTTGGTATAAGGAGGTATCTGCACAACGAGTTGACTTCCTACTAGGATTATTCCATTTGGTTCCTCAGATCTATGTAGCTTCTAAAAGAAGATACAGCTTCTTTTCTCAGTCATTGGATGTCCTCACATTTGTCTACTCTTGTTTTATTCACCATAGAGCTGAATTCCCTTGGGTCCCAGATTTGTACTAATGTAGGTCCATGAGGTCACGAAGAGTCAGACACAACTAAACGACTGAACAACAACAAAGTAACTTCAACTTCAATGCCCAATAAACACTTCTCAATGCAGCTCATTAGAACTACAGATTAAGCTTTATTAAGATTACATCCGCCCAGGGTCCCTCCTTGTGGGGGAGATGGGCGGGATATAAATGAAATAAATAAATAAATAAATAAATAAATAAATAAATGTAAATCAAAGCATTTTCGAAGATCTGAATGTTGGTTCCCGCCAAACAGTTCGATTTTACTTTTCCCCCTTCTTGCACCACCCCTCAGTCTGTTACATCAGTGTCTGTTCTTTTCCACTCCAAAACGACCCCTCCTTGATGGTGCAGGTGTCCGACCTTGACGAGCTGGGAAAGAGGTGCCAAACGCTTGGAATGCACTCCCTCCCATCTCGTAGCTCTCGCTAGCTGACACCTTAATTGGTGGCAGGATTCACACTGAGATCCTGACAACTCAACTGGTACTGTAGAAACCATTTGGAAGACACCTAACCAAACCATCTTAGGCATGACTGGCTAGTTTGAATTTCCCTCCTTGCAAGCTACCCCCACCCCCACCTTGCAGAAATCCTTCCATGTGGTCAAATTTGCTTTGCGTTCAGCCAGAGGACGTCACCATATTATGAAGTCCGAGCAGTCCCCCATACTTATTCTCAAAAGTTAACATTCCTGGTAGGCTAGCTAAATCTATGTTTATATTTTATTCTAAAATCAAGTGACCATTTCTAACTACTCTCAGCTTGATTCTGTAATATTTTTATGGAGCCTCACAACTTTATTAGCTTGAACTGGTCCTTAAAACACATATTTCTGAACCAATCTGATTACTTTTAAATTCTCCATTTTGTTAGAGTTATTCTATGTAGAATTCATGCAAATGGATTCCTTCACTAGCTTTGTAAAGACAGTATTTTTCCATACAATGTTCCCAAAACATTGCACCAGTAAACACCAGGTGTGTGACCTTCGATAGCCAAAACATAGTGATATCACCTGCAGGGCCGTGCGGAAGAATTTGCTGAGCATCTGCAGGATAAAATCGCTTGGATTCGGTCTAAGTTGGACTCCATGCGTGAAATGCAGTCTGGGGAGATGCCGGGAGAATGGTCTTGCCCTATTATCTGGGAGCGATTTGATCCTGTTGGACCTGAGGAAGTGGACAGGATCCTTCAAATTGTTAATCCCACCACATGCTATTTAGATCCCTGCCCTACCTGGCTGGTAAAATCAGCCAGGGAGGTGACATGTGGATGGGTCCAGGCTATGATTAATACATCCTTGGCGGAGGGGGTGGTTCCAACTGCCTTTAAAGAAGCACTGGTGCACCCCCTCCTCAAGAAGCCAGCCCTGGACCCTACCATCCTGGACAATTTTCATCCAGTCTCCCACCTCCCCTTTTGGGGAAAGGTGGTTGAGAAAGTGGTGGCATTGCAACTTCAAAGGACCCTGGATGAAGCGGATTACCTAGACCCTTTCCAGTCAGGTTTCAGGCCGGGATATGGGACGGAGACTGCATTGGTCATGCTTACGGATGATCTCTGGCGGGAGCGGGATGGTGGTAGTGCATCCATCCTTGCTCTCTTGCATCTCTCAGCGGCATTCGATACCATCAACCATGGTATCCTGTTGGGGCGGCTTAGGGAGTTCGGGGTGGGCAGCGTAGTTTTGCGCTGGTTCACCTCCTTCCTCCGAGGCCGCTCCCAGTCGGTGGTAATAGGAGAGGAGAGATCTGACCCTCGGCCCCTCTTGTGTGGGGTGCCGCAGGGTTCAGTTCTCTCTCCTCTCCTATTTAACATCTACATGAAACCGCTGGGCAAGGTCATCCGACACCATGGGATGAGGTATCATCAGTATGCGGATGATACTCAATTGTATATCTCCATCCCTGGTGAAGTAAGTGATGCAGTGACCACCCTGTCCCAGTACCTGGGGGCTGTGAGGGCCTGGATGGGGAACAACAGGCTACAATTGAACCCTAGCAAGACCAAGTGGCTGTGGATTGATGGCCTAGCGTCTTCTGGGAAATTATCATCTTTGGTTCTTGATGGGGTAGTACTGCCCCATTCGGAACCGGTGCGGAACTTGGGGGTCCTTCTAGACTCACGACTCCTGCTCGAAGAGCAGGTGGCAGTCGTGGCTAGGAGGGCTTTCGCACAACTTCGGTTGGTGCACCAGTTACGCCCATTCCTGGATTGCGACGCCCTCCGAACAGTCACTCATGCTCTCGTCATCTCCCATGTAGATTATTGCAATGCGCTCTACATGGGGCTACCCTTGAAGACTATCCGGAAGCTTCAGCTGGTGCAAAATGCGGCCGCGCGAGCAATTTTGGGTGCACCAAAATCTGCACATATAACACCTTTGCTCCGTGAGCTGCATTGGGTGCCGGTTTGCTTCCGGGTACAATTCAAGGTGTTGGGTATCACCTTTAAAGCCCTACATGGCATGGGGCCAGAATACCTGAAGGACCGTCTTATCCCCATTTTATCGACCCGCCCCACTAGGTCATTCAGAGGGGGCCTGCTACGAACCCCATCAATTAAAGAATGTCATCTGATGGGGTCTAGGAGACGGGCCTTCTCTGTGGTAGCACCCACACTGTGGAACATCTTGCCCCCAGAGTTGAGGCAGATCTCCTCCCTCCCGACCTTTAGGAAAAAGCTGAAGACCTGGTTTTGCCGCCTGGCATGGGAAGGAGGAAAGGATAGTTCCTCATGGGGGTGGCTAACTCCTTAACTTTATAATGTCCTTTGTTTTAATTCCATCGTCCATCTGGATTTATAATTATTTATTATTTTTATATACTGTATATTGATGTTTTATATTCTGTTTTAACTATTTTATTGTAAACCGCCCAGAGTTCCCCGTTGGGGGAGATGGGCGGTTATATAAATTTAATAAAATAAAATAAAATAAATAAACATGTTTGACTGGCCAGATTAAAGTTCCCTCTCACATCGAAGCTCCCTGAGTGAATTTGGATTCCTCTCTCAGCCCAGCCAACCTCACAGGGCTGTTCTTATGGGAATAAAATGAAGAGAGACCTCCTATAAATGTGACAACCAAACAATAAATAAATCTACACATTCTTGTGATAGTAAAATAAGTAATTGAAGTATCCAACCTATTGGGAGGTTTTGCACCATGTGGACTGCCAAATAGATTTATTTAGGCTAGTATTCCCAGACCAGTACTTCCTAAATATTTTGAACTATAACCTTCAGCTAGTATGGATAATATATCTGAGGAGGCATTGGATAATAGTAAATTCTTAACTGTAAAAAACCGAGGCCTCCTATGCCAATTTTGTTGGCACCAAATACCATAGATAATTAAAAAGAAACATGATCTGGAAGTCCAGAAATGAAACTATAATATGTCATCCTGTGTGTGTGTGTGTGGGGGGGGGGTGTCGTTGATTCCTGGCAACTGCCTGGACAAGACATACCGTTTTCTTGGCAACATTTTTTCAGAAATGGCTTGCCATTGCCTCCTTTATAGGGCTCTGAGAGAGTGACTGGCCCAAGGTCACCCAGATGGCTTCATGCCCAAGGCAGGACTAGAACTCATGGTCTCCTGGTTTCTAGCCTGGTACTTTTAACCACTACACCAAACTAGCACCCATCTAATCAATACAGTGCATTCAATGCAATCAATACAATGAATATTTTAGGCAAATGACATGTAGAGCAATCAATCAATCAATCAATCAATTAATCAATCAATCAATCAATCACCTAATATGCAATAGTTACAATTAAGTTTGTAGACAAACTTGGAGTTTTTAAGCAATTAACAATCTAAAGGTTAACACAGAGATCTTAATTAACAGTCAGTGGAGAATTTCATACATTCAGTTTAATGAAAAACCATGAGTAAGTTCAAATAAAGATTAAGAAAGGGGATTCCATGAGATAATTCAGTTTAACAGAGCATACACAGAGTTCATCTAGAAAGAAAGCAGAGAAAAGGAAAAAAAACAGAAACTCAATACTTGGAAAGACTTCTTGCCAGAGCAAGTGGGTGAGGGGCGCAGAGTAAGGTTGAAAAATAGGAAGCTTCTCGCTTATCTGAAAATGGGAGAGGCTTAAAGATGAAAGAAAGAGTAAGACTTACTGCAGCAAAGAGAGCAAGAGATTTACCCAGGAAATATTACAGCAGAGAAAGAAGTTTAAAGATTTAATATTTATGCACAGAGATATGCATGCTGGGTTTTCCATGTGGACAGCTTAGTATGGGAAAAGAGAATAAAAAAGAGATAACATTTTGGGAAGAAAGGGAAAAACAGATTTCTGATTGAGAAGGGAGAGAGAGAGAGAGAGAGAGAGAGAGAGAGAATAATCTTTCCTGGAAGTGCAGAGAGGCTTTAATTTGCAGTACTGGATTTGGTGAATTGGAAGTTGGCTGAGCTTCATTAGATGAAGAAAAAAAGGATAATGGTAGAAAGAAAAAGAGAGAGGTAGAGAGCCAGAGAAGAAAGAGAAGTTTCAAATACTTTACTTTCAGGGACCACTGGCACAATATCCCACCACCAGAGAAATTTTGTCTGTTGAATAATATATGCACTTCACTAGGATCCTGGAGACAGGCTAGTACAGTAGGAATTGGAATTCAGCTTTCTTAACTCCCCAGCCAAACAATATGGCACTAGATTAGAGAAGTTTGAGCTCATACATGCAATATTGGCTAAGCCTATTGGCCTCTGCTAATGATATTCTGGAGGTGACGGACTCAACCGTGGGGGAGCTGGGGATGGTGACGGCCGACAGGAAGCTCTGGCGTGGGCTGGTCCATGAAGTCACAAAGAGTCGGAAGCGACTGAACGAATAAACAACAAATTGGCCTCTGCTCTGTGTAACTGGAATGCTGTACTCTACAGCACACTCAACAATTCCTTGTGATGGCATATTTTCAAGGAAACCTAAGCACATGGAAGAAGATGGTATTTCAGAAATAGCAAAGGATGTTTTTTTCAGAGTTTCTTCATTCATTTACTAGACTTTCAAAACCATAGCCATAGCCATCTATTTACAAATGCTATGGGAACAATTTCTGAAGAAGGAAAGCCACATGATAACTCAAGATGGAGCTAACCCATCACATCTCTTTACTTATGGCATTGTATATTATCAGAGGTTTGATTGGCCTGGCTGTTGATGGACAGCATCTTCCACAACACTTAAAACAGACTAGTGTTGAGTGGCCTGAGCTATGGTAAGCACTGATTTGCACTCAAACAGAAGACTTGGGAGGATTTGGAGAAACAGCCCCAGAATTTACAGCACTGTTCCACAGACATCTAGCACCTGACACAGTTATTTCAGCCTCTGTAAAGATAGGGCTGGCTGAATTAATTCCTAACTTAATCTAGAAACATGGTTCAGATAGAGGCTCTTATGCTGGCGCTTATTCAGTGAAATTAAACGCTTCATACTTCTCCAATGTTGATACTTAATTGTTAAAAGAGATCCACACACAAAGGTGTGATATGGTGTTGTCACATCGCACACATGTGCAAAAGGGTGGACCTTCCGTCATGACAGTGCAACACATCATTTTGACAAAAGTGGTAGATCCTGCAGACATCTCTGTCCACTCATTCACCTCTCTTGCTGTAAACATGTTTATTTAGAAAGGGAATTTGTATGAAGGACTTGATTGATTGATTGATTGATTGATTGATTGAATGAATGAATGAATGAATGAAATTAAGTAACCTTCAGAATTCTTACACTTTTGGCCAGGATCTATCATGCAATGAAATTATTTCTATGACAGCAAAGGTTTTACACAGTACCACAGCTGATACTGCACACTAAGCTTCTTTTGCATCGGAGAGCAGATTAAAATAAAATAACACTTGCACATGAAAGTTGTGGAAGAAAAAACAATTAACAACAAATCAAATTAACTTCTTTGGATCTTGGCTGTAATCCATCCAAAAGTCTCTCTTCTCCTGGAGAAAGAAAGAACAGGGTCTTTGTACCTCAAGCATTGTTGCATTGAGGCTATTAGGAAAAGCAGGTGCAGCTACAATATTTGTGCAATTTTGAAACTGTGCCCCAAACTCTTCAGTCTTGGTTTTGGATGCTGGAGATTTGTGAGTGTGGGTAGAATAAATCATTCATGAACTTGATTAGGTGGACTTAGCTCCTTCTCAGGTGTAGCTATTTGTCTCATCAGCGCTGCCATTTGGAACTTCTGTTACTATAAATGGGGTGGTATCATTTGAAACAAAGGCTGCAGCCAAGGGGAACAGCTGACAGCTTCAGGGATTTGGATTAGAAACCCCATCTCCTCATATGGGCCTTTTTAGGTCTTGCCTGAAGCCTTTTACGGTGAACATTTACAATCTGGTATAACATATCTTCATGTAGGGCTGCATGTTCCTATTCTTTGTGTCTGTGAAAATATTATTTGTGCCTTTGAAATTGTTTTGTACCTGAGACTGCAAGTATTTATTTCTGAATGGGTTAACAGTTTCTCTTTCATCTCTAGGGGCGCGGTAGCTCAGCGGGTTAAACCGCTGAGCCGGAAGACTGCCTGTAAAAGATCTGATGGTCGGCAGTTCTAATCCCCGCGTGGCGAGGTGAGCTCTCGTCATTCACCCCAGCTTCTGCCAACCCAGCAATTCGAAAGCTAAGGCGAGTAGATAAATTAGGTACCACCTTACGTGGGAGAATGTGCTGCGTCCTGTCGGGAAGCCCGTTCCACTGGAGAAAAGATGGAGAAAAGATCAGAGGAAGACTGGAATGCTGCTGGTGAGGACAGACAGACCCGGAAGTGACATCAACAGGACGTCAGCAGCCAGCTCAAGGCATCCTGGGAATTGTAGTCCAGAGCCTTAGAAGAGCCAGTTCCCTTACCCCCTCTCCTGGTGCGCGGGTTAATTACACTTGGTGATATTGTATAAAGATAAAATGTACAGTATATAGTATGTAAGCCGCCTAGAGTCCTCCGTTAGGGAGGGGATAGGCGGGGTATAAATACCACTATAAATAAAAAATAAATAAAATCTCCCTATTCAACTGGAAAATTACAACATTCATATTGAGGATAAATTTCAAAACCTGCATCCTGCAATTAAATATTTTGTTGTTACTATGGCTTTATAATTGATATAGAATAAATAATTAGCTTAACTCTTCAGGGTTCAGCTCCAGAAATATACAACCAGATGGCCTGTTTTTGAAATTAAAAAATGGCAAATTGTAAAAAGCATCTGCAGTGACAGAACACTTCTGAAATTGAAGGAGTTATTAGAAGGCACAATACAAAGCTGAGATCCCATATTTCTGGAAGGCATGCCATGGATCATATTAATGATATCTTGATTACTACAGATGAATTTGCTCTAATGCATGTAAGCCAAAAGGGCATGGAATTGGCATTTCCTCTTTTTCTTTAAAATTTAAAAAAAGTAACCAAAATGTTTGAGATCATGAGTTCCCATTTCAATCCATGTTATTTCCAGCTACCTGTTCAGCTACCAGATCCTACTTGATTATTAACACCACCACATGATGAAAGTGGAACTAATTGCTTAGGATATTTCAGAATTTCAGCTATGAATAAAAGGGAAAAATATTAATGAACCCTCTGTCTGTCTTTGAGATGCCTATAGCCCAGTGTTTCTCAACCTTGGCAACTTTAAGAGGTGTGGACTTCAACTCCCAGAATTCCCCAGCCCATATATTATTCCAATCTAGGTCTCAATGTGTTTCAGTCCTCAACATGCATGTACCATTTTTTTCCTTTGCCACCTTTCCTCTGTCTGTCTTGATATACTGTAAGTACTCTGATTGATGTGCAGGTTCTACACATCTGATATGTTCTATGTACACATGCTATCGGGGAAATGTAGCTTGGAGGGCTATTATTTGATACACAATCATCACTTTGAGACTTAGCCAAAGTCCATTCACCCTAGTCTGGGAACCTTGGATAGGGAGTTATCCCAATGTACATTGTCTGTATGGTCCTTTGTCTGTGACTACTGGCAACAGGGAATGTGGATATCATCTTGCATAGACCATAAGAGCATAAATTGCCTACATTGTTCAATCAATATATTTTTAATAGTGATCCGTATTGATTATTTGTATTATTATTATTATTATTATTATTACGTTATTGTGTTATTGTTATCTTTGACTTTTATCCAAAGTTTTCTGGTCCCGGGAAAGCCCATTTCAGAGAAAACCCAGCTGGTGACTGTAAAAGGTAAGTGACTTGGCCAAGAACCCACATGCAAGATAGGAGTGAGATAGAAGCCGACCCGTTCTAGGAAAAAGAAGCTTGTTTGGGAAAAGGAAATTTGCTCCCTCGCAGTGGAAGAGCTGGAATAGTCGTTGTCCCATCTGGCAGCCAAAGTCTGCAATCTTATAAATAATATAAACTCTAGAAAGGTTGTTTGTTTTATTTGCTCTGTTTGGTTAATTAACACCAGAACAGCTTAATGAATGCATTATGAATGCTTAGGTACCAAGCATATGCTCCATTCAGTTTTCAGTGCAATCAGTCATACCATAGATGTCTACTCAGAATAAACTCTTATTGTGCTCCTAAGTAACTGAGTGTAGGACTGCAGTTTTAAATTAATTTTTAGCATTAAATTGTCCATGATTTTATATGATGTTATACTTTAAATAAATAAATAAATAAATAAATAAATGTGGGGCGTGGTGGCTCAGTGGGTAAGACGCCTGGCTTGTCGATCGGAAGATCGCAAGTTCAGAGGTTCGAATCCCTAGCCCTGCATGCGGAGTGAGCTCCCGCACTAGCTCCAGCTCTTGCCAACCTAGCAATTCGAAAGCATGCAAATGCAAGTAGATTAATAGGTACCACTTCGGCTGTCCCATCAGACAGCCAATTTTTCTAGGTAGAGCAGGACAAATGTGAGTTTAAAACTTAGCTTTAACTGTTTTGAAAATATTGAGATTTAAGTACCTAATGAAGAATTTAACTTCTCTTGATTTCTTTTTAATAGAGTTTGAAGTGCCTAACTGGTTTAGGGGTGGACATTACTTGCAAACTTGATATGTAACATGCCAATTTAGTTCAGTAGGACTTTGGGCAGAAATCTCTACTGTATTAACCCACCTCTAAGCAGAAGATTAGGATTGCACTTGATGCTTCTTTGCTAGTATAGCCTTCATTATTTTAACTAGCTCTGCATCATATCAGCAATATTAAGAAGGCCGGAATTAAATAAGGAAAAACATCTCTAAGCACTCATTCTTTCACATTCACGCTCAAGAGACATATCAAACTATTTCTCCTTATGTCTTCAGTTCTCTGAGTAAAGCAAGCAGGATCCAATTTGCTAAGCTTTTTCTTATCATGAAATGATATCCAGCTCAAAAGGAATTCTTTACATGAAGGATTTGTTTCTTTCAATTTTACATTCCAAAGCCATTGCATTTCTCAGGGGGTTCAATTTAAGCTTAGTTAAATTGTATTATTTAGAGCAAATTCAAGGCAATGGGAAAATCTTGGCATTCAATGTTTGAGAATCTCAGTGTTATTGACATTGTTAGATCTATTTTTTTCTCTTTGTTGAAATAAATTAAATCTGGAGGATGAACAAGTCAAAGAATGTATGATTAAGTGGGCTAAAAATTTTGGATATAATATTATGATGGGCCAATGGGAAAGGATGTGAACAAGGGGTTTAAAATTTACATTGAGCTATATTTTAAAATAAAATTTTTATAAAACGATGTATCGATGGTACTTAACACCGGACAAACTATCAAAAATGTTTTTAAAAGTACCAAATATATCCTGGAAATGCTCACAGGAAGAGGGAACATTTTATCATGTATGGTGGTCTTGTAAAAAAGCAAAAAGATTTTGGGATCAGATACACAAGGTGATTTCAAAAAATTTGAAAGTAAATATAATTTTAAAAAACCAGAATTATTCTTATTGGGACTAATGGAAGAAGAATTAGAGAAAAGACATGGAAAGTTATTACTATATATGACTACAGCAGCAAGAATACTTTATGCTCAACATTGGAAGAAGGAACAAACACCGACAATAGAAGAGTGGATAATCAAAATAATGGACTTGGCACAAATGGCAAAATTAACAGACTTGAAAGATAAAAATATGGCTGGATTTAAGAAAGTATGGCAACCATTTCTTTTTTTATATATATATTTTATTTTCAAGATATATATTTAAAATACAGAAAAAAAGAACTATAGATTAGATAGAAAACAGAGCTAAAGTAAAAAGAAGAAACTATAAAGATGTGAATAGAAAGAGAAAATAGATAAGGCGACTTCCAACTATCTCCGATACAGATATAAAATTAAATACAAATCTAATCTCTTACAAATAATTAACCTAACATAACATTATTTCTATTACAACAAATCGTTCAATCTTTAAAACCCAAAATCAAAACATCATTTTTTTCAGTTACAAGCAAATATTCCAAAAGTGGTTGCCAATTTGATATAAAAGTAGAAATAGAATGCTCTCTTATTAAAACTGTTAATTTAGCCATCTGAGCCAAGTCCATTAATTTAACAATCCAGTCTTCAACTGTAGGTATTTGCGGATCTTTCCATCATTGTGCATATAACAATCTTGCTGCCGTGATCATATACAGTAACAGAACTCCATGTTGTTTCTCTAGTTGCTTTTCCATCACACCTAGAAAAAAAAGCTCTGGCTTTCTTTGTATATTTACTTTAAGAATCTTCTGAATAATAATAATACATATTTGGTCCCAGAACTTTTTAGCTTTCTCACAAGTCCACCAAAGATGGTAAAAGGTTCCTTCATCCTGTGAACATTTCCAACAGACAAAGTATGGCAACCATTTCTTGATTACCTAATGACAATAGAAAAACATGATGTAATGATTATAGGCTTTACATATTAAAGAATTGATTAAATAGAAATAATAGTAATATAGGTAGAACAAAGACAAGAGATTAGTGTAATATAATTATACGTATATCCATAATTGTGATAGTCGGAAACCACATTTTAAATAATTTTTGTTTTTGTCTTTGGTTTGTTTTATATGTTGTGGGTGTTATAAGTTTGTATGTTATTTGTTGTATTTAATGTATGTATTATATTTATTATTGTTTTGTATTTTGTTTTTATTATATTGTGAAACAAGTAAAAGTTTTAATTTAAAAAAAAGACCTCAGGTCTGTCTACTGGCTGGGTTGGAATGCAGGAGTTCTAATATCCACGGTGATGAAGAATTCCAAAATAAACCTCAGTAGGCAGTTAGTCTCAGAATAGTGTGGAGCTAACTGCTAGCATCAGAGGACTTTAAAGACATTTATTTATTTATTTATTTATTTATTTATTTATTTATTTAACTTGTATTTAGTGTCATTTTGGTTATTATTCCTATTGTTTTATTTATTTATTTACTCAATTTCTATAACCGTTTTATACCATATTTATTAACAAAACATAGTTTTACACTCATTTCATAAGTATTCCTCCATTCCTTTCTACTCTTACATCCAACCCGTTTCCCCTTCCCTTTCCCTCTCATTTACTCTTGCACCTGCTTTGAACATCATGCTTCTACACAGTTTTAGGAGATCTAAGGAGAACCAGAAACCTGCCCGACTCCAACCACAATGGAAGGTAAGAAGTGCTACAATCATAGCCAAGGAAGGAAGTGATCAGGGCATTGGTACCCAGATAGAAACTGGAACAATTTCACTTGAGAAAAGTGTGTTGGCAATAAGGCAGGATGTGACTTGGTGAACAGTAGAAGATCCCAAGACGGAGAAAATGTATGCTCTTACATTTCACAAGTAAATTCCAGGGATCGGAGTGTTACATTTTTACCAATCCAATGACAAAACCTCCAGGAAGGAATTTTTGAAACCTTTTGAAACATTGTTGTCCCTATTGAAGATATTTTAATTGATTAGCTATTTATTATTTATTTAATGAAAACATTTTTATTCCTGTTTTCAAACGGAATGACTCCCAAAACGGCTTTTAAAAAAAGAGGAGATGAAGCCAGTGCCAGACCACAGTTTTATAATTTAAAAGACACGGCATAAAAGAGAAAGAGATTTTTGATTGATTTTGTGCCATCAAATTGTTTTCGACTCCTAGTGATCACATAGATACTGTAGATTATCTCAATGACAATCTGTCCCTAAGCTGTACTTTCAAGTCTCCCGACGGTGCACTCATCACTGCTGTACCTGAGTCCATCCACCTTGCTGCTGGCCATCCTTTTTTTTTTTATTATTTTAAGTATAATTTTATTATTAAAAAAAAAAAACACAAAAAACAAACAAACAAACAAAGACATCAACAACATCAACGACATAAGGATAAATGACAAAATACATAACAAACTTAATAAATTTACATTCAAAACTAAATAATCCTACATATCAAAATCCTTATAACATTACATCACGTAGAACAATTAGTTTAAAACGACTTCCTGTTTCTTTCTTGAAGAAAGCTTCTTACTTTTAATTTTTACTATATTACTGTTGTATTCCTCTTTTATTTTATTCCTTCCTTTTATTAATATTTCTTTAATATATAAATATATAGATATCTTAATTCTTATTATATTTTAAACCTTTCATTTGATCTTATACTCTAGTACACATATTCTAATATATTATCTTATTTATCTCTTCTAATATTTTTCCGTTACAATAGTTTTATTTTATATTCTTTTTGCAAAAATTCTATAAATGGATTCCAAGTAAGTTCATAATCTCCCAGTTCTTTTTGTTTTATTAGAATTGTCAATCTGTCCATCTGAGCTATTTCCATTGTTTTGATTATCCAATCTTCTATTGAGGGGGTGGCTTCTTCTTTCCAATGTTTTGCAAAATTGATCCTCGCCGCTGTAGTCAAATGGTATAATAGACTTTTTTGTTCCTTGTTCATCTTCACGTCGATAATTCCCAGTAAATAGATTTCTGATTTTTTTTCCATATCAATTTTGAATATTTTACGTATATTACCATGAATTTTACCCCAATATTTTTTAGTCTTTTGACATGTCCACCAGATATGATAAAAGGTTCCCACATTTATTTTGCATTTCCAACATATATTTGATCTTGAACATTTCATTTTATATAATCTCTCAGGAGGCAAATACCATCTAAATATCATTTTATAATTGTTTTCTCTTAGATTGTTACTTAAAGAAAATTTAATATTTTTTGTCCAAATTCTTTGCCAGTCTTCATATTTAATTTCTCTATTCAAATTTTCTTCCCACTTTGTCATATACTTTTTAATTTTTATATCTTTATTTTTCAGTTCCAATAATTTTTTATATAATTTAGATATTAAATGATCTTTCTCTTTCCATAATATACTATCCCAATTTTCTGTTGACTCCGTGAATTTGAACATCTTTTGGTCTAATTTGAATTGTTCTTTTAGTTGTAAATATTTAAACCAATAGCATTCAAATCCTTCTCTTTCTAATTCTTCTCTCGTTTTAATTTCATAATTATTCCCATTAAATTTCAATAGGTTCTTATACCTTATCCATTTTTTATCTTTTGGAGTTTCTATTTTGGCATTTGCCTCCTGAGGAGATATCCACAATGGTAATGCCGGCAATAAATATTTTTTATATCTGTTCCAAATTCTTAAAATTGATTTTCTAATTTTATGATTCGTAAATGCCTTATTGCTTTTGCTTTTATTATAATACAAATATCCATGCCATCCGAATCTGTTGTCATGACCCTCTAAATTTAATATGTTCCAATTATCTAGTTTTATCCAATCTTTTAGCCAGACCAAAACAGATGATTCATAATATAATTTTAAATTTGGTAGTCCCAATCCTCCTCTTTCCTTTAAATCTTGTAGATATCTTACTTTTATTCTGGGTTTTTTTCCATTCCATATAAATTTTGTAATATCTTTTCGCCATTTTGAAAATGTTTGATCTGTAATTTCTATAGGTATCGTTTGGAACAGGTATAAAATTTTGGGCAGTACATTCATTTTTACCGTGGCAATCTTCCCTAATAATGATAATTGTAAATTTTTCCACTTTTCTAAATCTTTTTTAATATCGTTCCATACTTTACTATAGTTGTTTTTAAATAAGTCTATGTTTTTACCTGTTATTTGTATTCCCAAGTATTTAATTTGTTTAATGTTTTGAAATCCAGTTTTTTCTTCCAATTTCATCTTATCCTCTTTCTTCATATTTAAATTTATCATTTTTGTCTTTTGCTTATTAATTTTGAGGCCTGCCAGTTCTCCAAATTCCTTTAATTTTTCATTTAGGTTTTCTATTGAGTTCAATGGATTTTGAATTGTCATTACTAAATCGTCCGCAAATGCTTTTAATTTATATATTTCTCCTTTAATTTTTATTCCTTCAATATTATCATCCTTTCTAATTTCTTCCAATATAGTTTCTAATACCAATATGAATATCAGTGGCGACATTGGACAGCCCTGGCGTGTTCCCTTTTCTATATTTATTTCTTTTGTTTCTTCTTCGTTTACTATTATATTGGCTTTTTGTACATTATAAATTTCTTTAATTGCATTTATAAAATTCTTTCCAAAATTTCTGTATTCTAAAATTTTAAATATAAAATCCCAATTCACGTTATCAAAAGCTTTTTCTGCGTCCAAGAATAGTAACATTATCTGTTTTTCATTATGTGTGTTAGCATATTCTATTAAATTTATTACTGTTCTTAAATTATCTTTAATTTGTCTATTTGGTAGAAATCCATTTTGGTCCCCATTTATCAAATTTTGTAAAAAAAAAATTTTAATCTTTCCGCCAATACAATAGTGAACAATTTGTAGTCATTATTTAATAATGAAATTGGTCTATAATTTTGGCATTTTGTTGGATCTTGGTCTTCCTTTGGAATTAAGACTATTTTAGCCTGAGACCATGATTTTGGTATTTTGTTACCTTCCAGAATCGAATTAAACAGTATTTTTAACGGTTCAACCAATTGTTCTTTAAAATGTTTATAATAGCCTGTCGATAATCCGTCTTGTCCCGGTGTTTTTCCTGTTTTTAGCTTATCAATTGCGTCTAATATCTCTTGAGTTGTAATTGTATTATTAGTTAATTCTTTCTGTTCTTTTGTAAGTTTCCTTAAATTACAATTTTGTATATACTTTTCTATTTTTTCTAATGGTACTTCCTGTTTTTTATATAGATTTGTATAATATACATGAAAGGCATTTTTAATTTTGTCATTTTGAATTAGATACGTATCATTTTCTCTAATTTTAGAAATTATTTTTTTCTCCTTCTCTTTTCTTAATTTATAAGCCAGCTATCTGCCTGGCTTATTTGCGTTTTCAAAATTTTTCTGTTTACTATATTTCAATTTTTTTTCCATATCCTCCGTCATTAGAATTTGGACTTGAATTTGTAATAATTTGATTTGATTTAATAAATCTTCCTTATTGTTGTTATTTTGTAGTTCCTTTTCTTTTTCTTTAATTTGGTCCATAATTATCTGTAATTTTTTGATATTCTTTTTTTTTTTGGGTAACTGTTTATTGATATAAAATGACCTCTCATGTATGCCTTACTTGCGTCCCATATTGTTTCTATTTTAACTTCTGTGTCTGTATTCCAAAGGAAAAACTCTTGTATTTTTTTTTTAAGATCCAACAAATTTTGTTCATTTTTCAAAATATTTTCATTGAGTCTCCATCTAAAATTTCTGGGTCCTGTTTTTATATTAATCTGTACTAGGTTATGGTCAGATAGTGTTTTAGCCAGAATTGTAGAATTTTTAATTTTATTTTGTAACTTCTTTGGCATCCATATCATATCCAATCTTGAAAATGATTTGTGTCTGTTTGAGTAAAATGTATAGTCTCTTTCATTTTCATTCACTGTTCTCCATGCATCAATTAGTGATAGATTTTTAACTATGTTAAAAAATTCTTTTGGTAACTTACCCTGATTTTTGTTTATTTGACTTTGAGTCTTCTTGTCAATTTTTGGGTCTACAACTCCATTTAAGTCTCCCATCAATAACCAGTTATTTTGTGCATATTCTGAAGAAATATTTAGTAATTCTTTATAAAAAGAGTTTTGATTTTTATTGGGAGCATATATACCCATTAACAGCATTTTAGAATTATGTATTTCCATCTCAATGATAATATATCTTCCATTTTCGTCTTCTTTAAGTAATTTAGGTTTCAAATATGGTTTTACATATATTACTATTCCATTTTTTTGTTATTGTTTGCTGTAATAAATTCTGTTCCCAATTTTTTATTTTTTAGATATTTTAGATCTGCTTTCCTAATATGTGTTTCTTGGAGACAAATTATATCTAATTTTAAACTATTTAATATTTGAAATGTACGTTTTCTTTTCACTGGTGAATTAAGTCCGTTTATGTTCCATGTAATAATTCTTAACTCACTCATTTGTCAAGAGAGATGCAAATTCTTTAGTATTGGTAGTTTCTCTTTCTTTTTGATGTTGAGTTTTACTTTTTCCTTCCTGTCTCTGGTCTCTTGGTTGTGATATATCTTTCTCAAGTCTCTTCTGGAAATCTTTTGCTTTTAGAATTGAGTTCAGCTTATATCTTTCACCTTTAAATGTTAAACTCACTCCCTCTGGAGTTTCCCATCTAAAATTTATATTATTTTTCACCAAAAGATCTGTCAAGAATCTGTAGTCCTTTCTTCTTTTTAGAATTTTCACCGGTATTTCTTTAAAGATAAGGACATCTTTTCCTCTTATTTCAATTTTTTTATTATATGAAGCCCTTATTATAATATTTCTAGTTTTTTTTCTTGCAAATTCTACCAAGATGTCCCTGGGTTTGTTATACATAGCAGCAAACTTTGAGTTGATTCTAAATATTCTTTCTATTTCCTCATCTAGTTTATCTTCATATTAGATTGGCCAACATTGGAATAACAGTATCCCTTATATTATATTCTTTTTCTTCTGGTATCCCTCTCAATCTTATACAGCATTCTTTTTCTTTTAGTTCCAGTAATGTAATACGCTCTTCTTCTTTGTCCAAATTTTCTTCACAACATTCTATCCTTTTTTTCACTTCTCCTATATCTCCCTTTAATTTTTCCTCTATTTGTCCTAATTTCAATTCTAATCTTTTTTCTAACCCTTCTATTTTTTCCTCCAGAACTTTTGTTATGGTTTGGGTGATTGTTTGTGTGGTTTTAATTGTAAATTCCTCCATTATTGCTTTCAACCATTCTCCTCCCCCAGGGTCTGAATTTCTTCTTCCTTGTAGTTCCTGTCTTCTCGTGGTCATACTCATTTCCAAAATATACCAAATATTTAAAGAAGTAATATAACAGATACTTTTCTTTTTCTTTTTCTCGACTTTACCCACTCTTTACCCTTTAAATAATTTCTTAACTTAAGATATAGGTATATAGATAGTTATCATTCACTTGTAATAAACTTATATTTGACTTATCTATATCTATACATATATAAACAAATATATTTCTTAAATTGTCTAACAAAAAATGAAAATGAGGTTATTATATTGCTATCTTATTTTTAATTTATATTTATACTTAACAAGTTTGAACACAAATATTATATACTGTAATTCTGTTAAAGCAAAATGTCGTCTTCTACTTATTAATTAATTAAATATACCAGTCCAGATGTACAGTTCACTTTCTATTCACACTCTGGTGATTTTATGTTTGCTCACCCTCCTTTTTGCTTGCTTCTTCGTTCCGAAACAATTTTCTTCTTATCTTGTAGTTCTTTTAAACAATTTAGTAAAGTAGACAACGGCGTTGGTCTATTTCAAGACTTTCACCCGCAGAAACTGACTTTCGCTTTAGGCTTCTCAGCTTGATCTTTATCTGCGAATCCACACCAACACGCTGACAAGACATCTTTGGATCCGTTTTTCTTTCTCAAGCTTTCCGAAGTCGCCGAAGATTTCTCTCCTTCCGAAAGTGCCAATTCTCCCGCACTTTCTGGAGCCGCTTTTCGCTATTTCTTTTTAAAACGCGGCTTGGTTCTGCGCGATCTCGGATTTTCCTTCACGGAGCGTCTTCGTTTTCGCTCCAGCTGTCATCCATCTTTACCGGAAGTCCCGAAAGCCTTTAATTTATGATTATCCTGTTTTACCTTGATCCCTTCTATATTTTGATCTTTCCTGATTTCTTCCAATAATACTTCTAGAACCAATATAAATAATAACGGTGAAATGGGACAACCTTGTCTTGTGCCTTTTGTTATTTTACATTCCTGGGTTTCTTCTTCATTTACTATTATTCTTGCTTTTTGAATCTTGTATATTGCTCTTATTGCTTTTATAATTTTTTCCCCAAAATTTCTATTTTCCAGTACTTTAAACATAAATTCCCAATTAACGTTATGGAAAGCTTTCTCCGCATCTAGAAATAACAACATTATTGGTTTTTCATTATGAACGTTTGCGTACTCAATTAAATCAATCACATGTCTTATATTTTCTTTTATTTGTCTGCTTGGTAAGAAACCATTTTGATCCTGATTAATATATTTTAATATATTTTTTAACCTTTCAGCAAGAATAATAGCAAATATTTTGTAATCATTGTTTAGTAAAGAGATTGGCCTATAATTCTTGCATTCTGTTAAATCTTGGTTTTCTTTTGGTATTAACACAATATTTGCTTCTCTCCATGTAATGGTATGTCTGTGCCCTGTAATATTGAATTGAATAGAATTTTTAATGGATTAATTAGATGTTCTTGAAATTTTTTATAATATTCGGCTATGAAACCGTCATTTCCTGGTGTTTTCCCTGTTTTCAGTCTTTTGATTGCATCTTTGGTTTCTTGTGTTGTAATGTTATTATTTGTAAAATCTTTGTCTTCTTCTGTTAATTTTTCTAGTTTGCATTTTTCAATATATTCATCTATTTTATTTTTTGATATTTGTTGTTTTTGATATAATCTGGTATAGTAATCAAAGAAAGCCTTTTTGATATCTTCATTATATATCAATTCTTTATTCTTATCTCTAATTTTTGAGATATTTTTTTTTCCTTTTCTTTCCTTAATTTGTATGCCAGCCATTTTCCTGGTTTATTTGCCTGTTCAAAATTTCTTTGTTTAATAAATTTTAGTTTTCTATCCAATTCTTCTGTTAGTTCTATTTTGATTTGAAGTTGCAATAGTTTTATTTGGTTTCTTAATTCCTCTTTTTCTTTTTTCCTTCTATTGTTCTTTTGCAATTCTAATTCTTTCTCTTTTATCTGTTCCATTATTGTTTCTATTTTTTTTCTTGTTCTTTTTTTGATAATTATTAAGTGATATCAGTTGTCCTCTCATATATGCTTTGCTTGTATCCCAAACTGTTTCTATTTTAACTCCCTTGTCAATATTCCAAGTAAAAAATTCTTGTAATTTTTTTTCTAATTCCTCTACATTTTTTTTATCTTTAAGAATATTTTCATTCATTCTCCATCTATATATTTTGGTATTGATGTTTAGGATCATTTGAATTGGGCTGTGATCTGAGAGTGTTTTTGGTAGAATTGACATGTCTTTTATTTTATTTTCTAAACTTTTAGATATCCAGATCATGTCAATTCTAGAAAATGAATTAAATCTATTCGAATAAAATGTATAGTCTCTTTTATTTCCTTTATTGTGCCTCCAAGCATCTACTAACATTAAATTTTTAGCCATATTAAAAAATTCTTTTGGTAGTTTTCCTTGGTTTTTGCTAATCTGGTTATCTGATTTCCTATCTATTTTAGGTTCCACAACCCCATTCAAATCTCCCATTAATACCCAATTTTTATTCGCATGCTCAGAGAGGACATCTGATAATTCTTTATAAAAAATTTTTTGATTGTTGTTTGGGGCATAAACCCCCACTATCCAAATTTTCATATTTTGGCTTTCAATTTCCACTATTAAAAATCTTCCCTCTTCATCTTTTAATATTATTTTAGGTTTAAGCGAAGGTTTTACATAGATTACTATACCATTTTTTTTCTTTTCATTAGCTGTTGAGAATGCTAGCCCTAGTTTTCTATTATCCAAATATTTTGTATCCTTTTTTTTAATGTGGGTTTCTTGAAGGCAAATGATATCTAATTCTAATTTTTTTTAAATTTGAAATGTTCTATGTCTTTTCACTGGTGAGTTAAATCCATTGATATTCCATGTTAAATTTTAAAGTTTACTCATCTTTCTTACTTCCCAGTTCTTTCTCTAATCTCTTGTGAAATTCCTTTGCTTTGTATATAGAATTTAGTCTATATCTTTGTCCATTATACATTAAGTTAACTCCTTCAAAATTCTCCCATCTAAAATTTATTTCGTGTTTCTTTAATGTTTCTGTCAGAAACTTATATTCTTTTCTTTTTCTTAGTATTCCTCCAGGTATTTCTTTAAAGATAGTGATAGCATTACCTTCAATCTCAATTTTTTTGTTAAATGCTGCTTGAATAACCATATCTCTCTATATATTTTTTTTTAGAAAATTCTATCAATATGTCTCTAGGTTTCGCTTTCACTTCCGGGTACTGGTCGGAGCACAGCGAAGAACCGGGGCTCCTTAGCCTCGATTCCACGGCTAAGCTGTTTGCAGCGATTTGGGAGAAGAAAATCGCTGGAAAAATCACACTCGAAGAGAGTGTGATCAGAAGATTAACCACAAAGGATCTCTGGAGTAACTGCTCTCCCCCGACTCCTGTAATTTCCACTGCGGGAGGAGGGAGATGGAGCAATGAAAGGAGACTGGGAAAAAAACGGGGCTCTGCAGCAGCCGTGATTCTAAAAGATAAGTAGCTGGCCCGACCAGGCTTTTAGTCACTTTTTTTTACTTTTAAATATTATTATTTTTTTATTAAGTGCTAAGATTTGTATCTGGACTTGATTTATATTTGCTGGTGCTATATTTTTTTCTTGTTAATGGAAGAATAAACGGTGGGAAGAGAAGCTAAGTGGCTTTGCTAGAAGTGAAAGTGATTTTTACTATTATTTCAGTTTGGTTTGAGTTTTTTACTTATGGACAACTATTGGTATTTCTATTTTTGTTCTCTGGAATACTATATTAAAGCTTGAATTTAAATGGAGTGATTAATACTTTATTTTTTAAGACTTTGATGTTGGGATTACTGAACCCTATTAAAAACTCTTTTATATATACAAGTTCCTCTTTTTCTTTTTGAACTTTGAACTTTGTTTGGATTTATTTTTCTGAAAAAGTCAAGTTATTTAACGTTTAATTTGGATTATTGGATTATTATGGAAAGTAGAGGCTTTTTTACATGTCTCTAGCAACATTTTTTCTTTTTGACTTGTGGTTGGATTGAAGAATTACAAGTGGGAAGGTGAAACCCTGGGAATATTTACTATTCTTATCTTTGATTTTGACTACAGGAGAACAAAAAGTCCTAGGCTTTTATCTTTTGAAACACTGTGGACTTTTATATATAAGGGATTATAAATGACCTAAGAGGAAATTTTTTAAAGGAGCCTAGTTCTCTCTTTCTTTTTCCTTAACCTTTTGGATATTTGTTTTTTCACCTTTTCTTTTTTCTTTTTATTATTTGTAAAAGAATTTTTAATTTTTTTTTTAATTTTTTCCCCTTTTTTAAATAATTTTTGTTATATTGTTATATGGTGCTTTTTCCCCTTTTCTCCCTTTTTTCTTCTTTTTTGCAGGGCTATGGCGTCTTTGGGAATGAGACGGGCGGAGAAGGAGAAGAAGAAGGAGACTGGAGGACCACCTATTGATTCTGCTACACCTGCTACATCTGCCTCAGAAGCTTTATTACCAGAAATGAAAAAGATATTAGAAGCTGTTGCAACACTAAATAAGAAAATGGATGATCAGAATACAGCAATAAATAAGAAAATGGATGATCAGAATACAGCAATAAATAAGAAAATGGATGATCAGAATACAGCAATAAATAAGAAAATGGATGACCAGAATACAGCAATAAATAAGAAAATGGATGACTCCACGAAGCAGATGGAAGATCAGATTACAGCATTAGACAAAAAAACGGACGATATGAAGAAAGAAATAACCCGAGAGATTAAGCAAGATTTTAAAAAAGAAATTCAAACAGTTAAGGAAGTGGTCAATTCTCTGTCAGGAGAACTTAAAGATACGCAAAGCCAGATGCAAAAATTAGAAGATAAATCAGAATATGCTATTAAAGAGATTGAACATAATCTAGATATCACAGCTTTAGCAGAAATGAGAGAGAAGGAGCACATCTTGAGATTTAGAGCAATTCCAGAACAAGTAGATGAAAATGTGAGAGAAAGGATGACTTTTGAATTAGCTAAATTTTTGGAGACAAGAGAACAAGATTTAGATTTGGAGATAGACAAGATATTCAGAGTAAACTCACGTTATGCTAAGGAAAGAAAAGTCCCTAGAGACATATTGATATATTTCGTAAGAAAAGTGACAAAAGAGCAAATCTTAAGGAAGCATTATAATACTAGATTAAATATAGAAGGGAAGGAAATAATTGTATTAAAAGAAATTCCCTTGAGAATAATTAGGAAAAGAAAAGACTATTCTTTCCTTACAGACAAATTAAGGCAACATAGTATTTCATTCAGATGGGAAAAATTGGAAGGCGTATCGTTTGAGTTTAAAGGACAGAGATTCAAAATAACTTCCATTTTAAAAGCAAAAGCTTTTTTAGAGAAATACAAGAAAGAAATGGGTTTACCAGAAGGAGAATTGACAAAAGGAGGAGAAACATCGAAAGACAAAGAGAAGACTGAAGATCTATCTGAGAAAGGAGCTACAGGTGTGGACTTAACAAAGGGATTTTAAAGAATAAAACACCAATGGAACTTAAATATCTGACATGGAATATTAATGGAGCCAATGCTCCACAAAAAAGAAGAAAGATATTTCATTTTTTGAAAAAACAGAAATTGGACATAAGTTGTTTACAAGAGACTCATATTTGTAAAAAAGATACTAAATATTTGATTCAAAAACAGCTTGGAGAAGAATTTATTTCGGCTGGATATAAAAAAACTAAAGGGGTAGTCTTATATGTACAACCAAAGTTAAACCCAAAATTGATATTAGCTGATGAAGAGGGTCGATACATTGTAGTAGAAATTAACATACAAGGAACTAAAACACTGATAGTTGGACTTTATGCACCGAATATGGATAAAGGAGTATTTTATAAAAACCTGATGGATAAACTTTTGGATTTAACTTATGACAATTGGTGTTTTATGGGGGATTGGAATGGGGTAATTTACCCCAGATTGGATAGACAGTCACAAAAAGAAGTGAAGCAAACACAGGGAAAATTGCCACAAACATTTTTCGATTTGAAAGAGATGTTGGATTTACAAGACATTTGGAGATGTATGAATGGGACTTCCAGAGAATTTACATATTATTCAGAGAGATTTAAATCACATTCTAGAATAGATATGATTTTGATATCTAAAAATTTGATGATGGATATTAACAAAGTCGATATATTACCTAAGACTTTATCAGATCATAATCCAGTAATGTTGACTCTTAAAGGGAAACGGAATGTATTTAGATGGAGATTGAATGAGTCACTACTACGGAATAATGATGTAGTTGATGTATGCAAAAAAAAATTAAGAGAATATTTTCAATTTAATTTGAACAAAGGGACTAATATTCAAACTGTATGGGAAGCCAGTAAAGCATATATGAGGGGTTATTTTATTCAATACAATGCTCAAATGAGGAAGAAAAAACAAAAAAGAATTCAATTGATTTTAGATGAAATTAAAAGTAAAGAGTTAGATTTGAGAGATAAACCAATGGATGACACTTTGCTCACTCAAATTAAATTTCTACAAAAGCAAATATCAATGATATTAACTCAAGAGATAGAGACTCAAATGAAATTTAGAAAACAAAAATATTTTGAATATGCAAATAAACCAGGTAGATGGCTGGCTTATAAATTGAGGAAACAAAGACAAAAGAATTTGATTACTAATATTCAACATGAAGGAAAAACTCTGGTGAATAATATGGACATTCAAAAAACCTTTCATGACTATTATTCTAAATTATATAAAAAACAAGATGTCAACTTGGATGAGATTGAAGAATATTTGAATAAACAAAAACTAACTGTTCTTAATGACCAACAAAGATTGACATTAAATAATGTTATAACAAAAGAAGAATTGATAAAAGCTTTTAAGAAAATTAGTAGTGGAAAAGCTCCTGGACCGGATGGATTGTCAGCAGCCTACTATAAATGTTTTGAAGAGGATTTATGTTTACCTTTGCAGAAGACTATGAATTCTATTTTGGAAACAGGAATTATGCCTGAAACTTGGAAAGAAGCACATATAACATTGATACCCAAAGAACAACAGGATTTAACATTAACTAAAAATTACAGACCAATATCTTTATTGAATAATGACTATAAGATATTTACAACGATATTAGCAGAAAGAATGAAGAATATACTTAAGGATTTTATTCATCAAGACCAAGCTGGTTTTCTACCCAAGAGGCAAATTCATGACAATGTCCGAAACATAGTAGACGTAATTGAATATTTGGATCAACACTATGATAAACAAGCTGCCTTGATATTTATTGATGCTGAAAAAGCCTTTGACAACTTAAATTGGCCTTTTATGTTCAAAGTTTTGGAAAATATGAATTTTGGAGGAAATTTTATAAAATGGATTAAATCAATATATACTCCACAATTTGCCAAAATAATTGTTAATGGTGAATTTAGTAAGCCATGTGAAATACAAAAAGGTACTAGACAAGGCTGTCCATTATCTCCACTTTTGTTTATATTGGTATTAGAGGTTTTACTTAGAGATATTAGACAAGATGATGGTATCCATGGTATTAAAGTTAAAAAAGAAGTTTATAAACTAAGAGCATTTGCTGACGACCTAGTCATTACTTTGGAGAATCCAATAGAAGGAATTGAAATATTAATACAGAAACTAAAAGACCCTAGCAGGGTTCAAAGTGAATTTACAGAAGACAAAAGTTTTGACCAAAAATATGGATTACCACCAACAAGAGAAATTGAAAGAAATAACAGGATATTCAATGGAAGAAAAAGCAAAATATTTGGGAGTATATTTAACAACTAAAAATGTTAAGCTGTTTAAGAATAATTATATTCCACTTTGGATGGATATTAAAAAAGATTTGGAACATTGGGAAAAACTGCAATTATCATTATTAGGTAGAATTTCAGCAATTAAAATGAATGTTTTGCCAAGAATTTTATATCTTTTTCAAACACTACCTATATTGGCATCAGAAGAACCTTTTAAACAATGGCAGCGAGATATTTCTAAGTTTATTTGGCAAGGGAAAAAACCAAGAGTAAAATATAAAGTCTTGCAAGACTCTAAAGAAAGAGGAGGACTAGGTCTACCGGATTTGAAATTATATTATGCTGCTTGTTGCTTGGTTTGGATTAAAGAATGGATAGTTTTGAAAAATGAAAAATTATTGAATTTGGAAGGACATGAATTAAGATATGGATGGCATGGATATTTGTGGTACGATAAAGTTAAAGTTAATGTGGACTTTAAAAACCATTATATTAGAAGATCCTTGTTAAGAATCTGGAATAAATATAAATTAATCTTATGTCATAAAAGGCCCTTATGGATTTCTACACAAGAAGCATTTTACAGAACAGAAGTAAGAAATAAAGATAAATGGTTAACCTACAAAGACTTTTTAAAGAAAGAACAAGGACAATATATAATTAAATCAATGGAAGAATTGGTATCAGAGGGATACAGTTTTCAATGGCTTTCATATATGCAGCTCGTAGAGAAATTTAAACTAGATAAGAAAGACCTTGAATTTGAACAAACCAAATCGGAATTTGAGATACAACTATGTGAGACAGATGATCATCTAATTGCAAAAATGTATAAATTATTGTTAAAAGGTGAAATGGTAGAGGAACAAGTTAAAGACTGTATGATTAAATGGGCTAAAAATATTGGCCATAATATTCAAATGCAACAATGGGAAGATATGTGGACCAAAGGGTTAAAATTTACTTTGTGTTATAATTTAAAAGAAAACTTTTATAAGATGATGTACAGATGGTATATGACCCCACAAAAACTTTCTAAAATGTATGGAAATGTTTCCAACTTATGTTGGAAATGTAAAAAAAAAGAGGGGTCTTTTTACCATATGTGGTGGACATGTGAGACTGCAAAGAAATTTTGGACTCAAATACATGCATTGATGCAAAATATATTACAAATTCGAGTTCCATTTAAACCGGAATTTTTCTTACTGGGAATAATTGATGGACAACCTGGGAAGCAATTTACAAGGATTATGCAATACATGATTACAGCAGCAAGACTTATTTTTGCACAAAATTGGAAAAACCAGATATCGCCTACGATACAAGATTGGATGTTAAAATTGATGGATATGGCAGAGAATGATAAACTGACATGTTTATTAAAAGAAAATCCAAATAATTATTTCCTTAAAGAGTGGAAACCATTAACTGACTATTTACAAGATGCGGGAGGGGCAAAGCTTATATGGGGATTTGAAGATTAAAATATATATATATTGATGTAATAGACAAGAAATATTCTTTAATATTATATATAGACCTAGCATGTAAGATAAAATTTTTAAAATACCATGACCAGATACAAATCGGAAGTTGACCAAATTCTATGTTTCAGCTTTATCTTTTTTTCTTTTTTCCTTTACTACACTTTTTTATCTTTTCTTTTTTTCTTGATTTGTATTTCCATTTTCTTTTCTGTTTCAAACTTTTATCTATGTAAAATTAAAATCTAATAAAATTTGTTAAAAAAAAAATATATGTCTCTAGGTTTCTTGTCTCCAGCAAAGGAGATCATTACCTTGTCGTGGTGCTGGAGCTTGAGAACCTCAATGAAACCATGAGCTAAACCGTGAAGGGACACCCAAGACGGGAAGGTCGTGGCAGAGAGGTCAGACTAAATACGATCCCTGGGGAAGGTAATGGCAACCCACCCCAGTATTCTTGCCATGAAAACTAAATGGATCAGTACAACCAAAGATATGTCGGTATACCATCGGAAGATGGGACTCCCAGGTCGGAAGATGGTCAAAATGCTACTGGGGAGGAACAGAGGATACGTTCAACTAGCCCCAGACGTGATGACGCAGCTAGCTCAAAGCCGAAAGGACGGCTAGCGGCCGACGGTGCTGGTGGTGAACGACGAATCCGATGTTCTAAAGATCAACACACCATAGGAACCTGGAATGTAAGATCTATGAGCCAGGGCAAATTGGATGTGGTTATTGGTGAGATGTCAAGATTAAATATAGACATTTTAGGTGTCAGTGAACTGAAATGGACTGGGATGGGCCACTTCACATCAGATGACCACCAGATCTACTACTGTGGACAACAGGACCACAGAAGAAATGGAGTAGCCTTCATAATTAATAATAAAGTGGCTAAAGCAGTGCTTGGATACAATCCAAAAAACGATAGAATGATCTCAATTCGAATTCAGGGTAAGCCATTTAACATCACAGTGATCCAAATATACGCCCCAACCACAGATGCTGAAGAAGCAGAAGTAGATCAGTTCTATGAGGATCTGCAGCACCTACTAGATAATACACCAAAAAGAGATGTTATTTTCATTACAGGAGACTGGAATGCTAAGGTGGGTAGTCAGACGACACCTGGAATTACAGGCAAGCATGGTCTGGGAGAACAAAATGAAGCAGGACATAGGCTGATAGAATTTTGCCAAGACAACTAACAAACACTCTCTTCCAACAACCTAAAAGACGACTTTATACATGGACTTCACCAGATGGTCGACACCGAAATCAGATTGACTACATCCTTTGCAGCCAAAGGTGGCGGACCTCTATACAGTCGGTAAAAACAAGACCTGGAGCTGACTGTAGTTCAGATCACGAACTTCTTATTGCAAAATTTAGAATCAGACTAAAGAGAATAGGGAAGACCCACAGATCAGTTAGATATGAGCTCACTAATATTCCTAAGGAATATGCAGTGGAGGTGAAGAATAGATTTAAGGGACTAGATTTAGTAGATAGGGTCCCAGAAGAACTATGGACAGAAGTTCGCAACATTGTTCAGGAGGCGGCAACAAAAAACGTCCCAAAGAAAAAGAAAACCAAGAAGGCAAGATGGCTGTCTGCTGAAACACTGGAAGTAGCCCAAGAAAGAAGGAAAGCAAAAGGCAACAGTGATAGGGGGAGATATGCCCAATTAAATGCAAAATTCCAGAGGTTAGCCAGAAGAGATAAGGAATTATTTTTAAACAAGCAATGTGCGGAAGTGGAAGAAGACAATAGAATAGGAAGGACAAGAGACCTCTTCCAGAAAATTAGAAACATCGGAGGTAAATTCCAGGCAAGAATGGGTATGATCAAAAACAAAGATGGTAAGGACCTAACAGAAGCAGAAGAGATCAAGAAAAGGTGGCAAGAATATACGGAAGATCTGTATAGGAAGGATAATAATATTGGAGATAGCTTTGATGGTGTGGTCAGTGAGTTAGAGCCAGACATCCTGAAGAGTGAGGTTGAATGGGCCTTAAGAAGCATTGCTAATAACAAGGCAGCAGGAGACGACGGTATCCCAGCTGAACTGTTTAAAATCTTGCAAGATGATGCTGTCAAGGTGATGCATGCCATATGCCAGCAAATTTGGAAAACACAAGAATGGCCATCAGATTGGAAAAAATCAACTTATATCCCCATACCAAAAAAGGGAAGCACTAAAGAATGTTCAAACTATCGAACAGTGGCACTTATTTCACATGCCAGTAAGGTAATGCTCAAGATCTTGCAAGGTAGACTACAGCAAGGGAGTTTCAGAAAAGCATCTATTTCTGTTTTATTGACTATTCTAAAGCCTTTGACTGTGTGGATCATAACAAATTGTGGGAAGTTCTTGGTGGTATGGGGATACCACGTCATCTTGTCTGCCTCCTGAGGAATCTGTATAACGACCAAGTAACAACGGTAAGAACAGAGCACGGAACAACGGACTGGTTTAAGATTGGGAAAGGAGTACGGCAGGGTTGTATACTCTCACCCTACCTATTCAACCTGTACGCAGAACACATCATGCGACATGCTGGGCTTGAGGAATCCAAGGCTGGAGTTAAAATCGCTGGAAGAAACATTAACAATCTCAGATATGCAGATGATACCACTTTGATGGCTGAAAGCGAGGAGGAGTTGAGGAGCCTTATGACGAAGGTGAAAGAAGAAAGTGCAAAAGCTGGGTTGCAGTTAAACCTCAAAAAAACCAAGATTATGGCAACGAGCTTGATTGATGACTGGCAAATAGAGGGAGAAAAAGTGGAGGCAGTGACAGACTTTGTATTTCTAGGCGCAAAGATTACTGCAGACGCTGACTGCAGCCAGGAAATCAGAAGACGTCTACTTCTTGGGAGGAGAGCAATGGCAAATCTTGATAAAATAGTTAAGAGCAGAGACATCACACTGACAACAAAGGTCCGCATAGTTAAAGCAATGGTATTCCCTGTAGTAACCTATGGCTGCGAGAGCTGGACCATAAGGAAGGCTGAGCGAAGGAAGATAGATGCTTTTGAACTGTGGTGTTGGAGGAAAATTCTGAGAGTGCCTTGGACTGCAAGAAGATCAAACCAGTCCATACTCCAGGAAATAAAGCCAGACTGCTCACTTGAAGGAATGATATTAAAGGCAAAACTGAAGTACTTTGGCCACATAATGAGAAGACAGGATACCCTGGAGAAGATGCTGATGCTAGGAAAAGTGGAAGGCAAAAGGAAGAGGGGCCGACCAAGGGCAAGATGGATGGATGGTATTCTGGAGGTGACGGACTCAACCATTGGGGAGCTGGGGATGGTGACGGCCGACAGAAAGCTCTGGCGTGAACTGGTCCATGAAGTCACGAAGAGTCGGAAACGACTGAACGAATAAACAACAACAAAAGGTTTCTTGTTAATTTTTGCATATTTAGAATTAACTCTATATATTTTTTCAATTTCATCATCTATTTTCTCCTCCTCCCAATCTATCAAATCAGTACCCCTCCACCCCTCTTATTCTTATGTAACATTCTTTTTCTTTCAATTCCAGTAGTGCTAGGCGTTCTTCCTCTTCTTCTCTTTTTTCTTCACATTTATCCATTTGTTTTTTAATTTGTTGTATTTCAATATTAAATTTTTTTTCTATAATATCCATTTTTTGGTCTATCCTTTTTTCCAAATCTTCTAATCTTTCTTCTAACACTTTTTTCACAGTCTGTGTTATTGTTTCTGTGGTTTTTATTGTAAAATCTTCAAATAAGGCTTTCAACCGTTCACCATCAGATCCTCTTCTTAGTTGTCGTTTTGTGGCCATATTTTTTCCAACACCTTTCTATTTGTTATTTCCACCTTTGATAACAAGATCTATATTCTAACTAATTAATATATATATATCTATATTCTAACTAATTAATATATTACAATATCTTATATCCTTATCCTTATATATATTTCCACTATTGTTTTATCTTATTTTATATTATACACAAACATACAAACAATATAATACAATACTATACTTATAGGTTTCCTTTATATATTCAATATTACTTTTTCCAAAATGTCTTTAAGATGGCCACTCTTAATAATTAATTAATTGAGTTTCAGGTTTGTTTTTTTTTGAGAAGTACTTCTTCCTTTCAGTCTCTCTCGCTTATTTTTTTGTTAAGAAATTTAGGCTTCTTTTAACTTTAATCCTCCATTATAAAGTTGTGGCAGAAAAATCAACCTTCGTCAGACCGTTTGTCTGACTTAGCCCGTTGGAATTGCTTTTGTCTCTCTTACCACTCAGCGTTATGAGCCTCCATTTCCCTCCGACATTGACAATAACGAGACAGCAAACGAACAGATGGAGTGAACTTGTCCAGCTCGAATCCTTTCGTGGTGGCTGAGGTTCTTTTCCAGAGAGGTTTTCCTCCACCTCTCTGGCCGATCTCGTTCCTTCTCCTTCTGACGAAATCACTTTTTCCAAACGGCTGCAGAAAAACTTTTTCGCAGAGCTCTTCTTCACCACGTCTAGTCGCTTTCTCTGCTCACCCGGAAGTCTCCAATCCAAATCATTAAAGAGAAATAGAGTCATCGTAATTTCATTATCCATCCTATTACACATTTTTAATTTTACCCCACCTCAAAGTATACCAACACATTTATATGTATCCCTACTACATCCAGGGCTTTACTCTTGTAAAAATCAAACACCGCAACTGCCCCCCTTGATAATTCAAACCTTCCAACAAAATTGTTCTTGCTAGAAGCAAGCAATCCAATTATCCCCCTCAGAAATTCAAATTTACCAGCAAAAACGTCTTCTTTCTCATAACAATCTCCCAGAAAGCCATAACAATCCCACATATAATCTGCAGCTCTCCATGCGATCTGCACCTCAGACTGTCGTTTTAACTCGTTCAGTACCAAAATGGAGTCTTCAGTCTTCCTGTCAGTAGAAAAATCTTCCTCTTTGCCAGAGGAAACATCTTATCTATCTTCTTCCATAACATATTCATCCAGGTGGTACATCTTAGAAATAATCACTTCCCCAATGTCCCAAAAGTTCTGCAGCATAAATTGACGGCATTCTGAGAGTGTCTTTTTAAAGTTCTGCTTAAATTCACAACGGAAGGTTGAAAACAGGTTTTTAAAATCTTCAATTTCCAGGCAGTATGTTATGGCGCCCTCTAGCTTCTAAACTCACAAAGATAGGAGTTAATGAATTAATACAAAGCTCTGAATGAAACTCAAACTGAAGGAAGTTCAATATAAGACTGGCACAAAAAAAAGGTAGATTAATAAACATTCACAAAGAAATTGAGCAGAAAACTAAAGATTCACACAACAAATCCAACATGTAGGGAAATACTCAGTCCTTAGCAATCGGAAGGTATTTTTTTCTCAGTCCTTCTTCTTAATCTTTAAATGGGAAAACAAGCCGTAATTTAAAAATTAAAAAATTAAATCCAGAAATAACGATAAGCACTAAGAGAATCCGCTCCTTCTTTCTGTAGAAAGCCTCACTTAGGGTACAAAATCTTAAAAATAAACTTGGGTGTTTAAGAAGTGGGGTGGCAGGGCTTACTGTCCCTTTAAGGGGCTTGCAGCACGGCTCAGAAATGGTGAAATCCCAGCCTCCCAGCGAAACCATACCGATTGATCCTGCACGCTGTCCAGGAACTCCTGGCTGCACCTCACCGTCTGGAGGACGAATGGGTTGATTCTAAGTGTTTTCCTTAATCCGGAAAGCGCTCGGGGCTACAGGAGAAACCACCCTCTGCCAAAAAAAACCTAACTATCCTAGGATCTGAGAGAAGTTTAAAAATTAGAGTTCTCACCCATCCACGTGTTCTGCATCATACAGGATCTGAAAACTAATAGTAGGAGATACTGTAGATAGTTGTACATTCAAACCAGGTTAGACTCAACTATCAAAATTTAGAAAGGGTATTTAACTGTAATACTGTAAGTGGTTCAGCAAGAATAGGACTGCAGCAATAACTCCAAACCTTGAAACATAAGCAATAGCAGTCCTAAAGCGCCCATGTGTCAAGCAGCCTCTTTTCCATAGCTCTCCACTTCCAGGCATTTAGAATAAAAATGTTGGGAATCTGATTGTGCTATGAATAAATTATAGTCATTCTCTTCCCGGATAAATATCAAATACTGCAGGTACACTTGAATTTCTGCTTCAAAGAAAAGCACAGGTCCAGGCAAAGAAAAATGCAAAGGGAGGCTCGGTCTGATACAATTGAGACGCCAAATCGACATGTTAAGGAAACTATGGAATAATATCACTGTCATACATACATATGTTGCTAAGGAAGAGAGATGTCTAATATTAATGAAGTAGATTGAAGCAACCCAGAAATTCTCATATTTGGCATCAGATGCCAATTAACCATGAAAACCCTTCCAAAGAATGGAAGAAGAACTCTACAGTCCCCCATCCAGATTCCAGATTCCATTTTAAGCTACAGTATCTAGAGACCTCCAAGAGTGTGTAGGTAGATATTGGGTAACAAACTGTCCAAGACATATTCCATTTACTACCCATTTCAGTGGAGGAAACATAAGATCTCTTAAGCCTATCTGAAGGGTCGTCTATCTTTTTAATCCCACAATCCCCCCAAGCCTGCAACCAGTGCTTTATTCTTCAAATGAACCCTTGTTCCCTTTTGGAAAACATGGTCAGTGATACGTAAGGTTATGAATTTTACTGTTAATGGAAGGGCCAAACAAGTTGTGACTTAGACTGGGCACCAGGAATTCCTAAAATGGTACCACTGCTGTTCATCTTTCATTTTTGTTGTTGGCTTTAACAATTAATCTAGCCAAGAATTTTAGTCTGCTCTTTATATCTATTTAACTTTCATCTGGCTTATCTTGCCTGAGCTGCAGAGCTAAGCAGAGTCAGGCCTTGTTGGTACTTGACAGGAAACTACCAGCGAATATTAGGGCTGTAAATTGAGTTCTTGAGGAATTGCTGAAATGGGTTTAAAAGGCAGGACTTGACTGACCTTGTCTGGCTTGGGAACTAAAGCGCACACCTGGTTAATACCTGGATGGCAGACCACCAAGGAGCGTCAGAGCTAAAGGCTAGACTGGAAGTAGAAAACATCCCAGGAGAAGAGAACTGCACGGACATGTTTGGTGTTGAGGAGCATGGAGGTAGCCTTGAGGAAGGTGTGCAACTGCAGTTACAAACCCATCAGCTTAGCCTGGAAAAACAAGGGGGGGGGTGAGGAAAAACCTCACAATTGTCCCACCTTGACTCTCTTTGGTATAAGAGGGAGGGGGAGAGAAACTCTATCAGGCTTTCAAGCTTCTGTTATTATATTCTATAAGAGTAAAGTAGAGTAACAGTAAGTCTTGTGTTTTCTGGTTCCCGACCTGGCCTACCTCAACTTGGCTCAACTTGCACAATGTCCAAAAGAACTCAAATGAGAGAACTTTTTCCAAGAGTTTTAAAGACTTAAAGGAGCCTATTGTGCTTAATATAAACGTATTATATAACACTAGTGTGAATCCTTAGCTTTCTGGGAATGTGGTGTCCTTGGTGCTCTCGGAGCTTGGTTGTTTGCTTGCAGACATCTCATTACCCGAGTAGGTAACATCATCAGTGCGAGTGAGTATGGCGTTTGCTCCCTGTTTATATACAGTAGTTTGCCCTGCCAGTTTTGGTGGGTGTGCAGTTTTTTTCCTTAGTAGTTTCTTGATTACGGTATTGTTTTCTACCTGATTGCTTGTCTGGTGTTAATCCATGCTTATCTGGATGTTGGCTGCTGGAGAGGATGTGTCCTGGTCTTTTTGTTTCCTTCTTAGCTTTTTTTATGTCTCTTTTGAATGGTGTGTAACTATGATTTCTCTCTGTGTGTCTATTGAGGGCTGATTTGTCCGAATGCCAAGCTCCCAGGAATTCCCTAACATTTTTGGATTTATCTTGGTCCAGGATGCTCACAGTTTCCCAGTTGAAACTATGGTTGAGTCTTTCTGTGTGTTGAGAGATTAAGAAGTTTTCATCTTCTAACTGCTAGTTGGAGTTCGTGGATGCACTCTGCTTGTCTTCTGCCAGTCTGTCCTACATAGTGGCTGTTGCAGTCCTTACACTGTATGTTGTAGATGACTTCTGTTTTTTCTTCTTGGCTTACTGGGTCTTTTGGTTTGCTTAAGGTGTTATGGAGGGCTTTAGCTGGTTTGTGTGCTACGGTGATGCCGTGTGGTTGTAATAGCCTGTTGGTTGTTTCTGAGATATTTTGGTTTACGGTAATTTTATTCTTTTCATAGCTTGTGTTGGTTGTGCTGTAGTGGGTTGAGTGGTCAGGAACTTTTTGATAAACTTACGTGGGTATCCATTTTGTTGGAAAATCCTGTATAGATGTTTTATATTTATATTTTATATTTTATGTTTTATATTATAACATGTTGTAGATAGATAGATACTTTATTGATTTAGTCTTTTGACCATATCAAGTAAAAAAGAAGTTAAAATAAAAAGCCAATATAAACATACAAGTGAATATGAGTAAATACAAATAAAACTATAATACAGATTCATATCAAACCATCACCCCTACAGTCAACTCCAATCTGGTCTATGTAATCTGTCCTCTTTAGGATTGCATTTGATATGAAGAGTGCAGTCTTGCTAGTAATGAGCTGGTTCTTACCCTGTAAAAAATAAGAAAGTTTCTGCTGGCTGCTCCAGTATTTTTTATTTTTTAAATATAAATCTAAGTGGACAGTCCTTTCTACAGAATATAATTTGCAATCAAATAAGTTATGTGCAGTATCTTCAACAACTGGGGCACCACAAATACATAATCTGTCTTCATAAGGAACTCCTTGGAACCTCCCATATCTTACCATGGAGTCTAATTGATCGAAACGAGCTCTAGTAAAAGCTCTTCTGAGATGTTGGGGGAAGGAAGTTGTTAAATAATTTTCTAGTTGAAAGACTGATTTGTGTTGGGCCAGCCACTTCAGGGACTTAGCATGTTTAAGGGCTGCTATATCTGTCAGATTTCCCGTATGAAATTGGCAAATATTTTCTGTACGGAGAACTGTGTCTCATGATTTCTGTGTCTCATGATGACGTAACGCCAGGTGGCTAGATAACAAAAAGGCCTTCCCATAACTTTGAATGGCTTTGTTTACATCTCTTCATTAGATATGAATTGTTTACGTCTAGTTTCTAGACCTTCCCATGGGAACAAGTCCTCCTGATTCCGTGGGACGCCTTGCTCTGTTCAGAGCAAGGGAGGGGGGAAATAACGTGCTTGCTTAGATGCAGCACTGCCACCCAATAGCAGGTCACGCTAATGTGCTATGGCCTACTGCTTTAGGCCTAGTGTGTGTCACACCTAGGTTCCAGCCAATCAGAAAGCTGGAAGAACTGAATATCAAACCATGCAAAATGGTGTTCTATGCTTCTTGACTTTTTGTGTCTTTAGCCATGTAGTTCTTCATGTGTGTTCTACTTCTGAGGGTAGCTATGCCTGGCTATACGTTTCAGCCATGGCATGAGCTCTGGCCCTGGAAACAATACATGAATCTCTACTTGTGAGTTTGTTTTCCTTTTGCAATGCTGTACCATGTATATTCAACTTTCCTTTTTGCGATAATGTGATTGTATATACATTATTGCCTTATGCTACAAATAAACACTTTTAGCCCTAAAAGCTGCACTCTGTCTTGTTTATTCTCAAGCCTCAATTTTTTCCCTATAAGCCAGCGCACACCCCATCAATATCCTCTTGTGCAGCCATATCCAAAACCCTTTGTTTGAAATTTTTCTTAGCCTTCAAATCTAATTGGGCTGGAAAATGAGCTGAAAATCCATATTGTGAGATGGTATTGGTAAGTCGGGACGCCCAAGCACGAGGAGGCATATTCTGCATCTGCTCTTCAAGACAAAGCTTGGGTAATCTGTCTGAGTCCATGGACAGGATCTTCAGCCAGTAATTAAATACTTTAGTTACCGAGTGGCTTTGTATGGGGGGTATACCTAACTCTGCTCTTACTGCTCGAGTTGGAGTTGACTTGTCCACCCCCAAGATGCATTTCAGAAAAGAGGACTGTATCTGTTCAAACAAAGGGACATTTAGGTGACCCCACAATTCTGCACCATATGTGATAATTGGGACTATTTTACAGTTATATACCTTTATTATTGGGGTTAACGATCCTGGGTAGCTATGGTTGATAAGCTGCTTTATGGCATTGGCACAGGCTGTAGCCTTTAGGGAACTCTTCTTGAAATGAGGGAGCCATGATCCTGTTTCGGTAAAAACAATCCCTAGATATAAATAGGACTTAACCTGGTCTATATGTTCCCTGTCCAGGGTCCAGTTATACCTGATCCTCCTCTTCCCAAAAACAACTACCTTAGTCTTGGATTTGTTGATGGACAGGTAGTTACATGTACAATACATACTAATCCTACGTAGCAGTCTTCTCATTCCTACTCGGGTATGTGACATCAATACCATGTCATCAGCGTAAAGCAGTATGTTTACGTGTTTGTTTTTAATTTTAGGCGTGTGTGTCAACTGAATATAAAAACTTTGGGATGTCTCTTATATATAAATTAAACAAAATAGGGGCCAGTATGCATCCTTGTCTGACCCCTTTGTGGGTATTAATAGTCCCTGTTAAGGAACTATTTGCTCCAGTACGTACCCTTAAGCAGGAATTTGAATACAATGCCTTGATTAAAGAGAGGAGTCTGGGTTCCATATTCATATCTGTTAGTTTCTTCCAAAGGAGTTCCCTATTTATTGAATCAAATGCTGCACTACGGTCAATGAAAGTTGTATACAGTTGGTTCCCATTGGCTGTGTATTTGTCTATTAAGTAGCATAAGATTAAACAATTATCAATGGTAGAGCATCCAGGTCTGAAACCAGATTGCTCTTCAGGTAGCAGGTCCTTTTCATACACCCAATCCTCAATCTTATATAAAAGATATTTAGCATACAGTTTAGCTACAATATCAATTAGACTGATTGGTCGATAATTAGAGGGGTCGCCCTTATCCCCCTTTTTATAAATGGGAATCACAATAGAGAGCTCCCAACCAGCTGGAATTTGGCATGAGTTATTTATGTGGGTAAATAAGCCTGCAAGTAGGGGAGCCCACCAGTTAATGTGTCCTTTAAATAATTCAGGGGGAAGATCTTCGCCGGGAGCCTTGTTAGGCTTCAGAGTCTGTATGAGACCTCTAATCTCCCGTTCGGTCACTGGGGGACAGAATGGAAAAGGGCTGCAAGCCTTCTCTGATACATTTTGTATATCTGCCATTCCGTTACCACTTGGGGCTGTGAAAAGTTGGCTATAATAATCCTCCCAGGTGGAGGCGGGTATTGGAATATCCAAGGAATACGTACATTCCTTCAGTATTCCTGCAACCGAATGCCAGAAAAAGACTGGATTTGTATTTTTGGCAGCTAACTCTAGGTTTAGCCAGAGTGAGGATAAATAAAGAGATTTCTTGCTCTTAATGGTTTTCTTGTACTTTTGTCTGAGTGCTAGCATGGCAGTATGATTATTATTTGAAGGGTGAGTCCGTGCTACCCGCATAGCTAGCCTTAATCTTTTTCTCTGTACGTAACACTCAGAGTCAAACCAGGCCTTGTTGGTACTTGACAGGAAACTACCAGGGAATATTAGGGCTGTAAATTGAGTTCTTGAGGAATTTCTGAAATGGGTTTAAAAGGCAGGACTTGACTGACCTTGTCTGGCTTGGGAACTAAAGCGCACACCTGGTTAATACCTGGATGGCAGACCACCAAGGAGCATCAGAGCTAAAGGCTAGATTGGAAGTAGAAAACATCCCAGGAGAAGAGAACTGCACGGACATGTTTGGTGTTGAGGAGCATGGAGGTAGCCTTGAGGAAGGTGTGCAACTGCAGTTACAAACCCATCAGCTTAGCCTGGAAAAACAAGGGGGGGGGGTGAGGAAAAACCTCACAATTGTCCCACCTTGACTCTCTTTGGTATAAGAGGGAGGGGGAGAGAAACTCTATCAGGCTTTCAAGCTTCTGTTATTATATTCTATAAGAATAAAGTAGAGCAACAGTAAGTCTTGTCTTTTCTGGTTCCCGACCTGGCCTACCTCAACTTGGCTCAACTTGCTCAATGTCCCAAAGAACTCAAATGAGATAACTTTTTCTTTTTTTTTACATAAATTTTATTAGATTTTTAAATATACAAAGCTAAAAGTTAAAGATGAAACGGAAATAGAAATACAAATTAAAAGAAAAGAAAAAGAAAAGTGCAGTAAAGAAAAAGAAAAAAAAATAAAGAAAAAGACATACATAGAAGTTGGATAACCTCCGATCCATCTATGGTCATAAGAATAAAGTAGATAGTTTGTTTTAACATGCTGGCTATTCATATAACATTCATGTATTTTTCCTTGTCTATTATATACTATTTATCTATAATCTAATCATCAAAACCCCATATTTAGCTTTACTCCTCCTGCTTTTTGCAAATAGTCCATCAAAAATTTCCACTCTTTAAAGAGTAATAATTTAAATTTTCTTTTAGTAGGCAAATCAATTTGTCATTTTCTGCCATTTCTAGTAATTTCAACATCCATTCCTGTATTGTTGGTACACTTTAATTTTTCCAAAACTATACATATGTAAGTAAAGAGAAAAAGGTTTTCTATTTGTGCATCCCAAATTCCAGATAAAAAGAAAAAAATCTAGTTTAAGTCTTTTAATTTATACCCAACCCTACTATTATACTATGCATATAGAAGTAAAAAGAAAAGAATTTTTCTATTTATACAACCCAGATTCCAAAAAAAAAAAAAAAAATCTGGTTTAATTCTTTTAAGTTATACCCAACCCTACTGTTTTTGATCTCTCACTATAATATTTCTTCAGATTTTGCTCTTTTGTAACTTTTCTCACAAAATATCTTGGCAATTTCTTATCTCTAACGTAACGTGAGTCAACTCTGAAAATTTTATCTATCTCAGAGTCCATGTCTTCTTCTTCTATCTCTAAGTATTGAACTAAAGCATCAACTATATATTTTCTCATATTCTCATCTAATTTTTCTAGGGCTCCTCTCAGACTCAAAAAAAATTCTTCTCTCATTTCTGCTAGTACAATAGCATCTAAATTATATTCCATAGTAATAGAATCTGATTTAATCTCCAATTTCTTAACCTGACCTTGTGTCTCTTTAAAATCCCCTGGAAAAATATTTGCAATTTCTTTGACAATCTGTATTTCATTTCTAAATTCTTTTTTTGAGTCTTCCTTCATCACTTCCATTTTCTCTTCTACTTGTTGATCTAGAAGATTGTCCATTTTTTTGTCTATTTTTATATCTAAAGAAGTAATTAAGTCATCCATCTTTTTCTCCAAGGTAACAGTTAAGATATCCATCTTTTCCTCCAAGGCAGTAGTTGAATCATCTATTTTTTGGTTCAGTGCTGTAATTGCATCCAATATTTTTTCCATTTCTGATGTTGGTACTTCTGAAGGTGCAGCCATGGACTCCATTTCCTTATCTCTATCCCTCTTCACTCTTGCAACCGCAGTAACCAGGTTGTATATAATATTCCTGTAAAGAGGGAAAAAAAATAACAAAAGACAAAAAAAACCCACTATAAACAATAAAAAAAGAAAAAGGAAAGAAGAGGGATAAAAATTATTAAAGATTCAAAAGAAAAAAGGGGGAAGAGAGGAAAAAAAATCCACATACAATAAAAAATTAAAAAATAAAAATAATACTGCCTTTTCTTAATAGATGTTGCATTAAAAAAAGGGCAAAATGTACTTTGGTAAAATCAACAGTTCTCACATGAAAAAAATAAAAGATAAGAGTACAACGGGTAAGTCCTTTAGCTATAGTCAAAATATCCTTGAAAATGTAATAATCCAGTTCTCAGGCAAGCTTATAATCACAAGTGCCAAAGAGGAGAGAGAAGAAAAGAAAAAAAAAAAGAGAAGGGGGGGGGGGAAGGAGAAAGCCCCAACTCCAAATGTCTTCACTCTCCAAGACAAAAAGCAACAAGAAAGTCCACTAAAATCCCATATAATAAGGAAATTCCAAAAACTGTTCAAAACAAAGATATTCCAAAAATACCCATTATAATCCAAATAATTTCCAAACGCATTACAGGAAAAAAAGGGAAAAAAAATACCATCTCAAGATGAAAAGCAGAAAAGAAAAAAATAAAATAAAAGGCAGACCGTTAACCCATTTGAATTCAAAATCCAGAGAGGAAAATAGATTAGTCCCACTTCGGTAAATAAGCCATTCGTCAATAGTCAATGTCACTCCATATCACCTCCAAGTAAAGTCATTATTCTTTAAACTCCCACCATTTCTCAAGTCTTCTTTAGCAAGAAAGTTACACAAGCACCAGCAGAATCGATCATGTCCATAGAAGGATCTTAGCAGATAATATGTAAAATTAAAATAAACACAAATATAAAACAGTGACTAAAAGTGCTGAATTTAGGTGCTGTTGTTGTTTATTCGTTCAGTCGTTTCCGACTCTTCGTGACTTCATGGACCAGCCCACGCCAGAGCTTTCTGTCGGCCGTCACCATCCCCAGCTCCCCAATGGTTGAGTCCGTCGCCTCCAGAATACCATCCATCCATCTTGCCCTTGGTCGGCCCCTCTTCCTTTTGCCTTCCACTTTTCCTAGCATCAGCTTCTTCTCCAGGGTATCCTGTCTTCTCATTATGTGGCCAAAGTACTTCAGTTTTGCCTTTAATATCATTCCCTCAAGTGAGCAGTCTGGCTTGATTTCCTGGAGTATGGACTGGTTTGATCTTCTTGCAGTCCAAGGCACTCTCAGAATTTTCCTCCAACACCACAGTTCAAAAGAATCTATCTTCCTTCGCTCAGCCTTCCTTATGGTCCAGCTCTCGCAGCCATAGGTTACTACAGGAAATACCATTGCTTTAACTATGCGGACCTTTGTTGTCAGTGTGATGTCTATGCTCTTAACTATTTTATCAAGATTTGCCATTGCTCTCCTCCCAAGAAGTAGACATCTTCTGATTTCCTGGCTGCAGTCAGCATCTGCAGTAATCTTTGCGCCTAGAAATACAAAGTCTGTCACTGCCTCCACTTTTTCTCCCTCTATTTGCCAGTCATCAATCAAGCTCGTTGCCATAATCTTGGTTTTTTTGAGGTTTAACTGCAACCCAGCTTTTGCACTTTCTTCTTTCACCTTCGTCATAAGGCTCCTCAACTCCTCCTCGCTTTCAGCCATCAAAGTGGTATCATCTGCATATCTGAGATTGTTAATGTTTCTTCCAGCAATTTTAACTCCAGCCTTGGATTCCTCAAGCCCAGCATGTCGCATGATGTGTTCTGCGTACAGGTTGAATAGGTAGGGTGAGAGTATACAACCCTGCCGTACTCCTTTCCCAATCTTAAACCAGTCCGTTGTTCCGTGCTCTGTTCTTACCGTTGCTACTTGGTCGTTATACAGATTCCTTAGGAGGCAGACAAGATGACTTGGTATCCCCATACCACCAAGAACTTGCCACAATTTGTTATGATCCACACAGTCAAAGGCTTTAGAATAGTCAATAAAACAGAAATAGATGTTTTTCTGAAATTCCCTGGCTTTCTCCATTATCCAGTGGATATTGGCAATTTGGTCTCTAGTTCCTCTGCCTTTTCTAAACCCAGCTTGTACATCTGGCAATTCTCGCTCCATGAATTGCTGTAGTCTACCTTGCAAGATCTTGAGCATTACCTTACTGGCATGTGAAATAAGTGCCACTGTTCGATAGTTTGAACATTCTTTAGTGCTTCCCTTTTTTGGTATGGGGATATAAGTTGATTTTTTCCAATCTAATGGCCATTCTTGTGTTTTCCAAATTTGCTGGCATATGGCATGCATCACCTTGACAGCATCATCTTGCAAGATTTTAAACAGTTCAGCTGGGATACCATCGTCTCCTGCTGCCTTGTTATTAGCAATGCTTCTTAAGGCCCATTCAACCTCACTCTTCAGGATGTCTGGCTCTAACTCACTGACCACACCGTCAAAGCTATCTCCTATATTATTATCCTTCCTATACAGATCTTCCGTATATTCTTGCCACCTTTTCTTGATCTCTTCTGCTTCTGTTAGGTCCTTACCATCTTTGTTTTTGATCATACCCATTTTTGCCTGGAATTTACCTCCGATGTTTCTAATTTTCTGGAAGAGGTCTCTTGTCCTTCCTATTCTATTGTCTTCTTCCACTTCCACACATTGCTTGTTTAAAAATAATTCCTTATCTCTTCTGGCTAACCTCTGGAATTTTGCATTTAATTGGGCATATCTCCCCCTATCACTGTTGCCTTTTGCTTTCCTTCTTTCTTGGGCTACTTCCAGTGTTTCAGCAGACAGCCATCTTGCATTCTTGGTTTTCTTTTTCTTTGCGACGTTTTTTGTTGCCGCCTCCTGAACAATGTTGCGAACTTCTGTCCATAGTTCTTCTGGGACCCTATCTACTAAATCTAGTCCCTTAAATCTATTCTTCACCTCCACTGCATATTCCTTAGGAATATTAGTGAGCTCATATCTAACTGATCTGTGGGTCTTCCCTATTCTCTTTAGTCTGATTCTAAATTTTGCAATAAGAAGTTCGTGATCTGAACTACAGTCAGCTCCAGGTCTTGTTTTTACCGACTGTATAGAGGTCCGCCACCTTTGGCTGCAAAGGATGTAGTCAATCTGATTTCGGTGTCGACCATCTGGTGAAGTCCATGTATAAAGTCGTCTTTTAGGTTGTTGGAAGAGAGTGTTTGTTATGCACAGTGAGTTGTCTTGGCAAAATTCTATCAGCCTATGTCCTGCTTCATTTTGTTCTCCCAGACCATGCTTGCCTGTAATTCCAGGTGTCGTCTGACTACCCACCTTAGCATTCCAGTCTCCTGTAATGAAAATAACATCTCTTTTTGGTGTATTATCTAGTAGGTGCTGCAGATCCTCATAGAACTGATCTACTTCTGCTTCTTCAGCATCTGTGGTTGGGGCGTATATTTGGATCACTGTGATGTTAAATGGCTTACCCTGAATTCGAATTGAGATCATTCTATCGTTTTTTGGATTGTATCCAAGCACTGCTTTAGCCACTTTATTATTAATTATGAAGGCTACTCCATTTCTTCTGTGGTCCTGTTGTCCACAGTAGTAGATCTGGTGGTCATCTGATGTGAAGTGGCCCATCCCAGTCCATTTCAGTTCACTGACACCTAAAATGTCTATATTTAATCTTGACATCTCACCAATAACCACATCCAATTTGCCCTGGCTCATAGATCTTACATTCCAGGTTCCTATGGTGTGTTGATCTTTAGAACATCGGATTCGTCGTTCACCACCAGCACCGTCGGCCGCTAGCCGTCCTTTCGGCTTTGAGCTAGCTGCGTCATCACATCTGGGGCTAGTTGAACGTATCCTCTGTTCCTCCCCAGTAGCATTTTGACCATCTTCCGACCTGGGAGTCCCATCTTCCGATGGTATACCGACATATCTTTGGTTGTACTGATCCATTTAGTTTTCATGGCAAGAATACTGGGGTGGGTTGCCATTACCTTCCCCAGGGATCGTATTTAGTCTGACCTCTCTGCCACGACCTTCCCGTCTTGGGTGTCCCTTCACGGTTTAGCTCATGGTTTCATTGAGGTTCTCAAGCTCCAGCACCACGACAAGGTAACGATCTCCTTTGCTGGAGATTTAGGTGCTACTTATCTGAAAAGATTTCGCTGTTTCCTGCAGAGCAATAACGATGGTTCCTCCAGTCGCTTTCGTCGCTTCAATTTCCTTTTTCCCATGGTGGAAAAACGGGAATTAGGAAAGAGCGACAGTTCCGGCGACCCTTGTGGTTTATCTTCTGATCCCCTTTTCTTCAAAGGGGAGATTTCAGCAGTTTTATTTCTTTAAAAACCGCTGCAAGCAGGCAAACACCGGAGCCGAGCCAGGAGCGCTCGGTTCAGCGCACCGGCGTCTTCAGCACCCGGAAGCGATCTGAAATGAGATAACTTTTTCCAAGAGTTTTTAAAGACTTAAAAGAGCCTATTGTGCTTAATATAAATGTATTATATAACACTAGTGTGAATCATTAACTTTGTAGGGAATGTGGTGTCCTTGGTGCTCTCGGAGCTTGGTTGTTTGCTTGCTGACAATCCATTACCCGACTAGGTAACATCATCAGTGCGAGTGAATGTGGCGTTTGCTCCCTGTTTATATACAGTAGCTTGCCCTGCCAGTTTTGGTGGGTGTGCAGCTTTTTTCCTTAGTAGTTTCTTGATTACGGTATTGTTTTCTACCTGATTGCTTGTCTGGTGTTAATCCATGCTTATCTGGATGTTGGCTGCTGTAGAGGATGTGTCCTGGTCTTTTTGTTTCCTTCTTAGCTTTTTTAACGTCTCTTTTGAATGGTGTGTAAATACGATTTATCTCTATGTGTCTATTGAGGGCTGATTTGTCTGAATGCCAAGCTTCCAGGAATTCCCTAACATTTTTGGATTTAGCTTGGTTTAGGATGCTCACAGTTTCCCAGTTGAAACTGTGGTTGAGTCTATCTCTGTGTTGTGAGATTAAGAAGTTTTCATCTTCTGACTGCTAGTTGGTGTTCGTGGATGCACTCTGTTAGTCTTCTGCCAGTCTGTCCTACATAGTGGCTGTTGCAGTCCTTACACTGTATGTTGTAGATGACTCCTTTTTTTTTCTCCTTGGCCTACTGGGTCTTTTGGTTTGCTTAAGATCTTATGGAGGGCTTTAGTTGGTTTGTGTGCTACGGTGATGCCGTGTGGTTGTAATAGCCTGTTGGTTGTTTCTGAGATGTTTTGGTGTACGGTAATGTTATTCTTTTCATAGCTTGTGTTGGTTGCGCTGTAGTGGGTTGAGTGGTCAGCCACTTTTTGATAAACATGCGTGGGTAGCCATTTTGTTGGAAGATAGCCATTTTGTTGGAAGATGCTGTATAGATGTTTTATATTTATATTTTATATTATAACATGTTGTAATATTTAAAAATGTTTTACTGAATTTCATCTAGCGGGATCCAGGAGGCGTGCCTTCTCTGCAGTAGCACCCGCCCTTTGGAACATTCTGCCCCTTGAGGTGAGGCTAGCCCCCACACTCCTGACCTTCCAAAAGCAATTAAAGACCTGGCTCAGCCACCTCGCCTGGGATGGGAAGAGTAATAGCTCTTCTTGGAGATGGCTTGCGCCGTAGAGTTCGGCTCGCAAACATTACATAACAACCTCTTGGATTTTATATTTTTAATATTTAAATTATATAAAGTATTTTATATGTTTTTAATTACTAACTTGACTGTAAACCGCCCAGAGTCCCCTGGGCGGTGATATAAGTTGGAAATAAATAAAAATAAATAAATAAATATCTCCACATTACGCACCAAGCTTTTTTCTTAAAGAAATCAGACAGCCCAACTACCCCCCCTCAAAAGCTTCGACTTCTCTTGAAGAGAATTCCCATACATATTAACCCCTTCTTTTCCAAGGCACTCCATCAAAAGATCCATTTCACGTATGGCTTGCAACCCGATCTGTCCCTTTAATTTCTTCAACTCCACTCTCCAATCTTCCTCCAGCATCTCAGCCGAAGTCGAAGAAACATTCCTGATGCTGTTAAATTCCTCCATTTCATCCACAAGATGCCCAAATGGATGAGACATTTTAAAGCTCATATCTTCTACAATGTCCTGAATGCCTTGCATAAAAAGTTGGTAAGAATCAGAAAAAGTTTGCTTAAGGTTTTGATGGAAATCAGAGAGTCTGCTTGAATTCCTCGATGTCTCACGCCGTAGAGTATGACGCCCCCTAGGAGCTTAATCAGTGAAAGTCGAAGATATGAGGACGTTCAAAAGTTGTTTACATGAAGTGAGAGTGAAAAGCAGACTGTTCTCAGGCGAAAGTGAAGACAGAAAGCTGAAGGTTCAAATTGGTTGATTCAATGTGTAGGAGAATGGTAATTTCTTCAAATCCAGCAGAAAGATAATAACAGGGAAACAATTATTCAGTCTCAAATCCTCCTTAATATTTGGATGGGAAACAAGCCAAAACTTAAAAAGAGTTTTTTTTTAACACCAAAAATAACAATAAGTGCCAAGAGAGCCCGCTTCTCCTTGTCATAAAAAGCCTCTCTTAAGGTACATAAACTTAAAAAAATATAAATTGGGTGATTTAGAAATAGGGTGGCAGGACTTAGTGTCTCTTTAAGGCTATAGCGCAGCTTGGAAATGGTGACGTCCCAGCCTCCCGGCGGCTCTTACCAGATGAGTGCGAACGCCATTTCCGATCCTCTGGCTACAAGTCACCGTTCCGGAGGACGGATGGGATGATTTCTTGTCCGTGAACACACACCTGGGCTTCGGGAAAAACCTGCCTGAGCACCCCAAAAAACGCCGCATTATCCACTGCTTGGTCCAGAAATAAATCTGCCTGTCTGCTGTTGTAAGCAACCTCTATCTTCCAGGTTGAAATAAAGCACGGAGTCACACAGACTATATTTACTATACAGTATAGACAATATTTACAATCACCTTAACCACCTCAAGTAAACTACCAAACAACCAAATGTTTACCGTTCACAGTTTATATACACAATACCTTGCTGACTCATACACAATGTCTTCCCAGCAACAGAACAGGTGCTGTCAATTAGCCCTCAATTAGCCCTCAAGGTTGGAGTGACTAACTCCTGCCATCTCCTGAGTTAATTGTTCCCAGCTGTGGGACATTACCTTGTCTTTTCAGTATTTTTTATATTGAGGCTGTTAAAAGTCACCAGATAATATATTTTTCCGTGAACACACTGCACTTCTTATGTTCCCTGTGGTCTGGCCGAGACATAGCAATGTTTCCTTCTAATATGGAGTTACAACAGCATAATATATTATTTCTAATTTATTTAAATTACATTATCTTTGCCTTTGGTATTATTTTTGGATAGACAGCCAGTTTGGTCTAATGGTTAAGGTGCTAGTCTATGAGTGGGAAATCTGAGTTCTAGTCCCGTCTTAGGTAAGGAAACCAGCTGGGTGACTTTGGGCTAGTTGCTATCTAAGGAGAGTACAACAATCCATCCAACACAGGCAGGACAAGCCAGGGTATATAAACAGAAAGCAAGTCCTACTCCCGTTTTGCACTGAAGATGTTGCCTAGCCTGGCAATCAAACATCTGCAAGAAAACAACAAGGCTCAGAGAGCACCAAGGACTCCATAGTAGCTATCTCTCAGGCTTAGGAAGAAGGAATGAACAGATGGGAACAGAAAGGGAATGGCGGCAGTTAGATCTGAATTGATGTTATTAAAGAGTATTCTTCAAAGCCTGCCAGTAGGCTATAAAAAGGAGGACCCTTTACTGTTGTTTATTCCCCAGTCAGTAGACTTCAATGGCATCCTTTCTGACTGATCTACTTTAAGGCTAGCAGCTCTAGACCCAAGGTGTAATGGCTGCTGTCCTCAAATCCCAAAAATTAGAACTTCACTCAGTTTCATTAGAAAGTGAAAGTAACTTTACTTGGAGATCGATACAAGCAGAGAAAAGAGAAAGCTGCAACTGATTTCTTTTGGCGCGAAACGCTAGTTTAAACTATTCTACCCACAGAGCGCTCTGCACTCCCCCTTCCCTTGCGCCTGGTTCAGACAGTTGGAACAACCTTGGGCCACGCTGAGCCGGCTCTGGATGGAATGCCCCCTCCCATCTGTTCCCATAGTAACCTTGACACGCGTGTTTGCTTCTTGCAAGCGGGCTGGCGTTGTAGTTGACAGGCTGGGGCTGATGGTGGCTGGATCCAGCAATGAATCGTACTGAGTTCGGTTGATTGCAGGATCCTGACACAAGGGTCAATTTGCTCCCATTAGAGGATGAAATATGACTGAAATTGGCTTCCTATTTTGGATCAAAGGGCAGCAATTGCTGAGCACCAGCAGTGCTAGGTGATGGCTAAAGAGGTTTGCACATCTGGGACAAGCAAGCCCAGAAAGTCCAGTTAGATGTCATCAGGCATAACATAAAATATGGCCTGGAAAATCTATGACATGAACCTTGGCCAGGTTTTGTGTCCATGTGGGGCCTGAGTGGTCAAGAGTGGGGCAGATAAGTATCCCAGAATGATGAGAGGATTCACATAAGCACCTGTGCAATGAAATATTATACAGTAAATACTGAAAAGTGAATTTTGGGGAACTATCTGATGCCGTGCTGGGGAAACAAAGGCAAATGGGACAACAGAATATATTCTTGTCTAGGGAAGTTTCTTTTTCTTTTTAGAATTTTATTGATTTTATAACAAGGATAAAAACTACAAAAAGGAACAGACAACTAAAAAAGGGGAAAAAGTGAAGAACACAAGGAAGAAGAATTTTAGAAATTAAATAGAAAGGTGACTTCCAACTTTCTACAGGAAGAATATACAGCAATTTCCATAATCAATCCCTTACCCTAATCAAACCAAGATCACATTATTTCTATACAGTAATTCCATCCATTGACACATATAAAAATCCCTAATGCAATTGCTCTTTCCCCTTATATAAAAAGTATGTAGAGTTATATAAATTTATAAATCAACTTCCCTCCCCCATAAAACAACATTAATTTCATTATTTCTGTCCCACACTACTATATATTTCTGTCTACTATAATAAGAATCAAATTATAAGAACATATAAATTGTTTGCTTTTATGATTAATAATACTACAACAATCTTAATCCTAATTAACCTAAAAGACCAAGCAATTATTATTAAACCTTATAAAAATCAAACACATCTTAAGAAAAGCCAAATAAATCTTAATCCAAATCATTAAAGAGAAATAGAGTCATCGTAATTTCATTATCCATCCTATTACACATTTTTAATTTTATCCCACCTCAAAGTATACCAACACATTTATATGTATCCCTACTACATCCAGGGCATCACTCTTGTAAAAATCAAACACTGCAACTGCCCCCCTTGATCATTCAAACCTTCCAACAAAATTGTTCTTGCTAGAAGCAAGCAATCCAATTATCCCCCTCAGAAATTCAAACTTACCAGCAAAAACTTATTCTTTCTCATAACAATCTCCCAGAAAGCCATAACAATCCCACATATAATCTGCAGCTCTCCATGTGATCTGCACCTCAGACTGTCGTTTTAACTCGTTCAGTACCAAAATGGAGTCCAAAATGGAGTCTTCAGTCTTCCTGTCAGTAGAAAAATCTTCCTCTTTGCCAGAGGAAACATCTATCTATCTTCTTCCATAACATATTCATCCAGGTGGTACAGCTTAGAAGTAACCTCTTCCCCAATGTCCGAAAAGTTCTGCAGCATAATTTGACGGCATTCTGAGAGTGTCTTTTTAAAGTTCTTCTTAAATTCACAACCAAGGTTGAAAACATGTTTTTAAAATCTTCCATTTCCAGGCAGTATGTTATGGCGCCCTCTAGCTTCTAAACTCACACAGATAGGAGTTAATGAATTAATACAAAGCTCTGAATGAAACTCAAACTGAAAGAAGTTCAATATACTGGCACAAAAAAAGGTAGATTAACAAACATTCCCAAAGAAATTGAGCAGAAAACTAAAGATTCATACAACAAATCCAACATGTAGGGAAATAGTCCTTAGCAATCGGAAGGTATTTTTTTCTCAGTCCTTCTTCTTAATCTTTAAATGGGAAAACAAGCCGTAATTTTAAAACTAAAAAATTAAATCCAGAAATAACGATAAGCACTAAGAGAATCCGCTCCTTCTTTCTGTAGAAAGCCTCACTTAGGGTACAAAATCTTAAAAATAAACTTGGGTGTTTATGAAGTGGGGTGGCAGGGCTTACTGTCCCTTTAAGGGGCTTGCAGCATGGCTCAGAAATGGTGAAATCCCAGCCTCCCAGCGAAGACTTACCAATCGATCGCACACGCTCTCCACGACCTCCTGGCTACACCTCACCGTCTGGAGGACGAATTCTAAGCGTTTTCCTTAATCTGGAAAGCGCTCTGGGCTACAGGAGAAACCAGCCTGTGCCAAAAGAGTTAGAAAGGGTATTTCACTGTAATACTGTAAGTGGTTTAGCAAGAATAGGACTGCAGCAATAACTCCAAACCTTGAAACATAAGCAATAGCAGTCCTAAGGCACCCATGTGTCAAGCAGCCTCTTTTCCATAGCTCTCCACTTCCAGGCATTTAGAATAAAAATGTTGGGAATCTGATTGTGCTATGAATAAATTATAGTCATTCTCTTCCCGGATAAATATCAAATACTGCAGGTACACTTGAATTTCTTGTTCAAAGAAAAGCTGAGGTCGAGGCAAAGGAAAATGCAATGGGAGGCTCGGTCTGCCATAATACAACAGAGAGGACAAATCAACATGGTAAGGAAACTATGGAATATGGGGGTGCGGTTTTCTCCTTGATAGTTTCTTGATTACGGTATTGTTTTCTACCTGGTTGTTTTTCTGGTGTTAATCCATGCTTATTTGGATGTTGGCTGCTGGAGAGGATGTGTCCTGGTCTTTTTGTTTCCTTCTTAGCTTTTTTAACGTCTCTTTTGAATGGTTTGTAAATACGATTTATCTCTATGTGCCTATTGAGGGCTGATTTGTCTGAATGCCAAGCTCCCAGGAATTCCCTAACATTTTTGGATTTATCTTGGTCTAGGATGCTCACAGTTTCCCATTTGAAAGTTTGGTTCAGTCTGTCTGTGTGTTGTGAAATTAAGTTTTCATCTTCTAACTGCTAGTTGGAGTTCGTGGATGTACTCTGCTTGTCTTCTGCCAGTCTGTCCTACATAGTGGCTGTTGCAGACCTTACACTGTATGTTGCAGATGACTCCTGTTTTTAATTCTAGGACTACTGGGTCTTTTGTTTTGCCTAAGATGTTATGGAGGGCTTTAGTTGGTTTGTGTGCTACGGTGATGCCGTGTGGTTGTAATAGCCTGTTGGTTGTTTCTGAGATGTTTTGGTGTACGGTAATGTTATTCTTTTCATAGCTTGAGTTGGTTTTGCTGTAGTGGGTTCAGTGGCACTTTTTGATAAACTTACATGGGTAGCCATTTTGATGGAAGATGCTGTATAGATGTTTTATATTTATGTTTTATGTTTTATGCTTTATGCTTTATGCTTTATGTTTTATCTTTTATCTTTTATGTTTTATGTTTCATGTTTTAACATGTTTTAACATGTTTTAATATTAAAAAATGTTTTTCTGAGTATTTATTTGTTTTCCTGAAGTACTAGGTCCTCAGGAAGTAAAACTCACTTTTGCATGATAGTCCTACAAAGAATAAGTTATTCTTCCTTGAGGCTTGATACTTCAAGAAATTTATGAGATGATTTGACAATATATTTACCATTATTCCCATTTATCTTCTCATACAAACAGACACACAAATACACACAGACATATCATAGAAACTGTATTTTAAAAAAGGATTGTGGAAGTAGATGTTCTGTCACAGCACCCATTATAAGAAAATGCAGTTTTCAAACTCTCCAGTTTTTGTGTAACCCATGAGCTCAAAAGAAAGAAGCTCTAAGTGGAATCACCTTGTGCCATCATGGATTCTTAAACACTGACATTCCTGATAGAAGTAACAAGTGTCAGAACTATTATAGTTGATGTTTGTACTAAGAGTACCAAGAGTCATTTTGACTCCCTTATCCTCATGAGATGAATTTACTATTTCCTTGTATTCTATTTTTCTTTATCCCCCTCCAGGACATTAGTGTGGTCTACCCATTACGGAACCCATCTTTGCCAAACTGTAATGAAACTTCTCTGAGAAACCAGGTCAGTGGCTAACTTGAAATTATACATTTTGCTACAGGGTGTTTTTAATGAGAAGATGGAATGGGCTATGGCTGAGATTTTATTGGACATCAGGAACTTAGTGCAGTGATATTCTGGTGTTCTTTCATTTTGTTATGAGAGGTGTTAATGATCAATCTGTCGTCTTAGTCAGGTCTGTCTGTTACTTACATAAGGTTACATATCAAGAAAATCAGCAGTGGAAAAGCACCTGGACCTGACGGTCTGTCAGCAGCCTATTATAAATGCTTCGAGGATGAACTATGTTTAACCTTACAGAATACTATGAATTCGATTTTGGAAACAGGAAACATGCCAGAGACTTGGAAAGAAGCACACATAACATTGATTCCTAAAGAACAACAAGATTTGACTAACTAAGAATTATAGACCAATATCTCTATTGAATAATGATTATAAGATATTTACAACCATATTGGCAGAAAGAATGAAAAATATTCTTAAGGACTTTATTCATCAAGATCAAGCTGGATTTTTACCTAAAAGACAAATTTGAGATAATGTCCAAAATATATTAGATGTATTGGAATACTTGGAACAACATTATGAAAAACAAGCGGCTTTGATATTTATAGATGCTGAAAAAGCCTTTGACAATTTAAATTGGTCATTCATGTTTAAGGTATTGGAAAATATGAAATTTGGAGGAAATTTTATTAAGTGGATTAAATCAATATATACTCCCCAATTTGCAAAAATAATTGTTAATGGAGAATTTAGTAAACCATGTGAAATTCAAAAAGGTACAAGACAAGGTTGTCCATTATCTCCACTTTTGTTTATATTGGTACTAGAGGTGTTACCTAGAGACATTAGACAAGATGATGGTATTCATGGTATTAAAGTCAAAAAAGAAGTTTATAAACTAAGAGCCTTTGCTGATGACTTAGTCATCACCTTGGAGAATCCACTAGATGGAATTGAATTATTGATTCAGAAATTAAAAGACTTTGGGTCGTTAGCAGGGTTCAAAGTGAATTTACAGAAAACTGAAGTATTAACTAAAAATATGGATTACCAACAACAAGAGAAATTGAAAGAAATAACAGGATATTCAATGGAAGAAAAAGTAAAATATTTGGGAGTATATTTGACATCTAAAAATGTTAAGTTGTTCAAGAACAATTATATTTCACTCTGGACAGATATTAAAAAAGACTTGGACCAATGGAAAAAACTACAATTATCATTGTTAGGTAGAATTTCAGTAATTAAAATGAATATTTTGCCACGAATTTTATATCTTTTTCAAACACTACCTATATTAGCATCAGAAGAACCTTTTAAACAATGGCAACGGGATATTTCCAAATTTATTTGGCAAGGAAAGAAGCCAAGAATAAAATATAAAGTTTTGCAAGACTCAAAAGAAAGAGGTGGACTAGGTTTACCGGATTTGAAGCTATATTATGCTGCCTGTTGCTTGGTATGGATTAAAGAATGGATAACTTTGAAAGATGAAAAATTATTGAATTTGGAGGGTCATGAATTAAGATATGGATGGCATGGATATATGTGGTACGATAAAGTAAAAGTTTAAGACTTTAAAAACCATTATATTAGAAGATCATTATTAAGAATTTTGAATAAATATAAACAAAATTTGTGTTATAAAAGACCTTTATGGATAGGCTGACCATATTTCCTTCAGACGAAAACGGGACTTTGGGGATGGCAAAACAGGACAGGGTCTTATGCCACCATGCCGGCCTCCAAACCCCGTCCCCCAGTCCACGCAATTGGCTCCCGCCTGCAAACCCCGCCCCCGCCCCACACGATTGGCTCCCGCCTGCAAACCCCGCCTTCGAAAGGGCAGGCTCCGGGGACCCCGAAAATGCCCTCAGTCTAGGCAGGGAGGCTGCGCGCACGCGCATGTTGCCAAGGGGCGCTCAGCTGTTCTGCGGGGAGAATTTCCACCCCGGCTCCAGGGCAGCGTGTGCATGTGGGGAGGGGAGGTTTTTGCCTCCCTGCCAGAACCGAGGGCATTTTCGGGGTCCCCGGAGCCTGCCCTTTCGAAGGGGCAGTGGCAGCAGCAGCAGCAGCAGTGCTGCCCCTTCGAAAGGGCAGGCTCCGGGGACCCCAAAAATGCCCTCAGTTTAGGCAGGGAGGCTGCGCGCAAGTGGCGCTCAGCTGTTCTGCGGGGAGAATTTCCACCCGGCTCCAGGGCAGCGTGTGCATGTGGGGAGGGGAGGCTTTTGCCTCCCTGCCAGAACTGAGGGCATTTTCGGGGTCCCCGGAGCCTGCCCTTTCGAAGGGGCAGCGGCAGCAGCAGCAGCAGCAGTGCTGCCCCTTCAAAAGGGCAGGCTCTGGGGACCCCGAAAATGCCCTCAGTTTAGGCAGGGAGGCTGCACGCAAGCGGCGCTCAGCTGTTCTGCGGGGAGAATTTCCACCCCGGCTCCAGGGCAGCGTGTGCGTGCGGGGAGGAGGCTTTTGCCTCCCTGCCAGAACCGAGGGCATTTTCGGGGTCCCCGGAGCCTGCCCTTTTGAAGGGGCAGTGGCAGCAGCGGCAACCCGGAAGCACCGCCATCGGCACTTCCGTGTTTTTGTTTGGAAAGCCCTGGCCTAGTGTGTGTGTGTGTGCGCGATTACGCTGAGCAAGTAATCTGCGCGCATGCACACACACACATACGCACGCACCCTCTTTCCACAACCTTCCTGTGCCTGCTTTCCCTGGCCTCACCACTGCTGGGCAGACAATCTCAGGATCAGGTAAGGAGGCAGGAACCTGGACTGTGGTGCTGCTTCTGCTGCTGGGATGGCACGTGGCAACTGGGCTTCCAGTTGCCGTGCTGATAGGGCCTCTTCCGGGCTGCCTCCAATGGCAAGTCCGGCTCCAGTCCTCCTTCCTGTCTTCCTGTCCTCCTTCCCACCGGGTTTAAAAAAGGGACAAAATTGAGATTTTTATCAAAACGACGGGACGGTTGAAAAATGCTAAAATAACGGGACTGTCCCGTTCAAAACGGGACGTATGGTCACCCTATTTATGGATTTCCACACTAGAAGCATTTCACAGAACAGAAGTAAGAAATAAAGATAAATGGCTGACTTATAAAGACTTTCTAAAGAAAGAACAAGGACAATATATAATTAAAACAAAAGAAGAACTTGCCCTAGAAGGATATACTTTCCAATGGCTTTCATATATGCAACTTGTAGAAAAATTTAAATTAGATTAAAAAAAAATTGAATTTGAACAAACTAAATCGGAATTCGAGAAACAGTTATGTGAGACGGATGATCATTTAATTGCAAAAATGTATAAATTACTGTTAAAAGGAGAAATGGTAGAGGAACAAGTTAAAGATTGTATGGTAAAATGGGCAAAAATATTGGACATAATATACAAATGCAGCAATGGGAAGATATGTGGAATAAAGGGCTAAAATTTACTTTGTGCTATAACTTGAAGGAAAACTTTTATAAGATGATGTATAGATGGTATATGACTCCACAAAAACTTGCAAAAATGTATGGTAATGTTTCCAACTTGTGTTGGAAATGTAAAAAAAAAAGAGGGATCTTTTTATCATATGTGGTGGACTTGTGAAATTGCAAAGAAGTTTTGGACTCAGATACATTCACTAATGCAAAACATTTTACAAATTCGAGTCCCATTTAAACCGGAATTATTTTTATTGGGAATATGGGAAGAACAAATGGGAAAACAATTTGTAAGAATTATGCAATATATGGTTACTGCAGCACGACTTGTATATGCACAAAATTGGAAAACCCAGATTTTACCTACGATACAAGATTTGATGTTAAAACTGATGGATATGGCAGAAAATGACAAATTGACATGCTTATTAAAAGAAAACTCAAATTGTTACTACCTTAAAGAATGGAAACCACTAATGGACTATTTGTTACATGCAGGTGGAGCAAAGCTTATTTGGGGTTTTGAAGATTAAAATATATATGGATTGATATATTAGACAGGAAATGTTTTTGTATGTTAATATAGAGCTAGCATATAAGAAAACTTTTTTTAAAATTACTAAGACCAGAGATAAATCGGAAGTTAACTATATCTATGTCTTAGTTTTTTTCTTTTTTTCTTTAGTTTTCTATACTCTTTTACTTTGATTTGTATTTCTATTGCTTTTTCATTTTCACCCTTTTAACTATGTATATCTAAAACTCTAATAAAATTTGAGAGGTGTTAATGATCAATCTGGCTTCTCAGTCAGGTCTGTCTGTAACTTACATAACATTACTTATGCATGTTTACAAGATTGGAGACAGGGGAAAATGTTTTTGAATCAGATGTCTAGAGTAGGAGAGCTGTCCTAGGATTTGAAGGAACTTTACCAATTAGAGTTCTAACCCATCTATGTTTAGCTAAGTGTTCTGCATCATACAGGATCTGAAAACTAATAGTAGGAAATAGATAGTTGTGCACTCAAACCAGGTTAGGCTCAACTATCAAAAGGTAGAAAGGGTATTTCAGTGGAATACTGTAAGTGATTTAGCAAGAATAGGACTGCAGCAATAACGGCAATCCTTGAAACATAAGCAATAGTAGTCCGAAGGCGCCCAAGTGTCAAGCAGCCTATTTTCCATAGCTCTCCACTTCCAGGCATTTAGAATAAAAATGTTGGGAATCTGATTGTGCTATGAATAAATTATAAACATTCTCTTCCCGGATAAATATCAAATAATGCAGGTGTACCTGAATTTCTGGTTCAAAGAAAAGCAGAGGTCAAGGCAAAGAGAAAGGCAAAGGGAGGCTCGGTTTGCTATAATACAACAGAGACGACAAATCTACAGGGTAAGGGAACTATGGAATAATATCACTGTCATATATACATATGTTGCTAAGGAAGAGAGATGTCTAATATTAATGAACTAGATTGAAGCAACCCAGAAATATAATAGCTTGTGTTGGTTGTGCTGTAGTGGGTTGAGTGATCAGGCACTTTTTGATAAACTTGCGTGGGTATCCATTTTTAAAAAATAAATTTTATTGTTGTTTATTCATTCAGTCGCTTCTGACTCTTCGTGACTTCATGGACCAGCCCATGCCAGAGCTTCCTGTCGGCCGTCACCATTCTCAACTCCCCCACGGTTGAGTCCGTCACCTCCAGAATATCATCCATCCATCTTGCTCTTGGTCGGCCCCAGTTCCTTTTGCCTTCCACTTTCCTTAGCATCAGCTTCTTCTCCAGGGTACCCTGTCTTCTCATTATGTGGCCAAAGTACTTCAGTTTTGCCTTTAATATCATTCCCTCAAGTGAGCAGTCTGGCTTTATTTCCTGGAGTATGGACTGGTTTGATCTTCTTGCAGTCCAAGGCACTCTCAGAATATTCCTCCAACACCACAGTTCAAAAGCATCTATCTTCCTTCGCTCAGCCTTCCTTATGGTCTAGCTCTCACAGCCATAGGTTACTATGGGGAATACCATTGCTTTAACTATGCAGACCTTTGTTGTCAGTGTGATGTCTCTGCTCTTAACCATTTTATCGAGATTTGCCATTGCTCTCCTCCCAAGAAGTAGACGTCTTCTGATTTCCTGGCTGCAGTCAGCGTCTGCAGTAATCTTTGCGCCTAGAACAGAGCTTTCCAAACTGTCTGTCGCAACACAAAAGTGTGTCGCCACACACAGTCGGCTGTGTCGCCACACAACCCGGAAGTGGCAGCAGGGGCGTGCACGGCGGCGGCACCGGCGCGCCATCGGTGCTTCCGCGTTTTAGCGGAGGCTGCCGCCACCGTTCACGCCCCCGCCCGCACCGGGTTTTCCCGCAGCGACACATGAAAATCTGAAGGCGCCGCAGTCGCGGCAGCGCACAAAGACCGAAAGTGGCAGCAGCGCTTACGGGTTTTTGTGCGCTGCCGCGGCGGTGGAACTTCCGGATGTTCCCACGGCGACACACCAAGGGCGGTTGGTGTGTCGCTGCGGGAAAACTTTGGAAAGCCCTGGCCTAGAAATACAAAGTCTGTCACTGCCTCCACATTTTCTCCATCTATTTGCCACTTAACAATCAAGCTTGTTGCCATAATCTTGGTTTTTTTGAGGTTTAACTGCAATCCAGCTTTTGCACTTTCTTCTTTCACCTTCATCATAAGGCTCCTCAGCTCCTCCTCAGTTTCAGCCACCAAAGTGGTATCATCTGCATATCTGAGATTGTTAATGTTTCTTCCAGCAATTTTAACTCCAGCCTTGGATTCATCAAGCCCAGCACTTCGCATGATGTGTTCTGTGTACAGGTTGAATAGGTAGGCTGAGAGTATACTACCCTGACGTACTCCTTTCCCAATGTTAAACCAGTCCGTTGTTCCGTGGTCTGTTCTTACCGTTGCTACTTGGTTGTTATACAGATTCCTCAGGAGGCAGACAAAATGATTTGGTATCCCCATACCACCAAGAACTTGCCACAATTTGTTATGATCCACACAGTCAAAGGCTTTAGAATAGTCAATAAAACAGAAATAGATGTTTTTCTGAAACTCCCTGACTTTCTCCATTATCCAGCGAATATTGGCAATTTGGTCTCTAGTTCCTCTGCCTTTTCTAAACCCAGCTTGTACATCTGGCAATTCTCGCTCCATGAATTGCTGTAGTCTACCTTGCAAGATCTTGAGCATTACCTTACTGGCATGTGAAATAAGTGCTACCGTTCGATAGCTTGAACATTCTTTAGTGCTTCCCTTTTTTGGTATGGGGATATAAGTTGATTTTTTCCAATCTGATGGCCATTCTTGTGTTTTCCAAATTTGCTGGCATATGGCATGCATCACCTTGACAGCATCATCTTGCAAGATTTTAAACAGTTCAGCTGGGATACCGTCGTCTCCTGCTGCCTTGTTATTAGCAATGCTTCTTAAGGCCCATTCAACCTCACTCTTCAGGATGTCTGGCTCTAGCTCACTGACCACACCGTCAAAGCTATCCCCAATATTATTATCCTTCCTATACAGATCTTCCGTATTCTTGCCGCCTTTTCTTGATCTCTTCTGCTTCTGTTAGGTCCTTACCATCTTTGTTTTTGCCTGGAATTTACCTCCGATGTTTCTAATTTTCTGGAAGAGGTCTCTCGTCCTTCCTATTCTATTGTCTTCTTCCACTTCCGCACATTGCTTGTGTTTAAAAATAATTCCTTATCTCTTCTGGCTAACCTCTGGAATTTTGCATTGAATTGGGCATATCTCCCCCTATTACTGTTGCCTTTTGCTTTCCTCCTTTCTTGGGCTACTTCCAGCGTCTCAGCAGACAGCCATCTTGCCTTCTTGGTTTTCTTTTTCTTTCGGACATTTTTTGTTACCGCCTCCTGAACAATGTTGCGAACTTCTGTCCATAGTTCTTCCGGGACCCTATCTACTAAATCTAGTCCCTTAAATCTATTCTTCACCTCCACTGCATATTCCTTAGGAATATTAGTGAGCTCATATCTAACTGATCTGTGGGTCTTCCCTATTCTCTTTAGTCTGATTCTAAATTTTGCAGTAAGAAGTTCATGATCTGAACTACAGTCAGCTCCAGGTCTTGTTTTTACCGACTGTATAGATGTCCGCCACCTTTGGCTGCAAAGGATGTAGTCAGTCTGATTTCGGTGTCGACCATCTGGTGAAGTCCATGTATAAAGTCGTCTTTTAGGTTGTTGGAAGAGAGTGTTTGTTATGCACAGTGAGTTGTCTTGGCAAAATTCTATCAGCCTATGTCCCGCTTCATTTTGTTCTCCCAGACCATGCTTGCCTGTAATTCCAGCTGTCGTTTGACTACCCACCTTAGCATTCCAGTCTCCTGTAATGAAAATAACATCTCTTTTTGGTGTATTATCCAGTAGGTGCTACAGATCCTCATAGAACTGATCTACATCTGCTTCTTCAGCATCTGTGGTTGGGGCATATATTTGGATCACTGTGATGTTAACTGTCTTACCCTGAATTTGAATTGAGATCATTCTATCGTTTTTGGATTGTATCCAAGCACTGCTTTAGCAACTTTATTATTAATTATGAAGGCTACTCCATTTCTTCTGTGGTCCTCTTGTCCACAGTAGTAGATCTGGTGGTCATCTGACGTGAAGTGGCCCATTCCAGTCCATTTCAGTTCACTGACTCCCAAAATGTCTATATTTAATTTTGACATCTCACCAATAACCACATCCAATTTGCCCTGGCTCATAGATCTTACATTCCGGGTTCCTATGGTGTGTTGATCTTTAGAACATCGGATTTGTCGTTCACCACCAGCACCGTCGGGCGCTAGCCATCCTTTCGGCTTTGAGCTAGCTGCGTTATCACATCTGGGGCTAGTTGAACTTATCCTCTCTTCCTCCCCAGTAGCATTTTGACCATCTTCCGACCTGGGAGTCCCATCTTCCGATGGTATACCGACATAACTCTGGTTGTACTGATCCATTTAGTTTTCACGGCAAGAATACTGGGGTGGGTTGCCGTTACCTTCCCCAGGGATCGTATTTAGTCTGACCTCTCTGCCATGACCTTCCTGTCTTGGGTGTCACTTCACAGTTTAGCTCATGGTGTCATTGAGGTGCTCAAGCTCCAGCACCATGACAAGGTAACAATATCCTTTGCTGGGGATAAATTTTATTAGGATTTTAAAATACATAGTTAAAAGTTAGAAATGGAAAAAGAAATAAAAATACAAAATAAAGAAAAAGAAAAGAAAAATTCTAGTAAAGTAAGAGAAAAAGATTTGAAAAATAGGTAACTTCCAATCTATCTCTGGTCATGTAGTTAAAAAAATCTGCCTTAAATGTTGGTTTTTCATACAATAGATAGAAATAATTCTTTGTCTAATATACTCTATTATATTTAAGCTAATCTTCAAAACCCCATGTAAGCTTCGCCCCTCCTGTATTTCGCAAATAATCCATCAATGGTTTCCACTCTTTGAGATATTGACAACTTGAGTTTTCTTTCAATAAACAAGTCAGTTTATCATTTTCTGCCATGTCCATCAATTTTAACATCCACTCTTATACTGTTGGTAAAGTCTGAGTTTTCCAAAATTGTGCATAGACTTGCTGCTGTTGCATATATTGTATAATTCTGATAAAATGTTTTTCTATTTTTAAATCCAATATTCCCAACAGAAATAATACTGGTTTAAACGGAATCTGTATTTGTAGTATACTCTGCATCAACCTATGTATTTGGGTCCAAAATTTCTTTGCAATCTTACATGTCCACCACATGTGGTAAAACGACCCCTCTTGTTTATTACATTTCCAGCAAATGTTAGAAACAGTCCCATATATTTTAGCAAGTTTTTTGGGGGTCATGTACCATCAATACATCATCTTACAAAAAAAAATTTCAAATTATTACACAGAGTAACCTTCAATTCTGTAGACCACATATTTTCCCATTGCTGCATATATATGTTATGACCGATATTTTTTGCCCATTTAATCATACAATCTTTAACTTGTTCTTCCACCATTTCCCCTCTCAACAATAGTTTATACATTTTAGCAATTAAATGTTTGTCTGTTTCACATAGTTGTATTTCAAATTCCGATTTACTCTGTTCAAATCCAAAATCTTTTTTATTTGACTTGAATTTATCTATAAGCTGCATATAGGAAAGCCATTGAAAAGTATATCCTTCTGAGGCAAGTTGTTCTTTTGATTTAATTTTGTATTCTCCTTGTTCTTTTTCTAGCAAGTCCTTATAAGTCAACCATTTGTCTTTATCTCTTGTTTCAGTTCTATAGAATGCTTCTTGTGTAGAAATCCACAAAGGCATCTTGTAACATAAAATTGACCTATATTTATTCCAAATCCTTAACAAAGATCTTCTAATATAATGATTTTTAAAGTCCACATTAACTTTAACTTTGTCATACCATAAGTATCCATGCCGTCCAAATCTTAGATCGTGACCTTCTAAATTCAATAGTTTTTCATTTTTCAAAACAATCCATTATTTAAGCCACACTAAACAACATGCTGCATAGTATAACTTCAAATCTGGGAGGCCCAAGCCACCTCTTTCTTTTGAGTCTTGCAAAACTTTATATTTTATTCTCGGTTTTTTCCCTTGCCATACAAACTTAGATATATCACGCTGCCATTGTTTAAAAGGTGCTTCTTAAGCCAGTATAGGTACTGTTTGGAAAAGGTATAAAATTCTTGGCAAAATATCATTTTAATCATTGATATTCTACCTAACAGTGATAATTGCAATTTCTCCCACAGATCTCAGTCTTTTTTTATATCTGTCCAGAGTGAAGAATAATTATTCTGAAACAAGTTGACATTATTTGATGTTAACTATATTCCCAAATATTTTACTTTTTTTCCCATTATAAATCCAGTTAATTCTCTCAATTTCTCTTGGTGGCAATTCATATTCTTGGTTAAAACTTTTGTTTTCTGTAAATTCACTTCGAACCCTGCTAGCAACCCAAAATCTTTCAATTTCTGCATTAGTAACTCAATCCCATCCAGTGGGTTTTCTAAAGTAATTACTAGGTCATCAGCAAAGGCTCTTAGCTTATAAACTTCTTTTTTAGCTCTTGTACCAGAAATACCATCATCTTGTCTAATGTCTCTAAGTAAAACTTCTAAGACCAATATGAACGAAAGTGGAGATAAAGGAAATCCTTGTCTTGTACCTTTTTGAATTTCACATGGTTTACTGAAATTGCCGTTAACAATTCTTTTAGCAGTTTGAGGGGTATATATTGATTTAAACCATTTAATAAAGTTTCCCCCAAAATTCATAGATTCCAATACTTTAAACATAAAAGGCCAATTTAAATTGTCAAAGGCTTTTTCAGCATCTACAAATATCAAAGCAGCTTGTTTTTCATTATCTTGTTCCAAGTACCCCAATATGTCCAAAACATTTCAAACATTATCGCGAAATTGTCTCTTAGGCAAAAATCCCGCCTGATCCCAATGGATAAAATTCTTAAGAATAATTTTCATTCTTTCCGCCAACACTGTTGTAAATATCTAATACTCATTGTTCAATAAAGATAATTGGTCTATAATTCTTGGTTAAAGTCAAATCTTGTTGATCTTTTGGAATCAATACAATATGAGCTTCTTTCCATGTTTCTGGCATTACACCTGTTTCTAAAATCGAATTCATAGTCTTTTGTAAAGGAAGACAAAGCTCATCCTCAAAGCACTTATAATAAGCCGCAGATAAACCATCGGGACCGTGTGCGTATCCATTTTGTTGGAAGATGCTGTATAGATGTATTATATTTATATTTTATATTTATATTATAACATGTTTTAATATTTTAAAGTGTTTTACTGAGTATTTATTTATTTTCCTGAAGTACTAGGTCCTCAGGAAGTAAAACTCACTTTTGAATGCTCTTCCTAGAAAGGGTAAGTTTTTCTTCCTAGGGGCTTGATACTTCAAGAAACTTACAGTATGTGATGATTTTACAATGTATTTACCATTATTCACATTTATCTTGTCATACAAACAGACACACACACACACACACACACACACACACACCAATCATAGAAACTGTATTTGACAAAAGGATTGTGGAAATACATGTTGTTTCACAACACCCATTATAAGAAAATGCAGTTTTGAAACTCTCCACTTTTGTGCAGCCCATGAACTCAAAAGAAAGAAGGTCTAAGTGAAATAACCTTGTGCCATCATGGATCCTTCAACACTAACATTCCCGATAGAAGTAACAAGTGTAAGGACTATTATAGTAGATGTTTGTACTAAGAGTACCAAGAGTCATTTTGACTCCCTTATCCTCATGAGATGAATTTACTATTTCCTTGTATTCTATTTTTCTTTCCCACCTCCAGAACAACAATGTGGTCTACAGTTTACAGAACCCATCTTTGCCAAACTGTAGGGAAACTGCTCCGAGAAACAAGGTCAGCGGCCAACTTGAAATTATACATTTTGCTACAGGGTGTTGTTAATGAGAAGATGGAATGGGCTATGGCTGAGATTTTATTGGATATCAGGAACTTAGTGAAGTGATATTCTGGTGTTCTTTCATTTTGTTATGAGAGATGTTAATGATCAATCTGACTTCTTAGTCAGGTCTGTCTGTTACTTGCATAAGGTTACATATCCGTGTTTACAAGATTGGAGACAGGGGAAAATATTTTTGAATCCGATGTCTAGAGTAGGAGAGCTGTCCTGGGATTTGAGGGAACTTTAGAAATTAGAGTTCTAACCCATCCAAGTTTAGCTAAGTCATCTGCATCATACAGGATCTGAAAACAAATAGTAGGAGATGGATAGTTGTGCATTCAAACTAGGTTAGGCTCAACTATCAAAAGGTAGAAAAGGTATTTAACTGGAATACTGTAAGTGGTTTCACAAGAATAGGACTGCAGCAATAACTCCAATCCTTGAAACAAAAGCAATAGTAGTCCTGAGGCGCCCATGTGTCAAGCAGCCTATTTTCCATAGCTCTCCACTTCTAGGCATTTAGAATAAAAATGTTGGGAATCTGATTGTGCTATGAATAAACTTTAATCATTCTCTTCCCTGAAAAATATCAAATATTGCAGGTACGATTGTTTTTCTGCTACAAAGGAAAGCAGAAAATAAGTCAAAGGGAAAGGCAAAGAAAGGCTCGGTCTGTTGTAATACGAGAGAGACAGCAAATCGACAAGGTAAGGAAACTATGGAATAATGTAACTGCCATACATACATATGTTCCTAAGGAAGAGAGATGTCTATTATTAAGTGAAGTAGATAGAAGCAACCCAGAAATTCTCATATTTGGCATAAGGTGCCAATTAATCATGAAAACCCTTCCAAAGAATGGAAGAACTCTACAGTCCCCCATCCAGATTCCAGATTCCATTTTATACTACTAGACAACTTTATGAGTGCGTAGGGACGAGTGTGTAGGGAGATATTTGCTAACAAACTGTCCAAGACATATTCCATTTACTACCCATTTCAGTGGAGGAAAAATAACATCTCTTAAGCCTATCTGAAGGGTCGTCTATCTTTTTAATCCCACAATCCCTCCAAGCCTGCAACCAGTGCTTTATTCTTCAAATGAACCCTTGTTCTCTTTTCCTTCACAGAACCTACCCCTGACCGAAAGCGAGCCAAATGAAGTGGAAAACATGGTCAGTGATACGTAAGGTTATGAATTTTACTGTTAATGGAAGGGCCAAACAAGTTGTGACTTAGACTGGGCACCAGGAATTCCTAAAATGGTACCACTGCTGTTCATCTTTCATTTTTGTTTTTGGCTTTAACAATTAATCTAGCCAAGAATTTTAGTCTGCTCTTTATATCTATTTAACTTTCATCTGGCTTATCTTGCCTGAGCTGCAGAGCTAAGCAGAGTCAGGCCTTGTTGGTACTTGACAGGAAACTACCAGCGAATATTAGGGCTGTAAATTGAGTTCTTGAGGAATTGCTGAAATGGGTTTAAAAGGCAGGACTTGACTGACCTTGTCTGGCTTGGGAACTAAAGCGCACACCTGGTTAATACCTGGATGGCAGACCACCAAGGAGCGTCAGAGCTAAAGGCTAGATTGGAAGTAGAAAACATCCCAGGAGAAGAGAACTGCACGGACATGTTTGGTGTTGAGGAGCATGGAGGTAGCCTTGAGGAAGGTGTGCAACTGCAGTTACAAACCCATCAGCTTAGCCTGGAAAAACAAGGGGGGGGGTGAGGAAAAACCTCACAATTGTCCCACCTTGACTCTCTTTGGTATAAGAGGGAGGGGGAGAGAAACTCTATCAGGCTTTCAAGCTTCTGTTATTATATTCTATAAGAGTAAAGTAGAGTAACAGTAAGTCTTGTGTTTTCTGGTTCCCGATCTGGCCTACCTCAACTTGGCTCAACTTGCACAATGTCCAAAAGAACTCAAATGAGAGAACTTTTTCCAAGAGTTTTAAAGACTTAAAGGAGCCTATTGTGCTTAATATAAACGTATTATATAACACTAGTGTGAATCCTTAGCTTTCTGGGAATGTGGTGTCCTTGGTGCTCTCGGAGCTTGGTTGTTTGCTTGCAGACATCTCATTACCCGAGTAGGTAACATCATCAGTGCGAGTGAGTATGGCGTTTGCTCCCTGTTTATATACAGTATCTTGCCCTGCCAGTTTTGGTGGGGGTGCGGTTTTCTCCTTGGTAGTTCCTTGATTACGGTATTGTTTTCTACCTGATTGTTTGTCTGGTGTGAAGCCATGCTTATCTGGATGTTGGCTTCTGGAGAGGATGTGTCCTGGTCTTTTTGTTTCCTTCTTAGCTTTTTTAACGTCTCTTTCGAATGGTGTGTAAATACGATTTATCTCTGTGTGTCTATTGAGGGCTGATTTGTCTGAATGCCAAGCTTCCAGGAATTCCCTAACATTTTTGGATTTAGCTTGGTCTAGGACCAAGTTGAAACTGTGGTTGAGTCTATCTCTGTGTTGTGAGATTAAGAAGTTTTCATCTTCTGACTGCTAGTTGGTGTTCGTGGATGCACTCTGTTAGTCTTCTGCCAGTCTGTCCTACATAGTGGCTGTTGCAGTCCTTACACTGTATGTTGTAGATGACTCCTGTTTTTCTCCTTGGCCTACTGGGTCTTTTGGTTTGCTTAAGATGTTATGGAGGGCTTTAGTTGGTTTGTGTGCTACGGTGATGCCGAGTGGTTGTAATAGCCTGTTGGTTGTTTCTGAGATGTTTTGGTGTACGGTAATGTTATTCTTTTCATAGCTTGTGTTGGTTGCGCTGTAGTGGGTTGAGTGGTCAGCCACTTTTTGATAAACATGCGTGGGTAGCCATTTCGTTGGAAGATGCTGTATAGATGTTTTATATTTACAGCATATTTTATATTTATATTTTATGTTTTATATTATAACATATTGTAATATTTAAAAATGTTTTACTGAGTATTGATTTATTTTCTTGAAGTACTAGGTCCTCAGGAAGTAAAACTCACTTTTGCATGCTGGTCCTACAAAGAGTAAATTTTTCTTCCTCGGGGCTTGATGCTTCAAGGAACTTATGAGATGATTTTACAATATATTTACCATGATTCCCATTTATCTTGTCATACGAACAGACACACACATACACACAAACACACATAGATACATCATAGAAACAGTATTTCAAAGAAGGTTTGAGGAAATACATGTTGTTTCACAGCACCCATTATAAGAAAATGCAGTTTTCAAACTCTCCAGTTTTTGTGTAACCCATGAGCTCAAAAGAAAGAAGCTCTACGTGGAATCACCTTGTGCCATCATGGATTCTTAAACACTGACATTCCCGATAGGAGTAACAAGTGTCAGGACTATTATAGTTGATGTTTGTACTAAGAGTACCAAGAGTCATTTTGACTCCTTTATCCTCATGAGATGAATTTACTATTTCCTTGTATTCTATTTTTCTTTATCCCCCTCCAGGACATCAGTGTGGTCTACCCATTACGGAACCCATCTTTGCCAAAAAGTAGGAAAACTTCCCTGAGAAACCAGGGCAGTGGTAACTTGAAATTATCCATTTTGCTACAGGGTGTTTTTAATGAGAAGATGGTATGGGCTGTGGCTGAAATTTTATTGGATATCAGGAACTTAGTGAAGTGATATTCTGGTGTTCTTTCATTTTGTTATGAATGTTATAAATTATAACATTTGCCTCCTCCAGTCTTCTAGGCTTTCAGCAGTTGTCGAGCAGTTTTCCAGATTACATTTAGCAGCTCTGCTACCACCTCTGCTTGTTTCATCAGTATACTAGGTGGTAATTCCTCTGGCTCAGGTGACTTGAATTTTTTTTAAATTAATGAAGTGTTCTTCTACCCTCCCCTTGTCTATCCTGAAGTGCAACTCCTTCCTTCTATTAGTGGTGCAACAATGGCCAGCTAGGGCATTGTTTCCTTTCTGCGAGAAGACACTTGACAAAAACAAGTCAAGACATACCCTTTTGCATCATCTATCCACCCCTTTTTCCTCACAAGCGGTCTAGACCCCCTTTGCTTTCCCTTTGTTTTGTTTGGGTATTTCTTGCAAGCCTCAGCTCATTCTGTAATTTAGCTTCTGTGACCCAAACCCTACAGTTCCTGGCAACTCTTGGATCTTTCTTTGGTTATGTGCCCGTATTTCCATTTCCTATACACATCCCTAATGCATTTTAGAAAGTTCTGTGTCTAACCACACTTCACACTTTTTCTAGTAGGAATTGTTTATATGTTTGTAAATTTTCAATATCCTGACCATTATTATATAATTAGATCCAGATTGTACATTAGATTATATAATATAATTGCAGGCTGATCAGAATGCACAAAGACATCTTTAGCATTAATAAAATATTTCATAATCAGTCAATTTTTACAATTAACGGTAGTGGTAGTGTCAATATTAAACTTTATTGCCCCGCTCTATCACCTGTTAATAAAAATGTTGCAAAAGCAAACATGTTCTTGATCTTTCCTGAAATTCTTATGATCCTTCTTATGTTCCCTGTGGTCTGGGTGAGGCATACCAATGTTTCCTTCTAATATGGAGTTACAACAGCCTAATATAATATTTCTAATTTATTTAAATTACATTATCTTTGCCTTTGGTATTACTTTTGGATAGACAGCCAGTTTGGTCTAATGGTTAAGGTGCTAGGCCACGAGCGGGAAATCTGAGTTCTAGTCCCGTCTTAGGTACGGAAGCCAACTGGGTGACTTTGGGCTAGTTGCAATCTCTCAGGCCTAGAAAGAAGGAATGAACAGATAGGAACAGAAAGGGAATGGCGGCAGTTAGATCTGAATTGATGTTATTAAAGAGTATTCTTCAAAGCCTGCCAGTAGGCTATAAAAAGGAGGACCCTTTACTGTTGTTTATTCCCCAGTCAGTAGACTTCAATGGCATCCTTTCTGACTGATCTACTTTAAGGCTAGCAGCTCTAGACCCAAGGTGTAATGGCTGCTGTCCTCAAATCCCAAAAATTAGAACTTCACTCAGTTTCATTAGAAAGTGAAAGTAACTTTACTTGGAGATCGATACAAGCAGCGAAAAGAGAAAGCTGCAACTGATTTCTTTTGGTGCGAAACGCTAGTTTAAACTATTCTACCCACAGAGCGCTCTGCACTCCCCCTTCCCTTGCGCCTGGTTCAGACAGTTGGAACAACCTTGGGCCACGCTGAGCCGGCTCTGGATGGAATGCCCCCTCCCATCTGTTCCCATAGTAACCTTGACACACGTGTTTGCTTCTTGCAAGCGGGCTGGCGTTGTAGTTGACAGGCTGGGGCTGATGGTGGCTGGATCCAGCAATGAATCGTACTGAGTTCGGTTGATTGCAGGATCCTGACACAAGGGTCAATTTGCTCCCATTAGAGGATGAAATATGACTGAAATTGGCTTCCTATTTTGGATCAAAGGGCAGCAATTGCTGAGCACCAGCAGTGCTAGGTGATGGCTAAAGAGGTTTGCACATCTGGGACAAGCAAGCCCAGAAAGTCCAGTTAGATGTCATCAGGCATAACATAAAATATGGCCTGGAAAATCTATGACATGAACCTTGGCCAGGTTTTGTGTCCATGTGGGGCCTGAGTGGTCAAGAGTGGGTCAGATAAGTATCCCAGAATGATGAGAGGATTCACATAAGCACATATCTACCTGTGCAATGAAATATTATAAATACTGAAAAGTGAATTTTGGGGAACTATCTGATGCCATGCCGGGGAAACAAAGGCAAATGGGACAACAGAATATATTCTTGTCTAGGGAAGTTTCCATGCTGTTGCAAGTCCATATTCTTATTTGCTGTGGAAGGAAAGGTCTTGCATATACTGTAGTATCTGTGGACATATTTCCATTTCCATTCAAGGACAAGAACATTAGGGAAAGGAATAATGAAGAGCAAGTTAGAACAGAGACGTGCAAGTAGTCTCTGGCTTCTTGGTTCCAAAACCTGCACAGATTCAGCAGGGTGGGTCTTGAACTACCCTGGTTTTAAACCTACATCTTCTTTGGGGAGATCAAATACCTTTAGCAGGGGTGTAGAAAAAAAATCTGATGTGAGCTTTTGTCTAGAGTAGGAGAGCTGTGCTAGGATCGGAGGGAAGTTTAGAAATTAGAGTTCTAACCCGTCCAAGTTTAGCTAAGTGTTCTTCACCATGCAGGATCTGAAAACTAATAGTAGGAGATAGATAGTTGTGCATTCAGACTAGGTTAGGCTCAACTATCAAAAGGTAGAAAGGGTATTTAACTGGAATACTGTAAGTGGTTTAGCAAGAATAGTACTGCAGCAATATTCTGTAAGTAAAATAGATATATGATTTGTAGATTATATTACAAGTGGAGGAGGTGCCTGCCGGCGAGGCTCAGAGCTTGGGAATGGAGCAGAGGAGAGCACGTACATGAGCGACAAGGCCAGCCAGCTCTCCAGTCGACGGGCAGCGAGGGAGGAAGAAGCTGAAGAGCTGCTCCGGTGCGGCTCCACTCAGCCACCGATGCCGGGGAAGCGAGAAGGGGTCGGGCCACGCAGGAGCCGATGCCGGCTGCTGCACTGAACGGGACATCGGTTTGATGCCTGGAGACCCCTCGAGGCCCCTCCTTAGACCATCCCCTACCCACCTTGTTGGATGGTGGTCTTGGGGGCATGTTGGAGAGTTCCCAGACCTCCATGGTGAATGTGTTAGAGACTGGAAGGGGCGAGCGGAGTGATTGGAGCACCACGGAACCTCCTGGAGCGGTGGTGCAGAGGATGAGTGGCGCGGGCGGCTGTAGCGGCGGTGAGGCCAGAAGTTGCACGGAATCTACATGACCGCCCCCCGAGTGTGGTGGAGAGCCCCTGGGGGACAACGGAGCCCTGGGGAATCTCTTGGAACTGGCGGTGAGGTGGAGCGGCTGAGGCACGTTGTGATGGCCAAATGGCGTGGCTGGTGGTGGCTGCGGCGAGGCAGAGGGCAGTAAGGAGCCCCTGGAAAGCTCCTGCAAAGAGCCCCTGGAGTGTTGGGACCCGGCACAAATCGGTGCAAAGTCCCACAGAGCCTCGTGGAGTGGTGGTGAGACGGAGCAGCAGAGGTGCAGTGGGTGGGCTGTTTATTCGGTCAATGACCATCAACTTAAAATTAATAAAAATAACAAAATCACACTAATCAATTAAATACAATTATACATAAGTAGCTATGGGATAAAACTATAAATTTAGACAATTATAGTATACTCTATAAAACCCTATTACAATAATGACATGTTTATTTATCAAAATGTTAATAGATCTATCATTTTAACAATATGTTATAAAATATATATCCTAAAAATGTATTAAACAATGGCTAAACAAAGTATTAATAAAAATAGAAAAATATACGCAATTCCCTACTTCTTTAACCCGTTTTGCCTTATTATCATTTTTTAAAAAAGATTTTAAGTATAGAACATAAATAAAAACTACAAAAAAACCTAAAAAACGGGGGGGAAAATCTACACTTGTGGAGTACTGTAACATCTCGACTAGAGACTGTTCCAGTTTATCCCAGTTAGCCTGATGTCTAGGCGGTTATCGTGGTTTAACCATGAATGTGGACTCGAAAGAAAGGAACTAGCTAGACTTATCAGACAAATCAAGAAGGACAAATCACCTGCCAGGGTAGAGGTAGTGAGAGAAAAATGTCGTAAATATCAAGCACTGATCAGGAGGAGTAAACAAGACTATTATAAAATACAATGGCAAGAATTAAGACAGTCATGTTTACAAAATAATGATACAAAATTCTGGGAACTAGTCACCCAACGCCAGAGAGAAATAAAAGTCATAATAGAAGCCCAGATTAGACCGGAAGTTTGGATAGCTAATTCCAAAAACAAATTTGAGGATACTAGAATATCAAACCAACAGCTAACGGGTATGGACATATTAAAAACATCAACAAAATGGCCCCCTGTAACTGTGGCAGAAGTCAAAAGAAAAAAGCACAGCAGACAGCTGGCAAAGCCCCGGGAGACGACATGCTGCCACCAGAAATTTTTAAGGTTTTTCCTGATTGGTGGGCCCCTATGCTCGCCACTCTGTTTACTTATATTAATAATACCGGGAGATTACCTGCAGGTTGGAATAATAGCGTAGTAATCCCAATACATAAAAAAGGAGATACTACAAACCCAGCTAATTTTCGACCTATAAGTCTTATCGACATAGGATGTAAGCTATATACAAGGCATCTCTTAAACAGACTGATGGATTGGGCAGATTCCAGACAGATCATAGCAGAAGAACAGGGAGGATTCAGAAAGGGACATAGTACCATAGATCAATGTTTCATTTTACAACATTTGATCTATAAATCAATGAATGGACCTTCAAAATGCCTGTATGTAATATTCATTGATTTATCATCCACCTTTGATACAATAAATAGAGGGAAAATATGGGAGAAGTTTTTAGCAACTGATATAGATAGATGATTATTATATTTAATATATATTTTATATGAAGATACCTATATACAAGTAAGGATAAACCAGAGCAGATCCTTAACAAAGCAGATTAAAACCTCAAAAGGCGTCCGCCAGGGCTGTCTATTGGCCCCTTTCCTTTTTAATTTTTATATAAATAATATTGTAGTAGTATTAAATAACCCCTCTTTTCATGCCCCATCAACTGAAAGTAGAAAGGTCCCTATATTATTGTATGCAGATGACATGGCACTTATGTCAACAACATTAATTGGAATGAGAAGAATCCTGATAGAATTTGGCAAATATTGTAAGAAAGAACACCTACAGATAAATTATTCTAAAACCAAGGTAGTAGTATTTGCCAAAAAACCAAAAAGACATAGATGGACTTTAGATGGTAAGGAGATAGAGCAAGTGAGGTCATTTAAGTATTTAGGCATCCAGTTCACCGAAAAACTGTCCTGAAAGACACATATAGCAGCAACAAGAATAACAGCTGTGAGATCTATGAGGGCTATCTGCTCCTTCTTTTACTCCAAAGGGGGAAGATTAGTTCAACCTGCTCTTAAAATCTATCAAGGGAAAACAATATCACAGCTGATATATGGAGCCCCAATTTGGGGTTTTAGTAAATTAAATGAATTAGAAGTGGTTCAAAATAAATTTGTGAGATCAGTCTTAGCCTTACCCCCATGTGTACCAGCAACAATGCTGAGATTAGAAGTTGGCCTCCCATCAATTAATATAAGAGTAAAGAAGGCAATAATCTTATATTATAGGAAACTAGTTCTTATGCCAAACAACTACCTGGCAAAAAAATGCCTCTATGAACAAGCTAATAATAATAGATGGGCAATTTTGTGCCATAAATTATTCTTTCAATTAGCTCTAGATCAGGAACTGTTCAATGACACAAATTATCATACACTACTGAGGGACTATTTATTTTTTAAAGATTTTAGTCAGGATAGAGATCAGGTATCCAAGCTTAGGTTGGCTAAGTGGTATGGTTTTTTAAAAAATAGACAAGGAATGTCATATTATCTACAGTCTCCCATATCTCAGTCCTTGAGACAAGCTTTCACAGAGCTTCGTTTTCAAACAATGCCAACAGCATATTTAGATGGAAGATACAAAGGGTTGCCAATTGCAGACCGTTTATGCATTTGTAATTCCTTACAGGTGGAAGATCTAACCCATTACCTATTATACTGTAGATTATATCAAGAACCAAGAGCTAGATTTATCATGCCACAGGGGGCGCTCCATACACTACCCCTCACCCCGACTCTCACTCCGGGAATGAGTGTTCTCGCTCTCTCCATACAAACTCAAACCCCCTCTCACATCTCCCACCCCTGAGAGGGAATAACAATCACTTCAGAGGAATACCGATGGCTTATATTAGGCTTATATTATATTAGGGCGGTCAGACGGGGATGGCCCAGCTCACTTTTCCGATAGCCTCTGCCCTGGTAGTCTGTAGCCCACGTGACGTTGGAAGGTTATTATATTCCAACCCGTCGCCCAAGAATGTCTTAGCGTTATTGTGCCTGCAGTCCAGTTCTTTAAGGTCTGTCAGGCACTGGGTCAGTCCATTTAACCAGGGCCTTTTCCAGGGGACTCTCGAAAGAGGCCTGAAACCAAGAAGGTTTGTCGCCCCCCCCTACCACCAAGGTCTTCATCCAGGGGTCTCTGGAAGAGCGGTCTAAAGTCCAGGGGGCTCTGATAGAAACAACTAAGTCCCCAGACCTCATGTCCCCGGGCTCCGTCACGCTGATTTTATCACTGGAGTCCACCGCGCCGGTTCATCGCACTGGGACCCACGGGTCCTCCACCAGGGTCGGTTCAGGGTCCACCGCATTGCCAAGGCCACCAGGCCACCAAGGCCACTCTGCCACCTGGATCTAGTGCGCTGTCAGGCCGGCCCACTGCACCAAGCTCCGCTGTGTCGCCAAGCTTACTCTGCTGCACCGGATCTCACTACCACTGAAGCTGGCCTGCTGCACCAGGGGCTCGGCACCTTGCTGGTCTGCCATGTTGGGGGGTTCACCAGCCACCCCACCGCTCCACCACCCGTGCTGCCAAGGACCCACTGTTCCACGCCACCAAAGGCCGCCATCTCACCAAGCCCGCCTGTCAATGCCCGCAGGAGTCCGCCAAGGCCTGCCGCGCACTACTGCTCCATCTAGGGTACTCTGGCTCCAACACCAGCACAAATGTAAAAGCCAGGGACCCTCAAAAGTCTCTCCCCAAACCCCAACTACCAAAGTGGGGGTGGGGCTCAGAAAGAAGCCAGGAGTCTCCCCCTCACAGCAACCAGCATCTGTTCCCAGTCACCATCTTGATTTATCAAATATTATTTTGTTCTTTGATCTGTATATTTATATTTTATAATCTATTTTTAATTGATAATTTATTGTTTTAATGTATTGTAAGCTTCCCATAGTTGTTTGAGATAATACTTTGAATTATATACCAACAGAGAATGGATGGGGAAGACAGTACTAACAGAGATGTCTGAAAGCACACTAATGTCTATTCTGGGTATCCAAAGATATGGTAATATGATTTATTCATGCCAAGTGTCACAAAGTATTTATTAAAATAGTATATAATTTGAATCTGGTACCTATAGTATTAATTAAGTAATTATTGGTTTCTTTCAGTATTTGTTCCTTAGGAAATCATATCACTGTCCTACTCTGAAGGCCCTTATTCAGAAATATACCAATGGGCATACAAAACATCTCTACATAGCTTTTATTGATCTCACTTCTGCCTTTCATTCCATTGACAGGTTTCGACTATGGGAGAAATTAGTTAGGACAGATATTGATAAGCGACTTCTTAAATTAACTATAGAACTATATACCAACATTACAGCTAGGGTAAGAATGGGTCCACAAGGGTCCTTGTCAGACCCCATTTTATTGGAGAAAGGAGTTAAACAGGGCTGCCTACTTGCTCCCTTTTTATTTAATTTCTACATTAATAATATTGTAGAGGTCATGAAGTCACAAGGTTTTTTCTCCCCTTCGCTCAATGGACAGACAATCTCAATATTAATGTACGCTGATGATATGACTCTTATTTCCTATACTGAGATTGGCCTCAGAAGATTATTGGCCAGACTAGCTGTTTATTGTGAAATGGAAAAATTGAAGAAAAATTACAATAAAACTATAGTAGTAGTTTTTGGCAAAAGTAATATTAAACATAGATGGACAATTAATGCCCAACTAATAGAGCAATGTCCCTCTTTTAAATACCTGGGCATCACCTTTCATAAGTCCCTTTTGTGGAAAGTACATTTATCTAATGCTTTGGCAACTGCTCAGCAAACAGTAGGTGCCATTTTAAAATTTTTCTATTCTAAAGGAGGGCAGTTGGTAGCCCCTGTACTTAAAATATTCCAAGGCAAGGTGATAGCCCAGATGCTGTATGGGTCTGAGATTTGGGGGTGGGAAGAGAAGGTCATTGCCCAACTGGAAATAGTCCAAAACAACTTTATAAAGAAGATCTTGGGCCTCCCCCAGGGCACCCCTGCTGCCAACTTAAGGATGGAGGTAGGACTACCTTCCATCGCTGTTAGAATACACCTTGCATTGTTGGGCCACTATAAGAAATTAGAAAGCCTTCAAGAATCCCATCTCGCCAAACTCTGTTTTATCCATTACACAGCTGGAAATCAGTGGACTAAACTTTTGTCACCCATTTTACAAATGTATTCCCTTTGGGGAATGAGTTCTCTTTGGGAGAACTCAGAACTTGGAATAGAGACAACATTAGAGATTGGCTTTTTGAAAGGGATGCCAATAAAGATGCAATTACAGTACAATCACAGTTCTCCCTGTGAGCCTCCCCCATGAGCTTAAAATCTTGCTGAGTTGGGGGGAGAGAGGAAGGAACCCACCCAATTTTGGTTGCCATCGGAACCCCCACCTGGAAGATCTATCGGACGCATGGGAAAGATCGGGAGGTGGGGGCTTAGTGGTAACGAGAGGAAAGAAGCTGTGAGCTGCTTTTGAGAGATCTTTGGGGGGAAGCTCAGATACGGAGTGAAGACCCCCTTGCCCCTACAAATTATTTACCAACGGGTAGGGGCGACTGGAGAGCGCCCTAGAACTGCGGAAATCCGTACCTCCGGCTTGATATTCGATCTGGAGTAGGCTGGACGGAGTGTAGCTCTCGCAGCTCATGGATTGAGAACTGGGCGGAGCTCATGGCCCTTTACGACTGTGGACTTGGTCGTTCTTCAGCAGACCCCTTTGGGGGATTTCTTGGACGGGAACCTGGTGTGGAGAATTGGCGAAGTGGGAGACTGGTGTCCCGGTTCTGCTGTGTTGGACCTTACAAACTCCAATTGTGCAATAACAACAGTGCTGGATGGTGTAGAGGGCAGAGAGAAAAAAACTCCAGAATAACGAAGCAGCGACGAGATGCGGAGCAGAGAGTGGAGTGTGAGCGTTTCGCCAGTAAAGAAGAGCACTATTTTCAATGGTGTTCCTCTATAGACTTTACGAACTGTATATCACAGCATCTCTGGAGAAACTTTGAAGTTGGGTGTAGGGGGGAAATTCTCATGAATTTTATAATCTGGAGAACTCTTTAACAACTTAAAATTTTAATATTCCCCCCGTTCACTTAGAGGCGGCAGAGAGGTGAGAGGGTCCCCGGATATGTGAATGAGGGCTTTCCCTGAGTGTGAGAGTCAGGGGAGCCCAAGATTGTGTGAATTTATGGAAGAGTGCCCACCCCTGAGTGAGAGACAGACGGTGGGCAGGAATGTATGGTGCCCCCTTACAACTAGTGAGAGGGGGTAAGGGGGCGGAGTGGATGTTGGAAGGTGGAGAGGCCCTCCTGGTGCCGAGAGCGGAAGCTGGTGTGCTGGGGGGCCTATCACCACCTAGGGGCGAGTGTGTATGAGAGATGTGTGCATGGAGGGGACCCTTATATCAACCCAGGGTTTCCGGAGGGCCAGGAGTGGAGGCATCTGGGCCTGGAAACTCTGGAGGCAGTAGGGCAGGCTGCCCCATCGAAGTGGTGACAGGTAGGGGATGTTACGGCGGGAACCGAGGGGCAGGCCTTCTTCGGGGAAGACGCCCCCGATGTTTGGTATCGGTGGCGTGTTCCGGCTCCTCAGGTTCAGACCCAGGCCCTGGTCAAAGGATCCTCGAGTGTCCTGGCTTCCGACTCTTGCTACTTAACGCCAGGTCTGTCAATAATAAAGCTCCCCTTATATATGACTTGATCACGGAGGAGGGGGCAGACCTGGTGTGTATTACTGAGACCTGGCTGGGCACAGAGGGAGGAGTAGCCCTCTCGGAAATGTGCCCAGCCGGGTTTCAGGTGTGGCATCAGCCGAGACCCCAGGGCAGGGGAGGAGGGGTGGCGGTTGTAATCCGGGAATCTCTGGTGGCCTTCAGGGGCCCTGCCCCACAAGTGGCCGGGTGTGAGACCCTGTTTTTCAAGTTGGGTTTTCGAGAGAAGTTGGGAGTGCTGTTGCTGTACCAGCCTCCCTGCTGCGTAGCAACCTCCCTGCCCGAGCTGTTGGAGGCTGTCTCAGGGTTGGCAGTGGAGTTCCCTAGACTTATGGTTCTGGGGGACTTCAATCTGCCTTCCCTGGGACGTGCCTCAGGGACAGCTTGGGAGTTCATGGCTACCATGGCAGCCATGGGCCTATCTCAGATTGTTCGAAACCCGACTCGAGACAGTGGCCTCACTCCGGACTTAGTCTTCTTGTCGGAGCAGTGGCAAAGTGATCTGAAGGGAGAGTTAGATCTATCCCCACTGTCATGGTCAGATCACGCCCTGGTGGCCTTGAGATTCTCCTATGCCGCCCCACTCCGCAGGGAGGCAGGACCCATTCGATTGGTCCGCCCCCGACGACTGATGGACCCAATGAGGTTCCAGAAGGAGCTGGGGGTTATTTCCGAGGATCTACTGCACGGTCCAGCGGAGGTCCTGGCCGCTACCTGGAATAGGGAGGCGGCTGGGGCCTTGGACAGGATCGCGCCTGTGCGGCCTCTCTTGCCACATCTGACACGACACTCCCCATGGTTTACGGAGGAGTTGAGGGTCTTGAAGAGGGCTAAGAGACGCCTAGAGCGTCGCTGGAGAAAAACGAAGACTGAATCCGACCGAACACAAGCTAGAGCCGCGGTTAAGGCCTACCTTGTGGCGGTAAGAGCAGCGAAACGTCTATATTTCTCCGCTCTTATTGCATCCGCAGAATGCCGCCCGACGGCCCTGTTTAAGATAACACGATCTCTTCTGGGTAAGGTGGAGGCTGTAACCCACCTGCAGGGCCGTGCGGAAGAATTTTCTGAGCATCTGCAGGATAAAATCGCTCAAATTCGGTCTAGGTTGGACTCCAAGCGTGAAGCAGAGTCTGGGGAGATGCCAAGGGAACGACATTACCCGGTTATCTGGGATCGGTTTGATCCTGTTGGGCCTAAGGAAGTGGACAGGATCCTCCGGACTGTAAAGGCCACCACATGCCATCTAGACCCTTGCCCTTCCTGGCTGGTGCAAGCAGCCAGGGAGGAGACATGTGGTTGGGTCCAGGCGATGGTTAATATATCTCTGGGGGAGGGGGTGTTTCCGGATGCCTTCAAGGAGGCGCTGGTGCACCCCCTACTCAAGAAACCATCACTGGACCCTACGATATTGGGTAATTTTCGTCCTGTCTCCCACCTCCCCTTTTGGGGGAAGGTGGTTGAGAAGGTGGTGGCGTTACAACTCCAGAGGATTCTGGATGAAACGGATTATCTAGACCCCTTTCAGTCGGGTTTCAGGCCGGGATATGGGGTGGAAACTGCATTGGTCGCGCTTATGGATGATCTCTGGCGGGAGCGGGATGGAGGAAGTGCGTCCATCCTGGCTCTCCTTGACCTCTCAGCGGCTTTCGATACCATCGACCATGGTATCCTTTTGGGACGACTCAAGGAGTTGGAGGTGGCTGGCGTAGTTTTGCGCTGGTTCGCCTCCTTCCTCGGGGGTCGGTCCCAATTGGTAGTAATAGGAGATGAGAGATCCAACTCTCGACCCCTCGTTTGCGGGGTGCCGCAGGGTTTGGTTCTCTCACCTCTCCTATTTAATATCTATATGAAACCGCTGGGTGAGATCATCCGTCGCCATGGGATGAGATATCATCAATATGCTGATGATACACAGTTGTACATCTCCATCCCTGGGGAAGTAAGTGATGCAGTGGCCGCCCTCTCTCAGTGCCTGGAGGCTGTGGGGGTCTGGATGGGGAATAACAGGCTTCAGCTGAACCCTGGTAAGACGGAGTGGCTGTGGATTGATGGTTCTTCTGGATCTGGGAAATTATCATCTTTGGTTCTGGATGGGGTTGCGCTTCCCCATTCAGAACCAGTGCGGAACCTGGGGGTCCTACTGGACTCACGGCTCCTGCTCGAGGAGCAGGTGGCAGCCGTGGCCAGAAGGGGCTTTGCGCAACTTCGTGTTGTGCGCCAGTTACGCCCTTTCCTGGATCAGGAGTCCCTCCGTACAGTCACTCATGCCTTGGTCATCTCCCATATAGACTACTGCAATGCGCTCTACATGGGGCTACCCTTGAAGAGTATCCGGAAGCTCCAACTGGTCCAGAATGCGGCAGCGCGTGCAGTTATTGGTGCCCCTAGATCGGCCCATGTGACACCTCTGCTACGCCACCTGCACTGGATACCAGTATGCTTCCGGGTGCAATTCAAAGTGTTGGTTTTGACCTTTAAAGCCCTACATGGCATGGGACCAGGATACCTGAGGGACCGCCTCATCCCCATAACTTCAAACCGTCCCACTCGATTATGTAGAGAGGGCATGCTTCGGACCCCGTCAGTAAGGGAGTTTCGGTTGACGGGGTCCAGAAGGCGTGCCTTCTCAGCAGTGGCACCTGCCCTTTGGAACATTCTGCCCCCGGAGGTGAGGCAGGCCCCATCACTCCTATCCTTCCGGAAGAATTTAAAGACCTGGTTGTGCCGCCTCGCGTGGTACGGGAATAGGAATAGCTCTTCATGGGTATGGTTGGTGTCTTAGAGCCCTTTTAAGATCATGTGGGTCCTAGGTTGGTTGAGATCGCCCGCTTGGATTTTCTATTTAATTTATAATAATAAGTAATTATATATTGGATTGTTTATTTTTAGTAGAATTTTAATTTTTATGTCTGTAAACCGCCCAGAGTCCCCTGTGGGGGAGATGGCGCGGTGATAAAAGTCTAATAAATAAATAAATAAATAAATAAATAAATAAATAAATAATCCAAATTTTCATCCTGGTAATAACATTATAAAAAACATAGAAGCTTCTCCCAGTACCTGGTTAACATAACCAGTGCGCCATTGAGGTCCTGACTGGTGCTATTTGAGATTGTTTGCAGGGAGATTTCGGCAATATTATAACACCTGGAGATAGATAACCCTTTCCAGCTACGTATAACTACATAAGCTTAATTGCTCCTGTATAGAAATTAGATTTCTACAAAGCTTCCAGTGGTACCGAGTGACATTAGCTTTGAGAGTATCTTTGAATCTCTTTTGCTGTCCACCAATATTCCGTTTTCCATTCTTAAGTTGGGAGTAAAGGAGCTGCTTTGGAAGACGATGGTCAGGCATTCGAACAACATGGCCGGTCCAGCAAAGTTGATGTTGGATGATCATTGTTTCAATGCTGGTGGTTTTCGCTTCTTCTAATACACTAACATTAGTCTGCCTATCTTCCCAAGTAATTTGCAGAATTTTTCGGAGGCAGCATTCATGGAATCTTTCAAGAAGTTGGAGGTGGCGTTTGTAGAGGGTCCATGTTTCACAGGCGTACAGAAGGTTTGGTAGTACAATGGCTTTGTAAACAAGCATTTTGGTCTCCCTGAGAATGTCCCGATCCTCAAACACTCTACGCTTCATTCGGGAGAAAGCTACACTCGCAGAGCTCAGGCGATGCTGAATTTCAGCATCGATGTCGGCTTTTGTAGATAGATGGCTGCCGAGATAAGTGGTCGACATTTTCTAGTGACACACCTTTAAGATGGATTGATGGCGCTGCGGAGGGATTGGTTCGAACTTGCTGGTAAAGCACTTTGTTTTTTTTAATGTTAATCGAGAGGCCGAGTTTTTCATATGCTTCTGCAAAGATGTTTAGGATAGTTTGAAGATCTTCCTCGGAGTGTGCGGAGACTACGTTATCATCAGCATATTGAAGTTCTATAACAGAAGTTGCAATTACCTTATTTTTTGCTTTCAGCCTACTAAGATTAAAAAGCTTTCCATCTGTTCGATATATAATTTCTACACCAGTAGGAAGTTTCTCTTCAACAAGGTGCATAATCATAGCGATAAAGATAGCGAATAAGGTTGGAGCAATAACACATCCCTGTTTAATGCCGGATTCCACTTTAAATGGATCGCTTTGAGAGCCATTGTTATTCAGGATTGTTGCCATCATGTTGTCATGGAGTAACCGCAAGATGTTCACAAATTTATCAGGGCATCCTATTTTCAGGATGGTCCAGAGAGCAGTACGATTTACAGTATCAAAAGCTTTAGTCAGATCAATAAACGCCATGTACAGAGGGTGGTTTTGCTCCTTGCATTTTTCTTGAAGCTGTCGTGCAGTGAAGATCATGTCCACTGTTCCCCTGGAAGGGCGGAAGACATTTTGCGTTTCAGGGAGGATGTCTTCTGATACAGATAGGAGACGGTTTGCAATGATCTTTGCCAGGATTTTGCCTGCTGTGGCTAGAAGGGAGATGCCTCGGTAGTTTCCACAGTCTGTTCTATCACCCTTTTTAAAGAGAGTGATAATTATGGCATCCCTAAAGTCTGCTGGAATCTCCTCCCTCATCCAGATTTTTTCGATGAGCTTATGAAGTTGTTGTGTAAGTTCAGGCCCGCCTTCTTTAAAGACTTCAGCAGGAATCCCATCAGGTCCACTAGCTTTGTAATTTTTCATTTGTTTAGTGGCTTTACTGACTTCCTCCAAACTAGGGGGTACTGCAAGCTCATATCTTATTTGTTTTTGCGGGATTTGCAAGAAGACTTCGTCAGCCACAGATTGTAGTAAAGCTCTTTCCAGTGCAGTGCAATAGACTCTTTGTCCTTTAGAAGTTTAGCACCATCTACTGAGCGTAAGGGATTTGTACCATGGTTTGTTGGTCCATAGATGGCCTTTATGGCATTAAAAAAGCCCCGTGCATCATGAGCATCTGCAAAATGTTGGGTTTCTTGGGCTTTTTTTATCCACCATATGTTCTTAGGTTCTCTAGTTCTTCTTTGGACTTCTGCCTTTGCACTGGCGTAGATTTTTTTCTTAACGCCACACTTAATATCTTTTTGCCATATCCGGAAGGCTTTCCTTTTCTTGTCAATAATATGTTCAATCTCACTATCGTTCTCATCAAACCAGTCCTGATGTCTCAGTCTGGAATCTGATAGTTTGTTCACAGGCTGAAATGATAGAAGTCTTCAATTTAATCCAGTGTTCCTCAACATTTTCAGGAAGTTCCATAGGCAGATGTTCCTTGAGAGTTGATTGAAAGCAAGCTCATTTAATAGGATCTTGAAGGGCCAGTGTATTCATTTTACGCCTTGGTTTTCTTCATTGGAGCCTACAATGAGGGACAATCTTTATGGCCATCATGGATCGAATTAATCGATGGTCTGTCCAGCAGTCATCGGCGCTCGTCATGGCTCTGGTGAGAAGTACATCACGGCGATCTCTAGCACGGACAATTACATAATCTAAAAGATGCCAGTGCTTCGACCGTGGGTGCTTCCATGATGCTTTAAATTTATTTTTCTGGCGAAAGAGTGTGTTAGTAATGACAAGGTTATGCTCTGCACATTTAGTCAGAAGTAAGATTCCATTCGTGTTGCTTTTGTCAACTCCTTCTTTCCCAATGATCCCTGGCCACAAATCAAAATCACGCCCAACTCTTGCATTGAAATCGCCCAGGAGGATAATTTTATCCTCCTTTGGTATCTCTGATAAGATGGTGTCCAGCTGGGTATAAAATTTTTCCTTGATATCCTCATCTGCATCTAGTGTTGGTGCGTAAGCACTTAGGATAGTTGCCTGTTGGTTTTTGGCGAGTTTTATTCGCAGAGTTGAAAGTCGTTCGTTAATCCCAGTGGGAACTTCTGACAAGAGCTTCACAATGTCGTTTTTGATAGCAAAGCCTACCCCATGTATTCGTCGTTCTTGTTCAGGCAGTCCTTTCCAAAAGAAGGTATAACCTCATTTTTCTTCCTTCAACTGTCCTTCTCCTGCTCTTCGAGTTTCTTGGAGTGCTGCTATATCGATATTAAAACGTCTCAGCTCCCTTGCAATAATGGCAGTCCTACGTTCAAGTCGTTCACTATCCATATTGTCTTGCAGTGTCCGTATATTCCATGTTCCAAAATTCATGTGTTTTTTACGACCGCTAGATGGTGACCCCACTGGTCGCGGTAATCCAGTCAGGGAGAAAATGAGGCAGACTATGTTTAGGGCACCTTTTCTAGCCCCCTCCCCATATGGGATGAGCAGAGTGGATCCTAAATAGGGCTGCTCAGTCGTGGATACAGCTCCCTATTTGCCTATTTATCTATTTGCATTTGCATGCTTTCAAATTGCTAGGTTGGCGAGAGCTGGGGCGTGTGCGGGAGCTCACTCCGTCATGCAGCGCTCGGGTCTCAAACTGCCAACCTTCCGATCGACAAGCCTGACTTCTTAACCACTGAGCCATCACACCACACTCAAGTATAAAAGCTCCTGTCAAATATCCCACCCTGAACAATAGCTGGGGGGTTGTTTTTGAGAACAGGCATCCAGTACCACAAGAACATTGGCTTGTCACAAGAGCTGTTTTTCTTCATGCGGGGATCTCTTCATGAAGATGTGTCTTGAAATGTAATGTTTCAAGACCAAAATTGCAGATGAGAAAAAAGGTATTTATAGTGACCTTGAGTTCTTTGCTGGGAAATGCCATCCCCAAACTTCCTCCTTCCAAAGAGGCTGGGATTTAGGAAGGCTGGGGCAATGTTCGAGGGATAGGATGGCTCCAGAGACCTAGAGAAGAATGCATCATTAACTGCACATGTGCACATGGCAATGAGATTCTTGGTTCTAGGAAATGAGCACACCTGTCCTCTCTTCTTCAGATCCACAGCACTTTGAGCCACGTGGCTGGAGATGTTTCTCTGCTGCCGTGAACCAGCTTCTCTACTGTGGGAACCATCATCCTAGGATCAATGTACGTAGCAAACCTCTAATACCATGGATTGCAGGCTGTGAGTCCCCCACTGTTCTTGGGAACCCATCCTCATTTAACCTCTCTCTTGGGACAAAAGAGCAGGGAGGATTTCTTTTTCCTTTCATTCCACTTGATGGTGGACTAGGGAATCCCTGGAATGGATATCTTGCTGGGTAATATTTGTGTCAATGGGCCAAGGAAAAAAGGGGAAGAACTTTCCAAGACACCATAACAACAGTGAAATGCACGTCCTTCTCTCTCTTCCAGCTCACTAAAGTCCAGCAGGCGTTTCCACAAGTCCCTGCAGAAGTCTGGGATGCTGGAAAACAGTATGGCTTCATTAATGGAGGTAATTTCATTTACAACGTTAAGGGGAAGGGGTGAGTGTGAAAGGAAGGAAGGAAGGAAGGCAAAACCCACGCTTTCTATCCCAAATGGGGTATATCTTTTCCAGCCATGGACCCAACAGATTAAATCTCAACATCTCTGTCTCATTCAATTGTTCTCACTTTGTTGACAGGCGTAGGGTTCCCCGCCATTTGCCAACTTCCCTCCTTTCTTATCTTTTTCTCATCTTTTCTTTTCCATGCAGATGATCTTCCCCCCTATTTAGCAAGCTAAGCTGGGGGAAGCTAGATCAGCCTTGAGAATAGGGAGCCAGATCATCTGTTTGCTCATTCCTTCAAGGTGATTCTTTGTTTTTCACTGTCCATGACCAATGTGATGGAGGTTTGAGAGAATGGCGAGCTTCTCCCCCTCGGATCCATCTTGTGAAGGACTCAGGATGTGCACTTAGGATTTTAAATTCCCACCAGGATTTAAGAAGGGATAGGAATAAACACAGCTTACTGCCTGCTGTATACAGTACCTCTCAAAAAACAGGTCAGCTGACACACAGAAACAAGTCACATTAATAAGGGACATTGAAACTTGAATACAGTACATTATATTGTATTCGAAGGACTGAGATGGTGGTCTCAAGATTCTCAAAGTTTCCACCAAAGTCAAGAAAGTCTATAGCACCAAACACAAGACACCCTCTCAGAATTCAGTGAGGATATCAATCATCAATGGGGACAGTAATATTCACCCCAGTAGTTACTCAAGGATGGATGAAAAGGACTTCCACGCAGTCTGAGGGAAAGGACCTCAGTTTGTTCCATCTACACCTCTCAGCTGTTGCAAATAGTTGCTGTATTTGTTCAGTTGCACACTTCTGACCTCATAATAGCCCTGCTATTTGTGCTTTTAGATCTGCTATTGAACATCGACTCTTCAACTTCAACTGATAAAAACAGTTCAATTTTCAGAGGGCCATCTTTCAGGCACTTGGGAGATGGAACTTCCCGCATGATTTGCAGAGTACAAAATGCACTTGTCTCACGAGTGGTGTTTCGGCCCCTTTCTCCACAGTATTGAAGATTAATTAAGATGGCGAAGAGAGTGGGATCCATGTTTGGGTTGTTGTTATGTCCAGTGCTTCAGGCTGGAGGTTCAGGAGCAGGTCAGACTGGACTGGAGAGTGCCATGCCGGAGGAAGGCAGTGTTTGTCATTTTGCCACGTTCATAGCTTTCACAAGTTTGGCTGCATTTTTGAGGCGTTTTGCTAGCCACGCCAACCGAGCCACTTTTGGCTGCTCACGCTGTGCAGTTTCTGTTGCTTGAAGGAACACATGGCCAGTGCAAACATTCACAGAATCAAGTATAAAAAGGTAAAGGTTTTCCCCTGCACGGTCATGTCCGACTCTAAGGGGCAGTGCTCATCTCTGTTTCATCTCTGCCTAAGAGCCAGCACTGTCCAAAGATGCTTCTGCAGTCATGTAGCTGGCATGACACGAACGGAACGCTGTTACCATCCCACCGCAACGGTCCCTATTTAATTCATTCATTGGCGATCACTCGTAGCCGAGTAAGATTGTCTTCCAAGGGTAAAATTTTAACAGTGGATACGTAAGTGGCTGTAAAGGCCAATTCTGGATCCGCACAACCTCCCACAATGAGGTCATAGGTTTCCGGGTGGGAGACGGTCATGATGAGGGTTTGCTTGATGTGCCTTCCTTTTAGCTCTTTTCTCCCTTTCGCCCTGTACTCGTGCTTCTTCAAAGTCCATAGCGCCTTTAATAAAGGCTGACCTCCAATTGAAACACTCATGAGTTAGGGCTTCCCAGTTCTCAATGCTGATATTACATTTTTTTAAAATTAGCTTTGAGAGTATCTTTGAATCTCTTTTGCTGTCCACCAATATTCCGTTTTCCATTCTTAAGTTGGGAGTAAAGGAGCTGCTTTGGAAGACGATGGTCAGGCATTCGAACAACATGGCCGGTCCAGCAAAGTTGATGTTGGATGATCATTGTTTCAATGCTGGTGGTTTTCGCTTCTTCTAATACACTAACATTAGTCTGCCTATCTTCCCAAGTAATTTGCAGAATTTTTCGGAGGCAGCATTCATGGAATCTTTCAAGAAGTTGGAGGTGGCGTTTGTAGAGGGTCCATGTTTCACAGGCGTACAGAAGGTTTGGTAGTACAATGGCTTTGTAAACAAGCATTTTGGTCTCCCTGAGAATGTCCCGATCCTCAAACACTCTACGTTTCATTCGGGAGAAAGCTACACTTGCAGAGCTCAGGCGATGCTGAATTTCAGCATCGATGTCGGCTTTTGTAGATAGATGGCTGCCGAGATAAGAAAAGTGGTCGACATTTTCTAGTGACACACCTTTAAGCTGGATTGTTGGCGCTGCGGAGGGATTGGTTCGAACTTGCTGGTAAAGCACTTTGTTTTTTTTAATGTTAATCGAGAGGCCGAGCTTTTCATATGTTTCTGCAAAGATGTTTAGGATAGTTTGAAGATCTTCCTCGGAGTGTGCAGAGATTACGTTATCATCAGCATATTGAAGTTCTATAACAGAAGTTGTAATTACCTTATTTTTTGCTTTCAGCCTGCTTAGATTAAAAAGCTTTCCATCTGTTTGATATATAATTTCTACACCGGTAGGAAGTTTTTCTTCAACAAGGTGTATAATCATAGCGATGAAGAGAGCGAATAAGGTTGGAGCAATAACACATCCCTGTTTAACACCGGATTCCACTTTAAATGGATCGCTTTGAGAGCCATTATTATTCAGGATTGTTGCCATCATGTCGTCATGTTGTAGCCGCAAGATGTTAACAAATTTATCAGGGCATCCGATTTTTAGAAGGATGGTCCAGAGAGCAGTACGATTTACAGTATCAAAAGCTTTAGTCAGATCAATAAACGCCATGTACAGAGGGCGGTTTTGCTCCTTGCATTTTTCTTGAAGCTGTCGTGCAGTGAAGATCATATCCACTGTTCCCCTGGAAGGGCGGAAGCCATTTTGCGTTTCAGGGAGGATGTCTTCTGATATAGATAGGAGACGGTTTGCGATGATTTTTGCCAGGATTTTGCCACGTTCATAGCTTTCCCAAGTTTGGCTGCATTTTTGAGGCGTTTTGCTAGCCACGCCAACCGAGCCACTTTTGGCTGCTCACGCTGTGCCGTTTCTGTTGCGTGTTGAGCAGCAGTTTTTCTGGACTGGGGCCTGGCTTTGGACTTGTCTTTTGGAGGACTGAACTGCAGCTGGAGGACCGGATTGCTGCTGGACGCTAAGGGCAGGCTGAGAGGCGGGCTGCTGTGCGATGCTGCTGCTGGATGGTCTTTGCTGCTGGTCTTTCTGCTGGTGCATTTCTTGGAGATTCTGCTGCTGGATGCCTTTGCCACTGCCTGGTTCCGTCTGCATTATTGACTTTATTCTTCTGTGGGACACCGGGGCTTTGGAGGTGTGGGCAATGGCCGGGCAGGGGAGGGTGACAGTAGAGTGGCAGGCTACTGTGGATCCCCTTCCCCCATGGAGCCAACCTTCGCCTGCCCTCCGGGTAGCCCTGAGAAGGCAGGAAGGAAGAAGTAAGGAAGAATAACATGGCTCCATCTGTTGTTGTTTTTCATTGCCTTTGTGAATTGACTGTTTCCTCCTTTCTCCTTCCCCTGGATGAGTGTTTATGTGTATGAATGTGTTGTACAGTGTGTGTGTGTTGTGTTGGGGAGGTGGTGGCTGGGGACCCTGTTGGCATCGACAACTGGTGTAGCTAAAGTGCCTCGGGGTGGCCAGCTTCCCCTCCCAGGCTGATGAGGACACCGGGAGGCTTCCGGTCCCCAATCTTGGGGGGCTCGGATGTGGGAATGGGGCTGCCATTGGGCGATGGAGGCAGGCCATAGTATCATGGTGGTGTTTGGAATGAAGAGATATGGCAGGGGACAGGGAGCGGGCCTCGGGGAACGTGGAACCGTTGTCTTATCCGAGTTCCATGTTCCAGCTCCTTGATCCCAGCCCCGATGCCCTGGCCTCCAGCTGCTGCTACTGAATGTCAGGTCAGTCTGTAATAAGGCCGCCCTCATCAGTCATTTAATCCTTTTTTTAAAAAAAAAGATATTGCTTTTTAAAATAATGACAGAAAAAGGAAAAAAAATACACAAAGATACTTATGTTATAAAAATACATAACAGGTGCTTAAAAATAAGAAAAATATAACAGAAATAAATTAAATTAAAGTATGAAATATAATATGTCATTACAACAATAAACAATTACAATTGTATATATATTTAATGCAAATATGGTGCAACTATATGTATATGTTCTAATAAATTATATAACCATCATGCTTTCCCCTAAGCTACTATATTTTGTATAAATGAGTCCCATATTTCATTGTACTTATCCATACAAAGTCTACATCTATAGACAATCCTCTGATAGGTGGCAAGTGTAATCAGGTCTTCAATCCATTGAGTAAATGGGGCCATACTTTCATCTTTCCTTTTTTTTTTTTTTTTTGATAAATTTTTATTAGAATGTTACAATACATAGTTAAAAGTTAGAAATAGAAATACAAAAGAAAAGAAAAGAAAAAGTGTAGTAAAGTAAAAGAAAAAGAAATGTATGAAACATAGGTAACTTCAAATCTATCCCTGGTCATGAAAACAAAAAAATCTGTCCTAAGTGCTAGTTTTTCATGCAATAGATAAGAATAATTCTTTGTTTAATATACCCCATTATATTTATAATATTATAATATTATATATTTCCCGCTATAGGGATTGCTGCCGTTTCTTCTGCACTTTTTGTAAATTAAATTAAAGATTTAATATACTAAAAGACAAATATTTAATGACTTTCTCATCAAGAGAATTTGTTAGAGTTTCAAAGAAGGCAGCTGAGACTTCGACGTTTTCTGATATAGTAGGTGGAACTGACTCTTTAATTAATTAATTATTCAAAATCGCCATTTTGACCGTTTTACAGTCTCCAAGTTAATAAGTTTGTGAACTGTTGGAAAATAAGTTTAAGCAAATCTATTGTCTTGTATTTGGTGGATAAGAATTCCCTTAAAGATGACTTCGAAGAAAACGTTTAGGAGAGGCTCAGACTCGGGAGAAGACAAAGGTGAATGGTTAAAAACGCTCTTTGATGACTTTACTAAGAAAGCTATACAGAGCATTACAACGAATGTGACTACTTTACTAGAAGAAAAAATACAAGGTTTTGAAAAGAGTCTGGACAAAAAACTAGACAGCATGGAACAAAGATTTCAAGTAGAAATTAAAGGAGTGAAAGAAAGAGTGAAAAAAATAGAAAAACAAAAAGAAGAGGAGTTTGATAAATTAACCTTACTTGAACAAAAACAAAAAGAGAAATGTTTAAGAATAAGAGGGTTAAAGGAGGGGAAAGAAGCAGAGATTAAAAATACAATTATTCAGGCGTTGGCAGATATGATTGATTGGGAAAAAGAACAGTTAGAGGAAGAAATAGAATTTATGTACCGTGTTAATTCAAAATATGCCAGAGAACATAATATAACAAGAGACCTAGTCATTGAATTTAGCAGGAAGAAACTAAGAGATATGATTTTGCAAACGGGGTTTGACAAGAAAATCAATATAGAAGGTAAAGATATTAAAATTTTTAAGGAAATCCCAGCTGCAATTTTGAAAAAAAGAAAAAAATATTATTTCTTAACAGAGGTTTTGAAAAGGAAGAAAATTATGTACAGATGGGAAATTCTGGAAGGGGTGAACGTGTTGTATGTATGTTGTATGTATGCTCAATTGTATGCTCATTATATGTATAATGAGCAAAGGTTTAAACTAAATTCAATTGAGAAAGCGAAGGATTTTCTTAGAAAATTAGAAAAAGAGGCTAAGCACTCACCAGGGAATAGTGTTCCAAAAGAGAGGATAACAGAAAAATTTAAAATATTTTCTCAAGCAGTTGGTTCCCAAGAATTAAGCAGTCAATCTGATAATGAGTAATTTAAAATGTCTTTCTTGGAACATAAATGGCTTAAACTCTCCAATCAAAAGAATTTTTTTTTCATATTCTCAATAAATACAAGCTTGATATAATTTGTTTGCAGGAAACGCATATCAGAGGTAAAGATGCAAAATTGTTATTAAATAAGAAATTAGGATTAGAATTTGTAACGACAAATGAAAATAAGAAAAATGGGATAGTTTGCTATATTAAACCAAATTTAAAACCACATTTGGTAAAAGTGGATGATAAAGGTAGATTTATTATCAAAGAAGTAGAAATCCAAAATAAAAAAGTGATACTAGTGGGTGTCTATGCTCCAAATGAAAAACAGAATAAATTTTTTAAAGCTCTAATGAATTATTTATCAGACCTGCCCAACAAAAATAGGATCATTATGGGTGATTGGAATGGTGTTGTAAACCCTTTCTAGATAGAAAATCTGACAAGATTATTAAATCATACCAAGGTAAATTACCTCAGGTTTTTTTTGAACTTATGAATAATTTAGAAACGATTGATGCCTGCCTGGAGACACAAAATGGGTAATGCTAAAGATTTTACTTTCTTCTCAGATAGATTTCAATCTCATTCTAGAATAGATATGATATGGATTTCAAAAAAATTAGCAAATAAGATTGGAGACATGAAGATTCTGGCGAAAACATTGTCAGACCATAACGCAATTCAATTAGACTTAAAAATTTTACCAACGCCATTTAGATGGAGATTAAATGTATCCATATTAAGAAACAAAGATTATATAGAAGGGAGTAAAGTTAAACTAAGAGAGTTTTTCGACTTAAATATGAAAGATAACATGAATATAACCACTGTTTGGGCTGCAAGTAAAGCGTACATGAGAGGCCATTTTATGTCTCTAGGCAAGCACCAAAAAAAAATGAAATTACAAAAATTTACAAAATTATGTGAACAAATTAAATCAAAAGAGATTGTACTCCAAAGTAATCCAAGAGATAAAGATATTAAAAATCAAATTATCTTTTTACAGAAACAATTAGAAATATTAACAACTGAAGAAATGGAAAAAAAATTGAGGTATGCTAAACAAAGATACTTTCAACATGCAAATAAAGCGCGTAAATGGTTAGCGTTTAAGCTAAGAAAAGAAGGGGAAAAATTATAAATAAAATAAATGATAAAGGGGCAGATCTAAGTGATAAAGTATTAAAAAAGCGTTTCATGAGTTTTATACAATATTATATAAAAAAAACAATTAGATTCAGATAGGGCGGGTAGATACTTAACAGAAAGTAATTTGCAAAAAATATCTAAATCACACCAGGAAATGATTAATTAACCTATTACTATTCAGGAAATCTCGAATGCCATTCAAAGACAAAAAGCAGGCAAAATGCCAGGTCCAGATGGGTTTACTGTTATATATTATAAACTATTTCAAGTTCAACTATTAATACCATATAATATACTACTAAATTCAATAATGACTGGTAATGCATTACCTGAGTCATGGACCGACGCTAATATAATTTTGATTCCTAAGGCGGACCAAGATCAAACCCTATGCAGAAATTTTAGACCAATCTCGCTGTTAAATACTGACTACAAAATTTTTACCACTATCTTGGCAAATAGATTAAAAATGGTTTTACAAGATGCGATAAATGCAGATCAATCTGGCTTTTTGCCAAAAAGACATATTAAAGATAATATTAGAACCATTATAAATTTAATTGAGTACGCAAAAGAACATAAAGAAAAACAAATTTTATTATTATTCTTAGATGCCGAAAAAGCTTTTGATAATTTAAATTGGGATTTTATGATTAAAATATTGAAAAGTTTGGATTATGGCGAAAATTTTATTAATGCTATTCAGGCTATATACAGTATACACGGCAAACTGCCAAGATAGTGGTAAATGGTGATACAACTCAAAATTGTTATATAGGTAGGGGCACTAGATAAGATTGCCCAATTTCGCCTCTCCTATTTATCTTAGTACTAGAAGTTTTATTAGAAAATATAAGAAAAGATAATCAAATAGAAGGGATAAAAATAAAGCAGGAAAATTATAAATTAAGGGCTTTTGCCGATGATGTGGTTATAACTTTACAAAATCCAGAAAATTCGATTAAACATTTGTTTAAAAAAATACAAGATTTTGGTGAATTGGCAGGGTTTAAAATAAACAATCAAAAAACGAAGATGATAAATTTAAATATGAATCAAAGCAGTACACATAATATGGAACTGCTTACGGGATTTAAAAATGTTAAAAAACTAAGATATCTGGGAGTGGAAATAACATCAAATAATTCAGAGTTATTCAAAAATAATTACACAAAACTATGGAACAAAATAAAAAATGATTTACAAAATTGGACGAAATTACAAATATCTTTTTTGGGTAGAATATCTACAATAAAAATGAATATTCTTCCAAAAATTATTTTTCTATTCCAATCAATACCAATTGTGATAACGGATAAAACTTTTCAAAATTGGCAGCGAGATTTGGCCAAGTTTATTTGGCGGGGGAAAAAAACAAGGATAAAATATAAATTCTTACAAGATACTAAAGATAATGGAGGTTTTGATCTACCAAATTTAAAAATATATTATGACGCTTGTGTTCTTTGTTGGCTTAGAGACTGGATAAAATTGGATAATAGAAAATTACTTAATTTGGAAGGACATGATCTTAAATTTGGATGGCACGGATACCTTTGGTATAATAAGCTCAAAGCTAATATGGCATTTAATTATCATCCCATTAGAAAATCAGTTCTAAAAATTTGGCTTAAATATAAAAATACACTTTTACCCAATCTACCTCTGTGGATTTCACCACAAGCACCACTTACGTGGCATGGAAACTTGAATACAGGGAATTGGTTAACATATAAGTATCTATTAATATTTGAGGGATTAGATTATAAATTAAAATCAAGATAAGATTTACTAAAAGAAGGGTTCAATTGTAATTGGTTTTCATATGTACAGATCCAAGAACAGTTTAAAGTGGATAGTAAAAACTTTAAGTTTAAAGAAAACGTGGTTAAATGGGACAATGTGTTATGGAAAGATAAAGATCACTTGATCGCAAAAATTTATAAAATATTAATACAAACTAATTTGACAAATTTGCCTAAAAAGAAATGTATGAGTAAATGGGAAGAGAATTTAGGCCATAACACTCAAATTGATATTTGGGAAAATATGTGGTTAAAAGATTTAAAATTTACGTTGAATTATAATATGAAAGAAAACTTTTACAAAATGATGTATAGGTGGTATTTAACTCCCAACACATTGTCAAAAATGAATAGCAATATATCTAATAGTTGTTGGAAATGCAAAAAAGAAGTGGGCACCTTTTTTCATCTTTGGTGGCCTTGCCAGAAAACCAAAAAATATTGGAATATAATACATCAAACTATATGTGAAATATTGAAATAAGATTTAATTAAAGAACCAGATATGTACTTATTGGGATTTACAAAACCAGATATATATAAGAAACATGGAAAACTATTATTTTATTTAATAATAGCGGCCAGAGTTACTTTTGCAAAACACTGGAAAGAGGACTGTTCACCTACAACTGAAGAGTGGTTGTTAAAAACGATGGACTTTGCACAGATGGCTAAGCTAACGGACTTATTAAATGATAAGAATATGGAAGAATTCAATTCATGTTGGGGTCCATTCTATAAATTTATAGAAAAAACTCAAAAAATACAGATAGAAAATTAATGTAAATAAGATTTGTTATTACAAAAAAACTAATCAATTATATTAAAATTATGTAGAAATAGTTGTAGAAAATAATGATGAGAAAGTAGGAAGTCTATTTTATTTTTGTTGGGTTTTTTTTCCCTTTGATGTAGAATAGTAAAGAGAGATAATGGGGATTTAGAAAGTAGAGAAGGTAAGAGTAGGTAGAGGAGGGGAAGAAGGAAACAGATAGAGAGTTTAAGAAGATGAAAGAGAGTTAAAGGAAAGGAGGTCAAGTATGGTTTAAAGATGAGAGGAGAAAGATAAGGGGGTTTGAAATAGAGGGTAAAGATGTATTTTAATGTTAAAAGAAGTTTGAAGGTTATGCAATGTTTAATGTTGTTTATGTTTGTGGAATGTTCTTTTTTTATGTATGTGTATGTTAATGGTGCAAAAGAATAAAGAGTTTATTAAAAAAAATAGTTAAAAGTTAGAAATAGAAATACAAAAGAAAAGAAAAGAAAAGAAAAAGTGTAGTAAAGTAAAAGAAAAAGAAAGAAACATAGGTAACTTCAAATCTATCCCTGGTCATGAAAACAAAACAATCCGTCCTAAGTGCTAGTTTTTCATGCAATAGATAAGAATAATTCTTTGTCTAATATACCCCATTATATTTATAATATCTAATCTTCAAATCCCCATGGAAGCTTCGCCCCTCCTGCATTTCGCAAATAGTCCACCAGTGGTTTCCACTGTTTGAGATAACGACAACTTGAGCTTTCTTTTAATAAAAAAATACAGATTCTGCTCAAACCAGAATTATTTTTGTTGGGGATATTGGATTTACAAATAGAAAAACACCTAGTTAGAATCATACAATATATGGTTACGGCAGCAAGACTTCTTTATGCACAATTTTGGAAAACTCAGATTCTACCAACGATACAAGAATGGTTGTTAAAATTGATGGACATGGCAGAAAATGATAAACTCACTTGTTTATTTTTCCAATCCTTTTCTATACAAATGTCATGGAGTCCAATAAATTGTAAATATTATTTTTTGTTGTATAAGTCATAGTTTAAGGCCCATTGACACCCTTGATCTGGAAGTTAAAACGCTCTCCCTTTGTCTAGGCAATATAGGAACCTCTAATTCTCTATTCCATTCACGTCTTACCATCTGCATATCAAATTGATTTATTGATAACAAATATCTATAAAAACTAATAGTAGGGTTTTTTAGTTTTAAAGGATTTCACAAGTTGTTCTAATCTCTCAGGTGTCTCAGAGGCTGAAAATGCTGCTGTTCCAAACAGTGCTATTAACAAATGTTGTCACTGTAAATATTGCCATTGAGTTACCTCTGGAAGATGATATTTCTCTCTTAACAGAGGATATGTTAAAAATTCGTCTTCATGCTCTATTAATTCATCCAAAGTCAATATCCCTGCTTCCATCCAATTTATCCATATCCCCATCGTTTCCCCAATTTTAAATGTTAGGTTTCCCTCATAAAGTCAATTTCACATAGGAAAGAGGATGAAATCTTTTTTTATTAGACATTATATTCCGTAGCTTTCTAACCAAGATAATGGTTCCAATGATATTAGAGTTCTATTGTTTTCATGATTTAATCCTGGATGAGAGGGTGGACCTGGCATGTATTACCAAGACCTGGCTGGGTCCAGAAGCGACTAGCCCAGCTCACACGCACCCCACCAAAGATAAACACATTCCCACTAGTGGATTTGCAATCAGTTACATTCTCTGCCCAATCTGCATCGGTGTACCCCACTAGTTCAGGAGAATCAGTTGCTGGCAACTTAAGCTTCAGGTCTGCAGTCCCCTTTAGGTATCTTGCCACCCGCTTAACGCCTGTCCAGTCCCTCTGGGTGGGTGCGCTGGTCTTTCTGCAGAGGATCCCCACTGCAGTTGAAATATCTGGCCTTGTGGTGGACAGATATAACAGCTTCCCAATGGCCTCTCTGTAGTCATTGTTCTGAGGCAACAGTTCACTAGTGTCCTTGACTTTGTGAAAGTCTGTTTCCATTGGAGTTGGAACTGTGTTTGCATTTTCCAGTCCCAGGCACTCCAATAATTCTAAAATCTTTTGCCTCTGACTGAGGAGAAAACTTCCATCCCCTTCTCTGTCAATTTGTATTCCCAAGTAGTAGCTTGCCTTTCCAAGACGTTTCACCTCTACTTCTGTGTTCAAATTGGACACAATTTCATCAATGTCCCTTTGATCCTCGTAACAGAGAATCAAATCATCCACAAATGTGAGAATGAACATGTCTCTGCCATTCTTGTGTCGTGTGTAAAGGCAGGCGTCAGCTTTGCCCTGAGTGAAACCTTGCTCTATTAGCATCTGGTTTAGTTTCACATTCCAGGCCCTTGCTGCTTGTTTAAGCCCATAGATCCCCTTCTGAAGCCTGCACACTAAATGCCGGTTCTTTGGATCAGTGAAGCCTTCAGGTTGTTGCATGTACAACTCTTCCTGAATTTCACCATGCAAGAACGCTGTTTTAATGTCTATACATTCCACTTGCATGTTTCTGCTTGCAGCTAAACTTAGAAGAAGTCGAATGGTTGTGTGGGTCACAACTGGTGCAAAAGTCTCGTCATCATCTTCCCCATACTTTTGTGAATAGCCCTTGGCTACCAGTCTAGCTTTATATCTTTGGACCTCTCCTTTCTCATTCTGTTTGGCCTGAAAGACCCATTTGCAAACAATGGCCTTTTTGCCAACAGGTGAGTGTCCAAGTGTTGTTGTGTTGCAGAGCCTCAAATTCTTCTTGAGCTGCTCTCCTCCACTTACTTGCTTCAGCTGGTGGCAGCTGTTGCACTTCCATCCAGGATGCAGGCTCTTTCAGCAATGCCACTCCTGCGAGGTAGGACAGTCACTTGGCTGGAACTCCCTTGTTGGGTCACGATGAGCAGGACTCAGGTTTGGAGGATTCTGCATCTCTGCCCCTTCTGTCCTCCTGGTTCCTCATTGTCTGACTCAGGCAGAGTCTCCGGCTCAATGTCCTCTCTCTGGGCTTGTCTGCTCACTGCAACTGGAAACACTGGGTGAGGTACTTTGAACAGGTCATCATCACCTCCCCCTTCTGTAGAGCTATTGGTTGGAGGATTCTGATTTGGCTCTGTCTCATGAAAATGCCCCACTCTGCAAGTCTGGATTGAGCCGGTCTTGGGACCTGAAACTCTTTCTCCCTTGCTTCCCGGTGGGCACCCCAACAAGATTCCTTCCTTCGTTTGGGAATCGAATTTGAATCTTTTCTCTGTTGGAACGTGGGTGTAGGTAGCTGTCATTGCTAGATGTCTGCTACCCCCAACAGATGCTTGGATTGGCCCACACAGCTTGGTGTGAATTGACTCAAGGGGCTGTTTAGAGCGCCTGGTGCTTTGCTTTGGAATTGCAGGCCTTGTGGAATTTCCCTGTGTGTAGGTTCTGTGCCTTACAACAGCCTTACCACAGTCCTTGGCTTCCAAATTGCTTTCCAATCCATTTTTCTTCATCTGAAGAGTTGCACCTGAATTTCTTTGTCCCAGTCATCAGTGCCAGAGGATGGCGCTGTCATCCTCCTTTTCTCGGTGACTGGCCATGCATGCCAGGTCTGTCCTCTCACAATTAAGAAAGATTAAACCTTGTTCTAGGTATTCTGTTAGAAAGACACCCTCTTGGTTCATTATCTCACATTTATTACCTTTGAAATGAATGGTGTGGCCTTTCTTCATGAGTGCAGATGTGCTTATCAAATTCAGACTTACATCTGGAACATATAAAACGTTACTAGCAATGAAGTCCTTCTGGGTGGTGCCATTTCCGCACCTCAGGAGAGCGTGCCCCTCTCCTTGCACAGGGATTGCTTTTCCATCTGATAAGCTGATTTCTTCCTTCGAACCTGGGTTCAATTCGATGAAGAAAGAAACATCATTAAACATGTGCATGTTACAGCCACTGTCTAAAATGAAAGATGAGCAGTTCTTATTTATGACAGAAAATGCAAGAAGACTCACATCTGGATCTTTCTCTTTGTTGCCTTTTTGATCAGCCTTCCTGGCCCAACAGTTTTTCCTTAAGTGACCATTCTTGCCACAAAAATGGCACTTGATGGGCTTCTTTGTTATTGAAAGGCTCCTCTGCTTCAGGCCGCCATCTTTGCCCTGAGGCATCTTGGAAAATACCAGACCACCTTACCTGTCTCCTGAGAAACCTGTATGCGGGTCAAGAAGCAACAGTTAGAGCCGGACATGGAACAACAGACTGGTTCAAAATTGGGAAAGGAGTACAAGGCTGTATATTATCACCCTGCTTATTTAACTTATATGCAGAGTACATCATGAGAAATGCCGGGCTGGATGAATCACAAGCCGGAGTTAAGATTGCCGGGAGAAATATCAACAACCTCAGATATTTATTTATTTATTTTATTAAATTTATATTATTAAATTTATATTACCGCCCATCTCCCCTGATGGGGACCCTATGCAGACAATACCACCCTAATGGCAGAAAGTGAAGAGGAACTAAAGAGCCTCTTGATGAGGGTGAAAGAGGAGAGTGCAAAAGCTGGCTTCAAACTCAACATTAAAAAAACTCAGATCATGGCATCTGGTCCCATCACTTCCTGGCAAATAGAACAGGAAGAAATGGAAGCAGTGACAGATTTTATTTTCTTGGGCTCCAAGATCACCGCAGACAGTGACTGCAGCCATGAAATTAAAAGATGCTTGCTCCTTGGGAGGAAAGCTATGGCAAACCTAGATAGCATATTAAAAAGCAGAGACATCACCTTGCCGACAAAGGTCCGTATAGTTAAAGCTATGGTTTTTCCAGTAGTAATGTATGGCTGTGAGAGTTGGACCATAAGGAAGGCTGAGCGCCGAAGAATTGATGCTTTCGAACTGTGGTGCTGGAGAAGACTCTTGAGAGTCCCTTGGACTGCAAGGAGGTCAAATCAGTCAATCCTAAAGGAAATCATCCCTGACTGCTCATTGGAAGGACAGATGCTGAAGCTGAAGCTCAAATACTTTGGCCACCTAATGCGAAGAGAGGACTCACTGGAAAAGACCCTGATGCTGGGAAAGACTGAAGGCAAAAGGAGAAGGGGACGGCAGAGGATGAGATGGTTAGATAGCATCACCGATGTAATGAACAAGAATTTGAGTAACCTCCGGGTGACAGTGGAGGACAGGAAGGCCTGGCGTGCTATGATCACGAAGAGTTGGACACGATTAAACGACTGAACAACAACAAAACTTGGAAAAATGTGCTCATCTATGTTTCCATTTTGCTGGAATTTTAAATTGGATAACTTCCTCACCAAATTAATAACTTGGGAATCACCTCCCTCTCCATAGAGATTAAACAATTCCTCCATCATCCCTCTTGCAGTATCTCTGTGCTGGATTTGAGCCAGCATTTGTGCACTTAGGGAGTTCATGATCAAGCCTTGGAGCTTAAGATCATTGGCCATCCAGCTTGCATATGCTGCTGAATCTGGACTAGGAGGATTTTCATTCAAAATATTGTGCAGATTAACAATCCTTGCCTGCCTTTCCACCCATATCACAGGGATAAAACTCTCTGGGTTTTACTTTAAAAAACACCGGATTGTGAGACAGGAGTACACTGGCCATCTTGTCTAAGCAAAAAGGATTAAAAATCACTTCAAAAAGAAAATTTCATTCCCTTTTATGCTTTCTGGCTAATTCCTGGTGTAAGAAGACTCTTAAGTAGCTAAACTGAATTATTCTCTCACAAAAACAACAACGCTCATGCAAAACCAGCAAAAGGAAATTTCTCCTCAAAAACAAAACAAGGGAAAAGGAAAAAAATTCCTGCTGTTTAAAACACAAAATCTATTTCTGAAAAATCTGGGCCTGTAACCCTTTTGAAGCCCATTTAGCAGTCTGTTAGAACTAGTGAAATGGAGCAGAGCTGCTAAGCTTGTGTACAGAAAAAGAATATTGTTTAAAAACAGAGCCCATGAGCATATTAGAGAGATCCAGGTTACTCTTACACCTTTAGCCCACCTTAGCATAAAGAAACACACACTTAGACATTGCAGGTACAAAAAGTAAGTACAAAACAGTCCTTACGTTTATTCATTGTCCAGGTCCATTTTCGGTAGATAAATGATGTTCCATTTCTTCTTTCTGTTCCCTAAACTTAATTAACTCTTGCCCCTCATTGCTGGCAACAGATGCATGGATAAAGGGGGGAAAATCTCCTAGGCCCATCCATGGCCTAAGATGGAGCAGCACACAGCCGTGTGCTTTGCTCCCGGTCGAAGAAAGAGAGAGAGAGAAAGAATGAAGGAGGAGGAAGGGGAGGAGCACAACGAAACAGCTTGCTCTGGGAGGAGTAGAGAATTCACTTCCTAGAGCGGAGCTTACACACACGCTTATGAAGCATGTTGATTTGACTAAACCTCCAACAGTTAGGACCTCTTTTTTTTGTTTATGGAAATAAAGCAGATTTTTTATAACAGTTGTTACTATGTACTGATTATTAACTGCTTTGATATATCTCTTTTTGAAGGACTAACATGAGTTGTTGTTGGAACCAATGGTTATCTAACTTAGACAACATCCCACATTTACACTACAGCTTCATACCTGCATATTTAGGTAATTTCCACAATAAATCTTATAATGTACTGTGTCATTTAAGTTTTTCTTGTATTGCTCTGTTTTTACTTAGGTCTATGAGTAGGCATGAATCTAGAGAGGACCCTGAACTTCTACCAGCTAGATATAAGTATTAGGTGATGGTGGCCATTTGGGGTTTCAGGCTTGAAGTAATCCAAACAACGTGTTGTAAGGCTAACAATATCTTTATTGATAGCATAAGGCAATAATGGATGTATAGTGCATTATTGCAAAAAGGAAAAACCAAAGCGTAAGCAGAGTTCCATCACCAGAAGTGAGGAAAGAAAAACATCATGGTCTGTGCAAAGACCAGGCATAGTTACAGTTCAGATACAAGTACATGTAGATAGCAGTCTACATAAACAAAAGACATAGGAAGAACATAAGTGAGAACATAAGTAAGAATGAATACCCATGGTTCATAGCTGAAATCTCATCCATAAGTTTTATTAAATTTTAAAATACATATTAAGAGATAATACAAAAGAAAAGAAATAGAAATACAAAGTAAGAAAAAGGAAAAGAAAAAGTGAAGTCAAAAAATAACAAACAAAGAAAATAGTTCATAGCTGAAATCTCATTGGTTCATATGGGCACCTCTTTCAGATAGCAATTGTACTTACTATAAAGCGTCACACGATGGCAGTGTGGCGCATTGGCCTTCCTTTGAGATATTTTCTCATGGGAAGAAATGCTGATAAGAAGTTGTTTAGACTAGATAGAAGGACACCTGGTGTTTACACTTACAGCAGCAATGCTTGGAAATTTCCACTTTCAGGCCAGATTCAGTGGAGAAAATGCCATGCGTTTAATTCTGCATAGAATACTTTAACCAAATAACTTTAACAATAAGAAATCTCAGTGAACTGTCCCTCTGGCTGCTGAGATTTTGGAAGATATTACCAACACTCTCTAAGATGCCATTGCTGCCACTTTTACCACTAGAAAAATTACCTCTGGTGCAATAAGCAAAATTATCAAGGTTCTCCCATCTCCCCCCCCCCCAACCTCATACTTTGAACAGTGGGTTTAGCAACATCAACATCTGTAGTATCATCATTGCCATCAGCTTTGCCCCTGAATTATTATCACTACAACTTGAGCTAGTAAAAGAATGCAGACAATGTGGAGGGGCATTTCATTCAATAGTTTTTACTCCAAAGAAACGTGAAGTTAAAGATACTCTGATTTATAAACTGAAGAAATACACCCAAAATATAACTGACTGTCCCCATGTAGAAAGAAGTGAAGTCATGACACCAGGGCCAGGGTCAGCTTTTTCCTATTTGCCTCACCCCACCTTTACTGCCCAACCTCTCCTTGCTACAGTTTTAGGCTGAGAAAAGTACAGTCCCATACCAGGCAGGCCGGCCAAGGGGAGAGTTGCATTCCTAGCCCCACATCCAGGTACCATCACAGCCAGAGCCTGATCTTTCCCACTCGTCTGCTCCCAAGTCTAACAGTGACAGTGCCTTGTTGTGGGGCTAGAAATATACCTACCCCTTGGCCTACAGGTATACATCTCTTTATTCTCAGCCCAATAGAAGGCCCATAGTGCCTAGCAAGATTGGCAAGCTGCAGCCCTACTCATGGTACTTGGTATCCTGCTGTGTGTGAATGAGGCACTTTCTATTCTTTTGGGCTTCCAGCAAGTGACACCCTCTGCTTCCCTCCCTCCCTATCTTCATCAATCCATTTGACTACTTAGTCCTTGCTTCACTTGTTACACCCACTGAAATGGGTCTGGAGTGCTGTCACCTTCTTCTTCCTTGCCAGCTGAGGTACGCAGGTACCCCAGGGCTCATTCTTGCCTAGGTGTTGTTGCAGGCCACAGAAAATGACTAACATGCAGCCCTTAGGCCATGGGTTCAAACTATCAGGTCTCCCTGGACATCTTTCTATTAGGGGATAAATATACTGTATATTTGCAAGTTCGGAGGTTCGAATCCCTAGCCCTGCGTGCAGAGTGAGCTCCTGCACTAGCTCCAGCTCTTGCCAACCTAGCAATTCGAAAGCATGCAAATGCAAGTAGATTAATAGGTACCACTTTGGTGGGTAGGTAACAGCG